>JAPTHN010000026.1:1200000-2400000 GCA_026936325.1 Platynereis dumerilii | reverse complement strand
GAGCAGTCCATGTTAGCTACCAGACAAATGTATGACAATGCATCTGATAAGCAGTATTGCAGAGGCAATCCATGTTAGCCATCTGCAGATATTACCCATGAGTGACGACATGCGCGAAGGAGTGAAGCACAATGTCAATCACACACGGAAAGTTCAAACAAGGATCTGCGTGCCGAGTTACGACAGAAATGGAGTGAAACGGAATGTTCACACTAGTGGTCGCCCCGAAATGGTGCCCTCTTCATATTGCCATGAGATGATTACAGGAACATGGCCGACTTGGAGTGGACGTACGTCCTGTTGGAACGTGGTCCCATGTGCAATCGTGGTGCCCAATTAGAGGTGGTGCCCAAATCAACTGACTTCCCGATGTCTACCATGTGTGTCTCTTGATAGGATGCCCATGACAGTAGATGCGACAATGGAAGGCACAGGAACTGTAAAGACTCTCTCAGATCAAAGATTAGAGAACATATGCATCGAATGTCTCCGTGATCACAGGTTGCCACAAGCAATCTCGCACTGATGATGGCTGTCCAGTTGGACCAACGACTCATGATCAAAGAGACATTCCCGCAAATCATGTGACAACACAACACAGCATTAAATGTAATTTTGAACGCAATAAAATGAGCAAGGAGCTCTCGACTCTTAGCAAACTGTCCGTGATGAAAGGCACTCGATAAAGGAGAAATAAATAAAGGAAAAATGAACTAGAGTGGAAAAGGCGATGAGATAAGGGTATAAATGAATATAAATTGGGATTGATGTATCATCATGCTGATCAGCTCCCCAAGATCAAAATGAATCATATCAATTGCGAGACATAGATGCAACAGTTTTGGCATAATTAATGACTGCCATTAAAGAAATAATTTGATAGTAAAATTCAATAGTTCATTAATATAAGAAAATATAGGTGTGGTATTAAAGTATATAACTGACTAAAAGTTGTAGAGTCATTAGGTAAATCAGGTAATACCATAACTATTAACTAAAAGGGTGGTGAGAAAAACGTGATAAAAGAAATTGAGATATATAGTGTGCAAAATTTATCAATCAGGTCAATGTACTCCATGCAAAACGAATACAATTATCAGTATTCAAATAAGTATCAATGGAAATAAGTATTCAGAACACCTAGGCAACATGAGTTTTCCAGCCACTCTCCCTATCATATTAAAGAATGCCGCGTATTTCAACAGAAAATGCAAGAGATGTACTGTAAGATCATACTGAATTACTGAAATCGAAAGACTCGACCAGACCCGAAAATATAACAATGACCGTCAAAGAAATGTAAGTTAATAAAGTACTTTCCCTCAATTACACGCGTGTAAGAAAAATTGGGAGTATCATTACTGTAAACTTTTATCAACACGACACAACTCGATACTTCATCAACAATACTCAATGCCTATAGAAATTCCCAGTTTACTAATTAGTAAACGTATATGCAAATTGGTGGTCCTAAATGACCGGTAAATGACTCGACTGAAAAAGGTAGTTACAAAATATTGTAAGCTGTATGTAGGGCTGCCGTCTCTGTACAGGTGTAAAGATTAGAGCAGGTAAGGTAAGGTTTTACTGGCTCCGTAGAAGCTTGGCCCAGTGGGATGGGCGAAAATGTTGCGGCAGGGGTTGCGCCATAATAATTGCTGACAAACAACAAGAAACTACTTCCCACAGTAGCATCAATGAGGTTGGCAACAAGGTGAGGCGCCACCTGCCGGGCCACCGCGGTGTCATACCTATCTATGGACATGAAGTGGTCGGACGTCCGAATTAAGGTAAAAGGGAGTCATTTACAAAAAAAAAATTCTCTTTCCCCAAAATGCGAAGCGATGCTACAATCACTGGGTGAGCAAAGTCCACAGAAACGCATTGAAAAATGTTGTGCTAAGGTTAAACTCACGGCCGCATCGCCGGAACACATGAAACTCACGGCCGCATCGCCGGAACACATGAAACTCACGGCCACATCGCCGGAACACATTAAACTCACGGCCACATCGCCTGGAAAGTCAGGTTTTAAATGTGTGGTAAAATGCACTTGTGTTTGTGTAGTAGCTAATGTGATTGATTGTTATGGATGTTTAGGTACTAGTTGTGATTTGGATAATTCTTTGGTATACATGTTAAGAGAATTATGATGTAACAATAGTATTATTGGTTAATCATGTATGCTGTAATGATTATTGATTGTAGCTTTATGAAATTAGATAATTCTGTGTTTAGAATTAAGTGGGAGTGTTAAGAATGTGTAATTCCAACACAAGGTGGCATCGTAGTAGTCCTGTACTCTGAGGACCGAAGGCCCTCTAGTGAGTATTTTTGTACAGTACCATCAAAGGATGTTCAACTGGAAACACATGAGTTTTACTCTTTTATATTTCAAACTGGAATATTGATTAAATAACAACAGGCTAACATTGTAATTGATGAAATATATAGAGTTCCTGGAACTAATGAAGTTGATTGATATTAATTGCTATTAATCTATCTGTACTAAAGTTAGGGATCAGAACAAAAGGATCACTATTGGTACAGACCAAAATATGGACTTTGTGAAGATGAATTCTCACATAAATACACAGAAGTATATATTCAATAGAAAAACAGACATACAGCAATGAAGGAGAAAAGCAACATTACAGTGTAGGCGTGATTTGATTACAAATGTTAAAATGATTCTAAGAAAATTTGGGAAATTTTTAAAATAGAACAACAGGAAGAAATGGTCTTACTGATAGAGGCATCAAAATCGTGTTTAAAGGAGTTCTATATGAAAAAAAATATGAAGTTAAATTTGGAACACCCCGTGCAGGGTTATGTGCTAGGTCCTTTACTTTACATAATCCGTGGTAATGGTATGCCAAGGTCTTTAAAATTTAGTAAAACTGTTATGGCCGCAGATGATACCACCATTTATGCGACTGAAAACAATGTTATATTCCTATACAGAAAAATTAATGGAAGTGTGTAGTTGTACAGAAAGTAACTGAGACAAAATTCCTGGGAGTTTGTAATGACAAACATTCAAAGTAGCCCTAGGAAGGTTTTTTGTTAAATGTAAGGTGGCTGAAGCTGTAAATAGCTTAAATCAGCAATTGTAGAATAACTTAAGTTTTGATGGCAGTTATAACATCCTCATGATTGTGATGGATTTGACTTACGATATGTCATTATGTAATGTAAATGTTGACCTTGGGAGTCTTTCGACCACATTTGACTCTAGACCACATTTGACTCTAGCTATTGTTTAAAGAAAATCTATTAAAATGGACTGTACGCTTTGTTTGTTGCAAATAAAACAAGCAGAAATGATGGCATTTGTATGAGAATTTGTGAAGTATGCCGTTGGTAAAATTTTAGGATCAATTCTAAACGAAAGACTTGTATTCAAAATAGTATGCTAAAGAATGATGACTGTCAGCAATAGACGAGTAGAGCTTGCTGCTCCAAATCTGCAGGCCAGCCAATAGTTTCACCCCAAAAGGGTAACAGAGCAGTGACCAAAACTTTGCTTGTCAATATACATTGACAAGAAAATTTCTGAATGGCCCAATCAAAACAAATTCAAGTGTCTATTCCAAACAAATAGTAACAAGGCTGTGACCAACCTGAACAAATTCTGCAAAATTTTGATTAATTATTTCAAACAATAATGTATAGACCGCACATACTGCAATTATTTGTTCAAATTTATCTATTTTTATTATAACACGCATTGGCCTTGTTAAAGAAGTAACATGGCTAACAATTTCTCAAAAGAGTTCAAATTTGTAATTGTATTCATGGTGATGCTTCTTATTACTCAGCAAATTTTCTACTTCATTACCCCAGTTGTGATACTGCTGCAGTTGATCATATTTGACTTCTGTAACCAACTGTGTACACTGTATTTCACTCGAATGTACCTCAATGTGTAGTGTTGTGTATCCCCAACGTATAGTGGTGGGTACCCTACATACTGCAGTATAGTAGGCCTAGCTGCTTTTACTTCATTGTGCCATATCTCTGGTCAATCAAATTATACACAAGGTGGCAGCACCCATCTTCACCATATGACTGTTTTTGTTAAGGTCTCCGCCTAACGGATATCCAACACAACCTCAGGGTGCTGCATAGATTTCTTGTTTAGTTATGCATTAATAATTTGTGAGTGTGTGTTTCCTAGTTGTTTCTAAGTGTTCATGAATTATGTATATATGTTATTTGTACTCCATACCACAGTTGTGGTGAAGAGTTGGTGGAATTGGATAAAGATTTTAGTAACTTATTTTTGCACTTTTTCAATACTTGGAATTAATTTATTAGTAGTTTATTGCAGGCTACAACAGTACAACACTATCCACACACACACAATGCAAAACATAATCACTGATTGTGTGCAGCAATGCTTATACATAGCCAATGAAAATCTTAATGAAATAATTATTATAGATGTCTACCCTATATATCTCACTTGATGGATCATGATTAGGCTGCAGAGTTTGCTTCTTTATAGGATAAAAGTTACATTTGGGTTTTTTATAAATCATCAGGTTGCAAAATAAGTATTATAACGCAGTCTTAATTAGCCACTTTAAGCAGTCTTATATAAGTCATCGATTTATCGCATAGGGCGTTTTGATTGAGTATGATAATAATGCTTTCTTTGTGAAGCCGTGCATTGCCGACAATATTATTTTAGTAAGCCTGATATTGCAATTATTGAAAGTCTGTTAACAGTATATATAACAAAAAGAAAAGAACTGGTGTAAAAGTATACTTATGTTTAATTGTCAAATGTCATAATAGGCCTAACTGGTCAAGTCATTATTTGTTTTTGATAAATCAATATAGGCCTACATGTACTGTAATCGAAAGTTATAAAGTCATTTTTTTTATATTTTTATAGGATAGTAAACCAATTCAATAGGCCCATATGTTACCCCGGAAAATGTATAGATGATAAATCCTGTGTTAGCAACTTGTGAAACATTATTTGATTCTCCCCTATATATGCTTTGAAATACTTCTCTACATGTATTAGTGTTAATTACAAAGGCATGTATTGTTTTAAATATGTCTAAAGTCAATGCACAGTAAACTATTCTTATCTGGTTTAGCTTGTGACCCACAATACGTAGTTTATAAGTGATAAATCTAAACATTTGGGTGTAAAATGCTTCCAAATATATATGTTTGCCATGTTAAAAAGGGGTACAGCAGCACACATGTTGTTGGACCTTTTGTGGTTGCTAGGGGAGAGAGAAGGGTAAAACACACAAAGTTGCCTGGCCATGCTTGTCTGGGCAGCTATGCTGTCTGGCCTGGCTGCCTGTGTCATGCTCCCCTCCCTAAAATTAAGTAGTAGCAATTTACTTTACTGGTTATTTTAATTTCTTTTGATTTATGAGTTGTGTGTCCCTGTGTGTTGAGTTTACTTTAAAGGGTCATGAAGCTAGTTATGTTGTGATCAATTAAATAAAATTGTTGAGGTATGGCTTATCGATGGACCTAAAATAGTGAAACTGCCAGAAACTCCGGTGAAATAAGCAGGTGAGACAAAAAAAATGTTGAGGGTTTGGCGGAAATAAACAGGTGGGACTAGAATGTTAAGTGGTTGATGGAAAGGTGCATTAAGGTACGAAGAAAATAGTGTAAACTGGGAAGGTGTGCCCCTCAGATTTTACACAGAAAGCAGAAATGTAATTGAAGGTGTGGTGGCTCGCGTCGGCTCGTGCCGTCTCAGGATGAACGACACAAACATATGGCCAAGCACTGAAGAAATGTTGGTACAGAATAGTGGGTTTAGTCTAAACACAGACCAAAAGGATAAACACGAGAAGGTTAATTTCAAGTAGGGTTGATGAAAAGGAATGTTCAACTTACTGGGTCTGATAAACAGAAAGGAAAAATGAAGGTGTGCCATTCTCGTGAAAAGGTGAACATAAAGTGGATGAATGGAATCGTATTAGAGTGGTCCCTGGGGAGGTACTTTTGTTTATGTAAGCAGATTCTGAAAAGTCTGCAAATTCTTTTGCTGAAAGGTTATAGAGTAGTTCTAGGTATGTCTATGGCTTACAGTAAGGAAGAGAGGTCGCTATCCTTCACCAAATTATCGACTTTGCCACAAGTGTGAGCTTTGGTTTTAGAGCCCGGAGTGACATGTAACCAGGGATAGCACTCTCAAGTATAGAGTTTGAATCCCTGTGTTTCTACTTGATGATGTAATCATTCTAGCTGTATTCTGCACAATTTAGTGATGTTGAATATGGTATTGTACATATGTATATTGTAATTGTACAAATTTTATGTATCTCTAAAATGTCTTATTTTTGATTATTAAGGTTATTTGTACATTGTCTTCCGTAATTGTAATGAAAAGAAATATGCAGATGCCTGTGGAAAATATTAAAGAGGAAACCCGTAAATATTGAAAACAGCCAGCATAGTTTTATAGGACTGTTAAGAGTGGATGTATTGAGAGAAGGAAAACAGTTTGTTGAAAAATATGAAAAGGTAATATCATGGAAAGGGAGTGAAGGATAAACATTCAGAAAGAATGGGTAAACACTGGATATTATCTGAAGTGGCCAGAATATTGGCACAGGATAGTGGCAGGCACATTCAAGTTGCAAAACAATATAGCCTATAGGCCCAAAATACACACTACACGAGAAGCAAATTATGGAGCAATATAAGCAATAGAAAAGGGTTCTTCAAAATAAATAAAATATTAGCAATTTATGCGTGGTAATCTGAATTATGTCTTAATAAGAAAAATAGATAGATTATTTTGAGACCAGCAAAAATATTTGCACATGAAAAACGGTTCGATTGAGTGTGTTTTACCATGTAAAATATATTGTAAATGGAAATGAAGAAAACTATTAATTGAATCCAAACTATATGCCGTATTATCGTAAGAAAACAAACATCATCTCTGGCTGTTTATGGTGAAACCAGCAGGTCCCCACTACATGTTTAGACAAAAAGGTTGGAACTGTCAATAGACCGATCCAGTCGCACTGCCAACCAAAAGGGGTAGCCTATCAGAGGGCTCCCTGCAGTCACGTGACGAAATGATGAATAGGTGTTCTTGTACCCCACCAGGACATTCGGGCAAACAAACCCCATACCAGGGTGTTTAGCATTGAATGAATGGGGAAATAAGCTAGTTTCTAACTGCATATTTACAGGGTACAAAATATATGTAGCTGTTCAAAAATTTGCAGTGATCAACAAGAGATGTCCAGGTACAATGCTGCTGTGATGTCATTGGGCAAATAACAATATTTGAATATAAAATTGAGGTTAAAGTTTCAGTCCACAGTTTGACCTTCTGCAGGCCTGTGGCCTATAGTATGTGAACTTAGGTGATGTAAAGGATGTTAAGGCATGCATAGGCAGCCATAGGCTAGAACACCAAACTATATATTAGTAAGTATAAGCCTACTTGAGTCAACATTTCAACTGAACAGAAAGTACTACCCTTTTTTCAGGTGGTTCGTTTTTCATTAACTTCAGAGATGCTAAGGCATACATCTTTCAGACATTACCAAGTATCTTAATTTAGTGACATGTCAAGTATATCAAAGAGTTAGACAAAAATACAACCACATTTGTTAAGACATTGCTTCAACTTCAATATGATTACACAGAGTCATTTATAGATCGAAGGCATTGAACAATCATGCAGATAGTATATATATAGGGATATATGTATGGCATTACAATTAATTTATCATTAATTATGCATTGCTGATTTTCATGGCCGATATAGCAATACGTATTTTGTGTTCCCAACCGAACTTTCATATATATATAGAAGCTTAATGAAAATTAAAAATTACGTAGAACATGCAACAGAATGTGTCTTCATTACATGATCTAACCTGTTTCAAACTTGTTTCTTCATTGATTCATGGAAATATGCATAGCCTCTCATTTATATATGATCATGATTGCAGGCATGTGGTCTAGTCTATATAACTAACTTAGACAATATAAATGTATTAACTTAGCTTACAGTATGCTCATAAATGTGAACATAAAAAGATAAAATCCACTGGTATCAGTGCATTTTGCATTGGCCATTTGGGGTAATTCAGGGTTGTTTGTTCGAGCGAAGGGGGTAACCAGGGCCTGGCAGGGGTGGGAGGAGCTTCACCCTCAGAATGGATCGGTCTATTATCGAATGAGATCAGAAAATGCACCAGATGTTAGTCCATTAAGGAGATGTCTACAAATTCAGAAAGATACTCATACTAACAGGGCTAATCAAACTACTTGGTTCAGATATATTTAATAAATATATATATCATTAATGTGACTAAAATCTTGCTGAACTTGATGCTGTGTCAAACATGCCTGTTGCTGATGTTATTAAGCATTATGCTAATCATAAATTATGAGGAACCAAAACATTGTATTTAAAACTGGTGACTCTTTAATCGAAAGTATAGTAATTCTATGTATCATTCTGTAGTCTGAATGATTCTATACGACATGAAAAGTTGTTAAAGCGAGCTCTTCGATATGTATATAATGATTTCTCTTCTGAATATAAAATTTTACTTTTAAAAGCCAATAGAAAATCACTCTATTTGAGAAGTATGCATGATATTGTGTTTTGAATGATAAACATGAAATAGAACAAGAGATTAGAGACATATATAAATATCCAATCTGATGCATGTTTTTCTTGTAAATAATGATCAAATATGAAATATCAAGCATGCATCAATTAATATATAAATTAGTTAACTGGGATGTCTGTTGCATACCAATTGATCTATGAATTTGTTAAGTTGTATGAAAGATCCTAGTAAGTAATTAAAATAATCGAGTGCCTCTCTCACCATCAATCTGCCAATAAGAGAGCCCTTACCCGAAATGAAATGAGAGATGTGCTGTGCTGAAGTGAATGTCTGAAGATGCGAGAGATGCCCAGAGACTTGAGTGCGCCGTTGAGTCCAGGTCTGGATGAGTTGTGAGGTAAAGTTGTGAGAAGTGTGGAGGATGAGATACAGGTATATCGATACTTAAGAAAATACTTAATCGGACTACGTTTGTAGTTATCTACTAAGCAAAGAAAATTTCCAAAATCTGATATTGCTAAAATTTTGAATAAGAAATTTTGAATAAGTACTAAAATTTTGAATAAGAAATTTTGAATAAGCATAGTAAATCAAGAGGCAGTGTGACACGACAGACAAGCGCCAAGAAGCCGCAGACCGGTTTCTCTCACCATGCCATCTTTTAGCTAATTCCCATGTAAGGCCAACGCACGTATCTTTGTCAGAGGTAGCTAATTGAGTAGATGGACTCATTACCGGGGATCCTGCGGGAGACACCTTAGCACTTGCCACCACGAAACACCTACTCAAGAAATACCAGAGGCTCAACAGTTTAGATTCGCTTATCCATTTAATACACAATTCATAGACAGTTACATTAAGAGTCATTCAAACAACAGACGGTATTCAACTTATCAATACATTAAACAACGATCCTAACGAATTACATATACTATTAACTAAATACCTTCTCAATCAACCATGACCTATAGCTCCTTTATGAGGAACCCTGATGATCATACCTCTCACAACAGTACCCCTACCTGACGATCCATCACTGCGCCAGGGAGACAGAGACCCAGCTGCCGCCTTGGCAGAGCCTCGCTCTGTTCTGCCTGGGCAAACAAGCTTGCCCCCAGAGATTGACACTAGGGTGCTCTGCAGCTGCGCAGAGGCACCAGGGTAGCCGTTGCCATGGAAACATGGGGTGAGTTCTACCCCGTTGCTATCATTGTAGCTCATTACACAATAATATAATATATTACATTACTTTTATACAATAATAATATAAATGACATTATAGAATTAAGATCTTGAGGTTCATGGTGATTTGAGGGAACTTCCTATAAGAGGAAAGAATGAAGACACCTCTGAAGCTAAAAGCTCAGCGGTGACAATACACCTGCCTTCAGGATTTCTGTCCTCCCTTTCACTTCATTTGGACTGGTATCTGTCTCATGCAAAAAGGTCATCGTATCCCTGAGCCGTGTTTAACCATCACATATCCTATCCTATCTTTTCTTCTGCTCATTTACATTAAATATTCATGAGTAACCCACTTGTTGGGACATGCACCTGCCATTGCCTTAGCTGTCTGGTTGTATTCTTGGTCCACTATTGTTACACCACTAGTGGATGGTATCAAGATCATGTTATAACAATGCTGCCAAGTCTTTTTGGGTCACAAACTAGCAGTTCTTGTTTAAGGCAATGATAATTTCTGTTATACAGGTATGTCACCTCAGTACAGAACCTCACTTCACTTTATGATTTGACCATCCAGGAAAGGGATTACCTGAGTGAGGTGTGAAAAAATCTGATCATACACTCTTGATCAAAATGCTGAAATAATTTGGATTTTCAAGGTGTCAGAACTTCAAAGTTCTAAAATTGGTGATTGAAAGTTAGGAACTGCAAAGATTTGTTCCTCGCACATTAGATTTATGTATAAATGATATTATAAAACAGTTTTAGTGGCTGAGAATTATTTTGAATATTGTCTTTGGGTGACCCGGAAAAATTGATCATTTTTTGTGAAATATTATCAAAAATTTCCTCATGGCTAAACAACATGGACACAAAATTTCAACATATGCAAAAAATGCCAACTTAATCTTGATGTGTACAACCAAAAAACATCACAATTTCATGTTGAATGCTATACTCATTGACCTCTGCCTTCACTTGACTTGACATGAATTCCGCAAACCTGTTTTTTGCATCTTTTTCACCGATATGGCCATTCTTCAGTGAAAGTCACTTGCACCTGATCCCGATCAGTTTGCTGAACCTCCATCTTATGTGCAGTATCGTCCAAGATATCCCTTTAGTTTAATTAAGGTTCAATTCTGGTGAAGCAGCAAATAACGGCAAATTCTCAATTTTCTTAAAAATTCAAGGTTTTGACAGATTTGTTGTGCCCTACAAGCTTGGGCATTGTCATAAATGAATAAAATGTTTCAACTGGAGTGTTTTCTACACATCAGTTACCATTTCCTCTTCCAACATACGTAGATAGGAGACAGAGGGGACAATTCATTCTGCACCACCTGACACAAATTTCCGTCATAATGGATGACACACGAAACAGGCACTGAATCGCCATATTTTGACTCAGAACGAATTTACTTGAAAAATTCTCAAAATGTTCCAGCATTTTTGTCTAGAGTGTTCGCTTTTTGGAAGAGGAAATGGTACCTCATGTGTAGAAAACACTCCAGTTGAAACATTTTATTCATTTATGATAATGCCCAAGCTTGTAGGGCACCACAAATCTGTCAAAACCTGGAAAATTGAGAAAATTGAGAATTTGCCGTTATTTGCAACTTCACCAGAATTAAACCTTCATTACACTAAAGGGACATCTTGGACCATACCGCACATAATAAGATAGAGGTTCAGTCAACTGATCTGGATCAGGTGCAAGTGACTTTCATTAAAGAATGGACATATAACGGTGAAAAAGATGCAAAAAACAGGTTTGCGGAATCTATGTCAAGTCAAGTGAAGGCAGAGGTCAATGAATATATCATTCAACAAGAAATTGTGTGATATTTTTTGGTTGTACACATCAAGATTAAGTTGGCATTTTTTGTATATGTTGAAACTTGTGTCTATGTTGTTAAACCTTGATGCAATTTTTGATGATATTTCGCTAAAAATGATCAATTTTTTGGGTCACCCAAAGACAATTTTCAAACAACTCTCAGCCACTAAAACTGTTTTATAATATCATTTATACATAAGTCTAATATTCGAGGAACAAATCTTTGCAATTCCTCACTTTCAGTCACCAATTTTAGGACTTTGAAGTTCTGACACCTTGAAAATCCAAATTATTCCAGCATTTTGATCATGAGTGTATACCGTGGAAATGTATCCGATTAAGATGCATGACAAAAAGCCAATGGCCTACATGTATGTATATGGGCTATGTTTGTAGCAGAAGTCTTATGGATACATTTAAGACTTATTTTGTGTCCTGTTTGGCATTGAAGAAGATTCAACCCTGTTACTTTTAAACCAAGAACAAATGTATAGTATACTGGCTGTCTGTTTATGCCTTAGACTGTGCATATAATAGATCGTAGATCCAGAATTGTGAGAGTTAAATAATCAACAAGACAGCCATGTTGGGTGAAGCAAGAAGATAGTCTTTATTGCACACCAGAGGTCAGTAGCATACAGTACACGTGGCGCCGCCTAACATCCTCCGTTTTTTCTAAAGTTTAACTTTAAACATGCAAGTTAACTTTGAACTGATAAACAAACTGCTAAATAACTTTTGTACCTGACTATGATATATGTAGTACTAACTAGTCAAACTTGAATATATCTGGCTATAAAAGTGCGAACACAATTACTGTTATCAGAATACTAAATGCTATAGGTCTTAAGTAATTAGCACGATTAAATGAATTAATATGATTATATAGGAGTATATATATATCACTAAAGGAATATTTCTGATAAATGTGTGAACCCAGAACCGAAGAGATTATATGTGATTATACATTGTAAACTTTACCAACTGAAGGAAATAGTTGAACAGTTACAAAATGTCTAAATTATCTATGCAATAATTTCTAAGTCATATCTGAATATACTCAAACAGTTACAAACTTTTTAACTAAAGAATTACCAAATGCTTAATCTAAAAGCGCCAATAATATTGAACATATCAAAATACAGTTGATATGTGAACAAGTCATTTCAATAAATTTTACATAGTTGGAACTTCAGATCTTGGTCTTCTTTCTTCCTCATCTTCATTAAAGTCTTTCATTTGAGTCAATGCAATGTAGAGTTCACAAATACAGTTTTCAGTTTTCTTCTTTTTTTTTTTTCAATTGTTCATCAGGATTTTCTTCTTGAGTTGCATTGCACTTTTTATAAATTTGATGCACAATTTGTCTTTCACATTTAAAGTTTGTTGATTTTCACGTTTAAATTTCATTGATTTTCACATTTTAAAGATTTTCACATTTAAAGATCCATTGATTTTCACATTTCAAGATTTTCACATTTAAAGATCCATTGATTTCACATTGTAAGATTTTCAAATTTAAAGATCCATTGATTTTCACATTTTAAGATTTTCACATTTTAAAGATTTTCATATTTAAAGATCCATTGATTTCTGATGGTCACAGTTCATTAATCACAATATCTAGCTGGTCTGTTTATAATCCGACCAGTACGAGTGCGATTCACTCGTGGCGTGCGTGGACTAACGTTAACATCTGCGGGGATTGGCGGAGCAGATGGTCCATCGGGTGTTGTTGGCGTTCGGGGGGTTTGGGGAATTGGCTGTGGTCGTCGGGGGGTTTGGGGGGTTGGTTGGGGTCTTCGGGGCGTAGTTGGAGTCGGCTGTGGACTTGTTGGTGATTAACGACTTGGCTGTGGCTCAGATGGTAAAGAGCTTGTAAGGAGCAGGTGACGTCGGTTTCGTCTGTACATACCACCGTTGCTTGCCTTGATCCAGTAGGATCGTGGTTCCGAGGCTTTTTTCATCACAGTTCCTTTCAAGTGATAGCCTTTTTTCTCCCGGTTTGAGCTTAGGAAGCTCCTTGGCCGTTTTGTCATGCGTCTTCTTAGCTTGCAGACGTATCTCTTTAAGTCGGTCATGCACAGCTTTGGGGTCTTTCACTTCGGGTTTGAGCAGAACTGGACTCACAGGGATGTTCGTGTTACTGCGTCGAGCCAATAATCTTTGCGACGAAGATCCAAGTGTTGAATCTCTAGGCACATTTCTGACATTCAGCAGATTTAGATGAAAGTCACTGCCATCTAGTGCGGACTTGGTGAGCAGATTCTTAGCAGATTGTACAGCTCTCTCGGCTAAACCATTACTACTGTGGAAATGGGGCGAGCTGGTTACATGCTTAAAGTTCCACACTTTGGAGAATTCTGCAAATTCACTTGACATGAATTGGCTTCCATTGTCAGAGATCAGAGTTTCTGGACTTCCAAATCTGGCGAAGTGTTGTTTCAGCTTGAGTATGACCGTCTTGGTGGTGATGGTTGGAAGGCTGTCAATTTCATACCAGCCAGAGTATGAATCGACTGTTACAAGATGTTCTTTGCCTTGCCATTCAAATATGTCTGTTGCGACAATTTCCCACGGCCTGTTGGGAATTGGATACAGCATCAGAGGTTCTTTCTTCTGGTGTTTCGTTGTACTTTTGCAGACTTGGCACTGGTCAACCAATTGGGCGACATCTTTTGCTAGATGCGGCCGGAACATGAGTTCTTTTGCTCTTCTCTCGGTCGAATCCGGACCCAGATGTCCAGAGTGGGCCTTTTGGAGAAATTCTTGACGAAGGCTTTTTGGAATGAATAAGCGATCGCCTTTGGTGATCACACCTTCAAGTTCTGCAAGTTCATCTCTGATGGCATGTAGAGGTTTCAAAGTTTCAGGTAGATCTTTTGGATGTTTGGGCCATCCATTGCGAAGGACTCTGATGATGTTCTGACAGTCCTTGTCATTTGCTGTTTCAGCGATCAGTCTTTCCTTTTGAGCAGGAGACACTTGCTTGAGGCAGAGCACTTCAAACTCTTCAGAGTTTGTGTTGAGATCAGTTGAGTTCTTCAGATACGCTCTGGATAACGTATCAGCGACATACAGTTCTCGGCCTTTCTTATACACAAGATTGAAGTCATAGCGCTGGATTCGCAGGAGTAGACGTTGTAGTCTCTGAGGAGCATTTGCAAGTGGTTTCTTGACAATTGTTATTAGTGGTTTGTGATCAGTTTCGATGGTACACTTTTGACCAAATACAAAGTGTCGAAACTTTTCACAGGCGAACACAACTGCTGCTAGTTCCTTCTCGATCTGTGCATAACGAGTCTCGATTTCGGTGAGTGCTCTCGATGCAAAAGCTATTGGTCTTCCATCTTGGAGGCAGGCAGCTCCAATTCCTGATTGGGAAGAATCACAGGTCAGAGTGACATGCTTGTTGCGATCGAAGTAAGCAAGAGTCACTGAAGTGGTTACAGCTGATTTGATTGCATCAAATGACTTTTGTTGTGGCTTCTCCCAGATCCACTCAATGTCTTTTCTTAACAGCTCATTCAGAGCAGCTGATTGGCTACTTAGATTTGGTAAGAACTTGTTCAGATACTTTACCATCCCAAGGAATCTAAGTAGGTCAGTCTTGTTTTCAGGTTTAGGCATGTCTCGAATAGCTTCGACCTTTGCTGGATCAGGACGAAGTCCTTTGTCGGTGATTTCATGACCAATGTACTTCACGCTTGTGACTCGAAATTGACACTTCTGTTTTCCAAGCTTGATTCCGATTTCTTCGAGTCGCTTGAGTACCTGTCTGACGTTCCGATCATGTTCTTGTTCGGTCTTGCCATGTACGACAATGTCATCCATGATTGGTACGCATGGATATCCAAGTAGGAGTTGTTCGATTGTCTGCTGGTAGACTTCGGAAGCTGACGATATTCCCATAGGCATGCGTTTGTACATGTATCTTCCGTAGGGTGTTCCGAAAGTCGTAAGCTTTGCAGATTCTTCATCCAATGGAATGCTGTAGAAAGCATCACGGGCATCCAACACAGAAAAGAACTTGGCTCCCGACATATCATCAATGCACTCCTCGATGGTTCGGAGAGGATAGTGGGGTCGTTTGATGGCACGGTTGAGGTCACCTGGGTCGATGCACACTCTGAGTTTTCCAGACGGTTTCTTCACAACGACCAGAGCAGAGACCCAGTCAGTTGGTTCAGTAACTGGTGTTATGATGCCTTTCGTACACATCTCGTCTAGCGTTTCTTTGAGTTGGTCCTTCACTGCTTGGGGAATGCGACGTACAGGTCTGACAACAGGAGTAACAGCAGGATCAGTTACAATTGTGTAAGTCTTAGGAAGTTCACCAATTTCATCATCAAATAGCTTGGGAAATTCTGCATAGATTTGTGATGCAAAGTTGGTAGGGCTGATGCTGTTGTCACTAGTGGTTACGTTGGGACCAGGTTTGATGAGTTCAAGATCGATGCTGTCTTGAATGCCAAGTAGAGTGTCTGTTTGAGCATCAATTACTTGGAATAGAATTTCCTTCGGTTTGCCATTTGACTTGCACTGAAATCTTGATGATCCAAGGGATGTGATGGTGTGTCCTGAAAATCCTTTCAGTCTTGCTTTACCAGAGCGACTGACTTTGGCACCTGGTATGGTCTTCAGAGTTTCAAACGACATCACATTACACTTGGCACCTGTGTCAACTCTGACAGTTACGTCGGCGTCATTGAGTACTAATGTTGCACACATGTCAAGGTTTGGAAGTGGCTTAGGAGTAGATGTAGCTCCCAAATTAATTTCCTCAATACAGTCAATGAAAAAGTTATCACCTTCATAATCCGAGTAGTCATCGGAATACTCATCGACCATGTTGACACGACGATGTTTGTTGTGATGTTGGCGTCCTCGTCGGTTGTCATACTACGAGCGTTGGCCATGTGAACTGCGATGTTCACGGTTCGATCGGTGACTCGAGTTCTGTCGTTGACTTGTTTTCTGTTGTTTCTGATCAGCCGAACGACACACACTGGACAAGTGATTCCACTTGTTGCAACGACTGCACTGTTTCCCATGTGCAGGGCATGCTTCTTTGGAATAGGCGTGACTGCCACCACAGTTGATGCACTTGGAAGTGGTCTTTGGTCTTGCACCTTGCGACTTGTTGAACTTGCGCACTGCATTCACGTTCGTCGAAGATGAAGTGGTTGCTCCTTGCGTCATTTGTTTTGCATCGTACTCTGATGACTCCTGAACTTGGCAGGCATTAATTGCCGTTTCGAGCGTTAGATTTATGTCACTGAGCATGGTCATGCGTGCCTCTTCGTTGGACACTCCAATGACAATTCTGTCTCTAATCATCAAGGTCACCATACTCACAAGTTGCAGATTTGCTGCGTAAATCAGCAAGAAATCGTTCGAAACTTTCTGTACTGTTCTGTGTACGGCTATTGAAGCGATAGCGTTCCATAATGACATTTCTTCTAGGGTTACATAATTCTCTGAACTTGCGTTTGAGTGTTGCGAGGTCCTCCTTTGTTTCCGCTGGGAGTTGGTCACCGCCGTTGGGGTTGTAACGTGCTTCGAGGTATTTGAAGTTACTCTCCCTTTCGATTGCATCGCCGCCGGCAAGGTTAAGCAGAATGTATGCCTTTTGTTTGTTCGTTTTACCACTATGTGCAGCTTCCACGAAGATGTCAAAATCTCGTTCAAACACCCTCCAGTTTTCAGCAACATTGCCTTCAAAGGACAGTGGTGTAGGTTTTCTTAGTCCGTCTGCCATCACGTTGAGGTGGTGTACATTGGTAGGACGAAGTGGTGTGCACGAGTGCGGTGATTAGACCACGTGGCGGGCGATAATACAGGTATTTCGGCACTTACGATCTTCAGTGGCTTGCCTTAAACTTCTGTGGAGCGTTGTGGTTCCATCAGACAGCTACAATTGTGGACAAGATTCATATCCTTAAACTGACACCATGTTTATGCCTTAGACTAGGCATATAATAGATCGTAGATCCAGAATTGTGAGAGTTAAATAATCAACAAGACAGCCATGTTGGGTGAAGCAAGAAGATAGAGGTCAGTAGCATACAGTACACGTGGCGCCGCCTAACACTGTCACAAATAACTATTGCCTTGTAAATACAAGTGGGAAATGTATGTTCTGTCGACATGGAGAAGGAGAACCCACACTGTCACCGATAAAAGCTTTTGCAATTCCTGGTGATGGTTAAGAAATGATGGATTGTATGGTGTACTTTTGATGATGAATGGTTCGTCTGGCTGAAAAGATTCTTTGCCGTTAAATATGATGCAGCGGATACTGCATTATCCTGTTCAGAAAAGGTTCTTTCAAGACGACGCTTTCTCACAACTTCTTGACACTAAAATAACACCGCGACTGTTCATTGATTAACTACAAAAGACCAAAAAGGCATGTTTTCCTGCAAATGTCAGACAGCAATAGATCCTAAGAGCTTAAAAGGTGTCTTTAAACAATTAATGAACGTCTTTTCCTTTCATGGATGCCTTTGACAAATCTACTTGTCTGGCATCAAAGGACCCGGCAAGGAGTTGTGGCTTGCTTAATGGTTTGGACAGGAAAAGAGGCTGCTTGCTAGATGTTTCCAGGGATGGAAAAGACATTTAACTTAATTTATGACAGAGCATATCTCGAAGAAGCAATCAATTAATGAGGTGGGTAAGTGTTGGTGTCAATCAAATTCCGGTTTTCATCAGGAAGAATAGTTTCCACCCACTACCAGGCTGTTTGCTACTAAAACATTTATATTATTTTAAAAATTCTAGGAGTATGTTTATCTGGATAACACATCTACATATATGTTGTAGTAGCTTTACTGTGGTTCAGTATGTATAAAGTAACAACAAAATAAAATTGTATATAGAAAATTCCTGGAATTTAGGCAGGCGCATTGGAGGGATCACTTTACTTGCCAAAAACTTTCCCAGAAGTGCCAGTTGACAAGAATGGTGCCAGACTGGTGGAAAACGCAAACTTAACGTCTTTCCTGTGTCTGCTCCAGTCTCCCCAGCCAGAAGCAGATGTTCTCCATGAAGGGATTTTCAGTTGCTGCTAAACCATTCAGTAAATTCCATCTACAACAACATCTGAAGCAGAAGACAGACAATAATCCATTAGAATTGTGGCTGCAATTAGGTGCATTATTTTTGGCAACTGTTTCATCATTTTCCTGTTTTGTTGTCAAGGATGATTCAAAAGGCAAGTGGAAAGGAAAAGCTGAAATAATAAAGAACGACCTTGTTTCAAAGAATATTTTTGCATTAATTTTTTGGTGGAATTGTCTATTTGGCAAAAGTCTGTGATGGGCAACAGTACTCACCAGCAATGATTCAGGCCCAAATTACTTGTTAGTCACTGCCATCATCCAGTGTATGTAGTTGATCTGTGGTGATATGGCAATTTCAGTTCATTAAGTCCGATTTTTTGGAAGAAAAAACGTTTCCTTGTAAGACCAAAGTAATTTCTCTATCTTTGTCAGACAAATTTAAATCATTTGTTTACACAACACCTACAGCCAGGAATAGGTAAGTAATGAGGTTTAGAGACCTTCATCAGCAGTAACTCAATTTCGAGCATGTGGGTTCAAATCCCTGCTCTTCCCCATCCCATGAGCATGATGAGACTGAACTAAAAGACTGTGTGCAATTTGCTCCAAGCCAAAAAAAGCATAGAATATTAATTTTTGTCATGTAAAAAAGGAGCTACATGATGATCATATACAGTTCTGCCCAAAAGTTTACATACCCCAATGAAAAATGACAAATTTCTCTGATTCCACGGCAATTTTGACAATAATAGACAAATCATACATGAAATACAATGCACAGCATGTGGCTAAACACTTCTGAACCATTAAAATTTCAATAGCAATAAGATTCAATGATATTATCTCTTAATTGCATTTTATGTCAATTTCAAAAGTTTACATACCGCGCTGTACTATCACATATTTTCCCAATTAGAATCAAGAACAGCTTACAGGATTTTTACCACAATATATCAAAAGTACCCAGAATACGCCAACAGCGATTTTAATCCATTCTGCATCACAGAATTTCTGCAACTCCACCTTTGTTGTTGGTCTCGGCTGGGGCACGGTCTGTCTCAGATCAACCCACTTCAGAAACTTCTCCCAACTGTCCTGAAAAAAATATTTGGACAGGTTGGGTGGAATTTTTTGGATTGTTGTCATGTTACTCTGACTTGTTCATCCCGCTCCTAACTTTCACACTGAATCATGTCAGTTCTCTTCCAAAATTTTCTGGAAATCAGTGATATTAAACAATTCTTCAGTCTTGACAATGTCTCTGGTGCTATTCGAACTGAAACAGCTGCAAAGCATTGAAAGCACACCACCCGGTTAAATTTCGCAATGGTCTTCTTGTTGCCGCAACACTGTAAAATTTGAAATTTTGAGTTAGCTCAAATGATTGAGTGAGATGGTTGCACAATTTGTTTGAGCCATGATAGCTTGCCGTTTTGAGTTATGATAATCTTTATGTTGTTATAACTTGCAAACAACAAGCTATCTTGGCTCAAAGGAATTGTGCAACCATCTCACTCAATCAATTGAGCTAAGTCAAAATTTGTGAAAAATTCAATTCCATATAAGTGTCGTACTGAGTATATACGAAAAATACCTGAAATGGAGGCTATTTTTATTGAGATTTCTAAAGAAAATCTTAATTTGGGAAAAGATGTAATTGTTGGTATGATATACCGCCCACCGAATCAAGACTTAAGCAATTTTATAGAGGCTCTCCAGGAAATCCTGGATAGTATCAAAAAAGAACACAAACTACTGTATCTTATGGGAGATTTCAATACAAATCTATTGGAATCAGATCGTCATTTACTAACCTCGGAATTCTTGGACTTATTATACTCATATTCTATGTTCCAATAACAAAACCCATCCGCATCACCTCATCCTCCTCCACTCTGATAGACAACCTGATTGACTTACATCCTAGCTGAATTGTACCATTCACAGAGTGAACCAAGGTGGTGCTTTTATGATACATTGTGGCTATTTGAGTGCAAATAGCATGGGAACAATTGGTGAAGACTAATAAAAGTTGTTACACTACTGATTTCCAAAAAAAGTTTGGAGGAGAACTGACATGACTCAGTGCGACAGCTGGGAACGGGATGAAAAAAGGTGCTGCAACAGGACAACAAACCAAAACATTCCACAAATCCTGTCCAAATAGTTTTTCCGCACAGTTGGGAAAAGCTTCTAAAGTGGTTTAACACCGTCCAGACGAGAATTTTATTGATAAATTACAGGTTGATCGAGACAGACCGTGCCCCAGCCGAGACCAACATTGAAGATGGAGTTACAGAAATTCCGTGATACAGAATGGATTAAAATCACTGCTGATGTAGTCTGAGTACTTTTGAGACATTGTGGTAAAATCCCGTAAGCTGTTCTTGATCCGAAGTGGGAATATATGTGATAGTACTGGAGGGTATGTAAACTTTTGAAACTGTCATAAAATTCAATTAAGTGGTAATATCATAGAATCTCATTGCTGTTGGATTTTTAATGGTTCAGAAGAGTTTAGCCACATGCAGTGCACTGTACTAAATGTATCATTTGCCTATTATTGTTAAAATTGCCCTGGAAATAGAGAAATTGGTCATTTTGCAGAGGGGTATGTAAACTTTTGGGCAGAACTGTACAGGCCAAGTATAAAATCTAAGTGATTGATTTTCAATGCTACCGTTGATTTCATTACCACGCTATTATGCTCATTCACAGTTAGCAGTGAGTGATCAATGCATTGTATACTTGCTACATTTGATATATTAGGTGTGTGACTTTATGCTCTTCCGAAACCAATCCGATTAAGCAAAAATGCTATATACTTAGTGTGTATAGAATCAAAGAATCGTGTTCTAATTAAATTGTCTGTAAGGGATGTGTGCCATTAAAAAACAATGTCACCCGCAAGCCAATTCTGGTTAATTTCATGTTCAAAGCTGACATGGATAGGGTAGGCCAATTGACAGTTATGTTTGAACACACCGTCAATTTTTGCAGGAGATAATTTATCTGTCACCCAGCAAATTTCCTGGTCAAAGGATTCTGTGCTATTTGAATGATGGGTATTAGTCCCTGCCATGTCTCCCATTTGTGTGGCTGTCACTGAACTGCTCCAAAAGCTGGACATCTGCAATTGAAAAGATTCTTTCATGACCTGTGACAGTCAGAAAACACCCATCTTCCTGACACCAAAATAACATCAAAGAAGATTATTGATTGGACACGAACAGCCCAAAAAACATGCTGTCTAGCAAAATGCCAGGCCAGTGAGGCCACCAATATATCATGCATCGTAAGATGTCTTTAAACAGTTAGTGCCAGTCTTGAAAAATCAAATTCACAAAAAAGCTAAGAGAAAAAGCATTCCTTGTTCAGATCACAAACACAATTTAGGGGAACGAGGGGCAAAACGGACCTGCGGGGCAAAATGATTTTTTAAGTTTTCTCGGAACTTTTTGACCTGCCTTCTAATTTTTCGGTTGGAAAATAAAATAGGATACATGACCAGCTTTTCCTGAAAGTTTCGTGGATGAGAATGTCACGGGCTTGCAGCTATGTTAATTTGAAGGTTTTGATCGATTTTCTTAAAAAAATCTTAATTTTTGGAAATGGTGTAGTACCTCCAATGACGTTTCCAGCCAAATAATTTATATTCAGTGTTATAAGAGGACTACTAAGCTTGCTAATTAAGCAAAAAAATGTAGTCTGGTGCTTAGTCATGTGAAAGTAGGTCATTATTAATCTACCCTGCACGGTTGGGGCAAGATGGAGTCCTCCTGCGGGGGCAAATGGGAAGTACAAAAAAGCAATCCCAGCCTAGAAAAGGTTGAAGCTTGATATTGGGTCAATTCAACCATGACATTTGAGACAGTTGGTACATTTTCTGGCCATATAACAGGCAAAATTTGAAAAAATCACAAGAGATTTGTGGATCTAATCCATGTCATCAGTAATACCTTGAGGATTTAGGCTCAGTGGTAAAACCCTGTATCGTTGAAACTGAATATAACTACCTTTCAAAAAGCATAGTCAAATCTGATACCAGTTTAAATTGTTAAATTATTAAGAAAACTCGGAAATCAGAGTTATGTGAATATTCATAAAAATGTCACATTTCCACAAAATTTTACTAATTTTGTTTCTTTCGTAACCTAATGTTTATGGTTAAATAATTCGTCAAATAATTACATAGAATGTAAAATTACTAGCATCACTCCCCATGCAGCCATAATTGCATCCTGTATTGAGATGTTGATTTCATAATTTATTGCTATGTTTACTCTCAGTATTCTGCAATATTCTTGCATTGCAATGACATGAATTAACACATTTTTGTTTGTCAACATGCTTTTTAGTTAGGCTGTTACCAAAACAGCTGATTTATTGCAGAACTTTTGCAAATTTATTTCTTCCCATTTTGCCCTACATGAAATTCCATTTTGCCCCAAGCATGGGGCAAAACGGGATAAAGTTGCATTTTTGAAAATAGAGAAAAATCAGAATTGGAAATGTCAAAAAAGCGCTTTTCTGCGTTTAAGCAAGTGGTATTGGTACTTCTTCATGGATCAGACCTTATTTGGCATTCGCATGATATACCACCTACGTGCAGCGAGCCTTCGAAGTTAGCTGGCCCGTTTTGCCCCTCGTTCCCCTACTGGTACCAAAAAGACGAATTCAACCTTGATTGTAAATGTGTACAAATCACAGTGATATTTTGTGTAAGAAATAATAATATTGTTTTATAAAAATTTGTATGAAAGAATCTGAAGTTATGCATAATGACCAAAAATATCAAAAGTACAACATACCGATTTTGTTCATGGGCTTCTGTCAAAAAAAGGCGACAAATCATTGTTGGGTTTTTTAAATTTGTTTATGCTGAATTTGAGCACCATTGTATTAGAATGATTTCTAAGAATCGATAACTGAGCAGAATTTAATAATTTGCCTTCCTCATAAATAATTGAGAAAGTGACTATTATGCTTCTTGTGGTTTGCATCAATTGTTGAGGCCATAATGTACTGATGAACAAGTAAAATATTATACAGTTATCGCACAGCACCGAGTGCAATAATATACAATTATGGACTTCGGTTGAGGTCAATATCAGGTTTTACGGACCTGACCGGTGATATTCACCGAGGCCGAGGCCGAGGTGAATATCACTAGGTCAGGTCCGTAAAACCTGATATTGACCGAAACTGAAGTCCACAATTGTTTTGTTCCATGAAAATTTTTTTTGTGGAATGATTATTTTTAGAAATTTTCTTTCTTCGTACTTTAGAATTTTTTATTTTGGCTTCTTTTTTTCAGGGAGAGTTTTTTTGGAAATCTTCTATTTCCCCCTTTTTGAATCCATAAATGACATACTTGATGATGGGTCTTCTTTAGATTTATTTTCTCTTTTTTTAGCAGACTTTAGATCTCTCAACACAACAAAGTCACTGAAACTGGGGGAAAATGCTATTTTTCGGCCTCTTATGGCTTTTTGCTGATTAAACAAATAACATAAACAATACAAAAAGTTGAAATCCACTTAGCCCTTCAATATACGCATCTTTTGCCACCCCAATCATTTTCCTGTCTATTTCCATTGCTAGGAGGTGATTCATTTTTTACTAAAACCGACAAGAAATTATCTTGTGCTGCTGCATGACTCTGTGTTTCTTTTGAACTACATGTTTAAAATGTATCTCATCAGAAGTCATAAATATTTCACTGACAAAAAAAAATGTTCACTATTGTCGACTCCAAAAATTATGTACTTGATGATGGATTTTATTTTCGATTTTTTTCTGAAACTTTATGGCACACTTTAGACCTCCAAAAAATGCCGTTTTTCGGTCACTAATTGCTTTATTCTGATAAAACAAAAAATATAATCAGTACAAGGAGCTTATATATAGCCCAGTAGCCCTTTAATAGACCCATCTTTTGCCACAAAAATCAGCTTTCTATCTGCCTCCGTTGCTCTTCATTGCATTTTTTAGTAAAATGGAAAAACACAATCTTTTTGTCAGCTCGTGGCTGCAGCAGCACTGAAATATGGTGCTTCCTCTCAGGTCCGTCCAATCTTTTACATGCTACTAAAGTAATATATAGATAGTGGATGGTGAGGAGACCAATATTGAGTTTTATTGGCCGAAGCAGTAATATTGGTCGAGGCCGAAGGCCGAGACCAATATTACCTGCTGAGGCCAATAAAACTCAATATTGGTCGACTCAACATCTACTATTTGTTATATTCTGCACCAAAATTTTCAGACTTCTAAATTTATGTTTTTAAATAAAAGATTTGCCTACCTGTTTCCACTTTGAGATTAAAAAACAATCGCCGATTAAACATGTTTAGCAAAAAAAAACTTCTTTTTAGCTATCTATTTTGCTATCTATCTATCTAGTTATCTATCTAGCTATTATCTATATCTATCTGCCCATCATTTACTCTTGAGTCTTTCATTCCTTATTGTAAAAAAACTTTTCTACTTTGACAACAGTACTATATATAATAACGTATTTATAATGATTGAATTATTTCTAAGATTAATTTTTAAGTCTTTTAAAGATCAATTAACTGTGTATTTCCAAATCTACAGGCCTACAGCAGCAAGTTGATACTCAAGTGCATACTGTATAGCAATCTGCGTTAATTGCTGCTTGTTCAATTTGATTGATTTCTTTAAACTACAATAGTTTCATTAGATCAGACACTGCAATTGGAATTTGATCAATTATAATTATCCTTGATCGCAATTAGCACCTTGATGAGTTATTGTGTATCCTCTAATGACAATCGAGATTGTATTTGCCACAGTGCTGCATAAACGCAAGTGCATGTGTACTGAGGACGCCAATATAGCCTTAAGGCGCCAATAACACTCTCAGCACGCCAATATCGTTATTTATTGGCGTGGCACGTGATTGATTTCGCGGGACTTGATTGGCACACAAATTTTGATGCAGAATATCACATGTTATATTCACTGATCAGTGAATAACACATTTGTTATTGACCTGCCTGTCATACACCACTGCACACAGGTGAACATCACATTATGCGGGTGGGTTGTTGGCCAATCAGGGGGCTTGTTACATAGGGGTCATGGAACAAACACTCTTATTACACTGCCCAGTAACAAAAGAAAGATTGATCCTCTGTGAATGCAAAGTTAAATAAGATACCGGAAGTATTTGACTACTGATTATATTCTTTCTGCATAAAATCATTGTGACTGGATTTTTTTCTTGATTTAGATGAAATAATATCACCATACAATTTTTCGTAAGTTACCATAGCGTGTAAACTTATGTGCTTGCAACAGAACTGAATAAGGTTGGCCTCATAAATACCTGCTTCATTTCAATTCAATGTGACTCAAATGCTTCAAAAATCCATCAAAAACTTATTGAAAACTGTTCGAAGTGACCGACGACAAATAATATAAGTGGATCGATGATCTTAAGTTGCAATACACTCAAGTGACTTTGAACACCACATTGTGACAGAGAGTGCAGAGAGCATCGCATTTTCAGGTAGGCCTACACTATATTCGCTTGTGTATCATAATTCAAAGACAAAGTCAAAGTCAAAGAAATTTTCTTTTGAGTCGGGTGTTTACAAATATTCATAATACTATGCATATAATTTAATGTGTGAACGTTTAATCACACTGATATTAGGCAATTAATTATTTAGCTCCTATGGCACTAAAGTATACCGAGTACAAAAATTCCTTTTTTACTCGTCATCAACCAAAAATTGCTTCATTACTGTATAAAATTAATCTTAGAATGGCAATACGCTGATTGCATTTAAGCTGGTGGTCACCTTAGAGAACGCCATAATGCAAAAGAAACAAATTTGATAGAGGTGATCTGTGACCCCTCTTCAGCACTGAATAGGAATTCTAGAAAGTATTCTTCTGAAAGACCACAACCAAATTCACAGGATGAGAAGAGGGGATCATGTATTACAGCAATGCCACTTGACAAAAACGTATTGTCGTTCATGTGCCTGCGACATGTGGAGATTTCTAGTTGGTGCTAAACCATTCAGTAAATTGCATCTACAACAGCATCGGAAGAAGAAGGGAGACAATAATCCAATTATAATTGTGGCTGCAATTAGGTGCATTACTTTTTGGCAAATGCTTCATCATTATCCTGTTTTGTTGTCAAGGATGATTCAAAAGGCAAGTGGAAAGAAGAAGCTGAAATCATAAAGAACAACCTTGTTGCAAAGAATATTTTTGCATTCATATGTGGTAGAATTGTCTGACTAGCAAAGTTCTGTGATGGACGACTCTCCAGCAATATTTGAATGCCTGATTACACATTAGTCAATGCCATAACCCAGTGTATGTGGTTGATCTGTGGTGAAATGGCAATTTCACTTGATTAGAGAGGTTTTGCAACACGCTTACGGGTTATGCGAACGTGCCTGTTGAAAGTTAATTTTGAAACGGTTTAGGCCACCAATCTGCAAACAGCTACAAGGTACCAAATAAAAAGATTAGGAGACCAACAGAAAACGGTCAATGATGTGGCAAAACCAGTTTGTTTGCAAAGTGAAAATAAGAAAATCATTTTTTCCAGTAGACCACCAATTTTCAAAGAGTTCTAAAGAGAAAGTTGACACACAGGCCAATTCCGGCTTATTTCGTTTTCTGAGCTGACATGGAGAGGGCAAGACCAGTGACAGTTTAGTTGGAACACACCAACAATATTTGCAGGAGATAAATTATCTGCCTCTCTGCAAATTTGCTGGTCAAAGAATTCTGTGCTATTTGAATGACGGGCATTAGTCCCTGCGATGTCTCCCATTTCTGTGGCTGTCATTGAACTCCAGATGTTGCCCCAAACACTGGACGTCCGCAATTGAAAAGATTCTTTCATGACACTCACAAAACACCCCTGACACCAAAATAACATCAGAGAAGATTACCATTTGACACTAACAGCCAAGTGATATTAGTATACATTTTGTGTATGATTTGGAGTTTACTTGTGACTTGGACCACTTTGGACCACTTTGGACCACTTTGGACCACCTTGGACCACCTTGGACCACCTTGGACCACCTTGGACCACCTTGGTGCTGTAGAAATATTGCAAAGTAAATAACTAAAATAAGTCGATGGCTCACTTCCGGACAGTCCAATAACAAATTCGGATCATCACTCAGGACAGACCTGCACAGGACCATTTTTACAAATGCTGACCACACTCTAAAAGGCAGTTCGCTCTGCATCACTGTATAGTATCTACACTATAACATGTGACAGCTTCAGTGTTCCATGTAACTTTACGTTATAGCTATAATTTTCTCCGAACTAATTCCAGTTTTGGAAATGTTAAAACTTCTCCATTTGCAGTAGAATTGTCTGATTGGCAAAGCCTGCTAATTGGGAAGTTACTCTCCTGCTATGATGGAGTGGCTGATTACCATTCATCAATGCCATCATCCAGCACAATGTCATCTGGCTGGTATGTAGTGAGTTTGTGTGGAACTTTTACTTTTTCCAGTCACAGAACAATGACAAACTACAAATTTCTTACAATGGGATGGCGTGCATTGATTGGAATTGAGCTGAACATCCAGATTTTCAGGGGGGAGGGCCTTGGAATTTTTCCTCAATGGGAAATTATATTTTATTTTATGGTAACAGCGACATTAATTATTTATTTTTCAAGCATCCCATATCCCAAAATTTTCATTTCTAAATCAAGCAACACCCGTTAATAAAAGCCCCACCAGAAATATTTATTTTAAGACTCCAAAGAAAGAGTTTATTCATTTTTTATTCTTAAAAAAATCCAAACCAGAGCTTGTGACAAAAAAAAATCATATGAACCGATTCTCTCTTTTCATAATCACAGATCATACTATATTTTCATTCACTCAGTAGCAACCTGCATGAATCCTGGGACTTGCCAAAAATTACTCATAGTTCATGTGAGGCAAAATGAGCAATGATCAAAATTAAATTTTCTCATATTATGCCCTGTATGTTAGAAACAATTAAGAGACCTCATGGTAGGATAGGCCTACACCACCACACACTCACCAATCCACCAATTTCTTAACTTAAATCTCTCTTATCCTCACAAAGCCTCAAATTCCCTCATCTTACCTTAAATTCCCTCACCTGGCCTCAAATACCATCAACTAGCCCCTCAATCAACTAACCTCAGCTCAACTCAACTACCCCCAGCTTTACCCTCTGTATCCCTCAACAACTGTAGGTTACCCCATCATAACAGTGGTTACCCTGTTAGACTATGTCGGCACGAGGGTGAATCCTGCCAGGAGGGCTGTTGAGAGGAGTTGGGGTAGGATGGGTGATAGACAGATAGGCCTTGACATCCGGTACTACTTGATCTTATTGGACCAGCAGGGTGCAGTGCACAGTAGTAAGATGTTATGTACCACTCTTGGTACCGATGGAACTTTTATAGATCGATCATTGGTTGTCCAGTCAGGACACTAAAACTGAACAGAAATTATTTATTTTAAAAAAAAAAACTCCCAAGCCCCCCCCCCCACCCTTGGTATGAAATGTGCTCCCTGAACGTTGCATAAAAGCAAGTTCTAATCCTTGAGGTTTGGCAATCACACAAATCTGGGCTCTCATTCATGCTGTCTCTCGGTTATACCTTTAAAGTAACCAGGCATGACTGTTCACCAAACTGCTAATGGTCAAAAATAAAAGAGAGTTTTCAAACAGTGGTCAAATACAATAAAATTGCAATAACTGTGACACAACTCAAAAAGGTGTCTGGCCATATGGTCAATCGTGAATAAACCTCTATGCTGCTAGACATGATAAGCACTGATTAACCACAACTGAAACAAACAAAACATTTTTAAGCCAATGTCATTACACGACCAAGTTGAAAGTTAATTTTTAAACTGTTTGACGGCTAATCCACAAACAGCCATAATTATCTGTGTTATCTTATCCTAGACAACTACGTGCAATTGGCTGCCTTTTATTTTCATTGGGAAAAGTTGTGTTGCCTCTGAAGACAAACAGCAGCACCATGTTCTACCACACCCAGAGAGTGCCTTATATTGGCCTCAATACATTCTAACCAAATCAACAGTAACTGTACTGCTACATTGCATTAGACGAAAAACGAGTGCTTACAGAAAAGCTATTGTTGGCCATGGCATCAACGACCTCACAACAAGCCCTATCAAACACATTGAAATAAGCTGTCAACTTGCATTGTATTGCAAGTATAGGCTATGATCTAATAAATTGCTTATGACTCATAGAGAATAACATTGCATTGATAGGGCTATGACCTCACAAGGAACATTTCAGTCCTATTCTGTAAGCACTTGTTTTTTGTCTATACTGTAAGAAATTTTCCTAAAAGTGTTTCTTGGTTCAAGTTGACAGGTCACCGTCAAGATAATAGCATTACTTACATCAGATAAAGCCACAAAACTAAGTAACTCAACTAACCAGGAAGCTTAATAAATTGACAATCTTGGAATAACTAGTGGCATATTTAGAACCCATTTGGCACAATAATCGTGTTTAAACGACAGGTGCACCTGCAAGTTTCTGACATTGCCCTAAGCTAATTTAGCAGCATGGAAATCCAATTTGGAAACTGCAAATCCAACTCTGCCGATTTCTTTCTGGCTTCTGTTTTTTCTATTTTTAGCAAAGCAGAGATTTTCTGTCTTTCTTTTTTTGCTCCGCGGATTTAATTAACTTCATTGGTAAGCAGCATTTGATCACTTCTAAAGCGCCATTTGGGGAAGGAAGACGCCCGATTTATCGACCTAATTGCGGCTTTACACAGATTAACTGCCGTCAAATTCCATCAATTTGCAAAGCCTCAAATCATTTTCCAGCCCAACTGCTCCGTCACGTCCTGGCAAAAACGCCCTATTTTGTCAGCAGGAAGAAGCATTGTCATCAGACAGACAAAATGCCCATTAAAGCCTCAGATTTATTGTAATAGCTCTTTATCCAGCCACTTCACTGCTCTTTAGATAGATAGATCTAGAGAAAAATAGGAAAATAGATAGATAGATAGATAGATAGATAGATAGATAGATAGATAGATAGATAGATAGATAGATAGATAGAATGTTCATAAAAATGCAATCCTTCAATGTTATAATTGCAGTGCTCAGTGATATGATCATATTTACATAGTTTTTATAATAATAAGTCGCACTGCAGTGTATTTTCTATTTCTTCATTATCCTTTCTTTATTATCTTATGTTGAGGGTTTGCTGCTGCAAAGCATAATATTGTTTTGTAGTGCTGCACCGGCCCAAGGGCTACACAATGTAAACAACATGTTGCCAATTGGTGGAGGGTTGGTCTTTTGTGGTATAGAAATGTATGGTAGAAATGACATTGCTATAACCTAAGCACAACATTGAGATTTTTAACAACGTCATATTTTGACATAACTTCATAACGTTGTGACAACGTGTTTTACCACAAAACTTACCATAATTTTCCTCAAAACACATGGTCCCACGACCACACATATGGAATTCACAGATACATTGTTGCACTCCACTGAACTGAGGTTCAAAACAGGTGATTACAACAAACAGTCAATGCCAAACAATGCTAAACAAGATAATCCAGCTTGCTATTTTGTAACAGGACCCCTTCAAACATTGTCAGGGCATAAGAAAATGTATTAAAGGCTCACAGAGCCAGGGAATTTCTGCCAAAGACTTTCTAATGTGAGCATTTGTGCATACATTTATCGACATGGAATTGTTCATGGACTATATTTATATTGAATGGGAAATCTATATTTGGAATTGCTAACAGGACAAATTGTAGGATACAGATTCATAGAAAAGGTAAGACAAAAATTCTCCTATGGCCATGTCAACACATTGAAACTTTGAAGGCTGTTGATCAAATATCAAAGATGTTTCAAGGTTACACTTTGGCCCCTGCAGCTGGGTACAGTGAATCGATGCTATTTATTTTTGAAATTCAGAAATATATGGAATGTATTTTTGGTGATCCACAGTGGTCCCACGTGCCTGTTTTTTTTTACATAATTCATCATCATGTGACCCATTCCAAACAGACCTGTGCTCACCTGAATCATTGAAAAGATATGCTTCTCACATAAATTGAATGTGCTTCTGATCTCGTGAATACGTATTTGATGGATGGCATGGCCTTGTGGATAAGGTGCTCGACTCACATGCGCAAGTTTGTGGGTTCAAATCCGAGCCATGGCATGGAGATTGGGCAGATCCTCCTGAAACCTCTGGCTCACCCAACCCATGTGCAATGGGTACTTGGCAATAAGGCAACCACAGTGATGGTGCTGGAATGAGCTCTTCAGCCCCTGCGGTTAACCCCGTGTTCAAGGCTGAATACTCCCAAGGGAGTTGAGAAAGACTCTGGATTGGCCTGCCAAGGATGTAATTGCGAAGTTGACAGAGTATAGATGCAGACTGTAACCCAATGCTGCATTACATTACATTACATTTGAATTGGAATAAGCACGCATCAGAATTTTGATCTGTAGTTTCCACGGGTAATGCAGCAAGAATTGTTTTACTTCGTTCTCGACATCATATCAAACGGTCTACTGTTTCTGTTTGGAACTGATGGCAGAGAAGGCAAAGTGAAAATGTGGCACTCGGGTCAGAGAGTTTCTATCACTGATGTACAGGTGGAGCCCAGCATTGCAAGGCTACACAATTGTGCCCTCTGGTGTGCTGGGCACAAGGAATAACTATCATCTGCCAGTGTTATTGGCTGTGCTGACATGCTGCATGGAGCTTACCTCCTTAAACAGCACATGGTAGGTGGGCAATCCTGGGCAATTCCCCTTGAATCTACCCTGTCCCCCATTAGCACACTATTACAACAGGTTGGTAAATTCAGGGACTTGCCAACTGTGGTGTGTCTGTAGAGGTCATGAGCACCCAAAGTCCATCCAACTATTTCAGCACACTTACATTCTTCAGACAGGCCCACTTTGACACTTTGCTCTTTTGTTCCTTGAATGATCCATTTCATGAGAAGATTAAATGAAATGTTTGTTATCTAATTACTAAACAAGTGGCTTTGTTTTGGCACTTCACGAGCTATTTTATATATTTTAAGTGCATATCCCCTTAAGAACTTTTCCAATATGAGGAGAGAAACCTGACTTCATGGCGCCCATCTTCTTTGGCTGAAAATGCTTTAAAAAGGTAAATACTCATATGTCACTTAAAATAATTCATATTACTCGTATAATAAATGCAAATCAGTTTAATTTACAACATAATACCACCAATGTATGAAACCTTTCCGTCTCATTTTTTGACAAGAATGGGTGTAAATTGGAGATTGATTTGTGATTGTCTTATTATTGGCAAAGACTTCCATTTTATTTTCCCCAGATATCTTAAATGTCAAAAACATTTCAGAGTAACTTAACATTTGCAACTGATGCCATAGGGATCAAAAAGCCACAAGGATTAGAGTCATTCTATTTGGGAGAACAATATAAAATTCACACAAAATTATTATAAGTCCTCGGATACTTACATTATCATAAATTAAAGTATTTTAGAGCTTTTATATCGTTTTGATTTAAAGTTATGAAAAAATTATATCAGAATCTCCAGGATGCCCAAACTTTTGCATATGACAAATTGGACGAAAAGAACCATAATCCTTTATATTTTTATTGTTCTGGCTAAAATTGAGTGCATAGGTATCCTTAACTCATAAAATTCGTGCAGGAAAGATTCTGAAAATTGTTAGTCTGAAATTTGTAAAAATGTGACCCAATCCAAGGGTGCCCAAACTTTTCACACCCCACTGTATAACTGCACTGACTGCTCCCATTTGCAGGTTGGTATGTTTCTGTTTCATCGTCGGATGAGATTTTGGCTACATCGTTTTAATGATATACAGATTACAATGTAATGCAGTTGTGTGAGGTTCTCAATTCCAAAAATGATTAACCTTTTTTTATTTAAAAAAAAAAGGCGTCAACAGGTTCATAAAATTGTACCTATTTTGAGTGTCAGTTACACAATCTTTGTGTTTTTCATATCAAATTAATTACATCGTTTGTTATTTATAGATATTATAAATGGGAGGCCTATTAGATCAAAGACGAAAGCAGTGAAAATGACCCATTTTGAATCCAACAACCATCCGCCATGAAATAACTCCATGACAAATACATGAAAAACACTATCATCCACAGTGTAATAACCCAATGCAAAACGCTTGTATAAATGACAACCATCCGCGATGCAATAACTCAATGAGAAATGACAAAAAACTATCATCCTCCTTGATACTCAGTTGGTCATTCGTTCTGATAGCATTACCAGTAAGCTGTTGCCTCATAAATTGCTCCATAGAGAATGACATGGCATGGACAGGGCTGAGACCTCACAAGGAACATTTCAGTCCAATTTTGTAAGCACTTGACATTCACACTGTGTACCGTTTGCTCTATGCGAAGCGACCTAGTTAATCGCAAAATCTTAAATTTTAGACAAGAAACCAATTCAATAAAAACAAAACATAGCCAGTATGCTGTATTTATGTATTAGACATCTTGATGTGAAATTACAAGCATTATATATTCTACAATCAAAAGATTGGGGATTCTAGTAAAAATTGCATCATAATTTACTAAACCTGCCTAATCTTCCAGAAAACTTAACTGATTGATTCCAATTTTTTTATGTGTACTACTTGTACTATAAGACAGCATATATGGGCTATAATGCAAAGTTTGTTGTTTGCTCTAGGGGAGAGCGGGGCCAGTTGAACCAAATTTTAGAAATTTCTCTCCTGTGTGTGTACCTTTACAGCTTTCAAGGAGAACAAAGATGGAAATGGTAGTTTGAAAAGTTGTCTAAACATCCCAACTTTAGGTTTTTGCGTATATCTTACCATGGCCGACATATGAGCCTCCAAAAAATAAAAAAAATTGGTTCAACTGGCCCCACCCTCGGGGCCAGTTGAACCATCCATTAGGGCCAGTTGAACCATTGGAAGGATGATGGGTGAAGTTTGGGGCTGCAGTCATTTATTTTTGCTAACAAGTTAAGTTTGGAGCATAGCATGTTTTGGCTAAATTTAGCATGTCTCGCACACTTCTTTCTGTATAAAGAATAGCCTGGGGCCAGTTGAACCAGTCGACGGTTAAAATTTAATAAGAATTTTTTTTAATTGATTTTAACTCGTTGTAATGGGCCTATTAGAAAAACAGTTTTACTGAATAGTACCTTTCATTGTAAATGTTGTTTTTTTTTAAATTGATTAAAAAAAAAATTAATAAACTGCCATAAACTCACCTGGTTCAACTGGCCCCACTGTGACCTCCATGTATACATCTATATATAGCCTGGCTGCACCATTGTTGTGGGATACCATTTTAAGGAAGTGGGTTTCCATCTACACATAACCCATTATCTTATGATAATATGACATCCCTGCAGACCAAGTGACTTAAATGCTGTGAAAGCTCCAATCTCAATATTACAAACTACAATTTACATGCGAAAAACGAAAGAAGTGTGATGGTTTCGTTACCATGTGTCTCAGAGCCAAAACATCTACATGGAAAAGACTAGCCTGATAAGGCCTAACACAAGGTTGTATGTATGTTCCCATGCCTGCTCCACCCAGTTAAAACTTAAAAATCAAGGGTGGTTCAACTGGCCTGTCAGTTCAACTGGCCCCACTCTCCCCTATATGAGAACTAGCAAAATATAAACAAAAAAATCCTTAATTAGGTCACTTGGTTAGTACACAGTGTTCATCTACTGTAACTGAAACACAGTTAGTGCATGCTGTCAGGGCAGACTTTTACTATCTTCATTGAGAGGTGAGGATGGCAGAGCCCAAGCCGACATGTAGATTAACTGCGACAATGCCATTGCAATGTATACATTCTTGAAAAAGTAGACCTGTGCTGCTTTGAGTCATTTGTTTCACTTGAGTCACGGGAATGACCCATGTAATGTGCTATAGGTCCCAGGCCCAGCATTAACATTGCCAAGGGTAAACAGTGCTCAATGAATAGGCCCCACCTCCTACCAAGCCTGCAAGGCCACAAATGTTCTTTCCTGTTAATCAGAACACAATTGTGTCAGGGTGTTAAAGGCCATGATCTTGAATATAAAGGATTCTGCCTAAATAATTTATCTCAAAAGTATTTAAAATTTGGCTTCCAGCAGGTTTGGGGTTCACGGGTTCAATATCTGAAAGGTCATTGACCTGTGAAGCAAAATGGCTGCTTCAACTTGCGTGTGAACTTTGGCAGGCCTTGATCCGGAAAAACACTTAATTATGACAGAAAATTACAGAAAATTATGTTCATACTAGCACTTTGTTGGTAGTCATACTTTGTAAATGTTGAATAGGTCTATAGGTTTTTTAAAGCATATAAAATGTACGGCCCTTTGGTAATTTTACTATACAGCTCTAAAAATAGTAACACAGAAATATGGAGCTCTGTCATTTCAGTGTCTAATTGAAACATTTAAGGGCTAAGCCACATGTAGACCTAACCTTTCACACATGCACCAACTTGTTCAGAAAGCTAATGACCACATTTGAGACTGTTCAATCTGACCTTTCGGGAGTACCAAAATGCTTGAATTGGCATTGTATTTCTAGTCCCTCGTTATCAAAAATGACTGATTGACAGTTAAATTTACAAATATCAAGCAGTAGTCACTATTCCTTCATATTGTGTTGACTGAAGACTTGCAGGAAGTGCAGTTCTGCAGTGCCACATTGTGCAGCGAGATGATTACTCCAACATTTGGCTCAGTTGCATCTCAGACATCAATGACATTCAATGTCACCATCATCACCATCATCATATTCAGTGTTTACTTGTTTGCAGAGAGGGGTGAAGTAAATAAAGTGCATTGTCTGTTTCTCAGGAAAGATGTTTTACCGTGACTCAAAGAAACTGCAACAATAATGACAAACATGACAAACCATTCGAATTGTGATATGGCTATTGTTGTCATAAATCACAGGCCCACAATTGACAGCCATAAGTGACAGCTCCCCCTTCAGATGGCCATCGTTTTCTCTCTCTCTCTTTCTCATCTATTGTTCGCATTACTCATGCAGAGTAACTGTGAGAATTTGTATTTTTTAACTCAACTCTTTGTTGCATTTTTACTTGCTGAAGATTATTGTTGTGAGAAAATAACCGAAGATAATAGGGAGATAACAGTTAAAGAATTGTTCCCAGGGAAAATAATGAAATATATTTTTAAAAATATCTGTGGTTAGCCAGATGGAGGCGTTTTTTAAAGTTTTGTAACAAAACCTAATTAGTTTATGCAGATATCTATTGTATTGTGTGAGACTGCCATTTCCAGTTAGTCTGTCATACTTAGTCATGTCTACAGGTGAAGGCTACAAGGGGCTGTATACTCTATAGTTATGATGTGGCGACATGATGAGAAAAAAGAAAGAATCTAAAGTTCTTGAAAGAGGAAAAATGAAGCTGGTTGCAGCCCAAGCATGAAGCATGGCATTTGCCCTGGGCAGGAGGCTGGCAGTCAGGCTGGCAGATTGCAGATGTTTATGAGCTCTGCCATCAAAAGTAAACCATAATTCTAGACATTTGTTCAGCAATCATGATCTGTTCATCTAAACTTGCCTTGAGGAAAAAGTGAGATAATTTGGCAGGTTGTAGCAACAGGTGCTGGGTGGTAGTAGCTGGTATGTGCGTGTTTGAATCTGACGACATTTCAGCAAATTTCAGCCTACCATGGTAGATAGGCCTAATATTATCGGCCTGTAACATTTGGTGTGCAGGAGAATGTGTCCATGCTATTTTCACATGCTTGTGACATTTAATATATAATGCATACATGTGTGACTGTGTGACTACTTTGTTAATTGAATGACACAACAGTAAAAGTGTCCTGGTGTAGCGGCCCACCAAGGGAACATCCTGGCCACAGCATTTCTGTGCAATTACCTTTTGGCAGACACTTGCCTTTGCGGTTGTCTGGATGTTACAACCCGCATTTCAAAGAGACTACGAATACAGACCCAGAAGAAAAGCTCAAGAGGCATTCCAAACATTAAGAGTCATGATTGCCGTCTTAAGGTCCTAGATTCGATCTCTAAGAGCATTTCAGGTGTAGTACATGAAAAAGGTCCAAGTCACAATTGTATACAAGGCCCATCAAGGTATTCCAGTTAGAGGAAGGTGGGGCACGATGGACACCTGGGGCATTGTGCGCCTATGGAATTTGGCTTTTTCTCCTAAATGTAAACTGTAGGGAACATGGTATTTTCATTAGTGTTTCGCAATATGGATATATGTGTACATGTATGTGTTTAAAGATTGCCAAACACCCTGCCACCAACCGGAATGCACTATAAATAGGTCCTGGCATGTCTACCTTAGTGTGGCAGAAGGCTGAGAAGTTTGTGTATTTTACACCTCTGCAACACCTTATAGGCTGAGAAGTGAGAACATATTAATTACAAAGCAATCGGGCACACTGCTGTTGAAAGGCATCCAGGCGGCCGAATTGTTGAGTTTTCGGGAAGGAGGCCCTGGGACTTCCTCCTGAATTTTTTAAGAGCATCATTCTTGTTCTTTGCTTCTTTAAGCATGCCCAACCTTTGATCAGGCTGAACTCGCACATGCGCATCGCTATGCAAAAAGATTTCCGTCTTGCCCTACCAGGCCCAGTTGGGCATGGTGGTATGTGCAAGAAAGTGAATTTCAAGTGGTCGAACAATGATTTCTTGAGCAAATTTGGATGCTACATGTGAAAGTAGAACCAAATATTCTGCAAACGAACAAAAGACGGAGCTCTGGTCATTTCCTGGGCATGTAACCAAAAAGACGTGCCTCCAGAGTCAGGGTGTCCACCGTACCCCCACCTCCCCCTAGTCGAAGCCTGATAGTGGTGTCAGTGTCAATCCATCGGTATCTCTCTGTCGGTCTCTGTCTTTCTATCAATCAATCTTTCTATCTATTTTTTTTCGGTAAATGTTTACGTAACATCACTGCATATGTACACACAAAAGTCATTCAGTGTGAAATGTTAACTTATTTCTTAATTTACTAAAATCAATGATCCTCAGTGGTCTAATTACCACTTAAGTTGAGCCTGTTGCATCACAGCATGCAGTTGTTCAACTTGAATACTTTCCTGCACTCATCTGACCAGCTGCTAATTAGGCCCTTCAATTATAATGCTGTCGTAAAAACCTGGCCCTTCAGTAGTCAATTGGCCTAAAACGTAATTAAAGAAACATCTTTATTAAAAGATTGTTTATTTACTTTATACTTTATAATATGCACATTACAAGGGAGTTCCAGAACATATATAGCTACCTGCATGAATTACTTATTATAATCAACCTGTCATTTGAGTCTCCAGTAAAATTATAGCCAGGGGCAAGATAGAGGCTCAACGACTTCTATGACTAGTGTTTTCCTCTTGCTACCGTGTAGTTTTTGTTGTTCTTTTTTGCCACAAGAAGCTGAGCAATGATGGTAGTCCCACTAGTCAGTTGTATTGAGCAGTTCATGACTACACGAAGTCACCTGCCTGTCTTTGCGTGGGAGCTGCATGGGGTGTTTAAGCTACCTGGGACCTGCAACTACCTACCTGCGAGGATCCTGCTGAGAGGGCCTCTACGGAGCGAGTGGACCAGCATAGTGTTGTGCATGGACCTATGGAGCCTCTATGGAGCAAGAGGGCCCATTTTAAGGCCCATTAAAGTGAAGGCCCATTAGAATGGCGGCCCATTTGAGAGGCCAAGACGCTGTGTGACACACAGTGCAGAGGGGGAGACTGACGCACGCGCGTTTCGCTCCGTCTCATCCCAAGCAGACTGGCAATTTGATAAGAGGCAGTGAGCCCGGTGCAGGCAGCAGTGCTGGTCAGTGCCATGGAGTGCCCTGGTGTCCGGCGATGACCCGAGGATCATGAGGATGGCTGCAGCACCAACCTTTACCTGGCAGGCCCTCCTCCTCGTCCTGGCAGCCCTGCTGCCCCTCATCACTTCTGACGGTGGGTCATTTTGTTAAATATTTTTGAATGAACTTCCAATGTACTCCCGCCATCATTTTCTCATTCTCAACTTTGCACTGGCTCAGACTTTTTAATTATTCTTCACACCCAAACGCTGTCAGCTCAAATGACATGCTCCAAATCCGAGATCTCACAGTCTCGTGATTATATGTCAGTGTTGGCAACTTCAGTTAAGACATAGAGCCTACCATTTATGCATAATAACTACCTGGCATGGGTGTTTTCATTGCACCCTCATGCACTATCATGTTTCTTTATCAAACTTATATAAAAAGGCAGAAGTTTCCCCAAACTTTCTTGAACAGGTTATTCTTTTCCTGGAGGAGGAAAAACAGTCAGACTAGAACTTCTAGAAGTTAGTACATAGAGGGCTATAGGATTCAGTCTGGAAGCTTGCTGTTTTTATGCTCGTGAAGGTTGAAGTTTACTTTTCTGTGGTCTGGTGTGTTCCACAGTGCTGTCTGCTGATCTGAAGAGTATAGGAGTACAAACGTGCAGTGAAGTCACCCCTAATACACACGTAGCCCAATAGAACTGACAAAAGACTGCTTGCCCAGAGAAATGCTCCCCAAACAGAGTAACTGGCAGAAGTCCTCCTGGTAATTCACATCAAATTCACATCAAGTGATAACTTACCCAACCGTGACGGACTTCTCGAATTTTTGTCTTTCTTCGAAATGTTATTCATTCTTAACATCTTTCAAATTCATGGTCATGGTTAAGAATAACCGTCTTACATATGCTGAGGCAGTACGGGCAAATTGTCCTAATTGGTCTTGATTGACAGAAAATATATACCTCACAGTATTCGACACTTGACAGCTTCAAGACCAGCAGGAAAGACTTGCCCCTATGTAAAACATGTCATACACTAACTTTTTCTTTCTTACTTTTTTTCTTTCTTTGCTGATTTAGGTAAATAGTCTTTAGAAACTCATCAAACTACAGAAAGAACCAACGAAAATTAAGAGATTAAAAAGGGGAGAAATATTTGAAAGCACTGAAAAACACATGCATCAAGCTGTTTGCACTTCATTGTAAACTTTACTCAGACGGTGGAAGTATGTACAATATGAAAATGTAGTTATAGTTTCGGTGAGAAAGTGTCTTCAAATATGATAAAATGTCTTGGGAATGCCTGCAGTGAATTAGTTGCTATGAACAGTTAAAGGCCAATGAATGGGGTTAAAAGTACACAAATAGAAAGACTGAAACTGCCCATGCATGAAATCTCTGCACAGCCATCACCTTGAAATTAGGGGGCACAGGGATATTTTGTGTATGATAAGAAAGGCTCTGGCCTTGTGATTCAGAATGGCTCAGAATGGCTCAGAATGCTATGTACAGAATGCATTCAGCTCATCGGGTTGAATGTGATGGACTCACCTGGTCAGTATACCCCTCACCTTACCCCCTTTGAAGGCAACTAACCCACCGTGCAGCCCCCTGAAGGCAATCTGCTGTAATTTCCTCAAAGTCAGTTTAGACGGATGTGCAGTTGGAATGCGGTGGCTTTTATAATGGGACCATGTCTAGATGTGCACTCTTTTATTTAATTGCCATCATTTGAGAAGCACTTATAAAAAATGTGGTTTGCTCAGTATACAAGGTATAATAAGGAATCTAGTAAGTCACAAGTGTTTCACAAGGGATTTTTTCCTCACCAAGGAACTGCACCCTCCCCTCCAACCCATATGGCCTGGACCCTATTTATACACCACGATGGCTTCACAATTGACTGGCCGACACCAATGGGATTTTTGATATGAGCAAAAGGCAACGACCTGTCTCTGAGAAAGTGTGTCACACATGCAATTCATCATGTAATGCAGCAGAGGTAGAAATGACTCATGTAATGCCCTCCTTATGCATCTCCCATGCTCTTCCACACAACCCTGTCTGTTATTTATTGGTCCTAGATTGCACATGTATGTGTAAAGTTGTCAGATAATTATATTGCAGATTTGCATATTTTTGTCATATTTCCATGACTTTTCTGTCAAGAAAACGTGGAAGTCTGCTTCATGGACCTTAACCAGGCTAACCAGCCCGTCACATGTTAAGCAAGTGTAATATGAATCAGGTTGAATAGAGTGACAAGTCCATTAAAAGGTGTCCTCTGACGATTGAATGACCCTTTATGCCTCCTCCTCCAAGGAAACCAAACAAGCTGCCCTTGAAATTACAACGTGGCACTGCCCACTGTGCCCAGGTCAGCTCTTCTCGGCTTTGTATTGTGTCCTCCAAGCATGCCTCAAATTCCAATTATTGGTATTTATCTGGCTTGGGGTATTTTGATCCCTGATCAGGCAGCCTTCCTTACCTGCCCCTCACCCACCCCTCACCTGCAAGGCCTGGATCATGGGAAGATGAAATACACAAACTACTGAGTGGACAAACTAAATTATTGGCCACCATACACTTTGTACAATGTGCATGAATGAGAAGAAATAATGCGCGTCTTTCCCACACATTGCTAAATGTCTAGACCTCTTATTAGGCAATAGTGAAGTCCATTGTGCAATCTGATTGATGCTGGTTCATATATTACATTGCAAATCTATTACAAATCTATTTTGAGTAGGAGATTAATGGTTTTAAAAATGACAGATGAAACAGACAGTGTAAGACTATAAGTTGATGGGTCTTTCTCATCAAGAAACGTCGTCTCCCCGTCCATCATTAGCATTCATAACAATTGCTAATTACAAATCAACCACTTCCTCTCTATCTTAAGTACATTGATTTGTACTGGTTTACAACAGCCAAGATCTTGAAGGTATAAAGTTAATCATGCCCTGAGGGGGTCTGCTCTGCAATAGCATCATGGATGTCCCTGCCGACCTTCCTGTCTCAGTTATAAAATGCATGTGAATGGATTTCAACTCACCTGATGGTCTTACTTACATAAAAACATGTCCATTGTATATTATTGTTTGCTCAGTCTAATGAGATGTGACAATATGCAACATACAGTCAGTTTATGACTATATTACTAGAATAGACACAAGTTGACATCTTCTCCCATGGTCCTTTACCTCATGGTCCTTTACTCATGGTCCTTTGCCTCATGGTCCTTTACCTCATGGTCCTTTACTTCTCTTCTATTTTGTTTGAGCTTTCATAACTTTTTTTTTCAAATGTTTATTTTGCATTTGCCAAACCAACCAACAGCTAAAGTACAATTTCATGCAAAGATTTAATTGCTAAAATGTGTGATTAAATTTCAATTCCCTTCAGCGAGGTTTCGAAAACAAAATTTCAATACAATTTTGAGATCACTGATCAATACGATATTCGATTCTTTCTGGCTGTGTGTACGGTGCTGCAAAATATAGCCAAGGGCGACACAAAATGCCATCCAATTTAATGAGCACTTCCAAGTCCAAAAAGACAAAGAGGCAATTTACGATGAACTGATATTGATTTCTCCCGTTTCAGGTGAGGAGGTGCGAGACTTCACTGCAGCGGCGCTCCCTGTCGGCATTGGCCCGAACGAAGATGGAGGGCACGGGTTTCCAGATGTGCCCGTTTTTATACCAGATGACGAAGGGCCGACAACAAGTGCCCCCCTCAAGGGAAACCCCCCACGTCAGCCCCTTTCATCCGGTGCGGGCAATAACACCAAAAATGGAACATCACAGACAATAGTTCATACCAGTGAACTCCCAAGCGCAATATCAGACAGTAAGGAATATACCACATCTGGAGCTGTCCATTCAACAGAAGGCACACAACAACCTTCAACTTTTGATACAGAACATTTTACAAGTGACCAAGCTTCTAGCCAAAGACAGTCAGAAGACAGTGATGATATGCTTAGCAAATATCCGTTTTTAGATCGCTTTACCACTGTTGGGGATGACAAACATTCCGAAGCCAATGAAGCTTCATCAAACTCTTTTTCCGGTCATTCGCAAGAAGAGACCACTTTTGGTGCTCCTCATACGTCCAGCCAGGTGGATTACAATGAGGATCACACAACACAGGGGGCCTCTGTGTCCCCACATTATCCTGCAGACCAAAGTGACAATGTGCATAGTGACTTAAATTCAGTTCCACAAAGTAAGTTAGTACCAACTACTCAAAGTGATTTAGATTCACAATCTGACAGTTCCCATTATTCAACAAGTGGATTAAACACCCATAAAATATTTGATGAACTTGGTGAAGCAACTGCAGATCCACCCAGAGAAGATTCCTTCTCATCTGCGCCAAGTGCATCGGCTGTATACGACAGTCCTGAAGTCAGTAACAGTCCAAAAGACAGTGACCTCACAAGCCGGTCTGACATCCCAGATGAAAATGTTGACATTTACACAACACACAATGTGCCACAGTCCCTACAAACTGAATTTGTCAGGTTTTTGCATTCCCATTTTACAAGAGCAAGGCCCGAAACAACAACTCAATTCGAATATGATGATGCAGGAGAAAGTGAAACACATTCCTTACCATCTTTTGCAACTCGTGAGCACTTATCGGATGATAGCAGTGATCAGGAATCCGCGATCTGGCACAGCTTTACTCCACCATCTTTTTACGAATCCACAATTGCCGAAGAGACTTCCATGCCTGCCAGTGAAACAAGAACAGCATCAAGACCTGAATCCGACGAAGAATCGCAAGATGTTCCTTCTTCAATTGACTCCGGTATGTCCTCTCCATCAAGCACTGCAAGCAGTTCTTCTCCATCTCAAGCAGGAGTCACAAGTCCATCCGAAGAAATTGCTCCAGAAGCATCCAGCCAACATGATGATCCCGATGCAACAACAGAGATGTCAGATCACATAGAAGAATCCAGCATGAAGCCAGACAGATCAGAGAGAATGCCAGAAGCAGCAGAAATGACAACAGCGAAACAAGAGGAATTGCCAAGCGAACAAATGTCAACTGCCAGTGACATGAAAAAACCAGATGAGCCTAGTATGACTACAATGAGTGAGAAAGAAATGCCAGATGGGTCTATGTCGTCTGTTTCAAGTTCACATGAAAAACCAGATGTGCCGCTCACGCCAACAGAAGCTGCAAGTGAAATAGCAGATGAGTCTCACATTACAACAGGCATGCCACATGATGCAGCTGAAGGAGAGCCGATGACAACTGCAAGTGAGAAGGAAGACTCGGATGTGTTTCATGCAACAACAGAACAATCACATGTCAGACCAATTGTGCCACACATGACAAGTCACCCAGAAAAGGAAATGACAGATGAGTCCCTTATGACAACTGGCAGATCACAAAGAATCCCAGATGAAGAACCAGCAACAACAGAGAGGAAACATGAAATGCCAGATGACCAGTACATGACAACAGTGAGTGAAGTGCAGAAACCAGAAGAGCCCAAAATGACAACACTGAGGTCTGAAGAAATAGCAGATGGATCTGAGATGACAACAAGCAGATCACATCCAATGAAAACAGAGAGAGAACATGAGCCAGCAGATGATCGACACATGACAACAGTACATACAAACAAAATGCCTGATATTTCTCAAGTAACAACCGCCAGCTCAGACGATGAACCAATTGCGCAACATGTGACAACAGATACCAGAGGAATGACAGAAGAGCCCCATATGACTACACATAGGGTGCACGAAGTTGCAAATGCAGAACAGGGGACAACGGAAGGAGCAAAGGAAATGACTGAAGAATCTCACTCGACAACAGGTTCATACGAAAAGACAGATGCTCCTAATTTGATAACTGATTCTCAGCCTGCATTACCAGAAGAACATCTGACAACAGAGACATCTCAAAAAGAGCCAGGTGTGAGTGCACACACCATTACAAGTGAGCCATCACTAACAACAGACAGAGGACATGAAATGCCAGATGAGCAACATATGACCACTTTCATCACAGAAGAAACCCAGGAAGATTCTCATATGACAACAAGCAGATCACATCAAATTCCAGATGAACAGAAAATGACAACTGAGAGGGCATCGAAGACCGATCAGCCCTTTATAGCAACAACTGGAGGTAAAGAAACTGAAAAGACTCCAGATACATCTACTGCATCTGCTGGTGATCCTGAAGTACACGCAGTGCCCCATATAATAACCGAAAGGTTTGATGCAGTAGATGAGCCATATTCTACGGCAGATGATAGTATTTCGGATATGCCAAAGACAACAACAATTGGTACAGATGAGCTGGAAGAGGAGTCCGTTGTAACAACCAGCAAGAAAATGCCAACAGAGCCGCCGATGACAACAGACGGCGTCAAGGAACAGGATGTTACTACAGAAAAGTCAGATGCGCCACCACGAGCGCCACATATCACAACAGATAGCTCACAAAAAATGACAAGTTCAATGCGTACGACAACAGGTGGCACTCCAAGAATGATGGAAGAGTCAACAGAAAGGTCACAGGAATTAGAAGAGGAAGCTCACAAGCCAACACAAACTGCACAGCAGGTTCCAGATGAACCACAACAGACAACAGAAAAGTCAGATGCAATACCAGAAGAGGTACATTCAACCACAATCAGTGGTCAGAAGATGGAGGCATCGAGTCCATCTGGAGAAAGTTCTGAATCACCAACCCAAGAGTCACCTGTGCTTGATGAGACAACTACCAGCAAGCATACTACTGTTGGTGATAGCAAGCCATTATCATCTGAAGACCAGGAAAGTTCAGTCTCTCCTGATCGCTCTACTAAGATACCAATAAAAACAGATCCAGCTGACCTGGACCTAAAACAAACCACAGAAGGTGGCCCTATACTTCACCATGACATGGTATCAGATGGCCCTCCAGAAGAAATGGAAGCCAAAATCACAACAGAAAAGGACGCTCCAGCAGCTGAGATTCATTCAACAACAAAGACATCGCAGCCTTCTTCAACCTCTTCCCTTGAATCCGTATCTGCGACGACAACCGCCTCGTTTGGAGAATCTTCGCCCCGACCCGAAACAGATACAGACAAAATGACAACTACTGAGTCAGAAGGACATCCTGCCAAAGAACCACCTCTAGTCACAGATCATGATGTTTTTCATGTAGTCACGCCGGAGATTACAGAAGATCAGTCAACTCGTACCAGGAATTATCCTTCTAAATCAACAGGCGGAACTGAAGATTACACAACAGCCCCTGAGCTTGCTCTCACATCAGCATACTTCACCCAATCCCAAGAACCCGGTGATGAGGCAGAAGTGTCAACTGAGGAATCAAAGGAACATCTATTTGTGACAACGCGAACACCACAAAAGGAAACCTTGCCTCCCAAGATGCCAAGCACCTCAGAAACACCTAAGTCAGAGGCATCTCTAGTCCCAACAACTCACATCCCCACAGTCATGTCAGATACTCAACAAACGTCTGGAGATGTGGTCTCTGCTTCTGCTGTTACTCAAGAAGATTTACTTACTGATGCTCCAGCAGCTGTGACTGAAGTTGTCAGTGATCTCAGAACAGAGAGGCACTTTGATTCCCAGGCTGAAGCTCGACCTGCATTTGAATGGCCTTTGAATGAGATGACTACTGCCCATTCAGTGAAATCTTCAATGATGCCTGAATCTGAGATCACAACTGCCCATTCAGTTAAATCTACAATGTCTGAATCTGAGATGACTACAGCCCATGATATGGAATCTACCATGATACCAGAATTGGATATGTCTACTGCCCATTCAGTTAAATCTACAATGATTCCTGAATCTGAGATGACCACTGCAGAATCGAGAAAATCTACCTATATGCCTGAATCTGAGATTATTACAACCCATTCAATGATACCTGAACCTGGAGTCACTACTGCCTCTTCCATGGAATCTGCAATAAAAGGGGAAACTGAGATGACAACAGCAGACTCTAGGAAATCTACTGACATGCCAGAATCTGAAAAGACTACTGCCCATTCAGTGAAATCTACAATGATGCCAGAATCTGAGATGATTACTGCCCATTCTGTGAAATCTACAATGATGGCAGAATCTGAAAAGACTACTGCCCATTCAGTAAAATCTACAATGAAGCCTGAATCAGAGATCACAGCTGCCCATTCAGTGAAATCTACAATGATGCCAGAAGCTGAGAGGACTACTGCACATTCAGTGAAATCTACAATGATGCCTGAATCTGAGATGACTACTTCACATTCAATAGAATCTACAATGATGCCTGAATCTGAGATGACTACTGCTCATTCAGTGGAATCTACAATGATGCCTGAATCTGAGATGACTACTGCCCATTCAGTAGAATCTACAATGATGCAGGATTCGAGGATGACCACAGCCCCTTCGATGGAATCTGCAATTGAAGCTGAAACTGAGATGACAACAGCACACTCCAGAACATCTACTGATTTGCCAGAGTCTGACTTGACCACAGAACATGATAAGGAATCTACAATGATGCCAGAATCTGAGATGACTACTGCTCATTCAGTGAAATTTACAGTAATGATGCCTGAATCTGAGATGACTACAGCCCATTCAGTTGAATCCACAATGATGCCTGAATCTGAGATAACTACAGCCCATTCAGTTGAATCGACAATGATGCCTGAATCTGAGATAACTGCAGCCCATTCAGTTGAATCTACAATGATGCCTGAATCTGAGATAACTACTGCCCATTCAGTAAAATCTACAATGATGCCTGAATCTGAGATGACTACTGCCCATTCAGTAAAATCTACAATGATGCCTGAATCTGAGAAGACTACTGCCCATTCAGTGAAATCTACAATGATGCCAGAATCTGAGATGACTACTTCACATTCAGTAGAATCTACAATGATGCCTGAATCTGAGATGACTACTGCTCATTCAGTGGAATCTACAATGATGCCTGAATCTGAGATGACTACTGCCCATTCAGTAAAATCTACAATGATGCCTGAATCTGAGATAACTACTGCCCATTCAGTAAAATCTACAATGATGCCAGAATCTGAGATGACTACTTCACATTCAGTAGAATCTACAATGATGCCTGAATCTGAGATGACTACTGCTCATTCAGTGGAATCTACAATGATGCCTGAATCTGAGATGACTACTGCCCATTCAGTAGAATCTACAATGATGCGGGATTCGAGGATGACCACAGCCCCTTCGATGGAATCTGCAATTGAAGCTGAAACTGAGATGACAACAGCACACTCCAGAACATCTACTGATTTGCCGGAGTCTGACTTGACCACAGAATATGATAAGGAATCTACAATGATGCCAGAATCTGAGATGACTACTGTTCATTCAGTGAAATTTACAGTAATGATGCCAGAATCTGAGATGACTACAGCCCGTTCAGAGAAATCTACAATGATGCCAGAATCTGAGATAACTACAGCCCATTCAGTTGAATCGACAATGATGCCTGAATCTGAGATAACTACAGCCCATTCAGTTGAATCTACAATGATGCCTGAATCTGAGAAGACTACTGCCCATTCAGTGGAATCTACAATGATGCCAGAATCTGAGATAACTACAGCCCATTCAGTTGAATCGACAATGATGCCTGAATCTGAGATAACTACAGCCCATTCTGTGAAGTCTACAATGATGCCTGAATCTGAGATAACTACAGCCCATTCAGTTGAATCGACAATGATGCCTGAATCTGAGATAACTACAGCCCATTCAGTTGAATCTACAATGATGCCTGAATCTGAGATAACTACAGCCCATTCTGTGAAATCTACAATGATGCCTGAATCTGAGATGACTACTGCCCATTCAGTGAAATCTACAATGATGCCTGAACATGGGGTCACTACTGCTTCTTCCATGGAATCTGCCATAAAAGCTGAAACTGAAATGACAACAGTAGACTCTAAGAAATCTACTGACATGCCAGAATCTGAAATGACTACTGCCCATTCAGTGAAATCTACAATGATGCCTGAATCTGGGATGGCTACTGCCCATTCTGTGAAATCTACAATGATGCCTGAATCTGAGATGACTTCTGCCTCATCAATGGAATCTACAATGATGCCTGAATCTGAGAAGACTACTGCTCATTCAGTGGAATCTACTATCATGCCTGAATCTGAGATGACTACTGCTCATTCAGTGGAACCTACAATGATGCCAGAATCTGGGATGACTACTGCTCATTCAGTGAAATCTACAATGATGCCTGAATCTGGGATGACTACTGCCCATTCTGTGAAATCTACAATGATGCCTGAATCTGGGATGACTACTGCCCATTCTGTGAAATCTACAATGATGCCTGAATCTGAGATGACTTCTGCTCATTCAGTGGAACCTACAATGATGCCAGAATCTGGGATGACTACTGCCCGTTCTGTTAAATCTACAATGATGCCAGAATCTGGGATGACTACTGCCCATTCTGTGAAATCTACAATGATGCCTGAATCTGAGATGACTTCTGCCTCATCAACGGAATCTACAATGATGCCTGAATCTGTAAAGACTACTGCTCATTCAGTGGAATCTACTATCATTCCTGAATCTGAGAAGACTACTGCTCATTCAGTGGAATCTACAATGATGCCAGAATCTGGGATGACTTCTGCCCATTCTGTGAAATCTACAATGATGCCAGAATCTGGGATGACTACTGCCCATTCTGTGAAATCTACAATGATGCCTGAATCTGAGATGACTTCTGCCTCATCAATTGAATCTACAATGATGCCTGAATCTGAGAAGACTACTGCTCATTCAGTGGAATCTACTATGATGCCAGAAACTGATGTGACTACTGCTCATTCAGTGGAATCTACAATGATGCCGGAATCTGAAATGACTACTGCCCATTCTGTGAAAACTACAATGATGCCTGAATCTGAGATGACTACTGCCCATTCAGTGAAATCTACAATGATGCCTGAATCTGAGATGACTACTGCCCATTCAGTGAAATCTACAATGATGCCTGAATCTGAGATCACTACTGCTCATTCAGTGGAATCTACAATGATGCCAGAATCTGAGATGACTACTGTCCTTTCAGTGGAATCTACAATGATGCCTGAAGCTGAGAAGACTACTGCTCATTCGGTGGAATCTACAATGATGCCTGAAGCTGAGAAGACTACTGCTCATTCGGTGGAATCTACAATGATGCCTGAAGCTGAGAAGACTACTGCTCATTCGGTGGAATCTAGCATGATGCCGGAATCTGAGATGACTACTGCTCATTCAATAGAATCTACCATTATGCCTGAATCTGAGATGATTACTGCCCATTCAGTGGAATCTACCTTGATGCAGGAATCGAGGATGACCACAGCCCCTTCGATGGAATCTGCAATTGAAGCTGAAACTGAGATGACAACAGTACACTCCAGAACATCTACTGATTTGCTAGAATCTGACATGACCACAGCCCATAATAAGGAATCTACCATGATGCCTGAATCTGAGATGACTACAGCCCGTTCAGTGAAATCTACGATGACGCCAGAAACTTATGTAACTACAGCTCATTATGTGAAATCTACCATGATACCTGAAGCTGAGGAGACTACTGCTCATTCAGTGAAATCTACAATGAAGCCAGAATCTGAGACAACTGCAGTCCATACCGTAATGTCTGAATCCGAGATAACAACGGTTCGTTCTCTCAAGTCATCAATGTTACCAGAAGATGAGGTTACAACTGCACATACCAAGCCAGAATATAAACCTGTATCTGAGATAACTCCTGCTCAAACCATGGGTTCTTCTGAAACGCCGGAGCCTGAAATAACAACTATCCCTCTTTTGGAGTCTGCAGTTGAGGCTGGACCAGAAATGAGCACTTCCCACTCGATTCGGTCTACAATGGAGCCTCGAACTGAGGCACCTTCAACTCAATCGATTTTGGCGACTGGTGATTTCAAGGTAACGGATAAACCTGAATCTGGGATGACTACCGCAAAACATTTTGAGGCTGAGGGTGTAGAGACCACCCGCGGAAGCACTGTTGCTGATGTAGGCGAAACGACTGCAAATTTGATCAGAATCACAGACAAGGAAAACATGGAAGCTTCAACAACTAGAAAGTACCCCGAGGAGAGGGAAGTGTCAACTGCTGGGCCTGATTTAGTTGAAGAGAAAACTGAGGAACCAGTTGGAAGTGTTGATATGACAACCCAGCAACACGAGGAGCACACTTTGGAGCAACAGGCTGACATAGCTTCCACCAAGCAAAGGACATTCAGCCCCCATGTGGTCACTGATGAGCCTGAAGCTGTCACCACCAAGGCTGATGCTGCAATTCCTGTTCAAGAGATGACGACTTCAATACCTGCCAAGACAACCACAACAACGCAAGCTACAACAAGACAAACAACTCAAGGAATAATTATACAAGACGAGGTAACCCAGGCACAAGTTGAGACTCAGAAGCCATTGGGAGGGGAGCCCCCCAAACCACCTGTGAAGCCTGCTTTGCCACCTGAGCCAAGCGCCACCAGAGGGCCAGTAAGGCCTGTGGCTCCACCTACGCAGAGAGTCGAAGGCTCCCTCAGGTTCACAGGGGGAGTGGAGTGGTCTGACCAATTGCTGGATGAGAACAGTGAGCAGTACAAGCAGCTGCAGGAAAATATCAAGCAACTGGTGAGGAAGGTTCAACTATTTGTTCAATAGTGTGTCATGGAAAATGATTGATAGACATTGAACATTTTGAATCGTAAAAACAGGAAGAAGCTATAAGAAACAAAACTACTGGAGTGATATTATCAATATGAATTGAAAAAGTACCATTTTTAATCTGAGAATTCTGTTTGCAGTTAAGGACGTTTTTTGGCTCAGGAGAGTTGGCTGGCAGGTTTGAAGCAGTTGGAAGGATTTCTTTCAGGTTAGTTCATAATGTTCTTTTGTGCGATGACTGAATAGTCTATTCTTGGTGGAGATCTCAATACAAAGTTCCACTTCTTCCCTGGGAATGAACTTCTGGTGAACTCCAAGACAATTATTTCCCTAAGTATTTCTCAAGTAGTCTCTCCTTATGGTCTGTATGGTAAAAGTATTCAGGTGAAATAAGAGGTCTGTGTGGATTTTTATGAAAGGACTTGGACACAAAGCGCACGTGCCAGAATTATAGCCCAGGGCCTGTGACATTACAGTCGTAATCGGCTGGGATTTTAATGACCATGTAGATACTTGGCTGACCCAGCTTCCGCCTGCAGTCAATGCAGCATACTACCATTGAGAGCATGAATATTAATCCCAGACTAATATATACGAATGAATTATACAATCCATTGTATGCTTATCACTCTGATATTTAACTCGTCAACCGTCCTATTCCCCCAGTCATATGGGAATCACCCTGTCAAGACAACTGCATGGGATATGATGGGAATTTGGGGGTTCTTTAGTTCATAAGCCAAACGGTTCAAAATGAATAGGGAGAAAAAGATGATTAATTGTTAGGCGTTTTGGTATCATTTTCTGGATGATATTAAAATGTTCACCAATTTTAGTCAAGACATTTAATAATATTAATTGTCAACATAACGTTGTATCAATACGATCGATTCCATTCCCTCTGTGTCACTGATGCGGAACGACAAGTCAGAGTCAGTGAGGCGTGTCCAACATGCTGTCACATTGTCATTTTCCAGTCAACAAGACATGGTCTGGCTAAAATTGAAAGAAAAAAGTGTATAATGAGCCATAATGCAATTTGAATATTTCCTGAACCTGAACAAAGTCCTAGTGTACATTCTTGGCAGTTTAATCACAATGTGAAAAAGAAATTTAAAAGAAGGAAGACTGTGTTTGTATGCGTTGGTTTTTGAGGAGTCAGTACACAAAATGACTTGAAATTTATTTTAGGAAATTAAAAAACCCCAGTACATATTGTGGTAGCATGAGTGTAGTTTACGCCTATATGTCTACATGCATGATGTGGCAGAATGTATTGCATAGGAGCCACAGGCGTCAGATAGACTGCATGTCCATGCACCAGTTTATTGATTAGCAGAATTAAGAGAAAGGCTATTGTTGCTGGAGCTCATTGTAAGTTTCAGATTCTAAATAATCGTAATTATCCTTTTTGGGAGACATCACCTTGATCAATTACCACTAATTGGAATATGAGACTGGCCTGCAGGTGCCACTGTATGCTGCAGCTCATGATAGCTCTTTCTCCATTGCAGGCAGGGAAGTGTCATTGCTGATTTCGAAGTGTCTTTCAAGCCTCCCAACGACACAGAAGGCTCCTCTGATCCCCAGGATGTGAAGCCAAGCCAGGTGGCGGACTTATTCTCCAGACTTCTGGCTAATTCTACATCTTTCGGAAACTTTACCGTGGACCCTTCCAGTGTGTTGTTCACAGGTAAGAGTGTGCAAATCATTTGATAATATTTACTGCATCTTGCAATGGTTGATCTGCCTGGAAGTATCATGGTTAAGCCAAAAGTGATCAATAGTTCTTGTGGAATTCATGAAGTGCAGTCACGCAACTAGTCCATTAGACCTCTTTTATAATTAGAGGTTACATGAGCAAGCAGGTGGTATAAAGAAGAACTTAGAGACATTGCATAATACGTTTGGATGCAAATATTTTTGTGGATCAGAAAGATGGTAGAAATCTGTTAAGGAATTCGCCGCACTCTGCATAGGACCCATTGCATGTTTGACAATGAGGCTATTCATGACTCACCAGCTGTAAGCCCCATGTCAAAAACAATCCCTAAGCACTTCAAATTGCCCATTTTTGTCTAGCATTTACCAGTCACCCTCAGGTGCTATATCTCTAGGTGCTATATCTCTAGGTGCTATGCAGGGGCAAGTCCAGACACCCAACCAGGGGCTTACTTATCTTGATATTAGCAGGGGTGACATTGGCTGCATTTAACACACATTCAAACTGCTTCATGTGTGATTATGAGTCCCTATAGTAAAGCTATCACAATACTATACACAAAACATCTTTGAAATCTGGTGCAAACAGCCACCTCCTATTCATAGTCACCTCCAGTAAATGTTAGCTAAGCAATCACATCAATATTACAGGCTTGTGTAATTGTCCCCTTATGTACTCAAGCCTCCTCCTGTAAGCTATTGTGCGTTCTAATTGCTCTCACCATGTGAATTACATGTCTCAAGTCTTTTTTACATGTGTGTTATAAATTGCTAGAGCATTGTATGATTTGTATCAGTATTCAGGAGTATTGTATCAGCATGTTGATGTGGACTGCTGCACACATTCGTGTTCATCTTATTAGTGTCTCTCTAATTTTTGCAAAGCTTCCTAGACCAGGTCCCTGACACTTCCTCAAGGCAACTTTGAATTCTCAATGAGTTTTTATCAGTAGCCATCCGCCATATGGCAAGTGGGGGCTGTTGGGATGCTCAGTGGGCGATGTGTGCTGTTCAAATCACCAACCACAATATATTCACGTTGCCATGAGAACAGGGGATTCCCATATCATTCATTATTAAAAATCTTCTGAGTCAAGTTTTCTTGAAAGTCGAGGAATGCAGCCTAGCACATGTAAGTGGGAGGGATGAGGTTTTTGTCTGCACTAAAATACATTTAGTTATGATGTCATCTTTGCATTCAACTTAAAATTCATTTTGAAGGCAGTGGACTGTAGTGGAGTGAGCGGCAAAGCCATTCACTGTTCTGAGTATTCACCCATACAAGGTCGCTCAATGAATTGCATGCGCTTGCCAGATGAAATATCAGTCTTACTATAACTAATAATGTCCTTTTGTTAATGTTTGCTTTTCAAACAATTTGCCAGGATAGCCAGGGGCAAATGTGTACAATATACATACATTGTGAAAAAATATGTTCTCGCAAACACATTTGGATAACGAACCGAAATGTTGTCATGGGAAATGTCAGATGATGTATAAAGTTATGAATGGTGTTTTCTTTTGCTTTGAGTTTACAAAACAGTCTTATGAATGATTTAAGAGAGAAATGAATGCATTGGACTTGCCCCAGAAACATGAGAAGGCCTCGTACACCTTGCACGATAGCATCTTCCAATTGCTATTAGCCCAGCAGCTATCCCTTCCAGTGCATGAGCTTTTTCACAGCTTTCCACTGGCCACACACTGTCACTGGATGCTCTTGATAATACACCAGTTTCAATTAGTAAAGGGATATCTCGCCATTATTTGGGAAAGTCACAAGGATATTGATTATTGCCCGCGCTAATGGTGCTGGCTGCAAGGTGAGCTGCCTGGTTAATGGCCCGAGATGTCAATTCCCAATTTCCAGATCTTCATTTGGGTTAATTTAACACATTTTTTAGGTTTAACTATTAGGTTGTTTTAGAGCTGGCAGCGAATTAAACCGTTTGCCCATTCTGCAGCTTTAATTGCTGGGAATTCAATTATCGTATTGATGAATTTTTAAGCTGAGTGATGATTGTTTTGCTTTCATTCAGAATCGGTTGCCATGGAAACTACAAGCGTGACAGGTGTTGACCAGGTGGAAGGGGGCACCACATCCTCTTCCATCGGACTGGCTGCTGGGCAAGGGGGGCTCTCCTCTGCAAGAGGTGCTGGTGCCACTGAGATCACTACAGGTGCAAGCAGCAGCACTGGGGCGGACAAGCTGGGACCTGCATCTGTTTCCGCGGAGACATCAACACCCAGCGATGCCACAGTGTCCCAGACTGACGAAGCCATGACAACAGAAGCACCACAAACAGCATCTGGACTGGAGACGACTGCAGCTGGAAGTGATGCGGACATTACTAGTGCTACAGCATTGAACGCAACTTCTTCATCCATTGCTACTTCCAGCACTCCTGTCACGACTACCACCCTGAATGAAACGAGAGGCCCTGCGAAAGAGGCCACTGAAGCAGCAACCGTCACGCTACCATCCGTGAATGAAGCAAGCAATTCGACCATGGCAGGGAGCAGCACACCATCCCCGGATATGACTGCTGCAAACGCCACTGTCACTTCTGGATCTCCTGTCCAAGACTCCGCAATGCAGAACACCACAACTTCAGTGTCACCTCCGTCAACTACTGTATCTGTGATGTTAAATAGCACCGATGTATCAACTGCAGAAATGTCCACTATGAAGTCAACTACAATGGGAGATACAACAGAAGCTGTTATAATAGATCAGTCAGGTTTATCCATCAACAGCACAGAATCTACTTCATCCACCCAAACAACAATGGTGTCCAGTGAATCCACAACAGAGATTCCCTCAACCATATCATCAACCACCATGGCAACTGAATCAACCACCATGGAACCAACCACTGCTGCCACAACCCAGGCTCCCACCACCATCAAACACAAGCAGTCGACCAAGCCTTTGGTGTTCATCCCTCCAGGGCTATGGATGGCCAAAGGACAGTCCAGCACAGCTGAGCCATCTACTATCATGACAACCAGTGAAATGATGTCATCAACCACCGATATGACATCATCAACCACTTCTGTAATGTCATCAACCCCCATGGATGATAGCACTGGTAAAGTATCCACATCCTCCAAGGAAACAATGTTGCCTGTGATGGAGACTGAAGGAATGTCATCCACCACCACAGTGATGTCATCAACAGAAGAAATGATGTCTTCAAGTGAACCGATGTCATCCAGTACTCAGACCATGTCATCTTCAACTAAAATGATGTCATCAACAATGCCACCTGGTGGATTAATGTCATCTTCAGAAAGTGAGATGGTTTCTACAACAGAAACAACACCGTCTTCCACAATTACATCTTCTTCATCAACAGAAGCCATGTCTTCATCGGACATGATCAAAGATGACAAGTCAACTTCAGACACAATGGTTGTTACAGACTCTGTCCAAATGAACATGACATCATCAAGTACAGAGATGATGTCATCCACAGAAGCAACCACTGTATTGCCTGCCCAGCAAATGAATAGCACTGAAGCTGCAGCTTCTGTTCCACCTGTTGAACTGGATGTGATGTCTTCTACTGAAACGGTCATGAATTCCACCCTGAGCCAAACCACAACTTCTGCATCTACGGCCTCTCCTGCCATGGCATCTGAGGTGGACGTTGGTCTTGCATCTTCATCGACACAAACAGCCACCACAGAGATCAGCACCACAGCTGCATCCACCACAGAGGCCATGACTGAATCCAGCCCAATGGTTGACATGGGTTTGGGAGATTCTGACTCCACAACAGAAGTCCCATCAACACTTTCATCATCATCAGTGGCTCCATCCACAGCATCAAGCTCCATGGTGCCTGTCATAGCAGATGCTTCGACCTTTATGTCTTCCTCCCCTGACTTACAAACACAAGCTGCAGTTAGTGACACTTCATCAACATCCAAATCACCACAAACCACAACAATGACAATGCAACCAGAAATGACAACATCATTAGCAGTGAGTGACACTAAAGACAATGTAACAGCCATTGCTCCTGCATCAACTGTCAGTGCCACAGACATGACAACAACTGCAAACCAAACACTCGAAATTGACTTAATGGCAACTACTGACATGCCTACTGACACTGACATGACTAAATCAACCAGCACTACAATGGGGCAGACTTACTCTGCTAATCAGACTGATTTGACCACCAGTCAATCAACTGCAGCTCCTGATGTTGCTGAAACTGCCTCCTCCAGTGCAGCCACCACCTCCACAGGAACCACTGTGACTGAGTCCCAATCAACCCAATCAACACAGCGAACAACAGAAGGGAGCACAGTTGTCCTTGTTGTTGATGACAGGTCTGGAAACACCCAACAAGTGTCATCAACAGAGGAGGCTGTCACCAAAACAGAATCGACTGGCTTGCCAGTCACAACTGCTGAGATGTTGCAAGACAGAGTCACAGACACTCAGCAAACATCAACAATGTCCACAGCACAGACGACTATGTCTGTGAGGACCACTGATGCTACGACTGCTGCAGCAACCCAGTCGACAACCCAGTCAACATCTAAGACAACATCTCAAACAACAGAAGAAGCAACCACAACTGGAGTCGAGGAGGACTTGGTCGTCATGGAGACTGTGCCAGTCGTCAGAGCAGAACGAACTGAAAAACCTTCAACTGCAAAAACTACCCTGGCAGCCTCTACTGCAAAAACTTCCCAGACGACTGCAGAACAAGTTACAACTACAGAGGAGTCTGTTTCTTCCTCCAGTCCCAAGGTACGGCTCCCTGCCACTCACAAACAGACTGTCACCATGTCCACTGCTTCTTCCACCACCAAGAGAATGAATATCACTGAAGCCTTGACCTCCCTGGCCACCTCCCTGGCCACAGGAACCACAGGGGCCATCTCCATGCTGTCCACGACGACCCTGTTGCCCCCCGGGGACCCTGGACAGGTGTCCAACGAAGCCATCAAGTTCACCCTGCCGACGTGGGGTATAGGCCTTGCCCTGGCTGGAGCCATCTTCTTGCTCTTCTTCATTGTCTGCTGTATTGTCTGTGTAAGTAGTTTCTTTTACTAACATATTTATTAACAGTTATTTTTTGGTTATATATCTAAAATGTGTTTATAATGTAAATTGACTTGGGAGAATTGTACGCATTGTAAATATTGGCAGTGATACATGTAGTAGTTTTGAATACCAACAACGAATCAGTTTCAACATAGCACGCAATGAAATTCTTCAGCAATTTCCTATTCAGGAATTCTTTTCGATTTTATGCACTGATTTCTCATTAATGCTGGTTAGCAGAAGATCCTTTACTCGATTTTTTTATTTAATCGCTGACATTCTTGGTGTTTTGTGGTTTGCAGTGTTGCGTGAAAGGAGTAGCCAATGAAAAGAACACATACCGATTGGCAGATTCACCTTACAACGACAGCCCCGACGGAAGCAGTCTGTCCGCCCACAAACCAATCATCCCGGACGAGAGATATACCTCGGCAAGTGACGGTCACAGGGACGCTGATGTGGAACTGGGCCATTACGGAATGTTCTATCCTGGAGCGCGTCCTAGACTTCCCAATGGAAACGGAAATGGAACGGGACACCCTCCGCAGGATTCTTCCAACAATGCGGTGGGGGAGGTCAGTGACCCCAATGACATCTTCATGGTGGACGGAATGCGACAACACGACGATGACCAGACAGCGCCACGACACAACGGAAATGGCCGACCGGTGGGGAATGGAGTCAACGACCAGTTGGTGAGTGCCATTGAAATCTCCTGTAACTAGACACTCAATGATTTTGTGATTGTACAGGTCTGAATACGCTCCTTACCTTTCTCTTCGCCATTTTCTATGGTTATATCTGGGACAAGCATGAATTCTTAAAGATGATTATAAGGTTCTCTCGAAATTTGCATGATGCACCTATCTACATTATCTTCTGCATTGTAGGAGGAGGTCGGAGGCGCAAGTATTCCTGTATAGATATTAGATGAGCTATATGATTCAGAAATCAATTTGCCACTGATTTCGAAGAAACACATGCATGATTCTTTATTATTCCAAAATCAATCTACATCATGTTCTCACCATTCAAGTTTTGGTATGAAATGGTAATTTGCCTCTTTTATTATGGTAACCAGATTAATGTCCAGACTCCAAAGTGGTAAAATATGAATTACAGCGTACCCGACGATCCTCCAACTTTGCAAAATAGCCCGTCTTACTCTTATCTTGTGACAAAACTTATGATTGTGCTGATGCGGTTACTTGTGTGAAATTCTGTGGTTCTCTGTAGTTATTAAATGGTTCTCTGTGTAAATCAGTTTTTATTGCGGCCACAGCGGAACAAGCGTTGGATGGCAGAGACGACGTTTCAGGACTTCAGGGGAATGAGTGACTTGAATGAGGGTTAGCCTTCACCCAGAGATGCATGCCATGTCAAATGGTCTCCACTCCTTTTATTTCTTTCCCTTTTTCAATTAGTTTTCATCATTTAACTTGAAATTGGCAAGAACTCCACTGCTCCTGAATGTGCCAGAGACCCCCTCACCCCTGGGACCCCCTCCGTGAATTCCAAAGTGGAGATTATGCTCTTTGCTTTCTCTCATGTTTACACCAATTGCCAAAAATGTTATCAAAATAGACTAAGAAAAAATGTAAGTTGCAAGTCATTTGCATTATATATTTTGGTCATACACCTGACATATTATTCACTGAACGTACTCATTTAACTAGCATACAATGATTTATCATATTGATTAGTGTAGGTTGTGTTTCCTTTGGGCCTGATACTTGTTTAGATATTAATGAAAAATCACAAACAGACTAACTTGCCTTGTGGCATTTACGACCTATTCAGTTGTATTTAGAGTAAATAACTGTCAAAATCAACCCATACATTGCAAAGTTATGTGCACTGGATGGAGCGGTGTGTATTTCTTTCCAATTCATTTTGATTTAAGGGTATATGATATGAAAAGATGCTATTGAGTGAATGGTGTGATTTTGTTTGAATAAACTAGCAATGCAGTCTGGCCCATTCTTACTTAAAATCAGGGAATCTAAGCTATCTCTTGAGATCTTTATTTAAATGGAGTTGATGAAGCTGGAATAAAAATTAACACAATATATTTCACTTCATGAACCTGTAACCAACCAATGAATCAATCAAATAACCAAGGAAATTAATGATTGCCTTAAAGGTCACTTTCAAGTGGTTTTTTTTGTAATCATAGACCTGTGGCCAGTCTGCATCTTAGGGCAGGTTATGGAAGTGCTTTGATAATATGAATGCCTCATCATATTTATTTGTTTGTCTTTTATTTTACCCATGCATCCATATATCACCCATATTTTACCCATGTATGCCTTGGACCATGTCAGCTGGTGCATCAACATCAACGAACCTCACAAGTTGAACACAACTCCACACTCTCTTGCATCCTCTCTCTCCTCCAATTCACGAATATTTATTCTTCTTTTATTTTCACTTGTGCTTGTAGACTTGGCTGTAGTTTGGCGAAATGTCCAGGTTGGTTGCCCTGTTTCTTGTGTGCACTGAGATACCTAAATTTAAGATAATATTCTCACATGTCTGTTGGTGGCCTCCTCACCCTCTCTCTCCATTGGCTCCTGCACTGGCTCTCCATTGTATTACATTCTGCACTTGTAAATTCATGCACTTCTTCAAAAGCACATTCTTATAAGTTATAAACTGTACAGAAGACATTTATCTTGTATGTTAAGCCATAAATTGTAACTGTCGTTTCATAAAAGAGTTAAATTGCACGCTGGAAGCAAAGGCATTGGCTGGGAGTATTTCATAAATCAAGCTTAAATCGAGCTGAAAATATGAATCGGTGCCAAGACAAACATTTGATTTATGCATTATTAAATCAAATGCAGTGTAGCTTATGTTGTAATTAGATCTGCAGAAATAGCTTTTTATATACTTCATTTCTATGTAGCAATTCAGTGTTCCATAGCATACTTTTGGTTACAGGTTACTAATCACCCAAAGCAGCTTCATGGTAATGAATAATACTGAATATGAAAGCTTAATCTTGTAAAGCTTGTACTTACGTATTTACATTACCAATAAATATTCTATACAGTGTATCATAACTCTTACTGTTCTGCCAAAAAGTAAGTGAAATAGGTGATGTTTTAACATTGGTTCAATTGTAAACGTCCTCAACCAAGCTGGTTGTGAGAGCATCTCGTCCAATGAGATAAAAATGTATCATATCATAAATATGTATATTATATTTTATTCACAACAGAATATCAACAAGATACATGTGTAATAAATAGGAAGCCTGAAGTTTGTGGAAAAGAAATGGCAACCAAGTTTCTTTTCTCTTCGAAATTTATAAGAATTTTGCTCCCAAAGCAGTTTGATTGAGGATGTTTGGCATTGGCCTAATGGCAAAACATCACCTGTTCTTACTTACTTTCTAGCAGCACTGTGATTACGTAGTTATATGAAAGAACTTAAAGTGTTATAACCAGTATTTGTTTTGTTTATTTTTCTTATAAGCTCAAATAAAGTTGTCATCATATATTTTAGCATTCATAGAATCAGTAGATGAATTGATTGGTGTGTTTTAATATAAAGAATTCCATAATTTTATGATTGCACATATTAATGTTAGAACTGAAGATTCATTGTTCATGCTGTTTGGGGCCTCCTTCTCATGCTTTCTTGTTTCTTGCAGGTTTAGAGGCTTGCTCCAGGCACTGAGAAGATGGACTGACTGACCTACGCAGAAATGTCTTTCACAAATGACCAGGATTTGTTGTTATAAATGTTTTTTAAAATTATGTCTGCGAATGTGATTTCAAGCAATTCCAATTAGGAACTTTATATTTAATGGACACTTGAACATATTTTTGTAAACAATTGAGAATATGCATTTCTGTGAATAAGCTCCTACTGAACGCACTGCTTGCTTCTGTGTAAATACCTTGGTAAATGGCGAGTGAATGCGTCACCTTTTTCTCAGAGAAGAATATTTTCATAATCTGCAAATTCTAGTCGTTTTAACAAGAGCACAGTATTGAAATATCCAATAGCAGTACTTTTATATTACACAGCTTTGAAATGTAGATGTCAGTAACAAGATTGTAGCTCAACTCTGTCTTCAGATCACTAGTTCACACCCCACACCTTCTTCTTGCACGTGAGATTAGCAGCTGCAAACTACAATGTATGACTAAGTGTGACTCTATTTTTAAATGATCATGCAAGTATGCATATCAAATTGTACATTTTGTATTATATACATTTGTTATTAAATCCATTTGTACATATTCATACAAGTCTATGTTGTATTCGTTATTCTTTCTACTGTACAATCTCCCAGATCGATTGTGACAGATAGGGGCCAAGAGTTATCCCTCCCTTGTGGCAACCGCAATAGCTGTATAATTATGTTGCTGCAGCAGTGACACCAGAAGTTGTCATGTTTGATGCAGGTCAGGTGTAACCTGTACAAAGTAATAGAATGGTATTGAGCAGTGCTGGAAACCGATTAAATTAAACAATCTCTAATATTTTATAGTCCTGCACGAACTCTGTTTGAATGTGGCTTTCACTTTTGTTTGAAAATTATTGAATTCTTTTTTGGCAGTCTCACTTTTGTAACTCGATAAACAATCGTCTCACAGTGAGACTCTCCACTCTCACTTTATAATTCAATGAATGATACCAGTTCCCTCTCAATACTCTGCAAGAAAACCATTTATTTCCCTAGCTCTCAATACTCTATACGGTGACTACTTCTTTTTGAAACGTCATATTCTCCTTTTAGCAATGTGAGAGCACTGCCTTTTTATGATGAATCAGAATATATATTTAGCCCCTTTCAATTTGGCAACTGTCATGACCTGTCGAATTCACAGAGATAGACCGAGATCCACAAGTATATATAGGGGAGACCGGGGTAAGTTTTGCAATTTTTTGTGTCGGGCTGATTTTCTGAAAAACCAAAGCTTGATCATGTAATCTGAAAATCAGACATCAAAATATAATACATTGGCCAGAATCGACCAAAGTTTCAGAGCAGTTCAACCATTGGGAAAATCATGGTAGGCATTTTTAAAAAGTAGGTCAAGTGGCACAACTTGCTCCGGTACCGGGATAAGTTGTGCCGCATTACAGGTTAAGTTGTTCCACTTAATTTATTCCAAAAAAACTTGTTTTTCACCGTTTCTTCAGATAGATAATTTGAATAATGTTTTTAACTTATAACTGGCATGTAGCATGAAACTAATCAAACATTTATGAGCCATTTTATGCACAAATTTCAAATGCTGCAAAAACTGGAATATTTATTGTTTAGAGGGTGGTAAAACACATGTTCCTTTCAGTGCAAGTTATTTCACAACATGTTAGGCCTTGCGTAGAATGAAGAGAAAAAAAAGATGAATAAAAAATTTAATCCAAAGACATACCATTGGCACAACTTACCCCAATTCAAATGGCACAACTTACCCCAAATTGATTTTCTGGATAAAACTTGTTGTCAAAACTTATTTTTAAAGCAAACAATGCGATATGAAATCTTACAGCACAAATGTATCTAGATTACCTCCATCCTCCCAGAGAGACATCATCTTATTATAAATACCAAATGACTGAGAAACAAGAATGTCAGTCCTCGGCACTTCTAGTTTTCAGTGACAAAATTGAATTTATGACTGTAGCTTTTCATACCATTATATTTGGTAGTTTTTTTCCTGTCGGCTTATGATGTTGACCAAATGGGTATATATGGGTGGCATTTGCCTTGTTTACCCAGTTCATTTCACCCCAACAGTAGGCGGCACAACTTACCCCGGTCTCCCCTACACTATTTTCATATCTTCAAATAGTTATAACCAACAAGTGGCTACTAAGAAAAATCACTCTTTACTGACACTTCTTACCCTTAAATATGTGTAGTTGGAAGCTGTCAGAGTAAAATAATTGGCCATATTTTGATTTAGGATATCAAAGCCACCTACACAAATACTAAGTTGATTTTTAAATTAAATTAAATTTATCAGCTCAGAATACATTTCTTTTGCACTCGAAATGTTCTCGAGGCCAATTATTTCCAAATATTAACATGGGCAAAACTCAAAATCCTGATATATTCTAAAGAAATTATGATTTCAGATTTGGAATCATGTTCAAATTAGGTGTATAGAGGTATTTTACCTCAGGTAGCAAAATCATTGTTGACAAGTGAAGTTATTCTGCACACTGGCGTACATTTCTGAATAACAAATTTTAAAAATTCTGTCAAAATAAAGAATAGTTTGTACTTTATTCATAAGGAAGTTTCCAACTGAAGTAATTTCAAATAAATATAAAGAAGAACAAGGAATATAAATTGCTTGAAACTCTTTAAGAAAAGAATGACTGATACCAGAAATAGTCAACTTTTAGGTGATTCCACAGCCCTAGCTGAAACTCTTCACATGTATTAAGATAGATAACCTTTGTAAGGTATGATTCTGTTACTTCTAGGCAAGTTTATGCACATTAAATATGTAACATTATAAATATATATTAAAAAATCTGTTTTTATTATGGAACACCACTCTTCCTCATAACATTTGATTTTATTTGATTTGCCACAAGGTGGCCAGGATAACACATAAAAGACATGTCTTATTTCCAATGTGATCCTGTGGTGTGGGGACGCTCAGAAATCCCATTAATCAAGTATCAAATAAATAATTATATAAAAATAAATAGAGAAAGTGCGTTGTACATGTTTTTGTGCAATTAATGTTTACTGATAGATAAATAGTACATCTCTTTCTTTAAAGTGAGCTTGGCATCGTAAATATTGTTTTATCATCTTTTTAAAATTCTCTTTGCTCAGCATTTTTTGATATTTTCAGGCAAGATGTTCCACTCTCTGCAGCCATAGTTGGAGAAGCTGTCGTTGGCTATGCCATGAGCTGTTTTTGTAGTAAAGCTTAATTTAGAATGTCTTGTATTATACGATCGTACTAGGATTGTGAATTGATGACACAATAGGAAGGTGCAGTGCCTCGATCTGTAGACGTTATACACATGGTTAAGCATCAACTGCCTGGCTCTTTCGCGGACAGATAATATGCCCACTCTGTCGAGTTCGTTTTGGCCAATGTGTGATCTGGGGTGGAGGTCTACGAGAGGTTTTCCATACATGTAAGTTCTGTCCAACTGGAAATAACTTTGAACAGCAATATTTTATGCAGGCACATGATATTAATTATGGTCAGTTAAAACTGGGGTAATTTGAAATTGATCCACAAAAAATCAGATCACAGAAATAAAAATAATTGCTGATTTTATTGCCATGGAACCAGAAGTCTTGAAATGGGGCCCAGAGCATAAAAACAGGCAGAAACACAAATATCTTGCCAAAACATTGAATTATTTTTAGAGATTTTCAAATGAAAACATGTTAGTCCATGGCCTGGGGTTCATTTGTGTGACCGAGAGAGGGAGAGCGTTTGACTTCATATTCTGTTACTACATAGTCTGGCCTTCAAGAAAAATCAGGGTAGACATCTGGCGGCATGGCAGGTTAGGAGAAATTCAAGATGGCCGCCAACATGGCTGCCGTGATGAGAAAAATGGGTTAAATTGCTCACAGTGACACTACAGACTTGTATGATACATCAAAATAGGGGTTTTCTGGGCTGCTGAGTCCAACTATGTACATATGAAACCTCTTCCTGTGTTTTCTTTAGAGATAATCAGGATGGTAGCAAAATTAAACCAACATGGCTGCCGTAAATGGAAAAATACCAACATTGCTCAGCACTAAATAACACAAAGGCATGTAGTGCATCAAAATAGGTGTTTTCTTGGTTGCTGAGTTCAAATATGTCCATATGAAACCTCTTGCTCCTTTCTATATTGAGAAATCCAAGATAGCCACTGATATGTCTTCCACGAAGTTGTCAGAAAATGACTGTGTTGCTCACAGCAAACACAAAATGGGTGCATGATACGTCAAAATAGAGGTTTCTGAGTTGCTGAGTCCCAGTATGCACAAATGAACATCTTGCTCCTGTTTGTATGAAGATATCCACAAGATAACCACTGATATGGCTACCACAAAGTACTCAGGAAATGCACTTGTTGCTCACAACCAACGCTATACGGGCATGTAAGGCACCAAAATAGGAGTTTTCTGGGTTGTTGCATCCAAATAAACATGCTTGAAGCCTGACACATTTTTGCATTTTGATCACATTTAAGATTGCTGCTATTAAGACTGCTGTGAAGTCCTGAAAAAAGCCTCAGTCGCCTTTACAAACACTGTACCGGCCAAACATGCATGCATAAAGCTACTGCTCATTTGCATTTTGGGAAATTCAATACAGCTACCAGTGTGGCTGCAATGAAGCCCTGGAAAACATCTTTATGTAATGTATGTTGCACATGCTAGCACTAAGCCTTTGTGATTCATCAAAATTACTATTTCAAGTGGCAATACAGCTGTGTCTGTAAGATAGATAGATAGATATGGTAGGCCTAAGTGCAGCCCTCTAAGCCCAATTCTGGGTGCTCACAAAGGTTGATTGATGAGATAGAAGAGAGAGTGTGAGTCCTCAACATGACCTTCAGCGAAGCAGGCGGGCACCTTAACTACTCTGCCACCCACCTGCCATCATTTAAGACTAAATGCAGGACTATGCCTGTTTGACACTATGAAGAGTGTTGTATGACTGACTTCACGTAATTCTATTACATCAAGTGGAATGAATTGTGCTTTAAACATTAAAGATGGTCCGAAACGAAAAAATGGGTAATTTGCTCACACAGACACTAGAGGGGTGTCATATAAAAATAAGGGCTCTCTGGCCTTCTTCATGGCTATGAAACAGTTCTGCATTTAGTCTTAAATGATGCCAAATAAATGATATTGTAAGACAACCCAGTGCTATACATAGAATACAATGACTCTTGATACTGTAAAGCAAAAAAAACATAATAATAAATGTGAAATGTTCAGAATTTTTTTGTGAGATCGATTAGAGATTTTACTCCTTTTACATGGAATTACAACTTCATTAATTTTCCTGGTTGGGAATTTATAGGATTGTTGCTGCAGCCAATCTCTAAATCTTGCCCAATTTTAAAATCGGGCATGACTATATCTCCTTTTGGCAAATTATTCTAACTATTGGCAAACTATTTCCCCTTTGGGCAAAATCCTTCAAATTTGCCCAAAGGTGCAATTTGCTATTCTAACTATTGGCACACTTTTCCCAAAGGAGCAATTTGCTATTGTAACTATGGGCACACTATTCTAACTATTGGCACACTATTCTAACTATTGGCAAAATTTGCCCATCTCTAAATTATCTTTTCGGGCCACTCAGAACATTAACAAATAGTTAAATCATGCCCATTCCTGCAATTATCGCCCACTTTTGATATTAAAATGCGGGACACAGCAGCGGAAATCCCGAAAATGCGGGATTCGATTTTTTCCGATTTGCGAGACTTCTAGTAAAGTTACAGACTTGATTTTTTTACCATTAAATTCGGCATGAAAATAGCTTTTTTTAGAGATCAGTTTCATCGCCGTAGCTTGACTAGAAAATTTTCCAAAATTTCTTACTTTTTTAATTTAATAAATTATTTATATAATCAAATTCTAAACTATAGACCTATATGGCCTAATGGACAGCTTCAAATAGTATATTACTGCCCGCTAATTGATTTAAATTTTTTATTACAAGTAGGATTTCTAAATATTAGTTCACCAGAAAATTCGGTTGTTTTTCTGCCTTCCCTTGTCATGTTGGCAACCCACAGAAAGCCTGTCGTACAATCTACACTCTACAGACACTAATTAGAAACATGTTGGCCTATAAAAAAAACAACATATATTTTTTGGTATTGGTCTCTGAAAAAAGACTGCTGATCAGTCATATTATAATTTTCTGGTCCTAGGCCTAGCAGTGGCATCAGTGTAGGTGGAGCTGACGCCCCAGGGCATTTTCCCCACCATTTTTTGGCCAAAGTATACATGTTTCTGAATCAAAAAAATTATTATTTGTCCCCAGACATCTTCCACAAAAGTGTGACCACAATTTGCCCCACCACTTTAAAATGAAACTGACGGCCCTGAGGCCTAGCTCCACAAAAGGCCGTGACCGTCTTCTCAGTGGCTTAGCGACAGGGGGGGGGGGGAGGAAAGAAATGATTACATTGTCATCAAACATTGCATTTTGCCGATGGCGTGCCTCTGCGGTGACAGCGATAATAGCTCCCCCGACAAAAATGTTCCATTTCCATGGCTGACTTGAATATTTTGCCCCCCCCCCCGGAAAAATGTCCTAGCTACGCCACTGCGTCTTCTTAAACTCATGAAAGTTGAATTTAATGAGAATTTAATTTATCAGCTCAAATAAAATGAATATTTTGCTTTTAAAATGGAGATCAAATATGAAAATGTTTTATTGTAACTATGATGATATAACTAAGCATTCTGAACAGATCTATTAAAGACAAATCCAATGGTGAAAAAATTACTACTCTATCATCATTAGAAGTGCTTCAAATAAGAAAAACTACCCAGATTGACACTGACAGGACTCAAGTCTAAAAAAAAAGAATCCCGCGATCCCGCGTCCCGCACCCGCGACCCGCATATCAAATTCGCCAGTGGTGGGCGATAATTGCAGGATCGGGCACGGTTTAACTATTTGTTAATGTTGTAAGTGGCCCAAAAAGACATAAGCCTATGAGCGATAATTGCAGAGATGGGCATGATCTTTTCTTTGCCAATATCTAAATCAAGTCTTTTTGACTGTTTGAGATATTTGGAGATTGGCAATTTAGAGAATGGCTGACGCAATTGTAGTGAACTTAGAAATACTAATTCAGACACTATACAATAGTATAGCACATGCTCCTGAAAAGAAAGGCACACCTTTTTTCATTGTCAGAATACATTGGTGAGAAAATTCAAGACCATGTGCCCCTCTAACTTTGGTACAGCTGGAGGTTAAGCAATTTAACTTGATTATTCTATTCCTGAATTGCTTGCAAATCAGACCGATGTATGGCACTTACTTCCTGCACAAAAATTTAAGTGTCAAATCGACACCCTAGAGTGCTGTACCTGGGCTAAAATGAATGTTTCCCTTGCTTGCAGAGAGAGATAAATTTGATGTTTTATCAACTTGCCGTTTTGGAACTATACACAACACTTAGGCCATCCACCTAAAGATGCTTGGCAATTGTGCTGTACAATAACCTTTTGTTGTGCCACAACTACTTGTTGAATGGTACGAGACAGTACATACCTTGTTCTCAAGAGACCAACATAATGATCAATGCTTCCTGAAACTTACTGTGTACAAGCCAGCCCTATAGTTGAAATGCAGGAATGGGGAATGGGATTGCTGGAATGCAACCAAATTTAGGACACATTCTTTCAAGGTAACAGAAAGTGTCTACAATAATTCTGGAGAATAACTTACTTGTTTTGAAATTCCATTGTACAAAGAAATGGACTGGAAACCAATTTCACCAGTGAGAGAAGTCTTGTCACTAAGTCTTGTCAATCATCGCACCCCCTGTGTGATTAAGATACTCTGACAAGTAATGGTGATCGCTGCTTGGGAAAGACTTAATTTACAGGCCCAGACACTGCTATAATGGTTAACATTTCTTAAGCCTAGGATATTATTGAAACATCAAGACAGTAGTCTTGTTTGAAGTTGTGCCACAGGACGTTGTCAAGAACAGTGCACTGTCCTGCGAATGTTGAAAATTTGCCTGTCTTTGGAAATAATATTACCCAACCCCTGGTAAGTCTGAGTATTAGTCACAACTATATAAGATACCTCTGGCAGGTGTCTACCCTGGTTCTTTTACTTGCTGCTATCTTGAATGTCTCAATATGGATTGATGGAAATATCAAGCATTCTAATGCATGTACATGTATATTTCGACCCCAAAAACCCTCTTTTGACGTATCATACACTCATTTTATGTTTGACAACTTTGTAGCCGCCATATATCTTGGAAATAGAACGGAGCAAGAGGTTTCATTTCTACATATTTGGACTCAGCAACCCAGAAAACCCCTATTTTGGTGTATAACATGCCTGTGTAGTATTTGTTGTTCAAAATGTTTGGCAATTTCCATTAACGGCAGCCATGTTGGTTTAATTTTGCTACCATCCTGATTATCTCTAAAGATAACAAAGCAAGAGGTTTCATTTGTACATAGTTGGACTCAGCAGCCCAGAAAACCCCTATTTTGATGTATTACACAAGTCTGTAGTGTTACTGTGAGCAAGTTAACCCATTTTTCTCATCACGGCAGCCATGTTGGCGGCCATCTTGGATTTCTCCTAACCTGCCATGCCGCCAGATGTCTACCCTGATTTTTCTTGAAGGCCAGACTATGTAGTAACAGAATATGAAGTCAAACGCTCTCCCTCTCTCGGTTACACAAATGTCCCCCAGGCCAAGGACTATGTGGAAAACAAACATCATAATTTCACAACTTCTCTATATCTACTACATAGATGTGTTTCTCCATACATTCAATCCATGGCAACAAAACAACCATTTATTTTCATTTCTAAAATCTGATATTTTGCTAATCCTTTGCATATTACCTCAATAGTAATTGACCCAAATTTCATGTGTTTGTGTAATACATATCAAATGTTATGACCAGTTGGACAGAACTTTTGGAAAACCCCTCGTAAGACATATCTAACAATTTTGTTTTGAGCGACTTGGAGTTTATTTTTAAGAGTTTTTGTTAGTGAGGGATACCAGGCTGTCGATGCATAATCGAAGTGGCATTGTATAAGAGCAGATGTTAAGAGCTTTTTAGTTTTTTGATCTAGGATGTCTTTAAAACGGTACATGAATTGTAATCGAGAGTTGCACTTTGACAAGACAGAGTTGACAATTTCTTGACCCGAAAGGGTATTGTTAATTTTGAGACCGAGACATTTTACACTATCAGAAGGTTCAATTATCTGGTCTCCCAGTTTGATTTTGAATTGATTTTGAAGATTTTGTTTTCTTTTTGATATTATTAGGATTGACTCTGTCTTGCCGCCGTGCATCACCAGCTTATTATTTGTAAACCAATGATAACATTTTTCAAGTGCTGATGACAATTCAAGTGCAACAGTTTTAGGATCCTTATTACTGGCTAGCAGGATAGTATCATCTGCGTAAAGCAGTATTTTAGTATTGGTGGAATTTAAACACGATGGAATGTCATTACTGTATAATAAGTGGAACCAGGGGCCCAATATACTTCAAAGATACACCGGAAGAAATTATTTCAAAACCTGATGGGTTACCATTAATACAAGGGGTGTCCCAAAAGTTTTGACCAATTTTTTGGCAGACCTTTCTATTTGAAATAGCAGAATGAAATTTTCACAGAATAAATTTCATGTATTTGACCATCTATTTTGAAAAAAAATCAAGACTGTAAGAAGTGTTTAAGTTACTGTTCTGTTACCATGGTTACAAGAGGTCAGTGCACCCAGCGCAGCTGAATTTCTCAGATAAAATTTAGCATATTAGCTGTGTTAAAAGTCAGAGAATTTATAGTAAAAAAGCAAATGATTGCAAGAAAATGTATTTCCTGATAAGCTTGCAGTCTTTCAAGATATCTTCTATTAGATTATAAACATTTATTTATATTTCAACCTGATCAGCTGAGGCAATTACCGAAGGCTTTTTCCGGCAGTTGCCTAAGAGCGCTTGAGACAATTGGCTGAAACAATCTGCTGTCAAGAGGCGGTGCTCAAGATCCTTCGGTTCAAAACCCAATCTTATCTGCTTCAATTACCAGATTTGGCCTTCTGTAACTTTGTGTGACACTAAATTATATATACCAGTTCAAAAATTAAAGAAATAATAGTCATAACGAGAGAAATGAAGCCGCAGTCACCAGATACACTGAAATTCCACAATTTAGGAACAGCCCAGTTTGGAGGACCTAGGTGATTGCCTCAGCACAAGGGTTAAACTGATTCACAGTGACTTTAAATGTAAATGAAAAACTTTGGGATACTGTCAGGCTAGAAAAAATCTATATGATCATTTTTCTAAAATTTGATTGCTGCCAAAATTGATGCATGAAAAATCTGCAATTAATTAGTGTGTTGGTGCCCTTTGAGTTTGTACGAAAAAAAGTATTTTAACCTCTTTCTTCAAATTTGTGGTAAATGTATTGGTGTACATCCATGGGAAGACATTTCTTACATTTTTGTGTTACAAATGCATGTAATGCTTTATTCTGTGGTACATAACCAAAAACTAAATTTATGACTTTTAAGCCATCAGGTCAAACATGTTGTAACCATGGCAGCCAAACGAGTCGGTGAAATTTTTCTGTTTTTCATTTTTGGAATGTATGGGTCCCAGAGAGCACCTGCGCAAAATTTTAGAAAAATCTGTATGATCTAACCACCATACTTGAGTCACTCTAATACTATCATTTGTCTCAAGTGGAAAATGTTTCCAAAAAATAAAATTCCAACCCATTATGGGAGTATTAAATCTCTTTCATAGAGCTAAAATGATGTGAAAAAAACAGCAGATATCTATGGTTACGGTTTTTCTCGGTGAATCTATTGTAAAGAAACTTGCCAAGGAAAGTGATGGTGTTATTGATTGTGTGCTTTGGAGACTAACAACAAGAGAGGCCAAGTCTATACAAGCTTTTAATTTCACCATTTACATGTAATTGTATATATTTGTTTAATATTTTAATGTTTTAGCTCCAGCTTTTATCATATATACAGCCCTCTAAGCAGCTAAGGTCATTTCTTGGTGTTCTGAGGGTTGATTGATGTGATTGGAGAGGGTGCTTTACATGTAACATATTCACCCCATGTCGCAGATATTTTTACCTTCAGCGAACGAAGTTCGAAGAAGGTATTGTTATCACTTTGGTCAAAAGTTGTCCGTCCGCGGGCGGCCCGGCAGCCGGGCGGTCGGGCGTCCGGGCGGCGGGCGGATAGATAGTTTCCGGGCCAGTACTCAGCCCCTATTGAATGTATATGGATGAATTTGGTACACATGTATCCTATATGGTCTAGTTGTGCCTTTTGATGGTTTGATTGAGGGAAGTTTTGTAATTTTTTAAATATTGAGCAAAATATAAAAAAATTATTTTTTTCGTTTCCGGGCTAGGACTCAGCCCCTATTGCATGCACATGGATGAAATTTGGTAAACAAGTCGCCTGTATGGTCTAATTGTGCCTTTTGATGGTCTCATGGATGGACAGTTTGTACTTTTTCAAATATTGAGAAAAATATAAAAAAATTATTTTTTTCGTTTCCGGGCTAGGACTCAGCCCCTAATGCATGTACATGGATGAAATTTTTTACACATGTAGCCTATACAATCTAGTTGAGCCTTTTCATGGTCTGATTGATTGATATTCCATACTTTTTGGAATATTGCAAAAAAATGTAGTAAAATCTTTTTTTTGCATTTCAGGCCAAAACTTGGCCACAATTGCATGTACATGGATGAAATATGTTACACATGTCACCTATATGATTAATTTGTGCCTTATGTGGGTCTGATTCATGGATATTCTATACAACTTGAAATATTGACAAAAAATATTAAAATTATTATTTTTTGTTTCCAGGCCAAAACTTGGCCACCATTGCATGTAGATGAAATTTTATATACATTTTGAATTAAGTTTTATCAATGGCTAATGTCATTTTTTAGTGCAGCATGCATGTAAGTAAGGATTTCAAATTGCATACCCCTTCATTTCATATATGCGAAATGTCCATAAAATGAAGGGGCATGCAATTTGAAATTAAGAATTTTTTTTTTTACTTGCCACCATATATGTGCCTATATTTTTTTTCTGTGAGAAAAAAAACTCGAACTTGTACTTTAGTGTGAGTACCATTTTTATGCCTAGAGTAGCGCGGGGCATGCAGCCCCTTTAACTTCGAGGTGTGATTTGACCTACTTTTTAAGGTAGATTATTTGAATGCTTATGCTGTCAGGAAGGGATCAATTGACTCTACTTATAACTAGTGAAACAAATGTCTACCAATTTTAATATATAAAGGGAGTTACAACCATTATTGTAAAAAAATTTCAAATAGCCTTCTTACCCCACCCATCGGGCAAAAAGCCCCCCTATTATAGTCATTAGGCAATTATTTTCATTGTTTGTTTCTATTTGTGCTTTTAGCAGTTAGACATAAGAGAGAAGTAGATACAAATCTGCAACTTAAAGAAATAACAACACCCAACAATAACTGAGAATTTTGGGAGAATGTTTTTCATAATCAACTGTCAAATTGGATAGAATCTGTGACAAATATATCAAAACACATATGTCTTGGGCATTTCTTTTATTTGTCATATGCTAGATTATAGGTGCACTGAAGCCATTCGCTAGCCCTGATACTTCATGCCTCTCAATGATTTGCTACTGACATCTGACTGACGCTGGGCCGACGTTGGAACACAGAGGCATGCTGACAGGGTCTCGCCCAAAATACACATATTTTAATTTGACCTCTATATTTTGAACTAAAATGCAAAAAACATGATCCAAATCATATTTATATGATGGTCATAAAGTGAAGCAATGCAGATATCCATTATACTTTTAAATATTTCCAAAGTTATTTCTGACAACCCCTTTCAAAGAATTACTCAAAGTTACAAAACCATGCATCTTTTTTGGTTTCTTTAATTTCTACTATGGTTTTGTGCTGTTTGCCCTGAAAATTTGTGACAACACCTAAAAAGCCTCTATATAGCTTCTATCCTATCAATACGAAAACGCACCAAAAATGTAAGTTTAGATATAACTCTTGGGGGGCCTCTCACCTAACCCGGGCTTCTTGCCCCGACCTACTCTATGTATACCATGCTTGGTGCCATGTTAGGCGCCAATGCCATTTGTTGGTACAATTTTTGTTGGAGGTACCATTTTTGTATGTCTGGAAACACAGGTCTGGGCCAACGCCATCTTTGCGTGGGTGAAATAACAGAATCTTTAGAGCATGGTTTTGGGTTGATTTGTAGCTTTTAAAAATCTAAAAAAAATACAAGCATGTACCAGTTGTCTTTAGGAAACACGTAGGATACTTGAAAGATTTTTATTAGGCCAATTTACGGAGAAATGATGGGAAAAATGACATGTAAAAAAAACTCAACCTTCAGTGTTTCGGATATAGGACAAAGAAAGTAACTTAGCTCAAAATGTATTAAATTAAATTTCCTAAACATTGGTACCAGTTAGAACTTGCTGCACCGGTATTAAGGATGCGAACGTGTCATTGATGTAATTGCACAAGGAGAGGTTGGATGGATACTGAGCCCTGCTCTGCTGATCTACCATTTTTGGTGCTTGATGTCTCTTTTTTTTTTGACAAGCCATTTTTGGTGTCAATGTCTTTTTTTTGTGCTTTCTGGTGACAGACTGACAGTGCCATTTTTGTGTGCCTGTGTAATTTTTGGTGCCAGTACAACATTTGGGGCTTGTGCAATTTTTGGTATCAATTTCGAAACTGTGTATGCAAGTTCCATTTTTAGTGCCGGTGCTATTTTGAAACTGGCATAGGCCTAATTTTTTTTTTTATGCTTAAACCTCTTCTCTTTTTTTTTTTTTTTTGCCAGCGCCACCTTTTTTGGTGATGCAATTTCTGGGACCATTTTTGGTGCCAATGCAAATTTTGAAGCATTTGCATTGAAAATTTATTGCAATTGCAGCTATTTTTTATATATCATTTTTGAGCTGGAGTCAGTTTGGCACGCTGCTGCCTTTTTGGTACTATTTTTGATGCTGGTATCATTTTTGGTAGTAACTTTCTCCAGTGTCGTTCTTTAATACTTTGTGTTGGTGCCTATGCTTCATATTATGAATTCTTTGTGTCCTTTTGGGTGCTGGTGCCTGTTTTTGTCCTATGTTTGATGCTGGTTACACTTTTGGTTTCTTAGATGCTAGTGCTTGTGTTAGTATTATTTTGGTGTCTTTTTTGTTGTGGGCGCCAATGATATTTTTGGTGTTAATGTCATTTTTGGACCATTTCATTTTTGGGGCTGGTACGTTTTTGGTGCCATTTTGTGCTGGTCAAATTTTTTGGTATCGATTTTCAGGTACTGGCGTCATTTTTAGTGCCTGCATGTTTTGTCCTAGTTTTCTTTTAAATTTTTTAGTTCACATATTTTTCTCATTTTTGTGCCATGTCATTTTAGGTGCAGGTGCCACTTATAGCGTCATTTTTGTTGCTGTACCATTTTTGGTCCCAGTACACCATTTTCAGTACAGGTGCAGACTTTTTTTTGTCTGGGTCATTTTCTGAGCCTATGCCATTCTTTGTTTCTTGTGCACCAGTATAATTGTTGGTGCTCATTGCAGTGGTGCCAATTTTGGAACTAAAATTACTTTTGGTGCCATTTTCAGTGCTCATGCAACTTTTGCCAGTCATCATTTTGGTGTACTTTCTGGGTTTTTTAGGTGCGAAACGTGAACGTTTCTCGCAGCAAACTTTTTTATCGCTATTTTTAAAATGATACCACATGTAGGTCTGGACATAGCTGATCATTCATTACCCCATGCTACAGTTGGATGCACACTGTTTTTTCATGTAGGCCTACCATTCTTTTTTTCTTTTTTTTTGTCAGAGTCAGTGAACAATTTTTTTTCCATCAAAAATGTGTATCCTCACTCCCCCCCCCCCAAACCGTCTGGTTGGCCCCCTCACAGATTTAAACAAATCTTTGGGCCCCCTCTTGTCCAAAAGCTCAGAATTTATTATTATCCGTGTGGTGGCACGCTAGAAAATACATCCCTCTAGTGTTCATTTTAGAATCACGCTGACTTGAGCGCCCACTGGTGTGATGTGCTTGTTTTTAACCAATCACTTTCAAGTTAACAAAATTGGCCAATCAACTGGCCGGTTACATTTCAGCGGCGACTTTAAAGGAACAGCGTAAACAAGTTTCTGTCGCAACAAGAAAATCCAAAGATTTCTATAGGAAAATGTGATTTACCTGCTAATAACAGTCATTGGGTGGAAGGCGAGGTGAGTAAGTCACCTGGAATATGATTTTGAAAGTGCTGATCAAATTATCTGTCTCATAATTCGAACTGGCAGTGTGGTTGTCATGCATAAACATAGCTTCTGAACTGACTGGTCCACTTGCTTGTCTCAACTTGCAAACGTGCTCAAATGATCTGCACGATGTAACTCACTGTTCTTGTTCTCACTGTGTTATTCTGTAAGCTTCACACAGTGTTTGGTGTACCGGTACATTGTTATTGCATTTTAGTTTGGTTTAATAGCTAGGCCTATGCTCTGGCTCGATCTGAGACTGAGACGTCTGTATCCAGATCTTGAATAAAGTCTTAAAGCGTCTAGGTATCTTGAATGAAGACATCTTAAATAAAGTCTTTTCATAAGTCTTTAAAGTTTAAGCATCAAACTATACGGGTGAGATATCTTCAGTATCTTTGGTTCGGAAAAATGATTAAACTCGTATATACACCTAAGTGGTCGTGCCATCCTATAGGCCTATTTAATATTGTAGAATTAAAGCTCCCCCTTATAAAAATCAGAAACCAGACGATTCTGTGTTCTATGAAATGGCCAAAAAAAAGTGTGTAGCTGCAAATTCGATATACAGGGTGCCCTACAAAGATTTACTCAACTTCTACTGGTAATCTGCAGTTGGAAGTCCAATTACGCATATATATTCTGTGCACACGTCAACCTGTGAATCCGGTGAAATCTGAATGTGCTGGGTAGAAGCTGTTTAAAGTCATTGTAATTTTAAAATCAGGATAAAAGCTGCTTGTGGCGTTCAGAGCAGTTTCGGCTGGGCTGTCCTGTCAACTGGAGTTCCTCCATGAGAATTTTATTTACTTCACGGTAATGACGACAGTAATTATTTTCTTAGTGTGATGTCCATAAATACTCACTAATTTTAAATAAAGAAAATCCTGTTAAAATGTTCAAGATTGCCCAGAAAATAATTTATTTAAATGCCAACTGGATAAGAAATAATTAGAAATTGTTTATTTTAAAAAAATCCAGGCAACGACCCCACCCCCGAGATCTAATGGTTGCCCCCTGATGAACCCAACTCAAAATGTCCCATGATTTGGTCTTCCACATCTCGATAAGAAAATTAGTAACCAAATTGCTCTATTTTATTTACAGAGTGCTCTTGGGAGTAGGCTGCTGGAGTTCACAATCTGAAATATCCAGTAAGTCATGATGTCATCATCAGCAGACAGTTTGCCTCCACAAATTGGAGATGAATCAGTTGGCAGCTCTGTGTCCAGTCGACTTCAGGTTTGTATATTTTGGCAATGATCTTCTTTCTGTCAAAATGTGTAAACTTCAAAAAATATCTTCAGGATGTAGGCACTGCTGCTTGATATGTCACAACATAACATATTTTCATTTTCTTATCAGGATGAGTATGATGAGCTGCTGAAGTACGCCATGGTGATGCCAACTTTTGATCCAAGTCAACTTCCCAAAACCATGGCAGATCTGAGAGGGTCTTTTCCAAATGTACAGGTTACGATCCACAGTGACTCTACCGGTGAGTTTGGGCAATTGCTTAATTTATTTCCTGGATTAAAGCAGAAATTTAGAACAGGCTGACGTTGAGTATTTTTCTTGACTCACACGCTGAGTCACAGTTGTAACGATAGTTTATCCTTGATTTATTAATTACAAAACCAAAGCAATGTAACAATGTAGATCTTGTACCAATATAAGGAAAAGAAGTTCCAGTGGGACTGTTTACTCAGTAAAATCATTGCGTCATGATCGTTGCCATGACGTCACGCGGGGACTGCCAAACAGCATGTTTATTGTTGCACTGTGGAACTATTTAGTACTTGAATTGGACTTGAACCGACAATGCCAAATTTTCAGAAACGAGTACAGTGACAGACACAAGGGAGGAAGAAGAAGAAGCGGATGATGAGGAAGAAAATGGTCACCAGGGGGCACCCCAGCAGAGTACACCCAGATATGGCGAGGGATTCCAAGATGAACTGATGAAATCCAGGCCTCCACCAAGTACGCTTGATAATTGACTCAAACTTATTTTTGTAATAAGTTAAATCATGACTCTCAGCTAAACTGTCATGCATGTGTTCTTTTAAGAGGTGACCATCACCATCTCATAAAAAATTTATTTTGAGACTTTTTGCAGTGTGTTTGATTATCACACCTGTTTATGTGTTGTTTTTGTGGTGAGAAAAGGTGTGAAAATGTAAAACAACACCATTACTGACAAACTTGTAAGCATTCTTAAACAAACATAGTACACTCACGAAGCCCCTGACTCCATGACAAGAAGACAGCTGTCTGCTGAATAAGAAAAAAATATTCAATTCATTGTGTCAGTGCTTGTAGATAATTTTTGTGTGCAGATCGTTTTGCTTAATATTTAACCCTTGTGATTTTCTTCTTTTTCTCAGTGACTAACTTTGAAGAAGTGAAGACGGCTAACCTCATCAACCTGGACAGTTCCACTGACACCTTGAAGATGCCTCGAGACGACATTTCGGAAGTGGCCTACACCGTGACGGTGGACCAAGACATGACGCGGATGGAGAGCGTCCTTGACCAGTGGACTTACCAACTCAAGAAAAATGTCTTGGTGAGTTCAGACGATTATAATTATTCTAGCCATGTTTGTTGTATTTAATTTAAAAATCATATTTTCACCTTTGTGCTACTTTGAAAACAATATCTTTAATTTCCAAAAAATTTTATGGAATCCATAGATAAATCTAACTATCATATTTAATGGAATCCATAGATTTTAGGGATCTGTGTTATTATTAATTACACAATGACACAATCTCTTTTGCTGTCTAGTCAATAAATATACTATGGTGGATTTTCCTGATTTTAAATGTTATTGTTTCTGTTTGAATTTTAGGCCGAATTTAGTCAAATGAAAATTAAGATTATTGAACAACACAGACACCAACTTCAACAAGAAAAGGAAAGGTGGGTCACTAAGAAATTTTCTTTGCTAGATGAAATTATTTGTCGCAGAGAAAAGCCAAAAGTTGGTATCTCATAATATATAAGTTTGAGTAGGAATGTCAAAGTGATGCCATGTTTGTTACCTGATGATTCCAGACATGCAGCTGACATCAATCGAGCGCAGAATGAGATGGAGGGCCTGAAAGAACTTCTGCACACCTACGAGCAATCGATCGAGCGCAAGGACCAGGTCATCTCGAACCTCACAAGAGCCATGCAGCAGCAGAAGGATAGGTTTGAGATGCTCAAGACATTTTGCGAGTGGAAGATCCGACACAATGACGTTAAACGGGAGGTATGGCTGAAATATAAATCATTTTATGAATTCAATTGGATCTCTTTATGAAATTTTAAGCAGCTGTAGATTCAGATGTGAATTATGATAGATAGATATGGTAAGTGAAGCTCTCTATTATAAAGCCCAGTTCTGAGCATTCACGAGGGTTGATTAATGAGATGGGAGTGAGAGCAGGAATCCTCAACATTTTACTCTTTTACCCCATGTGAGGGATCTTTAACTTTTAATATGGATCTGATTACACCATGACTTACATTAGTGTTTTGAAACTGAGCAATATGATTCAAGTACATCATGAGGAAGACTGTTCACTTTCTGTTATAAAGAATCGTTACTAATGATTCGTCAGTAAAATTAAATTTTCTTTTTTGACGCAGGAATTTGCTGGAAAACTAGCTGAAAAGTACAATGACAGATACCTGAAGAGGAGAGTGTGGGACGCCTGGCACTCCATATTGGAAACCAAGTGGAAGAACCGAGTGGAGAAAGCGTGCCAGGCTAAGGCTCAACAAGTCTGCATGGATCTGACGAATGACTATGAGGCCAGAATTGCATCTGTGAGTAATTGCTCCTACTCAGTGGCAGATCCGGGGGGGGGGGGGAGAGAGTTTAGGAGGTGCAAGCCACCCCCCCCCCCTTGGGGCTGTAGATATTAATGTAACATAAAAAGAAACTGCAATGTTTCTAACTAAATTTCCATTCGTAAACCCCCTATCAGGTATTTTCTGGATCCGCCCCTGCTACTGTGAACTAAGGCATCAGCTGTTTATTGTAAGGAATTAGTTAATTCTCAATTAAGAATATGAAACTTAGACCCATATTGTTTGTCTCCTGCAGCTGAATGAAGCTCTTGAATCATCACGAGTGGAAGTGGAACGTCTCCATGCAGAAAGAGATCGTTACGAAGAAACCATGAAGAAGGCTTTCATGCGAGGAGTGTGCGCTTTGAACCTGGAAGCCATGACCATGTTCAACCCAGCGGATCAGTCCGGTGAGCTCTTCAGTAATGTGATGATATTCCATATTTTGTCTTATCCATAGAAGACAGATAGTGAGTTAAACTGCAGTTGTGTTCTATTTTGTTTTTGCATTCAGATATACATATTGTACCGTACAATACCGTTGATTTAATAGTTGAAAGAGGAAATTTGCCTTGGTTGGTGATACGTTATCTAAGCAATCATCATTTTAAATACAAGTGCATTCAGAAGAAGCTCTTTATAATTTCCTTTATAAACGTTGCAGGTGAGCATCAAGAAGACCCTGGTGAAGAGACCATGGCTGACCAAATGGCGTCCAGGTTGTTTGCAGGTGGAGCTCAGGAACAATTTTTCACTTCTCAAAATACAGGACCTTTGTCTCCTCGGGTTGCGAATACCCGAGTGCATCCTCCGACTCATAGCCAGTGCACTGCTCCTCAGGTATTATAATTGTTAACATAATCATTGTTACATAATAGTACCAGATCTGATAATTTCATTGCACTTCATAGTTTTAAAGTGCAAATATATTTTTAAGCAATCTTTAAAATTCATAATTTTTTCACTTAATGCAGGCAATGCCAAAAGCCTCTTTTGGGAAGCCAAGGACAGTGTCGGCCAAAATCACTGGACGCCAAGAACGTACAGGTGTTGGTCAGGGTATAGGGGGCAGCACAGGTGCTGTCAGCCTGGCCCCTCCTATGAGTTCTGTCATGGTTGAACGACATCAGCCCGTTAATAAGGTAGGTTTCGTGAAGTTGATATTATAAACAAATATATTAATATTCTTTAAACTGATAATGATAATCACAGAATTTATCTATTTTGTGTTAGTTCTTATCCTGGAGACCTGGTCAATTTACCAGGCCCGAGCTATGTCATTTGAATTGATTACCAATTGATTATCGTTTCATTAAATTTCAGAGCACGATAGGCCATGCCATGGCAAACAGGTATCCCCGCCAAACACAAAACGGACAGGTTCTCCACAGCAGGATAGCTGGACAGACTGGAAAAACCACCCTCGCATCACCAAATATCCAGACAATCAAAGTAGTTGAATGAGACTCGCCATTTTACACCAATTTGCCTCGGACTTACAAAGTGATCAGGTTTTCTATTTCATTGGATTTTAATGATTCGTCTTTTTGGACGCAATATTTTACTTCACAGTTTTTCACATCTATACAAATATTCAACTCTCCCTCCGTCCAGTATGGCTTAACCTGTAATTTTGCTTTTGGTTATATATTTGTATACCTGAACCAGAATAATGCAATTTTTCTTGTGGATATTTTCTACCTGGACTAGAAAGTTTCTTTCACTGCTATTTGCCTCAAGTTGTGATAGAGGCCTATACTTAGCCTCATTGATGTATAATAAACACTTTTTCAAAATGTATTTATATTACTTCAGCACTTCACCCATTAAATTTAGCTTATAGCCCTCAATCTGGGGCTGACTGGAAGTGATATTAATTTCATGACCAAAAAATACTTGCAAATTTTGTTAAATTGGTTTATTAACATTGTGTATATAAAAGTAAATGCAAGACCATGCAGTTGTAAATATACATTTGAAAAATTAAAAAATTGATATGCCAAATTAGCTGGTACAATAACAAGGATATATATATATGTATTAGTGTTTTTGTTAAACAACATTTCCATTAGCTAAATATAGATCTACCATGCTGGGTTACGACATGTAAATACTGTCAGTTAGGCGTAATACTTGGACCATTTTGCACGCAGCATGCACAATGTACTATGTATAAATATAGCACATAATGTAACAATTATGCAAAAAAAGTGATTTCAGACATGTTCACCAGAATATATAGAAAGCACACCTGGCAACATCACTTCAAGTGTTTTTTTAAAAAACAATGTTACTTAACAGTTCACATGTAAAAAGATACTGAAAATACAGCTTTTGTAAAGTTAATATATGTCTAGGTAATTCATGTCGTGGTAATTCAAAGATTGTGTCAGCATTTCGTTATCGGCTTTTGGGCAACAAAAAACACACAGTTGTACTGGTATTGAAGCATAGATCTTGGGTTTTGAGTGTATGTCGATTTAATGTCCGTTTGTTCTTTCTGAAAAAAAAAACATTTTGTTTTAACTTCTGTATTAAAAATTTGCTCATAGGCCTGCCTATACAGTCGTATTTAAAAAAAAGTTTGTTATCATTTTAAATTCGGACTAGATCTGCAGATAAATTCACTATAAATTTAGCCTAAATTATGGGCGCAAGAAGTCAGAATGTAATTATGTTCTTAATTGTAAGCCTTTAGCCAGAAATGAAATTAGTAATAGGAAAGTGTATTATATATTTAAACTTAAATTAAAACATTTTGAATATTTCATCAAGAAAAGACTGTCATACCAGAAGAGTGAAATTGCACATCTTGATGACTTTCCGCACCTCTTCGTAACTTAATTCCACGGAACTCTCATTTGCTACCTCTGCGAAGTGGTAAAGTAGTGGACCTGCATATTAAGAAAGAAGTCAGTTTTACCAATCAATCAAACAATATTTAAGAAATACATGCAGCTGATTTGAACGCATGAACTGCAAACTGGCAGTGAAGCCAAGAATTACAAGCTGCATGAAGCAGCTCAAATGAATGTCATCATGTATTGTCGATGTCACGTCGGTGACTGTCATGATAAGTGACCAATTTAGGATAGCCCCGTAAAACTTTTTTCTAACATTTTAAAAACTTACCAAAATTTATCCATATGCCTCCGGGTTTCAATATTTTGTAGATAGCTTCAACATAGGCCACAATGTTATGTGCAGTGTCAATGAAATAAACAGTTGATACACAGTTCCAGGTTTCTGTAAGAAAAAAGAAATGGAATTAATCATAAATTATTTAATTTTTCACAAGTAAACCTGACTCTTAATACTACAGTACATTTATTGATATAGGTCATAATAATTACCCTGAATTTTCCATAAGACTTAAACTCTGAAGTTAGGAAATTACAATTTATATATTTATTTTTTGAAATCAAAATTAATGTGTGGGATGAAACTTATCCAAAAGAACAGCACAATTATGGGGATGCAATGCTTCTGCAATTAATATGCTTACCACTCTCATTATAGACTTCCAGGAAGTCTCCGGCAGTCATAGAAAAGTCCGTTTCGCCGTTCAGATCTGCAGGATTAATGTCAGGGAAGTGCACTGGGTGGCGCTGATCCTCGATCTTCTTGTTGTTGCAATACTGGTGTATCCAGGGATATAGCGTAAATATATTAGTGTCTCTGCACCTGTAAATAATAAGAGTTAATTAATATAAGGTGTGCTTCCAAATAGCCCACACTGGTAAATAGTAGTCTCCAACATTTTCCAGTCATGAGTTCAGTTATATGTAAAGTATCATATACATGCATTATTTATGTTTCTGTCCTCACCTGTTGAGTATAAAATTGGAGGTGAACAACATGAAGAAACTGAATTCGTTGCCCTGAGTCTGGTAGCCCCGCAATGCTATTTCAAAGGCCAGTCTTCCTAATCCAGCTCCTGGGACTAATACTGAGATTTTTCCTGGGTCACTATTAACAAAAGAAGTAATGATTATTGAGAGATCACTTGAACAGTGTTGAAATTGGGGAGGAAGAGGAATCAGAAATTACTTAATTTGGCCTGATTCCATGAAAGGTACCTGAAGTAGCTATTATACCCTCACCATTTTTCCTTTGGAAATTGTGCAACAATTTCTTCTATGACAGGAGCGTAACAAGCATCTCTCTCAGCCTTGCCTTCACCGCTCCAATCCCTCATAATCTGCTTCAAAGTGGTCACCACACGGTCCATGTCAAAGTCAGATGCAGGCATCCCTGGATCCTGCAATGCAATAAACAAAGATGACAGATAGGCTCACTTATTAAGTTAATTACAAATGTTTTAATATAAATTTGAAAGACACAAAGAATATGTGCAGTGGTAATAACCTCTTCGATTGGCCCATGGTCCTTGTTGACAAACATCTGGTTGGTATTGTTGATAACTTCTTTTAGGACTTCATAGTTAGCATCGATACAAGTGCGCAGGGCTTTTCTACTTTTGAGGAAGTTTGGGAGCATGGCTTTGTGGCGGTCTGGGAGTCCCATGAAGTACTGTTCAGATATTGCAACCCTTCTTAATGAGTGACTCCTGAAATTAAAATCGGAAGAGAGATTAAGACATTCATCACAATGTCACATGTCAATACGGCATTAAAGCTAGATTTTTAATGGAGGTGTGAACACACCTCCATTTATGCAGTCTCATTGAGAGAATTGAAGTTTTGGCGGAAAATTCAAAATTTGAGCATTTTCAAAATGTCTTTTGACCATAACTTGACCATTTTGTTTGGAATTGTTTTGGGTCAAGCGAGCTAACTAACTTGACTATAGAGCATGCTTCTGGTATAGGAATGAAGAGCAGGCATGTTGTAATTTGGACGTGACTTTAGCTAGAATGCATATATAATGGGTAGGGTGTCCCAGAAAAAAATAATGTCTTAATTTTTGATGGGGCGCCCCCTCATTTTGTGATATAACCTATAAAAAGGACCTATGCAAAATATTAAAGCATTTCAACATGATTAACTGGTGCCTCAAGAGCCTTGAAGTTAAGGCGTTTCTGCTCATTTTAGACGATTTTCGCAATACGCGGTTCTCTATAATTTTGTCAATTTGTATCATACAACATTCTAAGTGCCATGGTTAGGAAAGTCTCAAAAAGACCTTCAATTTGGGGGCGCCCCATCAAAAATTAAGACATTGTTTTTTTCTGGGACACCCTAATAATGGGTGTCTCGTTTGTGTATTGGGCAGTAATGCCAGAACTATGGCTTGTATGTTTTTTATTTTTGGCACATCATTGTATCTTTTATCCTGGTTATGCCATTTCGGGGACTAGTCGACATGACATTATTTCTTTTCTAACAATTATTGAAAAATGTGAAAAAAAAAATTTTCTTGTGTATTGTGCAGTAATGCCAAAAATTTTTATCTTTTTTTCCGGAACTAAACTCAAAAACTGCTCTGCTTATGTCATTGAAACTTGCATATATATATAGTATTATTAAATACCCGAGATGTGCCTTTTGAGGGTCTAAAATTCTAAATGTTCTGAGAAAAATGGACTGAAAAAAAATCTCAAAAAATGTGAAAAATTAATTATATTTATGTGATTCAGTCAATCTTGCGGTTACTTCTATGAAGTTTTCCAGTTAGCTTCTTTTCATATCTCAAGTTGGAATATTAATCGTATTATTTTTTATGAAAATTTAAAAACTAGTAAAAATAAGAATTTTTGCCAATTTTCTGACATTTGTGTCTGAAATGCAAAATGGTAATGGTTAAGTTCAATATGTTGTTAAAATTAAAGCATGTCATAGTTAAACATACTATGAAGGAATAATCAAGGCCGTTGCATGAGTTATTGCAAATTTCTACAATCTACATTGAATTTTAAGATTTAGAATAAGATTTAAGATGGAAAAAAATATAAAAAATTTTAATGTCTATTTCCTCCCCATTTTCATCTATGCTTTGATTGGATCATTTGGATGAACTGTTACTTGCCTGTTTTGAAGTCCGTCCCATGGAAGAAGTTAATGCAAAGAATAAAGAATAATTGGCTGAGTTCAAAAAAATTAGGAGATGATTGTCCTTCCCCTGCATTTCTTCAGTTACCATACACATGATACAGGCCAACCAACTTGGCTCTGATTGGTCCAGAAATTGTCTATTCTCAACAAATGCTGCCACCCCCATTTTGAACCCCTGGGTTCTTGTAATAGTATATGGCCTATTTGAGTCACCAGTGCAATCAGCTGTTTCTGTAGTTTAACCCTCCTACGATCCATAGGGGCCTCGGAGGCCCCCCACTAACTTAGATGCGCTGTCTTTCAAACACAAATAGACAGACAAGTTTTACTGGCACATGTAGACTAATCCTTCCTTAGTTGGAAATGAATCAGATTCAATTTTAGTTCTAAGTATCCCCGGGGGGGGGGGTACTCACTCTATAAGGGTGTATATAGAGGCACCGCTGGATGGTTTAGGTTTTTTGGCCTTTTTGGATTAAAATGGTTTTGGTTTTTTGACAATTCTGATTAATTTGGTTCTGGTTTTCGCAACCCCAACATGTTTGGTACCGTTAGAATCGGCTTCAAAAGAGGATTAAAATGGTTTAAAAACCATGAAGATTAAATTGGTTTGCAAAAAATTTTAGTTTTGGCGCAGTTTCCGGATTGGCGCATCCGTATGCAAAAGTCCGCGAAGTACCCCCCCCCCCCCGGGTAAGTATCCCAGCGTAAACTGCAGCTGACAAAAAAATTGGCACAAACTGTCCACGGACCTCGGAGGCATAAAACACAATTAGCAATTAGTAGCAATCTAGAGATATTCATTTGGACGATACCATAAGAGCTAAAAACAAGGTCATTTTGCAATGAAGTTAAAACATATTTATCTTTCTGCTACTGTTTCCCAATGATCATAAATAAGGAGGCTGGGTTGTCATGAATCAAAAGAATAGTATTTCATCTTCTCTAATCTAAATTTACAGTGTTTCTGAGCACAAATTGAGGGGGGGGGCCCTCAGAGGCCCCTGTGGACCATTTGTGTCACAAAATTTGGTGGATCGTAGCTAGGAGGGTTAAATTTTTAACGCTTTTCATTATTATACATACATTCACATGACGATACTCAGCAAATTGAGTAATAGCAGAACCGTGGTCCTTGGCAATCGGACCATGCCAGTGACGTCGCCCTCTTTGCAAAAGAACAAGGAGGACCTGAACAGGATACTAAAAATAACCCAAGAAACAGCTGACAAATACCACATAGTATTTGGAAAAGAAAAGAGTAAAACCCTGAGATTTGGAAAGAACAGGGCAACACAGGAACCCTGCAAACTGGGAGAGATGGACGTTGACTGGGAAGACAAGTACAAATACCTAGGCATGATTATAAATAACAAAAGAAACAACAAGGACCACATCGCTGACGTAAGAAGAAAAGCGGAAGCAGCATACCAAACAGTACTATCAATAGCTGGAGCAAAGGACCTGAAAGCAAGAAATGGGCACAATATGGAAACTGATCAGCACATGCATCATCCCAATAATCACCTATGGCGCAGTGAGTACAATTTGGAATAAAACAGAAATGACCGAACTTAACAGAATCCTAGACAACATCATAAAAAGGACTCTGCTAACACCAATCTCTACACCCAGAGAAGCCATTTACATCGAAACCGGGCTACTGGACATAGAGCACAACATACTTAAAGACAAATCTAACTACCTAACGTCGATAAACAAGAAGGATAGCAAAACCCTCGAGTCAATCATCAACTCAGAGGAAAACAACAGCTGGACACAAAACCTCAAAGAAATCCAAAAGGACAAGTTCAAAACATACACCATTGACAACAAATCATCGCAACATATGGTAAACAAAATCACCTATAAGATATGGAATGAAACATTATCACAAGCAGGACTAGAAAAATCTAAGGTAAAATTCCTGCTTGACAATAGAAAGGGAACGACAAACAGAGGAAAATCCTATATAAACCAACTAAACAGGATGCAAGCAAGCGCCATCTTTAAAGCAAGGACAAGGATGATCCCTGTAAAAAGTAACTTTAAAAACAAATACCCCAACACAGACTGCAGATTCTGCAAAAACTGCACAGAAACACAACAACATATACTCGAAGAATGCACCTCCATACTGACCATAGACAGAACAAAAGCCCCAATAACAACAACAAACGAGATCTTCACAGAGGAAATTGAAACCCTTAAAAAGACAAGTGAAAAATTAATCAAAATCACAAACCACCTCAATGAAACAAACTAGAACAAACACACGTACAATCGCCTCTACTAGAGACGGTAACCCACCTGATGTGGGCAAGTACACAAAGAAGAGAGAGAGAGAGTGCAATCTATGATTAACCCTGGTAGGCCTATAAACTTTTAAATTTGTGACAGTCACAATATTCACAAATTATTCAACTTTCAAAAATTATCCCCTTGGGTAATTACCGGTGTTGTTACCCTCACCTCCAACTGATGTCATTTTATCCACACGAAACTCATTTACTAGAATCTTACAATTAATATATATATATAAATCTCATATATATAAATCTCAATCTCAGCTGATTGCAAAGGTGAACGATAATTGAGCATCAAAAATCCGAACAAATTATGGAGTAATTTGGCACCTGTAGCAGCGGAATGCGTTGATTACCCTGTGGAAATGCTTCCTCTCAGCCTTCTCGTCTTCGTCCAAAGCATTTTGATCTTTTTCACTCATCCTGACTGCTTCAAACAAGAGAGAGTTGGTGACAAAATTGGAACTCCCATCCAATGTTTACAAGCTTCCAACATAACTTGACAGGTGGCGTTTATGCATGGTTCTAGTACTGTGGAGTTTGCCAGGTGGCCAGATCAGATGGAAAGAGGAAATGGAAAGGACCTTGCTACAGCATTTGCATGTGTTTGAGGCCCTCTTCATGGTCTTGAGATTTTTAGACAACTGCTGGGTTACTTTTTATGGTTATTGTACTGTGCAATGTTGCACACTTGAAAATGTTCCGACCATGTGTCTGGTTCATGTGAATTTCACCAAACTTTTGATGGTAGTACATGGTTGTCTCAGCATGGCTGCATTGTAAAATGCAATCTGGGGCATTCTGGGCCCAAATCTCTTTGGACTATTATAGGTCTAGAAGTCAATATAGAAGTCACTGTCTCTGACAGTCTCACTGGTTGGATCATTCAAAGGGTCAGGTATAACTGAAAAGGTTCTGTGGCCCTTCAAAGATCAATATGTGAGCACTGCTGAGGGGGAGAGAGGATGTTTCCTAATTCCGGCACCCGTTTGTGTTTTGTGTGTAAGTTAAAAAGTGATCATCTGGTTGCGGATTAAATTTATCTGTCATCAATTTAGATATATTGGTAGCTACTCGCGCTGACAGTAATCCACATACACAATAAATATACTAAGAATACCATGATGCCATTGGTAGGGTGAAAATGTTCAGACCATGGGTCTGATTTATGTGAATGTCATCAAAAAGTCAATCTCGGAATGTAGTAGCGTTTCCAATGCAGATTTTTCATACAGAAAATTTGTGATGAATGAATGTCCTGGAAATCTTGTAATCGCTCCCGTCGAAGAGCTAAACAATACTGCAATTTTCGCTGACATTTCTCAAGAAGAGATAAGAAAATTAATTTTGTCATTTCTGAGTAAGTTTACTTCAATCGGTATAATTTGAAAATGTGATGTTTCACATGTGAATTTCATTGAATGTCTCTTGAGGTCCAGCAAATCTCCCTGAATTATATTGGTTGGTCTTTGAAAGTGCTTCCTCTCTACTTTGATCCCATTAAGGAATGCTTCGTCCTTTGCTTTACATCTTTATTGCTTCCCAGGTTGATTCTCATTTCTGGTTCTGAAGAAAACTATGGCACCTGGTTGGTAGTTCCACTTTTTAGCTACTTTTCTGCTAGTTGTAAAATATGAAACTGTTTAGTAGATCCAGTGAATTCCCTGCAACTTGATATTTCTATTTTACAACAACTTGTTAAGACGTGAACTGTCTACTTTTTCTACAGTGAGACCTCTTTTCAGCATCTTTTTTTTTTTCTAGTCACGAGTTCAAGCCAGGCTACTTCAAATTACAACTAACCAAGGTGCCCTTAGTAGTGATAGCAGTCATCAGATGAGGTTAAAATGTACTTCTTGTCAGTTTTTTCAGGCAGCATTTTCAGCAAATTTTGATTAGGCCTGGCACAAGTTGCAGCTTCCCCATTCAACTTATAAGCTGTGAAAGGTAAAGTCATGGGATGGGAACCTAACTTCTGGTTTGGACCTTCTACATTTGCGATGGGAACCTAGCTTCTGGTTTTGAGTTACCAGATGTTGCTGCTTCATCAAAGCCACTTCTCAACTACTTTTGAGGCTAGAACCTAGCTGCTTGTCCAGATATAATTCTCAACTGCATTGCGATGGGAACCTAGTTTCTGGTTTTGAGTTACCAGGTGTTGCTGCTTCATCAAAGCCACTTCTCAACTACTTTTGAAGCTAGAACCTGGCTTTTTGTCCAGATATAATTCTCAACTGCATTGCGATGGGAAACTGGTTTCTGGTTTTGAGTTACCAGATGTTGCTGCTTCATCAAAGCCACTTCTCAACTACTTTTGAGGCTAGAACCTGGCTTTTTGTCCAGATATGATTCTCAGCTGCATTGCGATGGGAACCTAGTTTCTGGTTTTGAGTTACCAGGTGTTGCTGCTTCATCAAAGCCACTTCTCAACTACTTTTGAGGCTAGAACCTAGCTGCTTGTCCAGATATAATTCTCAACTGCATTACGTTGGGAACCTAGCATCTGGTTTTGAGTTACCAGATGTTGCTGCTTCATCAAAGCCACTTCTCAACTACTTTTGAGGCTAGAACCTAGCTGCTTGTCCAGATATAATTCTCAACTGCATTACGTTGGGAACCTAGCATCTGGTTTTGAGTTACCAGGTGTTGCTGCTTCATCAAAGCCACTTCTCAACTACTTTTGAGGCTAGAACCTGGCTGCTTGTCCAGATATAATTCTCAACTGCATTGCGATGGGAACCTAGTTTCTGGTTTTGAGTTACCAGGTGTTGCTGCTTCATCAAAGCCACTTCTCAACTACTTTTGAGGCTAGAACCTGGCTGCTTGTCCAGATATGATTCACAACTGCATTTTTGATGGGAACCTAGCTTTTGGTTTTGAGTTACCACAATGTTCAATGTTTCTGCTTCACTACTTTTGAGCTTGCTATCTGTACTGTGGATTTCTTGTTTCAACTGCTTCACTGCCGCTTTTTCTTGGTTACTTCTGAGATGTGAACTCAGTTACTGGTTTCCTCGACGGCTTCATTTCTGTTTTTGAGTTTGCATACATAAATATCTGAAGTGTCTCACTGATGGTTTAGTTGCCAAAAAAGAAAATAGAAAAATATATATATGCATAAATATTAAGAGCACAAATTGTTTTAATATTTTTATTTACACCGAGTCACAAATAGTTTTATGGCAAATAGGAAAATAAATACTGAATTCACAACTTGGCTATTATGCAAGCTAAATGTAGCACCCTTGATTAGAAACATCAATTAACAGATTGCACAATTGATTAAGGAATAATTATGACAAATCATTCCGTGTCATTGGGGCAGTTGCATCCGATATGCTGCGTGATCTTGTATCGGTCACACCCATAGAATTCCATGAAAAGATAGAACATGTGACCAATATCTGAAACAAATGTAGGTCAAGACAATTAACAAATATAAATTTTTCTCTCTGATGAAACTCTGCAGTAAGTGATAGTCTGACAGGCTTCTGTACTTATCGGAAGAAGAAGTTTAATTATCTTATTCTTAGTTTATACATGTGCAGGAAGTGAAATATACAAGCTCCTGCTATTCCTTTTACTAACGGAACAAGTACGGATGAAGCCAGCAGGTCTCAATGACCGGTTGACAAACTTCGCATGATAAACTTGACATTAAATTATGTTTCTTAACATCGACTTATCATGTTTCTTGACGGACTGCAAAGTTTGATTTGATTGTTTTAACCCTCCTACTGTCCAGAAGGTGAAATACTATATTTTTTTTATTCCTGGCAACTCAGCCACATTATTTATGATCATTGGGGAACATACTATAAAGATAAATGAGCTTTAACTTTATTGTAAAATTATGTGCTTTAGCTCTGATTTTGCATGGTATCGTCCAAATTGATATCTATAGATAGATGCTAATTGCATTTTATGTCGTTATTAAACTGGATATGTGCACAAATCTCTTATGAATTTTTGTTTTATAAGTCCTAAGGAATATTTGGAGCCGTTATCAGTGATTGGAAATTTCAAAAGGTTAACATGGAAGAAATGGGCAGAGGAGGGGGCCTCCCAAGGCCCCTGTTGACCGTTTGTGCTGATTATTTGGTCAGGTCAGCTAAGCTGCATCCGATTCCTTTCCAACTAAGGAAGGATTACATGTGCCGGTAAAGCTTCTCAGTCAATTTTTGTTTCAAAGACAGCACCAAAGTTAGAGGGGGGGCCTCCGAGGCCCCTGTTGACCGTAGGAGGGCTAAGAAGAGTCCTTTAACATTTAGTCACTATTGGCACTTAGCAGTGATTAATTAGCTTTTATGCTTTGTTGGGCAGGCCTACTTGACGTACCTTTGTCGTGGTGGCTGATGCATTTCTTCATGCTCTCATCACAACCCTTCTTGGAAATGTTGCATTGCCTGTAGCATTTGTCGTGCTCCGTGCAGCACTTGTCCACTTGGTCGTATTGGCCGGTGTTCAGCTGGAAAATCAAGGGAAAGACAATGCTTTATTAAAAGGGTAGTTTATCTGGGAAAGGTGATGAAGATGAAATAGATGCTGACATGGAGCATATTATATGAACTTTTGGAAAAGTACAGCAGGTGCTTCGGCAAAGTTAACTTGTGGGATATTGCCCGAGGGATATTGGCAAAAATAGCAATGTATGGCTGATCGTAGATTTTCTGGCAAAGACTCTTGAGCATTTCTGACACCTAAATAGTACGCCCAATTCGCTAAACAGCCAGTCAGTACTTTCGGTTGTAACACCATGCAGTTTGTTTGCCGAACTTCTACTCCAATACCTCAAGGAATCAAGGTACTTGAGGTATTTCCGGTTTTTACTTTCTTAGTCTTAGTAATACTGGAAGCAGGCAAGGCTTTGCCTCTTTTTTTCCTAATCAGTTATACAGTTTGTGACTAAATACGTAATTCATGTATTATAAGATTTTTTTTGTGGATCTGTGAGAAAGTCATTAGGCCTACCTGTACACCAAATGATGCACATCCACTGACACTGGAAAGCTGGGAGGTGTCCATGGAAGCGTTTTCTGAAAAATAAAAAAGGCAAAATAGATTCAAAGGGTGGAGTGCGAAAAAGCAGAGGAAATATCCAATGTTGAACACCGTGTTCCTGGCTTGTTTTTTTTTTGGACTCACATGAAATCCATGAAGCATGACCGAGCCAACATTGGAGATAGGTGCCTGGGTCAAATTGAATAGGCAATTTTTAGATCAGTGTTTGGATTTTAAAAGAAAATTTACCGAAATAAAAATAGATTACATGTATATTCGAGCTATTTTAGCACAAACTGTTTATTGGTGTTTCTTTGAAAGTCTGTCAGTATACAGACTTACAAAGAAACACCTATTAACAGTTTTGTGCTGAAATAGTTAAATGATTTTATTTATAGGGAATATATGTAATTGAGAATGCATTGGCCTTATAATTATTATCAGGAGAAAGCACAGGAATGGTATATAAATGGACCAGAGCGCATGAATATGTAATCTATTTTATTTCGGTAATCTATTCTATTTCGGTAAATTTTCTGACACTTCTACTAAAACTGTGACGATTAGTCGATGACTGATGGCCAACACTCTGAGAACTACTTTTCCTGAGTGTTGGTCAATGGTTCACACACAAACTGCCCCCTCTTTCACCATGAATTAATTGATACGATTACCATGCTTTTTAAAAGTTTGATTTTCAGAAGTATGGGGTGTAACTTAATAACTCCTTGGTTTATATTCAGGCTTGTATGATTTGTTTTAATATTTATTTCGTTGTGTGCAGTGATGGAAATGGGGGGGAGCTCGGGGGAGCTGAGCTCCCTTGACCAAAAAACAGGTGGAGCTGTACCCTGCTACAGCTCCTCCAATGATCAGTGGTGAAATTTCCATTATCATGTTACTTTTTCAGTCCTCAAGGCATTTTTAGCCAAAATTATGTTCTGGTTGAAGAATTATTTCGCTTTTAGAAATTTAGAATGGCGAGCCGCTGCCGCAAGAGCCGATAGCTCCTCCGATGAAAATTTTCCATTTCCATCACTGGTTGTGTGAAGGTGTGATTTTAAAGAAAGAACTTACCTTTGCAAGAGAAGATGCACTCCTCAGCCCGGTCTGGGACCTTTTCGTTGGTCATGAACTCCAGGACCTGGTCCACCGCCTGGTCGTCCAGCCTGGTCTTGGCCAGGACAAGTGCCACAAAGACAGAGAGAAATGCCACTACATGCTGCACAGGCATCATGCTAAATGCTAAGACAGGAAGAAAGCTGAAAATGAAAGAAGATTCCCACCGGCCAGACACTCCAAGGCTGCATTGTGGAAAAGTGGCAGTAAAATTTACAACTGTTGAGCAGCTGGGTTGCTCAAAGTGGGACCAGGGTGAACTCGCAGCAACTGAACAAGTCTGAATAATTATATTGCTGTTTCGATTGGGAATTTTACAATTTAATGGCCGTATGCTTGCAATGCAGTCAATGATTTACAGCTATTCACCTTTAAAAATCCCTAGTTCCCAAATATTCCAACCATCATTACAGTCATGTTTTACACTGCCAGCCCAAAGCTCTCAAGCACCCAAGCGAAGCGAATGTAATGTTAGCCCTCCCTGTCACCGAATGAAAAATGATCATTTATGCAAGCAACAAAAAGTCACTCACAAGCCATAAAGATTTTGGACTCTTAAATGCAAATATGATAAATGCCCCTAAATACCCTAGCAAACAGTTAAATGGTATCTTTGAGACGTTGAGATGGACTTGGTGTGGAATGGTAAAATTCCAAGCAACAGTCCAAGGCAGTGTCAAACTCAACCATAGCAGGCCATTGCTTGGGGTGTGGTCACTTTAAAAACTATCTTTCTCACTTCTTCTTACAACTCTTTTGTGCAAACTGCTCGACGATTAAATGTCACGATTTTGTCCTTGGATGCTTCGCTGCTTCCACCTGATTCTTTATGATCTGGATATATAATACCCTGGATTTTAATGGCCTGTGTAGTCTAGCATACATTTCTTGAGTGATAAATTTTAAAAGTTACACTTTGAACCGCTCAATTTCACAAAATATGTTGGCCTATTTTGTTGTTTTTTTATGTCTACTATTAGGTTTGGCTGAATTTAAAAAGGCTACATGTCTCTTTTTCTATTATAGTAGGTCTGGGGAAGGGGGTGAAACATTAATTTTGACTGCTGCTGGGAATTTTATTATATTTTATCAAATGAGCATCTTCTTTTTTCTTTCTTTTCTTTTCTAAGCTTAAAACATTACCAAGGAAAGAAATCTGCTTTGGTTGAGCAGATGTGAAGTCTTTGGCGAAAACCGCTTTGCCACAGAGTGTATTTGGTGCTATTGTTTTTCGGAGCGTCATAACGCCACAAGGCGCGCCGTTTTCCCCTTTGATGTTTGAGGCATGTGCCGCTAGTTCCTGCTTTGGCCGTGGTTGTTTGTGGCGCTGCAGCAGGTGCCCATTGGATCCCCAATAAGGCCAAGGGAAGCGGGCAGCCTATTGATCTCAGTTGATGATCAGCTGCAGCAGTTGCAGGCCACGGTTGTTTTCTGTTGTTAGATAAACACAGAAAACGCCGGCTCTCCTCCAAAACAAAAGATATGTCGTCCTGCTGCCAATGAATGGGGAGAGGTCTGGGTTCTCTCCTGAGGAGACAACTGCGTTGGCTTGAAGCAAGGAGCTGCTGCAACTGCATGATCACTGCACATCGGAGGGATCAGCTGCAGGCAAGGTTAGTGGAGCATCTATTGATACTCAGCCATTGATTTTCTAGGATGTGTTATTGCATATCTGCAGACTATGCTAGCACAATAGCATCTTCTAGGCCTAGAACCTCTCATTTGCTGGCTAATTGGGAGTCTAACTAATTACCTGCCAGGTCTACTAATTAAATAGCAGTTGTATCTTACCATATCTTACCATATAATCGTATTTATTCAAAGATCAGATGTCTTATAGCTTGATGTAGACCTGTATCAGTATTTTCACCAGGAGTATACTTGTTTGTCACATTCTGTGCATTAGATTGCATTGTTTGCACCACTCCCAGAGAGCAGCATCACACCTGAATGGAAGGTGTGCAGATGTCTTACGTAATGAAAACCAATTAAATGAATTAGTGACGCCCTCGTCTTATGCAATATCTGTAATTCCAATTAGCGGTTGGCTCCTCTTCAAATGTGATGATTGGTTTTATGTTTACCTCTAATGTATAGCAGTATAGGGACTTTCAAATTGGTGATTTAACTCATAGGCCTACATATTTGCAATATCAATTGCTACTGTAAGACAGAGTTCTACGGAGACATTGGATTCTGTCGTTTCATTAATATTCATGGTTACGGTAGGCCTAAAGGTCAATTATGTATTGCTTTACTAAAATTGAGCAAGTTATCTAAAATGTTCTTGCATGGATTAACTAATTTTTTAGCACATATAGCAAGACCGGTTGAGGTTTTGTTGTTATCCCCAATAGCAGACTAGATCTGTTGCCTAGAAGCCATTTCTAGGAGAAGGGGTTATTGCCCTACACATGTCTTGGCTTCTCTCTGTTTGAATAGTTCAGCGTGTAAACAAAAGCCATGCTGCAGGTCCTATCTTGATGGCTCTTGATGGCCTCTTTATCACGCTATCAGGCATGGCTTGATCATTGCTCACCAATATTCAAGTTATTCTTTATGTGCATTTTTGCAACCTCCTGCTTAAAATGAGACTGCTTTGCTAGATCTTGGAAGTCTATAGTGCAGTGCCCAGCCAAAGAGTAGCAGCAGCCAACTTCTAGGAAGCTGGCTATAATGCGTAATGCTTATCCATTTCACCCCCGGATTTTACCCCCGTGCAGCATTTGGTTTCAGGAAGCGGGGCAACCTCAGCAGGGTACAGGATAGAGGGTAAGGGAGGGGGGATTTATTTTTGCCTCTTTGTCCTTCTCAGGTCAAATTCACACCGAAAGCCACCCAAGCATGACGAGTGACAGGTGCATCTGGACGAGCCCATTATTATCAGGGCATTGTTCTTTTTTATTGGAAATTAGGAAAAGTCCATTGTTTGCAACATGCAAGGGGAGGCGGGTTGGATCAGCAAGGGTGTGCACGTGCGTGCATAGATTGGGGGGGGGGGGGGGGTTGATAAAAAATTGAGAGCAATAAGGGCTGGGGGGGGGGGGTGCAAGCATGGCTTCGATGCTTGTGGCGTTGCTTGCCTGCATGTGATTATTCCAACAACTGAGATTTATTGTTTTAACCACTTTGTGATGTCCATGCCACATTAACAAATCTTTTAAAATATTTGACTTTGAAGAACACATTAGGCATCCAATTACTAGTGCAGGCCTAACCAATTCTGGTTTTAACAAATACCTAAAGATAATTCTTTGATCTTGTCTCTGCTTGGCAAAATAAGCCTGCAATAAAATTTAATGTAAGCTAATGTAGGCCCTACATAGGCTAGTTGTCTAGGTTTCCCATTTATGAAATTCGATTACTTCATATTTTGCCTTTATGTTCCACCAATCGATGTAATGTCCATGGTTGTGGTTGTGACATGCAGACAATTACAACAGAAATATGAGTTAGATAAACTTGTCGCATCTTGCCGCTGCGTGTCTGCTCCAATCCAAAACATTAATTTTCAACAGCAGACTTCCAAGGACACGAATTTCCCCACTGCGTCATTTTAATGGATTTTTTTTGTCTGACTCAAAAATGTATGTTCTTCTCCATTCAAAATTACTATACAATGCCCCAAATGTTGCATTGGATGACTAGTGCCTGCCTGATCCTGCCTCTAAGCTGAATTTAACACAATGTCATGATCAGAACAATGCCAGAACATGACTCATGTAATGGCTGTAATTATGGGATATTATGGAAACTACCCCAAGCACGTTAGATCTTGCTGACAATCACATGTTTATGGATCTAACCCAGTGAACCACTGAATGCAGCTTGCAATTTTTTCCTCGATAAATCAGCTGCACAGATGCAAATCAAATAGCCAAATAATGAGTCTAAATTCGTTGAAATGCTGACAATAAACTGTGCTTTGTCCAAGTTTTATATTTCATATCATATGTTTGATGTAAAATGTTCTTTCAATGTATGTGTCAGGAATTTAAATTGATTTAAATTCTGATGAAAATTGTTCAGGCCTATAACAGGGACTATGTTAAACCTAAATAAACTGAAATGCAATATAATATCAAAATGTCCTTTAAAGTTTAAGGTTCAAAATATTGCGCATTACATGCAATTCCATTGCAATGTGTGACTTATGACCTCTTGTAATCTCAAGTTGCTGAGAGCTTCTTGCCTTCTCGAGTGCTTCCTATTTCCTGCCAGTTACCTTTGCCAGTGCTAATTATAGTGCTTACTCCATACATACATACATAGTTTTAGAAATGTTTCCATACAATCTCGATATCAACATAATGTGTACACTTCATAAAAATGATTTGCTCCTAGTTGCAGACCTTTTAAACAAATTTAATGTAAGATCCACCACATGGTAAAATTTCAATTTTGAGTCATCTTATAAATGATTGAGTGAGATGGTCGCACAATTCCTTTGAGCTGATATAGCTTGTTGTTTTAAGTTATGACAACGAACAGAATCTGATTATCATAACTTTAAAAAAAAAGCTATGTTTGCTCAAACAATTTGTGCAACCATCTCACTCAATCATTTAAGCTGACTCAAAATTTCACATTTTACAGTGCACTAACCAGAGAGGTAAAGTCACATGTATGGCTGTATGCGTATTGCTGTCATCAAATTGTAATACCTGGTGAACTCATACCTCTGTTTTGTTGATTGCAGACCTTGATGGCCAGAGCAGGGAGCAGCTACAGCAGGTAACAAGATGGCTGTTAAGTTTGAAGATGAGGGAGAGGACAGTACCCAGCCCCTGCAGCCCACAGCCCCACCCCCAGGTAATAGGCCCCAATTTGCCCAAATATGGACACTTATATACAGTTCCGCCTGTAAATAAGTGAAACGCATGATATTGTGCCATTGCATCAATGCTAAACATCCTCAACCAAATTGCTTGTGGAAGTATGAATTCTCATCAGATCAGAGGAAAACATTTGGGGTCATAAAGGTCTTTGATAAGTAAGTGAACCACAGGTCCAATGTTATTTCATAGGGAAGGGTGGGTCACTTACTTATCAAAGACTTCGAGCCATACCTAACGCCGACCAGCAAAGAAAATTGGCTGCCATTGTTAACCCGCATGTCTCACATATCGATATAGACCTTTATGACCCCATATGTTTTCCTCCGATCGGATGAGACTTCGTACTTCCACAAGCAGTTTGGTTGAGGATGTTTAGCATTGATGCAATGGCACAATATCATGCGTTTCACTTATTTACAGGTGGCACTGTACTGCATAGTTGTGTGTATTCACATGCATGTCTTGTTCAGTTGTCAATGGCAGACACAATGATAGATACTAATAAATTAATTCTTTACTTTGCTCATTAGGCCATCAATATAATTGGCTGATTTTCGATAGCTTCTTTCCTTTAAGATGTCTTTTTTTTAAGCAAAGTTTTTTTATCAGTTATTTCAATTTATGATATGGACATGAAGCACAATCATTGGTCCAGTATATTTGAAAATCTAAGAATGTTGCATGTTTCAATTTGTTGTAAAGATTCAAATTATTTTTATTGTTGCAGATTTAATTCCTGAAAATGACCAATCCAGAGATCGTCTTCACCCCCAAAGGTAAGGGAGTCTTTCTTGGGTGGCATTCGGGCATATCAGGACAATATCAACTGCATAGGCCAAATTATTACACTTTTTCACTGCAATTAGCTGAATCAGGAACTTGATCCTGGAAATAAATTGGATGCAATATTGTAACCTTATTATCGAATGATATATCAAGCAATCAGACAATCAGTGTTATTAATTTGTCAACTTTTTCCCAAACGCAACATTAGGCTACATATATCAATCCAATATATTGAAACACTTTCACAGTTAAACATTTATAATATATGTCCTTTTCGTGTGTGAACTCGATGTTCCCATTAAAGTTGCAGATTTAGATCATTGGATCACACCACAAACATTTAGTGGCATCAAAATTATATTTTAGATGTACTTGTAGTCATTGCCAAAAAAAGGAAGAATAAAAAACTTTTTGCTCTCAAATGACTGAATCGATATGGTGATATTTAGGCCATTGAGTATCATCTCTATAGGCCCATGTGTATGATAATGTAGAGAGGATGACTGATGCATGGGCTGTCTGATGCTAATATAATATTCCAATCACGTTTCTTGCTGACTCTGCCTGGCAACCGGTGGAGGAATATTTCCACCTAAGGGCAATGTCTCCTCAAAGGGAGGCACTGTTTTGTCTAAGATATTAGTTCAAGTGAAACTTAATCTCCTCATTTCTTGATAAGTTAAATTTGTTAAAACAGCTACAAAATGTTTTGTAACTTTTGATGTCTCCGTAAGTACACAGTGAAATGGAGAGATGTACAATGATACATGATGATCATCTCACAACCAAACTTTAAGATTGTGCAATCTGACGACAGATCAACAGATCAGTGCAGATTTGTCACATCTCTGGAAAGTACACCCCTTATGCATTGTTACACAACGCGTCCAACTTATGTCCATATTTTGGTGAAAGTGTCCAACTTTTCAGTTGTGGCTAAACTGACTATTTCTTTGTTGATTGTACTTATGAGTGGATTAATACTTCACAATGGTTTTCCTCTCTGCTAAATTCAAATCGAGGGATTTTCGTTATTGTAAATTGATGGAGGATAATTCTGAGGATGGTGACAAAATAGTCAGCCTGATTGAGGAGGATAGTGACGAATCTGCCAGGTACTTTCAGTGAAATTGGGTTTCTACAATGTGGTATATATACTGCATGGTACTGGGCTGGCATTTTGGTTGTGAAATTCATTTAGGTTTTGAGCTGTTTATCACACTTTCAGTCGATATAATAGTCACAACCTTTTGAGCTTTTTGATTTATTTGGGGAAGGGCTTTAAAAATCTGGAATTTCAGTCATAATCCACATTGGAGTTTTGCTTAGCCTGGAAATGTGCGAGTTAATCTGCGGGTGGAGACTTAATTTGAATATATTCATAATTATTTCGAAGTACATGTAGATATATCATATCCCCTTATAATACCACATGTCAGACATCAATGCATTATTGGTAGCTGTTGGTATACATGCTTCCTTCAGAGGTGCAAGGTTCACCTGAGGTTTGTCTTAAATCCAGATCCAGAGTTCAAATGGGGTTAGAAGTATTTTCAAGAGGGAACCAGGTATGACCCTTGATGCTAATTCTGCCTCTTTGTTGCCATGGAAACTGCTCAGCAACAGCACCTCCATCATATGTGCTCTGCCATCACTGGTTGCTGCTGGTGGGAACTGGCAAATAATGGGTCAGCTCATTGATCAATGCATGCAACACCATAAGCATATCTATTGTAACATTACAATCCTACCACATAATGATAATCGTTGCCTATTGATTGGTATTGATGTTGCTGGTTGCAAATGTTTGTCATGTTAATAGCAACAATGCTCACTGCCCTAATGTTGTTTGCAGGCAGCCAGATGGGACAGAGAGAAGCCCAACCAGATGCCCCAGAGGAAACAAGCGGCGAAAATGGACTTTCAAAAGAGGTCAATATTCCCTAATAACCACTTGCAATTTGCTAAACTGATTTTAATTAATTGTGATGGAGATTTTTTTTTGCCTTGGAAAAAAATCAAAGAAACTACAAATTTGACATGTGCTGTTGGCAAGATGGTTCCCTGTTGCCTGTAAAGAAACATGAACATTTAGAGCCCAGGAAATGAGGATGATATTTTAAAAGTGGTTACCGAAATATTCAAGTCAATCGATACAATTGTATGGTATGGATTTTATGGAATGCTAAATCATTTGTTTAATGGCCATAAGAAGCTCTTCAGTGCCTCAGAGAAAATTTAGGTGGCTAGTAATGATTCTTTTTAAACAAAATGTGTTCTCTTTTCAGCCATGTGCTGCCTGGGCTGGGTGTTCTGCTTCCCTGTCTACTGTGCCTGTTGGATGCTGAGGGAAGCTCCGGTCGATGAGGAGGACATTCGAGAGGACGACTGCTACCCCTGCTGGTCATAGTGCAAGGCGCTTCTAGTCCGGGACCACGGATAGCCTTAGTCCTGAGATCTGGATAGTCTTTATTCTTGGACCATGGATTGTCCTTTGTCCTGGACTCTGGGAGGTCCTCAGTCCTGAATCCTGGATGGTCCTCAGGCATGGTCCTCAGGCATGGTCCTCAGCCTAGTCCTGGAGGCCTGGGGCCTGGATAGTCTTATTAGTACTGGAACTAGATCTGAGGTCCCCTCTGCAGCAGCTCAACCATCTCATTCTCATCATTACATCCGAAACTGGAACCTACAGGAATTGTCACCTGCATTTGTGATCGACATTTAGCATTGTAGAGCAACCAAAAGAACTGTGTACCGTTTCAGCTCAGGTAGCTTCGGGGTGTCACCAATGCGAACAATGCTTGATTTCGGTTTTATGCCTTCGAAAACATGTTGTTTGCTTGCACAGTGGCAGTCCTGGTTAACACTAACATTTCACCTGGATCAATGGCATCAGTGAGTCATTGACTTTCCAGTTGCCAGACTTGGTTTACAGTTGTGTTCTCTCAAAATCATCTTTTCGCCGAAATGCATGGTCGTCTGCAGACTGGGTCTCTAAACAGCATTCGTAATTGACAATTTTGTGTTAACGTCATCCGGATTCATCAACGTCATGATATCATTCTTATATATTTATTCGTAAAGGCATCTTCATCATCAACAATTGCTGCTCATCCTGGCATCACCGCCTGCATCCTCATCTCCATCAGTGATTGCATCATCATCATCAGTCATCATCTGTGCATCTGGATATCATTCCGTGATGGATTCAGCGGCATTTCAGCCTCTGCATTTTTCCTTCGATCTGCGTTTCGACTGATATTGTGGTCTATGACGGTTGCGTACATTTCGCGAAGTCTTACAGTCTATGAGAGATTGCGAAAATTTGAGAATTATTTCATCATGTGGAATGCATGATGGATTTTAACTGTGTGCAAGACTGAACCCCTCACATTCTGATCACTGACAATGTCATTGTTTATGAGAATGAATATATTTATATTTGATATTATTATTCATCACAGCATTGCCACAGTGCTCATCATTCGAAACAATGATCGTCCCATTGCATCTAGTCATCATTAATATTTAAAATCATCAGCAACATATCATGTCATGTATTTGAATAGACATCAGTCATATAAATTTGTAATTGTCCTGATGTGTCGCATTATCTTTGTGAGCATGGATGATGTACTGGACCAGACATAATTGATCTTTAGCTTCTCGGATCTTCTCGAGGCACTTTTTTAAGGTTGGCAGGACAAAAAATAAAGCTGTAAACTAATTTTTTCGTTGATTCAATTAAACAAAAAATTGTGGGTATAAGCTTAATTTGTTTTTTTCCATAGGCAGAAAATCTATTTATTCAGTCGATCCGAGAAGCTGAAAACTGAATTATGTCTGGCCTTAACTTGGTATTGTGAAGAGAGATGCTTGAAAACAAACCACATTTTCTGCAGTTGAAAAAATATTTTTACAAAATATTTATTCTCTAAAAAATTTAGATTTTCATGCTCTTTTGCAGAGATATATTTGTGGCCATAATCTCAATTTCAGTTGAATTAATTTGTACACCTTGTGAAATAGTCTCAATATGCTTTTAATTACTATTTGCTAAATAATCTCAATTTTGTGACACTTTTGTTGAGTGCTATAATTCTATCAATTTCTGTTTTGAAATAAATTATGAAACTAATATTATAGACGAAAGAATGTTATGAATAATTCTGAGAATATTTGAAGAAATATCCTCCGACCGTATTTATGAATTAATTCTTGCCATATCCGCCAATATATATGTTTGTCACGTAGAGTGCTTATTTTGTGATTTTGTCGTTATACTTGTTTATTTTCTTCCACTGGTTGGATTGTTGAAAAGGTGTCTATCGGGGAAATTAATTGATTGACTCAAAGAAATTTGTACCAAACCTGTTATTTAGTTTGTTAATTGTTCTCAAATATTGTTATATACACCCATTTATAATTGTTCGGATACATGTTTTAGGCATTTATATTATATTTATTTGTTTCACTTCTGTTGCGCGCCTTCGCAGTCTATATGTTCTGTTAAAATAGAATGACAAGCGTTCTAATTTATGTTGATCTAGTGTTTGTAATGGCCATGTATAAGTTATTCTCTGCTTGGTATCATGGATTTATAACATGTGCAGGCCTAGGCCTCGTCAATGGCTGCATGTTGCATGAAAAGTGTGAATAAAAAAAAGAACACATGAACGAAAATGTTTCACTTTTTAATCACAGGAGTAGGTATTATAATAATGCACTCGTGGGTATACAGAGGACTCAGGATAGCTTCACGTGTGGGAATACATCTCAAAATACCACCATACAACCATTTGGTCTTATTTATACCCCATTATGTAACTCCAAAGAAAGCTGGACTTCACCCATTTGATCTATACTCAACAGTAGCCTCAGCCAATCAGAGAACAGATAGCAGCTCACATGATGATGTCACACTGTTGTGACGTCACCATGGACATGTCACAATGGCAAACAATGCAACTTTGACATCCAGAGACGGACGCAGGGGGGGGGATGGGGGGGATACATCCCCCCCCCACCAGACCAAAATTTTAATATTTTTACATGTTAATTTTATCACGCGCAGTCACATTATGTCGCAAGCTATGCGTTCCGCGCCGCAATATCCCGATAGTAAAATGGCGGAGGGACTTGGGAGAAATAAAAATTAAGCCCCATCCAGAGCTGTCAGGGACAGGGAATTCAAGGTGACACCCTATGAGTCCGAGGGCCCGCGAGTCCGAGGGCCCGCCAGTACGAAGGCCCGCCAGTCCGAGGTGCCCTGAGGGCACCCTGAGTCTGAGGTGCCCTGAGGGCACCCACTAAATCGTCTCCGAAGGCCCGCAAGTCCGAGGGCCCGCCATTCCGAGATGCCCTGAGGGAATCACCTCTCTCTGATGCCCTCAGGGGAAATAGTTGATGCCTTAGGAGGATTATCTATCTATCTATCTATCTATCTATCTATCTATCTATCTATCTGTCTAGATGTCCGGCTGTCTGTCTGTCTATCTATCTGTCTATAAATCTGACTATATCTATTTACTTACACTTGAGGAAAAAATTATCAGGCCCCCTGGCCCCCCTCTAGGTACCCCCTGTAATTCCATCTTTCTTAGCAAACCCTGTAGCCAAGGTTGTCACAAAGATATGTCTCAACGGTCTTATAAGGTTTTATTGGTGCTAAAGGAACATAAAATCAAGTCAGACTCAAAAATGATTTTTTTTTTTAAATTATGTCATCTAATATTTTGCAAGTAATGCAGGGGGATTCACTCAGAGGAGCAGTTCGGGTCATGATGATGCCTATTAAATTCATATTAACCAAATGTTTCTTGTGTTTTTCCACTGAACACTAACTGAATATGTCCAGTTCAAGTTTTCATTTAGTCCAAGAAGCAGATTTTTCATACTTTTTGAAAAAAGGGTGTTTTTGCATGCGATCATGGTGTGTACCTGGAGACCAATACTTTTGGAGTGCTGTCAATGAATTTCAAGGAAGAAAGGACACTAATTCCTGTGTCTGAGATGAGTTGACAGCTTTATTTGATAACATTGAGTGTTAAATAGCATTTAAAAGCAGACATGGGACACGGCACTTTTTTCTTCCTCAGGGCAGCTTTTTCTTCCTCAGGGCACTTTTTCTTCCTCAGGGCACCTTTTTTTTCCAAGGGCACCTTTTTCTTCCTCATGGCACTTTGTTGATCCTCGGGGTACTTTGTTGATCCTCAGGGCACTTTGTTGATCCTCATGGCACTTTGTTGTTCCTCAGGACACTTTGTTGATCCTCAGGGTACTTTGTTATTCCTCAGGGCACTGTGTTATTATCCAGGGCACTTTGTTGTTCCTCTGGACACTTTGTTGTTCCTCTGGACACTTTGTTGTTCCTCTGGACACTTTGTTGATCCTTGGGGCACTTTGTTGATCCTCAGGGCACATTGTTATTCCTCAGGGCACTTTGCTGTTCCTCAGGGCACTTTGTTATTTCCTCAGGGCTCTTTTTTATTCTTCTGGACACTTTGTTGTTCCTCTTGACACTTTGTTGATCCTCAGGGCACTTTGTTTATCCTCTGGGCACTTTTTTGACTGGGGACTCCCCAGTCAATAGAGTAAAATGGGTCTGACAGGGAAATTTGGGACAAGCCTGTGGCATTTGATTGAGGGTGGAGGTGCATGTAATTGATGTGGTAATACCAAGTTTGGTCTTAATAAGGCCGCTGGCATATGGATGTTGTTGTACGACGTCGTTTTTGGCTGTATCAGGCATTTGAAATTAAAACATAGGCTGCGCAGCAGCAAACCTTCAGCGAATAACACCTTTAGACGATTACAATAATATCATAAAAATGGTGCGTTTACGTAATTGCATATAGGTATGTAATAGCGGTAGAGTAGTGGCCTTCCATTATCTCTATTTTTCCGATGATTCATAAAGTGTTATATGCATCAAAAAGCACTGCTAAATTAATTGCATAGGTGATTTGTTTAGAAAAATGCATTACTGTATATGCAATAGTGGGGAAGTTTTGGCTCCGATATAAAAAAAATTCTTTTAAATATTTTTTCTTAATATTACAAAAACTATAGAATAGCCATCGTCAGACCATGAAAAGGCACAACTAGACCATACAAGCCATATGTGTACCAAACTTCATCCATGTATATGGAATAGTGACCGGATGTTGGGCCAGAAACAAAAATAATAATTTTTATGTTTTTTTCAATATTTGAAAAAGTATATAATATTTTCCATCAGACCTTTCAAAAGGCACAACTAGACCATATTGACCATATGTGTACCAAAGTTTATCCATGTAGATGCAATAGTGAGCGAGTCTTAACCCAAAAAACCAAAAAAAAGTTGTTATATCTTTTCTAATTTTTTCAGAAAGTATAGAATATCTGTCAATGAGACCATCAAAAGGCACAACTAGACCATATAGGCCACGTGTGTACCAAATTTCATCCATGTACATGCAATAGTGACCGAGCCTTGGCCCGGAAACGAAAAAAAAAAAAAATTTATATTTTGTTAATTATTTCAAAAAGTATTTAAGATCTATTCATCAGACCATCAAAAGGCACAACTAGACCATACAGGCTAGATGTGTACCAAATTTCATCCCCATACATTCAATAGAGGCCGAGTGCCGGGCCGGAAAAGATCTATCCGCCCGCCGCCCGACCGCCCGCCCGCCCGCCCGCCCGGCGGACGGACAGCATTTTTACCCAAGTGATTACAATACCTTCTTCGAACTTCGTTCGCTGAAGGTAAAAATGACATTTTCTGGGTTTTATTGCTGCTGGTAGTGGTAGTGGTAAGGGTTCTCCCTCAGCTCACGTAGAGGAACAACCATTTCGAGTACAAAAACGGTAGACCACTTTTTAGAAAGCTGAGGCAATGTTCTCTCCCTAGACAAGCTTTATTTCTCCGTATTCATGTATGTTCGTTTTGATGAATAATAAACCCCGTTTGTCAATGAGTTTCATTTTTCAAATTTATGCAACTTGTTTTTCAAAAATTGAAATTTATATGACAGCTGCATGATTCGCCTGTATATATCCCTGCCGGGTATAAGATGCAAAAATCATGGGTGACATGCTCACACCTGCAACAGCTAAAAACTCCTTCCCGAGCAATGCCACTCACCTAAACTGTCCACCTATCCTTATTGATCTATCCTCTCCTTCTGATAACAGCAAATAACAGTGAAACAGCTCCCTTATTTACGTTTTCTGCCTCTACTGTTTTTCCCCACCAGGGGCGCATGCATCTCCATCGTAGTTCCGCTATTGCTCACGTTTAGGACTGGCGCCACTGTCTGCCTTCCCGCCAAAAACATCCACACATTTCACTCTCACCTACTGCTCTTCACTTCCACCTGGCTCAACCACTTCTACTCATCGTATCTTCCTCATCTTACTCTCATTTTAAAGCTCTTCTCAAGCCCATTCCATCTGTCAATGTCTCAATGCCCATACACTTTTACCTACATGTATTTGCCTAATTCTATACATTTCCATCATTCCACATTTCCTTTCCTTACCAGCCATGCCCTGAATTACAAGGTCAAGTGTAAGTACACTTGACTGTACCTTACACCAATACATATGCCAGAGCATTTGTCACTTCAATTCCTCTACCACCACTCTTTACTTATATTACAATTATTACTCAAATGCTATCTCAAATGGTCAGCATGCCACACGGGCCAGATGCCCTTGCAGGTAGAGGAGGGGGGGGGGTTAATTATTCCCCATTATAGTCCTGCCCCAAATCATGGGTACATCTAGTTTATTCTATATTATTATAATCTATCTGTCAAGGCATCTATCCCAGGATATCTATCTGGATATATATCAGTTTACTAATAGGGCCTAACTTTATTGACAATCTTGAAAGGTACAAATCTGCACTTCCACATTAAGTAGACTTACATGAATATTGGAATAGAGTAGGCCTCGGTAAATTATACTGATCTAACTGCAGTAACAAGTTAGGCCTAATGCTTAATTGAGTGCATGGGTGTAGGCCTATAATGTAATAGCTGCCCCTGCTATTTCTGGGATCAGAAATAGCAATGCTCGGACTTATAATGTAATAACTTTTGAGGGAGTAAACTAAAGCAAACTTTAATCCAGCCTGAGAGAAGTCATACTTATTTGAGTTGATAAATTATAGATTTATAGGCTCCTAAGCCTTATGTGTACCTTTTTCGCATTTACTATTTGCCCTAATGGGTGTTTGTGGTCATAAATAAAAAATCTTCAATTCTTCATCTATCTATCTATATATGTATCTATCTATCTATATATCTATCTATCTATCTAGTATCTACTATTCAGATCTAATCTTCCTCAAGCAAAGATAGAAGATCGCTGGCCGGCAGCTATACGTGTGAGCCAGTTGTGCTGCAAGTGTTTTACTGTAAATGAAACTCAGGTGCTTACAGAAAAGCACATGAATGTTTCTTGTGAGTCACATCCCTACTCTGCAATGTTATTCATGCAGTGTGACACATAAGCATTTAATGAAGTCATACACTATACTTGGAATGCTACCAGGAGAAGTCATTCAAAGTGTCACACCACTCACGAGTGGCCTGCATAGGGTCACATAGTAATGTGGCTTATGTTATGAGCCGCTCATCTGTGCTGCTGTTACAGTAGACAAATGACCAGTAATTACATCCGGCTGCTAGTGGACATCATTGACCTCATAACAAGCCCTATCAAATGCATTGAAATGAAGTGTCAAATTGTCACAAGGCAACTTGTGACCTCATGCAGTTGCACCGAATGACACCTTGAATCTCCTTGGAGTAAATTAAATTAAAGACAAAAATCATTAGTATTATACTAATGAGGAAAATACAACTTTTCTCTGGAGTAAGGTAGAAATCGCTAGTTTTTCAATAACACAATAACTTGACAAGAAGAAGGGCTGATGGCTCCGCAGTTTAGGGTAAATAAGGGAAATTGAACTGTAAGATGCCTTAAAGGCAGTCCATGTTCTTAGTATTTCAGAAAATTAGCAAAAATATCTGAATGATAAGAGGCAGAAGAAGAACAGCGATGCCTTCCTTAATAGAGGAAGAGCTCCCCCCCAGTGGCGTAGCTAGAAATCATAATGCCCTTCACTCTTATTATTTCTGCATAATGTCACATGAGTCTAATCTCACTTTGCCTAATTATCGCCCATGCTATGCTATGCATAGGGCGATTATGCTTTAGTGCTGAAATCTACTGAAGGGGTGAAACAACCAATGCTGTGGCCTCAACCAGCCCACTCTGGAAGTTCTTATCATATGCATAACACATTGATACCATTGTAGATGTGCACAACGGTTGGTATTTTCAGTTTAATTCAATATTAGAAAATTTACTATTATCAGTTTTAGAGGCTATCAAGGTCCAGAAAGCCTGCATTGTGGTGGCCATTTTCCCTTCCACAGGGTGAGTTTTAGTACACAGAATGGCCACTGCAAGCAGCAACTCATTCACATACATTACACAAGAGGGCAGCACCTGCAGGTCCTTTGCCAGTTCCTCCCTTTGCACCACATTCTATTTCTGGGAAACTCAGCAATTCCTGCATCTCAGTATAGTTCATGCATCTTTCCAACTAATTATACAGGTAGCACGGGCTTATATTGTATCTATTTCATATTATTCTATTCTCTTCCCTCCAATCTACGGGCAACTTACTATATATTATATAAATCTGTTTTATATTTATGTAAATAAAATACTGGTTATAATATACACTCATGTAAACAAAAGATAGACATATAGATAGATAGATAGATAGATAGATAGATAGATAGATAGATAGATGCATGGATAGACGGATTGGCAGACAGATAGGATAGATGGATGGGATATACAGTAGGGTAGGATAGATGGATAGTATAAACGGATAGGATAAACAGACAGGATAGATAGATAGATAGATGGAGGAATGGATTGACAGATGGATTGATGGATATATGGGTTGACAGACGGACAGGATAGACGGATGGGATTAACAGATAGGATAAACGGATAGGATAAACAGATGGGATAAACAGGTAGGATAAACGGTATAAACGGATAGGATATACGGATGGGATAAACGGATAGGATAAACGGATGGGATAAACGAACGGGATAAACGGATAGGATAAACGGATAGGATAAATAGAAACTTACATAGATAGATGAATGAATGGATTGACGGATGGATTGAATGATAGATAAACGGATGGATAGACAGATTGACAGACAGATAGGATAGATGGATAGGATAGATGGCTGGGATAAACAGATAGGATAGATGGATAGTATAAACGGATAGGATAAACAGACAGGACAGATAGATAGATAGATGGAGGAATGGATTGACGGATGGCTTAATGGATAGATGGGTTGACAGACGGATAGGATAGACGGATAGGATAAACGGATAGGATAAACAGATAGGATAAACAGATAGGATAAACAGGTAGGATAAACAGGTAGGATAAACGGGATAAACGGATAGGATAAACGGATTGGATAAACGGCTGGGATATACAAATGGGATAAACGGATAGGATAAATGGATAGGATACACAGATAGGATAAACGGATAGGATAAACGGGATAAATGGGATAACGGATAGGATAAATGGATAGGATAAACGGATAGGATAACGGGTAGGATAAACGGGTAGGATAAACGGATAGGATAAACGGATATGTAAGACGGATAGGATAAACGGATAGGATAACAGATAGGATAAACGGATAGGATAAACAGGATAAATGGGATGAACCAATGCTTATGGGGTACTGGATAAACGGATAGGATAAACGGATAGAATAACGGATAGGATTAATGGATAGGATAAACGGGATAAACAGGATAACGGATAGGATAAACCGATAGGATAAATGGATGGGATAAATGGATAGGATAAATGGATGGGATAAATGGATAAGATGAATGGATAGGATAAACAGATAGGATATATGGGTTGGATAAACGGATAGGATAAACGGGATAAATGGGATAAACGGGATAACGGATAGGATAAATGGATATGTTAAACGGATAGGGTCAACGGATAGGGTAACGGATAGGATAAATGGATAGGATAAACGGATAGGATAAACTGATAGGATAAACTGATAGGATAAACAGATAGGATAAACAAATAGGATAAATAGATAAGATAAACAGGATAAATGGGATGAACCAGTGCTTATGGGGTACTGGATAAACGGATAGGATAAACGGACAGGATAAACAGATAGGATAAATAGATAGGATAAATGGATAGGATAAACGGGATAAACAGGATAACGGGTAGGATACGGGAGATTCATAATAAATGGGAAGTGAGTCTTAATTATATATAGCATAGGCCTATATATATTGCAAATGGAGAATAAGAAAGAGTTCAACTCTAATCTGACACTTCAACTAGTTCAATAGCAATTAGATAAGCACTCCAATCTGACACTGTATTATAACTGCAGCAATTCAATAGCAATCAGGCAATTTAATACATTGTGGCAATCAGGCAATCCAATAGCAGTCAGGCAATTCAATAGCAATCAGGTAACTCAGTAACAGGTAACTCATTACCTTCAAAAGGCCCTGAAAGCTTCTAAAACTTATCGTGCCCTGAGGGCACCTAGGCAATGCCCTGAGGCCATTTCGGACTGGCGGGCCCTCGGAATGACGGGCCTTGCCACTCCTCAAGGGGGGGACCCTAATATTCGGAGTGGTGGGCCCTCATAGTGATGTCCTCAGGGCACCATGACCAGGATATGCCCTCAGGGCATTACGATCGATGCCCTCAGGGCACCATGATGCCCTCAGGGCATCAAAATTTCGGACTGGCGGGCCCTCGGAATGACGGGCCTTCGGACTCGCCGACCCTCGGACTGACGGGCCCTCGGACTGGCGGGCGGACACCGGAATTCAAAATACACTAACCCTAACCCTAACCCTAACCCTAACCCTAATTGCAAAGGGACAGGGAAAAAGCAAAGCAGCCAAAGGACAGGGGGATGCAAACCCCATCCAGAGCCTCGCTAATTGACGGAATTCAGAACTCGATATCAAGCAACAACTGACAAGTAAATAAATGTATACAATACATGCATTGACGCAGTCACTCAGGTCCAATTAAAGACCTCGCATAATGCTCAGACCTTAGTAGAAAAAGTATCAAACTGAAAATTAAATTAGAGGTATGGCCAAATTAATTAATTTTAAAAAATTATAATTTTTTAAAGCGTCGAAAAATGTACAAAAGTGCAACACTATAAAATGATCAGTTTTGTCCCTGGTCTAGCCCTTTAAATTACATAATATAGGCCTATTTGACTTTTAATTGTGTGTTGCCACTATGTTCCAATAAATCAATTATAACAGGAACAAACTCACTAACTTGAAGAGAAGCTTCCGAAAGTGCTTTAGGCCTAAACCAAAGACAATGGCTTCACTAATTGGTCCATCTCTGTATTTTAAAATTGGTTTAGTTCATTTAGTTCACGGTATTTACACAAGGTGGCATGTGGTTTCTGTTGTTTCAAGGGGGCGCCCTCGGCGTATTGATGACGTACATTGTAAACAACATTTTGCTCGTCTGCAGCAGAATGGCGACAAACATGACTGATGAAATATCTTGCAGCAGGTATTTTGTTTTCATAACTTGATGATTATTGAGAATTGATGTGTTGTCTAGCAGCTAACGAACTACAGAAACAGATGCCACCTACAAAAACTGTATAGGGCTTACTCAGTACTCTTTTCAAAAGTAGCTTGCTGAGTAGTGCACAAAATAAAAACAGGAAACAATCTTACAATCAACAATGCCATTTTTAAGTTGTGCCAAAATAAATCACACATGAAGGTAGCCAATACTGTTTTCAGCCACCTGCCCTGCGAAAGCAGCACAAATGCAGAGGAGTTGGGGGAAGCCTGTTTGCCGGAGTGCCTGCCCGACAGCTGCATGAGCAACCCCCTGACCAATGGTCATGGCTACAGATACCTGCAACCCCTCTCTTCCATTGATTATGTGGTATTGTGGCTTATTTTGTTATTCTATGAAATGATAGGATAGGATAAGATACGATAAATTTATTTTGTAATTGTAAATGATCTGATTTTGCCATTGCAGAAAAAATAATGAACATGTACCGGTATTTTAGCCTGAAATTTATTTGTTATACGGATTCTCTATGTTAGTTTAATATTAACAAATTTAGAATATTATCCAGTGCTGCTAATGTAGCTACGGTATGTAGAAGATGTTGCCACTTGTGAGCTGACGTGACAGAAAATAAATTATAAGCCAAACTAGTAACCATTGGCATTTGCTGATTTTACTTTTTTTTAAATTTTGAATGTACATATGCCTCAATGCATTAATTTTTAGCTTTTTTTAAAGAAGGACTTTTCATTATTAAATTATAATTAATGGCAGAGCGAGACAACACTTCACAAACTGTTCAACTCCAGCCAGTCGTGTGTGGGGACATCGAGTCGGTCTGAATATGACATGGAAGGTAGGCCCGGAACTCGCCTTTGGGAATCCTCATTTTCAAATTACATCTTTGTGAAGCTTTCAGTAGCCTTATATTTAACTTCAACTTCAGTTATCTCTTGCATTGTAGGGTCACAGCTGAGCCTCGAAGGGGATGTGTCAGGGAGTTCGGCTGTCCCCATGGATTGCACAGGAGACGCCAAGATGTCCAGCAATAACACCGTGGCTCTTGGCCGTCTTGGTATGCACAATTTTGAATTTAAGCTGTGATATTACTATTATGATGCTCACGAACACTATTTCTTTACTGTTTATTTTATCAATTTCATGGTGCCTTGTGCTTAGTTTCTGATGTTATATAATGAACATGAAAAACAAGTTATATAGGACGGAGTGTTTCGGTATATCATTTTGAAGTGCTACAATGTAACTAGTTAGTTGCGTCATTACTTGGCTAGCAAGTTCAGTAAAATTATATATATTGACATACATGAATAGCAGACGAGGAAGAGAAGTTTCTCGTGTTTAATTTGAACGCTGCACCGACTTTCTGGTATAGATTATTTATGTAATCATTTATACCTGTTTAAGTAGTCTTATTAGATCGGCGTTCCATTAAATTACATGCTTATCATCTCTACTTCGTATCTTCTTATTTTAGACAAAATCCTGCGAGACAAGATCAGTCTAGAACTGCAAGAATTCCACCAGAGCATCGATGGCATCGTGGAGAACCATCAACACCAGGTGTCCCGGCTGCTACATCTCTCCCAGATTAGCAGCACTGAGGTGGGTGACAGTGAACAGTTAACTTGGCAGTTTAAATCATTTACATAACCAGTGACCTCAGGGTGCACTTCCATTAAATCCATTGTAATATCTATCTGGTGCTATCTTCTTCTCGTTTGCCAGACCAATGCAGAGGTCCTTGGGGTCAGCTCGAATCAATCTCTTTTTCTTCCCAAAGATAACGGTAAGCTGTAAATGTGTCATGTTAACTGTAAATTTTGAATCTGCCACTCAGCGTTGTTTTTTACGCAATAAACAGGGAAGTGAGTCACTTATAACATAAAACCATAACGCAAACTTCAAATGCTTTGAAAGCAGACCATGAAACAACGCAAACTTCAAATGCTTTGAAAGCAGACCATGAAACAACTAATTGCTTGGTGAGTGCACCAAGACAGATTATGGAAGATTTTGTTTAACTTTCATTCATTAAGAAATGAAGAATGTAGCATCCGCAGTATGTGTGTGATTTAACAATTCAACAAGCAATGTGATAATATTACGACTGTGCTCAGTATTGCTTATTTGAGGATAATTTGATTAATTTATTTGTTGACACTCTTTAGCTAAATAACATCAACCTGTTAGCCATGTGGTTTTATAAATTGTCATAAAATGTCAAGGTTAGGGTTTAACCTTTGGATCATTGCTCAAATAAATAGCATTAATATTATGATTTTTGCAGGGCCAATTCGGTAAGCCAGTGTACGTTTTGGTTTGAAATTAGTCACCTTATTCATGGCTTATTGTGTTACCTTTTCAAGCCTTTTATTGCAATTGTTTGAATTTCATTGCGAGGTTCGAGCTGCGCAATAAACTTTATTTTTTTGCGTTTTCTTTTCCCATCCAGCATTCATTGTTTTGTTACTTCTTTAAAAAAATGATTTGTCAATTTCAGACTTTTTTCGTGAAAGGGATTTTTGTCCCAAACAAATGCACAATAACATTTGAAAAGAACAAGAAGTGTTTACAATGTTTAAGACAAAGTTATCTGAAGGATGTCAGCTAGGTTTTGTAAATTGCGCTAAATATTGTGTCTGTATGTCATGTATGTGTTGAAGTTCTGTCGAATGTTGTTACCACTACACTTCTATTATTTTAGTGATCTTTGAATTTGAATTTACTTACATCCCGAGCAGTTTCAATAAGCAGGTGATTCTCTGGGTCCCCATTCCAAATTGTGATATAGAATAGCATTTAAGTTCTGCGCTTATTTTGTTCAATAAGCGACCCAATGGGCTCATTTACATTTCCGCAATTTTGTGACAACGTCGCGATGTTTGTGAAAATGTAGAATTGTATGGTAAAGCTGATGTTGTCACAACGTTGTGAAGCAACGTCAAAGATAAGACATTAGCATACGACATGTGTGGCAACGTTTCACAATGCTTTAAAAAAAACCACAATGTTGTGTTCATGTTGTTGCAACATAATTTCTACCGTACATTTCTGTGTGACCAACAGAGGAGCTCTCCGCTGATTAGCAACGTTTTGTTTACTTTGTGTGCGCCTTGGAAAGTAGAAGGTGGTCAGTTGGAAAAACAGAATCACATGCACATTGTAATGTGATTGTAAATGTAATGTACAATTTCAGTGAAAATGAGGTCAATGAGGTCAGCAAAGAAGAAAAAGAAACAAGTGAAAAGATGAAATTGGCTTTGGAGATTTTCACCCACTTGAGCACAATCTCAAAGACTTTACGCCAACCAGAATACAAAGTTGATGAATGATCTACTTTTCATGAATGTATCTTCAGTGTTTTGCATGTTATTTCACCTTATATTGTACAATTTCCTAATAAAAAGTTAAAACTGAGTGTTATGTGTTAATCATTTCAATCCTTTGGTACCTGTGCCATTTGGTTTGGTTTAAAGATATGCTTTTTTTCTGAAGTTCATATGAAAAAGGATTTGGAATTGATTATTCCAGAACCTTGTGATTCTCATCAAACGGTGTTTTTGGAGATTTTGAGTTTGCCGTTGTCTGCAAAGATGTGAAATGCGGTTTGGAAGTTATCCCTCCTGTACCCCGTGATTCTCATCAAAACAGCATTTTATTTTTATTTGTGTGATTAGAGAATGTAGTAGATGATTTTAAGATTTACCAGAGCATACCTACTCTCGTTGCGTTTGTCTTCATCCATTTCACCTTGCCCTTGGTGAGCCCTCGCATAACTCTTTGTGGGTTGGGTGGCCTCCAATTCACTGTATTCTTTGTATTTAACTGTTGGTTGGAAAAAAGGGAGTTGGTGTTGCAGGGGTAATGGCATGTTGTCATTTGTTGAAGTCCAACTATGTTATGTCATTTGTTGAAGTCCAACTATCTTTTATAACAGTCATCAATTCTTTTCTGTGAAATTGTTTCTATGGACTGCTGGCATGTGATTTTCATCAGACTGAAATATATCCTTATATAAACGTTGGTAGAGTCCATATTTTCTTCTTCAGGAAAAGTTGGCTTGAGTGACAGGATTAGTTGCATTTCCAACGAGTCTCGATCGTGACTCTCGAGAATGGTCATGGTCTAGTTTCACGAGATTCGAGAATTTCTCGAGAAATCTGGGACACTGTCCTTCCAAAGGCACAATGTTACACTGAACAGATTCTGGTTGCTCAATAATTATCAAATTTTGCATAGACCTCATGTATTAGTACAAAGGCCAGGGTGAGTCTCAAATGTTTGAGTTCGTTCAACCGAGAGAGGAAAAGCAACCAGCATGCTTAAATCATTCTACAGGGGGTAGGCTTCAAAACTGGGTTGCTGGTCTTCTTCTTCTTCTTCTTCTGTAGTAAATTCCTCCTCTGTGGCAGGAGAACCCTTCGGGCGAAGGTAGCCAGTACTACACAATGATAGCTAAATATGGATATTGACTATCTTGAACGCCTCTTTAACACTCTAATTGCTCTGTTTATTCCAAGTATGGTGGCTCTCTGATTATGTAGCTTGAAACAGTATCTTCTGGTCAGGTTTTCGGCTGTGAGAAGCTCCTCATCAGTTTTTATGAAATGAGACGGGTCCAGCAGCAGTTTGATGAACTTCGCTCGGTTGTTGACATTGTCATTGTAGTTCTTTAAAGTCGGCTCCAGCTTCCCAAGTTGACCCTTTCGTTGTTCACTGAGTTCTGGGCAATCCAGAAGAAAGTGTTCAAGAGTTTCTGGTTGTCTTCGACACAGCGGGCATTCTTCTGTTTGATATTTTCCTGCGCACTTGCTTGTGGTCAGGGGGTATCTTCCTGTGACTAGCTGCGCCTTGACAGTTGCCATATGCACTTGCAGCGGGTCACTTCCACAGTTCCAGAGAGGGTGCAGTTTGCCAATTCCACAGATGTCCACATTTAGAAGATGCAGGGATTTAAATTCGTTGGCCGATGCTATCAGCTTCTCATTCCAGTGGCCTTTGATGGCCTTCTTCACTGATCTTTTCCACTCTTCCTTTGTTGGGGTGTTCTCGATTATTTGCAGTGGAGAAGGGAGATTGTAAAGGAATAGGACTTTCCTGAGTTGCGTTGTCCAACTGCGAGATGAGAGGTCCTTCATACATAGTTGTCTGTAGAGGATATTACGCTCAGTGGAGTCTTCCCTTGAGGCAATGTTAACGAAGAGGGTGAGGATCTTCTGGTGGACTTGCGCAGACCATGGCAGAATTCCCAGTAGTAGGTACAGAGCTGGTGAAGCTGTAGAGTCAGGCAGACCTTGTATCTGTCGAAGCAGGGAGCGCTGTGATCTGTCCAACTCATCAAGGTCACTGTCAGAAAGGATGAGGGCATCAAGCCCGTAGGTCACCACCGGGTCCACATAGGTTCTCATTAGCCTGACAATAGCTTCTGGGGTCAGACCGTTCACCCCATGAAAACCAGCACCCATAAGGGAGTATGCTGTTCTCCTTCCATCCTGTATCTTCTTTGCGACCGCTGCACTCGCCTTGCCATCAGATGTTCTAACGACTCCCAGATGAACTTCCCTGTTGGAGTATTCAATTCCCTGACCATTCAGCTTTAGTGAAAGGGTAGCCTCCTCTGCGTTGTTGTAGATCATGACTTTTGACTTGGTTTCACTGAAGATATATCTTGACCTGGCTGCATTATCCTGGGCCATTAGCAGTTGTGTCTGCGCCGCCATGTGGTTTGCAGCAATCATGCAGTTGTCGTCAGCTACTGTGGGTATCCCAACTTTGATGCTGCCAATTGTAAATGAGACAGGGTGACTCCTTACTCTGTGGAGAAAGCTGTTGTCTTTGATCTTGAACGCCTCGCTGGATGTCTCCCCACCTTGCCTTATTCCTCTCTCCTCCAGGAATCCTCGGGAGAGCTGTGAGCCCACTCTGACCTTGGAAGTGACTTCGCTGTACATGTCCTTATAGAGTCTCCATATAGGCTCCTCAATGCCAATATCGTAGAGGGCATTCAGCATCACCTTGCGATTCACCATGTCAAACGCCTTGCTGCTATCCATGAATGAGAGGAAGACTGTGGTCTTGTTGTCAGCAGCCTCTGCAACGGCCTCAGAGACTATGAACGAACAAAATGATGGAGACAGCGCCTCTGTGAACCCGTACTGCAAGGGGTCCTGCTGGAGATAGGATTTGGCCTTGGTCCTGGTCATCATATGTTTCTCCACTACCTTGCCCAAATTAGAGGCAATGGTAATCCTGCGATAACTATCAGGATTTTTGGTGGGTTTGTTTTTCTTGTGAACTGGAACTATTACGCCGGTCTTGAACATTCTGGGCAGTCTACCTTCTCTTCTGACTTTGTTGGTTATTGAAGTAATTATCTGGACTAGCTCCTCAGAGGCGTACTTGATGTGCTCCGCAGTCAGGCCATACACATCAGCAGCCTTGTTGCTTTTTAGTTTCTTAATGTAACCTTCAATTTCCTTTTCGTCAGCTTCATCCGGAGTTGGCTCCTCTACACTGGATTCCAGGCTGATAAGCTGATATTTCTTCTCCACGAGGCCGTAGAAGTCGTCATCGAAGTGAGGATGAGGTTTGTTGGCTGCCAAATCTTCAAAGTAGCTGGCCCAACCATCAAGCTGATTCAGTTGGCCCAGGGGGAATTCAATGTTGTCACAGAGTTGCCTGTTGCCCGCTCGTTGCTTCCGGACCAGTTTGAAGAAGAGTTGCTTGTCTCTCGCAGAAGCCTCACTGATTTCAGAAAGCAGAGTTTCCCGATTCTTGGCATCGAGTTGTCTTTGGAGGGATCTCAATTGCTTCTTGAGTAGATCCAGCTGTTGCTTCCTTGGGTCCTCTGGTAGCCTACCATCTTGTTTCCAGAGGAAAAATAGGTGTTTAATTTGCCTTACAATGGGTTTCATGTCTTCATGCCATGGGAGTCTCCTCTTCTTGTTTCCAGTCCCTTTCCTGGCAGATGGAGAGCATTCATCACATGTGCTGAGGAGAATGTTGTATATCCTGTCTACAATAACTTCGACGGGGAGGTCCATGCCATTGCTGTCTAGGAATGCCTTTAGCTTCGCATCGGTTAGTTGGGCGTAACGCTGAACATCGACTTTCTTCCAGTTTGGTTTTCTTCTGACTGCCATGGTGTCCCTTCCCTCCTCGGCAGCTATTGCGAGATTCGCTTGGACTTTAGCAAGAATGGGGTCGTGAGAGCTCATGTTGCAGGGATGTCTCTCCTCCACATGGACGCTTGACAGTGTGATCAGGTTGGCACTAAGACCAGTAATGTGGTCTATAGTCGAGGTGACATTTCCGACAAAGTGATGATATGTGGGAGTGGCGGACGGGGACAGCTTTTCCAGCTGGGTTTCCTGTAGGAAGAGTCTGAGTTTCTTGTCATTGTTGGAAGGTCTCTCCCTTGTCAGAGAGCCATTTAGGTCACCAAGCCAGAATAGGTCATTTTCTCCCTTGTAAGTTTCCATAATTTCGAAGACTTCGTCCAGCATCTCATCGTAGCTGTCCTGGGACCCTGTAGTAGGCATGTAGGAGTTGATGAATATGGCATTTCTGTTGAGTGCAGTTACTCTAACCACTGCATTCCGATGACTTCCATGTGGGAGCGGGCATATTACCTTGTCCATGTCTTTCCTCCATAGGGTCATCACTCCTCCTCGCCCAGACAGCCTCATGTGGTTGCTTACAGGATTGCCTTCATCTGCGCACTTGATCTGGTAGTTGTGATTGGGGAACAACTCTCCAGCTATATCAGACTCATAACTGCACAGCCAGTGTTCTTGGAGGAACAGGACATCCACTGTCTCAAGGAGCTGATGAACGTAGCTGAGGTTTGTGCGAACATTTTCAACATTGAGTGTTGCAATGAGGATAGAATCTACTGAGTCCATCGTGTTCGTGTTCCATAGGAGTCTGTCCCTGGGTCCAGGTTCCGGAGGCTCTTTAGTCCTAAAAAAGAGTCCTGTAGCTGTCTTCTGTGCAGGCCATCCTTGGGGATTTCGTTCTCATCCATGTCCTTGTCCTGCGTGCAGTCTTCAGCTGACAGATCAGATTCACGTCCGGCCAGGTGCAGTAATAAGTGTCCGTCCTCCTGGGCTACATAAGGATCCCCAGCTGTACTATGTGGGGAATTTCTGGTGTAGTCCTCTGCAGCAAGGCCAGATTTTTTATTTTCCATGAACAGTTCAAATTCAGTGGATCCACCGGTGTCTGACACTCTCTGGTTTTCCATTTCTCCTTGGGTGCTGCTTCTCGGGATTCCACGGGCATCAGAGCTGGATCTCGCAATGACATCTACCTTTTGGTCAGGTGATGCCGTGCTGGTCTCAGTAGGCTGCCTCCTCCATGAGATTACTTTGTCTCCTCTACTTGGGCTTCCTCTTCGGTCTTTGTGGAATCTGTCATCTTCCTCGTCCAATAGATTCCGAGGGCAGTGTTCCGCCTGGGGCTTGTCCAGGTTTTGGCCGGTATGGCTGCTCAGGCTTTGGAATTGACCTTGGATTTGGTTGCTTCTGCCTTGTCCTCTTTGTCTTGTCCTTCTGCTTCCTCTCCCAGGGTTATCTCTCGTTTGATTTTGGCAGGCTTCCTGGAGTTTGAGGACTTTCTCCTCAAGTGAATGCAGAACTTGCATAATTGGGCCTTGCCAGCTCTGGGACATGCAGTTACACCTTGGTGTCTCTTGTTTCTGCTGGAGAAGGGCCAGTATTATAGGGAGAACGACATTAAGGCAGTTGCAATTTTGGACATTCGTGGAAGTCGGGACCTGGACAGGGGGGTCATCTGGGTGTCGGCGGGCTTGTCCTCGTTGGGCCAGAAGCTGTGCCTCTAATCTGTGTATGACATCATCCTGCATTTTGACCTTCTCTTCAAGGTTGCTCACTAGAGACCTTAGAGAAGCATTCTGGAATGAGGTCTCAGTCTGCTCAATCTTCTGTCTGGTCAGTTGCTGCTCCAATCTATGAAGCTGCCTTTCTCTAGCCTTGATAGATTTTTCTTTTTCTGCAATTTTCTCATTGTCTTTTCTTGACTCATCAGTATCTTCGATATGACGATCCGTTCTGATGTCACCGTCCGGTCCATTTCTAACATGTCCGTCATGTCTTTCAGCATTGAGAGCATTAGACAGGCATCTGTTAGGTTCCCTGCGGCTGTTGTTCTTGTTGCTTGGGAGCATTAGTCTCATCTGGGTCTCTTCTCTTCGCATCTGCGTATCATCTTCTCGTATCTGTGACACTTCTCTTCGATTGCGTACTTCTTCTGTTCGAGTAGGTGTCTCATCTCCTCGCAATAACGCAGCTTCTCTATATGTCTGTGCCTCTTCTCTTTGCATGTGTGTCTCATCTCTTCGTATCAGTGCCACTTCTCTTTGTTTCTGTCCCTCTTCTGTTTGCATCTGTGACTTCTCTCTTCGCAGGGCCATTTCTCTATGGATCTGGGCCTCTTCTCTTCGCATATGTGTGTCTTCTCTTCGAGTTTGTGTCTCTCCTTCTTTCTCCCAATCCATTTCTCTTCCGGGCATGATGTTGCGGCATAGGACAGTGCATGATTTGCAGGTGTAGGGCTGACCCTCCTCATAGGCTGCCACAGTGTTTTTGTCCATCTTGTCGCATCCGTAGTGGGTCCATAGGTGGCAGGAGTTGCACATGGCTCCTCTGTTTTTAATGTTGGATCTGCATTTCTTGCACCGTTTGCTGACTTGAAGGACGTTGTCCCTTACATCGTTAGCAGAGTGGGGACTTTCAGGGGTAGGGCAGCCTATTCTGTATGGGGGGGGCGATAGCAGGCAGTCGCCCCTCAGAGGCTGAGAGGTTATATGGATGGGGTTCCTCATCACTCACTTCCACAGCAGATGCACTGTTATCGTAGCCGGGAGGAGGGGAGGTTTGAATTGAGATCAGTTCCTTACCAGTTGCGCCAATGGCAGGGCCATTCGAAGAGCTGCAGTCTCTCATGTGGCATAATCTAGTCTTTTCAGAGCTCTCGGTTGGAGACATTTTAGTCTCTTCCTTGCCGGGAGATGTACAGACAGTCGTGACTGTTCCAGAGGGTGCACTCTTAGGAGTTGTGATTATGCAGAGTGGTTTTCCATCCAGGGTCTGCTGCTCCACATAAGCATCCTCACACTCAACGAGCTTGGCATGTTGGCTGTCACTTAGCCTTCTCTCTCTTTTACCCTTCTGTTCATCTTTTACCCTGTGACCCGTACTGAGGCTCTGTATGAAGGTGTTGGTAGCGTTGAGCATGTCAGTATTTGCCATAATGCTGCTTTCCACCAAGGGTAAAAATATGTCAGCAAAGTCAGGCGCCTCTGTACCATTCATCAGTATGGATGATGTGGTCCTGTAGATGTTTACAGTTATCCTACATGGTCCAGTGCGGCCTAGACCTTTTCCCGGTTTTGATATGGCTGACCAGTTCTTCACCTTGATGACCTCAGACACAGTGGCTCCAGACTTGTCACATTCTGAGATATACTCAACTTGTCTGTTGTTCCGTCTATTTTCAGAGTTCACATTGAAGTGGAGACAGCTGTGTAGTGCCTGTCTGGCAAGTTCAAATGCAGCAGTTGACAATCTGACAGTTATGTTGTTCCCATCACGAGATGATACATCTATGTGTTTCTTCCCACAATCGGATACTTTCCTTGCTATTGCCTTTTCTTTGTTAAGTGCATAATTCTTTCTTCTTACTGTTTCACCACGTCCATCTACCAGTCCATCGTTCAGGTGCAATTGACGTCCTTTTCCCACAGTTGAAGGTTTGTTTTTAATCATGGCCGCCATGGGCGATAATCAGAGCAAATGGAGTATCAAGAGTGTTCGCTAAGTTAAAACAGCACATAAAAGCAGGCAACAACTAAAAGCAGCTAAAAGCAGCGGAGCATTTAGGGAGAGGGACAAAATTGGTTGAAAAAGGTCCAGCAGTGCTAGCTAAAAGCAGCTAAAAGCAGCGGAAAAGTCCATAAAACCAAGAGTAAAATCTCCGTGTCACCTCGTCCCGCTCACGCGCTACCACACCAGTCAGGTTGTGTGGCTGCCCCCTGGTGGCCATTTTGTGCGAAAATTGCAAAATTTCCGAGAGTTTCAACTTTGCTTCATATCAGCAAAACTAAAAGATATATTTTCATTATTTTTGTCCTATTTGGTGCTCAGTCAAACAATATGTATATTTTAGGACTTTTTGTTATTTTAAATTGTTTGGTTTTCTGGTAAAAATGTAATTTTTAGTGTCAACATTTTTTCACGTTTTTTCTGGCCGAGGCTTCATTACTCTCATTCTAACTCTGATTAAACTGTGCGAAAGGGACTAAAATGATTCTTAAAAATAACTGCAAGTGGATATCTTACAAAAACAAAGGTTGATCACATATTCCAACAAATTAATTGACCAAAGGTTGAAGCACCCTGTGGTTTGCCAATACTTTGCACGAGAGCCATACCATCTATTATGCAACAAGCAGTCATTTCTGGTGATTCAGACACATCCGACACTGTGTTGTTCCAATAGAGGATATGGGCCAATGATGCCTTATCAGATTTCCTCATTGTCCCATCAGTGTTTGTCAGGGAAAATGGATACTGTGTAAGTTCGAAGGTCAAAGAGTTTTCCTAAGTCGATCTTCCGGCCACCTTCAGCAGCAACCACCATACGTTAGAAAATATCTCTGTCAGACTTAACATTTGCCTGCTTCTTGCTTATTTTCAGAGTTGATTTCTGTTTCTGTGAAGTGCTAAATGTCTGCAAGTTATTCTTCGTAATCTTATCAAACAACTTTGTTTCAACAATCACATTTGTTAGGCCGTCCAAAGCGAACTCCTTGACAATTTCTTCACCACATTTCTTTGCATTTAGAAGATCGTCCTTCAGCCCCTCTTCTGCGATGTCATTGGTATAGAAATACAGATAAGCGCTTCATGGTCACGATCAAAAACTTGAAATCTGTCAAACTGTTGCTCAATTGCAGAGACATCCTCTTCATCTTTAGCTTTTCGGTTTGCCCCAGATTCAATATGTTCACTGACAGTTTCATCATTAATGCCAAGCATTTCTCGAGTGTCAGCTGCCAAACTCACTTTATCGTTGCATGTTAAGCACCACCTATCCCTGGCTGAGTCAGTCCTGGTGATCCCTATGAGACCTCCAACTACTTTTCCTATCCTGTTAATGTGTTTGAGGTCTTGGTCCGTAGATATCTGATTGAAATTTCTACTGGTGCGCTTCACCACAAAATGACCATCAGAAAATTCTTTGAAAACATCTGGTGACGTCTCTTTGAGTTGGGACATTTCAACAAGATAGACACAACCCCATCTGAAGTAATTTTGATGGTTGTGAACTGCTATAGCCACGGCAACATTTTGGCAAATAATGGGCTTCTTCTGAGATTTCTTTTGATGACTCAAGGTATTGCGTTTCTTCGAAGGCAGGAAATGCTATGCATGGCTCTTACTTGCATTATAGCCAGCACTTATCGTTTTATGAAACTCAGGTGGTGTGGATTGTAGGACCTTGGAAGAATTGATGGGGACTGTTTGAGGACTCTGAGTACCTTTTGGGCCTATTTGAAAGACAGCCATCTGTGTTCCATGGAATGTGCCTTTCCCGTCTAGTTTGTCCGCCAGGATATCAACATTGTCTGCTGCAAACTGACAAAATTGATTAGGCACCACATTGTCTGGGACAAATGTGTTATCATTTCTACAAAAGCGTTCTAACAGGTTCTGAGCTATACTTGTTTCAATTCGCTGTACAGTCTACATAACTGATGCAATGGCCACTAGCGTGCAACAGTTGGACAAGAGACTTAGAACGTGTGGCTTGGTGCACTGTCATACCGATACCAATGTGTTTTGGCGTTTTTTTCTGCCCTTTTGATGAGTTGAACAATATGTCTTGTGCAATGCTTAGGATATGGCGTCTTTGAATTTCACTTTCTTCATTATTCATCTCACGATCATCAGAAAATACCAGCTTTAAAAGCAAGTATAAGCTGTCAGGCACCATTTCCATGGCATGTTTCTCCTCAATCCCTTCATAGCTTGCATGACCTGAAATGACATCAAGGTCAGATCTTATTTTTGATGCAACATGCTGAACAGCTCCCATGAAAAATTGTTCGTCATCAGAAATATCATTTTGTTAGATTTCACCTTGAAGCATTGAATCGATACGATACGATACGATATTTTTTATTGACACGTTCACAAACAAATTGAACACTTTGTCAAAATGAAAATAAAATACAATAAATCATAAATCAGTACAGTACAGACATAACATGAACACACACATAAACAGAAATATTAAATACCATATAGCACCTTGTTTTTGTTTAGAAAAACAAGTCTTAGAATTACCAAATTACTGGCAGCGACATTGTATTATCAATAAGGAGCTCCAGCTTCGAGCATATTTGAAATATCTAAATTTAACTTATATATATATATATATCAGCCTTTACAATTTTGCAATTGTAAAAACTCAAAGAAACTAAATTGAACAAAACCTGAAACTGAATCTGGCAAACCTCCATGCATTGAAACTGTTGACTTAATTAGATTCAAATTGGCCCATTAGATAAACAACATGTTAGTCAACCTTCCCTCAATCGTGAAATTTGAGCGATAAACTCATAACATGGCAGTGAAATGTCATCTTCATCACATTTCAACATAATTTCAAATTTTTTGTCATTGTTAAAATCGCATATAAAACCATTCAGAGAATCAAAACAAGCTTGCCTTTCTTTGTTAAATTTTGCACAAGTCATTACAAAATGGAATTCGTCTTCGACTTCACCACAATGTTTGCATAATCGCACACTTGCAGGTAATTTTTTATTGCGACCTCTTTCAATTTCGAGGTGGTGAGCGCTGACCCGCAATTTTGTTAGACTTTTCTGAAATCTGACTGAAAGTCAAGGTAATTTTCATAAGTGAAATTCTTTTTAATTTTGCAATATGTTCTTAATTTACCGGAATTCCCACTCTTTCAACCATCATTATTGTTTATATAATTTAACCATTGAAAATTGAAAATGTGGTTCATGCTCTTGGTAATAGAGTTTACAGTTGAATCAATATATTTTCTAGTTCCTTGATTTTCCCAAATATGTTTTAAACCCAACTTGCAATATATTAGATCATATATGTTCTTGAGCCAACATTTTTTATTATCTGCCATTAGCTGCAGATTACACAGATACGTGTCATGCAAGATCGTGTCCTTGTCATAAGCAGCAATTCTAAGCCAGTTTTTTACTGCAAGTTTAGCTGCATAAATACCTGCAGGGAATCTACCTAATTCTCCCCTAACTGCTGCATTAGTTGCTTTTCGATGCACACCTAGCAACGATTTGCAAAATCTAAGGTCAAGGGTTTCAAATTTTGGCTCATCAAACATTTCATATCTTCCAACATCAATGTCAAACATTTTAGTGAACTTGTGGGCAAAGGGTGACCAAATATCTGCACCATATGTACAAATTGGTCTAATTGGGGCATCATACAAGTAAAGTGCTTTTTTTGGCTTAATGTTTGTTCTTATTATTGAATTTCTTAGTTTGAACATGGCCTTGGTAGCTTTCTGATATAACAATAACAATAACAATAACAATAATCTTTATTTTCTGTCATGATTAAGATAAAACAATAAACATTAGCTATAAAGCTATTACATGACTAAAAGAACTATGTACACTATATACAGGGTAAAAACAATCAGTTTAAAAGCTACATAAGTCGTATACAAGAACAATTCTCCCACTTCTTTAGGTTTCGTTTAAATTCATTAAATGTAAGAGAGCTTTTTATGTGAACAGGCAGTTTGTTCCACACCTTTGAGCCTAAATAAGAAAATGAATGGTAACCATACCTAAATGTCTTGAACTGCCTTTGTTCTAATTTAAAATTGTCCCTCATGTTATATTGCCGGTGGCTCTTTACAAACATTGAACATAGATAATCAGGACATAGTTCATTCAAACATTTGTAGACTTCAATAGCAACTGTATGCATAAACTTAACAGAAATTGACAAACTCTTACTTTTTTCTAAAAGACTTTCAAACGAACATTCAAAATTATCATATACAAATCTCAGAGCACGAAATTGTAACTTTTCTAATTTTTTCATACTTCCTTGACTGCACATTTGCCATACAAGAGGACAATGATTGAAGTTACTTTTAATAAATGAATTGTATATTGCTTCTTTTACACTAACATCTAAAGTTTTGCTTAATCTCCTCACAGCATTAATCTGTCTGCTTGCTTTTTGACATAACATTGTGACGTGACTTTCAAACGTCAATTTAGAGTCAATTTTAATGCCAAGTAGTGTAACTTCTTCTTGACACCTAATCATATTGCCTCTGATATTATCTGTAAACCAGTCAGTAATAATATTTGCATCTCTTTCTAGAATAGCGGTGAGATCATCAGCAGAATTTGCCACAAACGAAATAGAATTGTCATCGGCATAATTATATATGTTAGAATCCATCACAAAGTAGAACATATCGTTCACAAAAATGTTAAATAAAGTCGGTCCCAAGACCGAGCCTTGGGGAACACTCTTTTTCAGCATTTTCCATGAGCTTCTAGCATTAGCAATTTTCGTCCGCTGCTTCCTTCCACTTAAATAGCTAAGAATTAATTTCACAAAGCTTGTATGGAACCCATATGCATCTAATTTGGCAGTAAGCAGACCATGCGGAATGACATCGAAGGCCTTACTAAGGTCCATCAAAATGGCCCCAGTGTATCTATTACTATCTAACGCTAATTTCCAATCTTCTACGGCTTTAATAAGAACAGACTGCGTATTGTGTTTCTTTCTATAAGCAGACACATGACCAGCAAATTTGTTATAAAAATTTGAACCCATTTGTGAGTCAATTACTCTTTCGACAACCTTAGACATGCAAGGAAGAATGCTAACAGGCCTGTATTTGCGTTTATCTAAACGGCTTCCATTTTTAAAAATAGGGGAAATTTCAGCACACTTCAAAGCATCAGGAAAGTGTCCATGTTTGAAAATTTCATTGGTCAAGTTAGCAATGGGTAGGGATAGCTCTTCCCTTGCAAGATGGAGCAATTTAGGAGGAAACTTATCAAAACCAGTGGCCTTTTTAGCATTGATCCCAGACATAACAATATAGATATCTTTTTCAGTTACCATGTTAAACTTGAAGTTTGAAGGAGTACAATTTGACTTTATACTTAAAACGCTCTTGTGGCCTTTGTAATTCTGAATTATCTCATCTACTTTTAAACCACCAAGTGCTTCGTTAATGCCAATTTCATCAGTAATACTACTAAAATAAGTATTAAAAATATCCGCTAATTTTGCGTGATCTCCTATGATATCATTGTTCTCAGATAACATTTTGACTTCAGTGTCCATGGCTTTATCGGTAATGTAAGGTCTAATAGTTTTCCAAAAGTTTTTATCTTGTACTCCTTCAGTACACTTTCTTTTAAAATAATTCTTAAGCGATAATCTATTTTGTTTTACAAATTCATTTCGACATTTCCTATACTTTTCCCAAAGCTGAGGGTTACCTTTGTTCTTCCAATATCTATTTTGAGACATTCTCTTACTGTACATAGCCTTCTTTAGATTTTTATTCATGTGAGGACACTGATTCTTTAAATACTTAATCTTGACAGGAGCATGCTCGTCAACAATATCCATCACAAGTTTATCATATGCCCAATACTTATCATCAACATCATCAAAAATATCTAATATTTGAAATGGTATCTGCTTGATGTCACATTTAAAAAGATCGTCGTCAAACTTTTTGTAGCTTCTGTATGATATGACTTTTGTTTGTATCCTTTCAATCTCTAATTTTGTAGAAATTGCCACAAGATTATGCCAATCACTAAGTCCACAATTCTTGTTAAATGTGACGCCAAACCTCCTAGAATTCGACACAATACAAAGATCAATAGCAGTAGGAACAACACCCTTGAAACATGTTGGGCTCTTAATCAAACACGTCAAATTGAACAAATCTAAAAGATCCTTGAGCTTCTGGTTTTTGGAATCACATTTCAAAATGTCAATATTAAAATCACCAATTAGAACGATAGTACTAGACTCTTTAAGCATTTTATCAACAATGGTACCAAGTTTTTCACAGAAAGATTCAATGTTTCCACTAGGCAACCGATACAAAGACAAAATCAACCACTTTTCCTTCTTTAAATGAACTTCAATACACATACTTTGAATGTTGCCATCATTTATATCAATATCAGACCGCCTATTCATTGGTATATCACTCCTGATCCATGTAATAATACCACCACTTCTTGCAGTACTGTCTTGCCTAACAACTGAAAAACCCTTTACATGAAACTGGGACACAGGAAAGCTTGCATCAAGTTTGCTTTCACAAATGCTGAAGAAATCTATCAAGTTAGAACTAAAAACATCATTTAAAAAGTGGAACTTATTGCGCACACTGTTGATATTTAAGCTTCCAATGATGAAATTCTTAGGACATCTAGCGCGGTAACATTTTAACTCATGCCATGGATCATTTTCTTCATGCGCTGGTAATTCCTCAACATCAGGACAGTTTACAATTGCACCACTATCAGATGGCATTCTACAGTCATTTACAAGCAAAATATCTGGCTGATCACTACAATTCTGAAGTAAAACATCTTGATGTTCAATGATACGATCAACAATGTCAGTAATTTTCAATTCATAATCATAGTCATTGGTACATTCTGTATTTGCGGAGTCAATGTCACCAGTATTATCAGTAATCATTAAAAAAGATTGATCGTTAAAAGCGTCACTAAAAACAGAGTCATTAATAGTCACATTAAAATGAGAGTAATTCACAGTCTCAATAAAAGTATAATCATCTACAGGCGTAGTATAAACATTTAAGTCATTGACAGGCTCAAAAACTTGACAAAGCTGGAGAAAACCATCGGCCAGTGGATCATGGCCAGTGTCCTAGATATTGCTTACTGACCCTGAGTAGCAAAACTTCTGCTTGTGTCCGTGTTTGTAGCACCCATAGCAGAGTAAGGGGGAAGAATGTCTACAAGTTTTGACATTGTGTGATTTTTCACCGCAGTTATAACAGCGTGGTTGATGCTCACTTCTTGTAGGGTAACTGCGTCCGCCACGTTGCTGTGAATGATACTGCTGGTATTGCTGTACATGCGGCCGAGTAGAAGTACCTCTCTCTACATTTGGCAAGTTGTCACGCAGTGTCATTAGTAGACGGCCAAGCATATTTAGGCCTGTACCTTGCCGACCACGACCCCAATACTCGTGGAAGGTATTCTCCACAAGCAGCAGTCCAGCGGAGGCCTTGAGGTCACTCAGGAAAGTGGGACATTGTTTTGCCTTTTCTTGCAGCAACTCATACATGATACTTTGCTTCATGTTTTTCCACCTGTCATCTGTTTTAATGACTTCTGCTTTCAGTTGAGCTGCACGTGCAGTTGGGGCATGCCTAATTGACTCAGCAGTTACATGCTGACCCATTTCTATAGCTTTCCGATAGTTGTATGCGTGCTCGTTGGTTGCAAAAGTAATTCCCCACATATTTATGGGAGAAGTGTAGAAATTGCTGAATGGGTTTTTGTGGCCTCTGAATAAAATCGGTTGTTTGTCGCATTTTGGAGTTGATTCGTTGTCAACATTGCGCACTGCAGGGGCTGGCTGGGGCACAGGAAGGGATTCATTCCATGGAGATCTGGACAGAGATGTATGCTTGGCTGGGCTGCTTTCCTTCCAACGATTCACAGGGCCACCACCAGAAGTGACTTTCACCTTATCCTCCAGCTTCAGATTTTGTATCAGCTTATAGATTATTTATAGCTGTTGTGAAAGAGCCAGACACATTCAGTAAATTCCAAGATAATTGTATTGATGAACCGCTTCAATTTCATGGTTGCCGTACAAGAATTTTTTGTGTCCAATACTCTTCCCTGTTTTGTTAAAAACCATGATTTTGGTCTTGTCTACATTAATTTCCAACAGCCATCTTTCGCCTTATTTCTTTATTTTATCAATGGCGTTCTGTAATCCCAACTCAGATTCAGATAGTAAAACGACATAATCGGCAAACAGTATGTTACAGTCCTTGTCATACTTACGTGGAATCTCAAGTTTTTTTTCATGCTATTGAATTGTGATGTCAGAGATGACTCTATTCTAGCATTGCAATACATGTTATTTAACTACAAGCTGTGATGTCATTTCAAACTGGGTCAGATTCCCCAGCTTCTAACCAATGCGAATCCACCAAACTGAGCATCACAGTTTCAACTCAGTGTCAGAGTTAAAATTGGGTCTGGGAAAAACCCATGCAAGTTTGACATCACAGCCTCTCAGCCAATGGGCTGCCAGAACCAATATAAATTTACATAAGCCATGTGTTTACAAACAAATTGTCAAAGCCTTTTGTTTATACCAACTTCCATCAAAGTTTAAAGCTGTAAGTTAGCAAGTTTGTAGATTTATCAAACATCTCTGTGGGGATTATAACAGTTGTCTACTGTGAATGCTCACAAAGCTGCCATTTGGTAGGATTAGACTGGTGATTGCTGTGATAAATCATTGGGATCAAAAATGTAATGCTTCCTTCAATATATCAATGTTTGAACTGTGATGACGTAGTTTACAATCAGCCCATTGGCTATCAAGCTGTGATGACGTAGTTGTAGGGGCTATCCCAGATAAAACTCTTACTCTGACACTGTGTTGAAACTGTGACGCGCAGTTCAGGAGGATCAACATTGTCTAGAAGCTGGGGAATCTGACCCAGTTTGAAATGACATCACAGCTTGTAGTTAATTTACATATATTGCAATGCTAGAATAGAGTCATCTCTGACATCACAGTTCAACAGCATAGAAAAAGAACTTGAGATTCCACGTAAGTATGACAAGGACTATAACATTTTCACGAAATAGTACAGTGACACAGGTTGACAACTGGAATCAAAAATGTCAGGCATATCATTTAAAAAAATTTTGAAGAGTGTTGGGCTGAGAACACAGCCCTGTTTTACCCAAATAGTGTCCTGAAACATCGATGTTAACCCCTTCTCCAATTTAATGGAAATATTGCTGTTACGATAAGTGCTTTGAATATAATTTTAGAGAAAGTTTTACCTACTTTAAATTTTAGTAGTTTATAAAGGAGGCCATTTCTCCAGACACTATCGAATGCCTTTTTGAAATCAATAAAACAGGCATATAATTTCTTTCCTTCTTGGTTATACTTGTCAATTAGTGTTTTAATAGCGAGAACATGATCAGATGTTCTACAATTCTTTTCAAAACCTATTTGATACTTCGTGTTAGCTTTGGTGTTGGTAATATAGTCTACTAGTCTATTGTTCAATACTGAACGAAATAGTTTTCCAAGGCAACTCATAATTGAGATTCCTCTATATCTATTTGGGTCTGTTGTGTCTCCACCTTTATGTAAAGGCCTAAGCCAGCTAACCGACCAATTAGTTGGATATTCCCCAGTACTTAAAACACCATTAAAAAGTTAAGTTAGCACTGGAACCATATATGTTGCACTTGCCTTTAACATTTCATTACTTATTCTATCACAACCGCATGCTTCAAAATGCCTTTCTTTAACTTCTTTAGCACCAATATTACTTCTTTTTCCTCAATGTGACTTCCTAACGTACAATCTTCTTCCCAGTTATTTCTGTCAGCTAGCTACATAATCTTCAACCTGTTGGTGTTCTTGCAACGAGGGAATGTTGGTTTTGACCATAAGTTTTTTGAAGTGCCTCAGCCAATGGTCAGCGCTGATATCATTAGGCAAACTTTTTTACCATTTGAAGTTTGTTGGATCTTGTCTAAGATATTCCAAAATTCTTTAGGATCATCCTGTTCTTCATTCAATTTATTTATGAGCTGAAATTTCAGTTCTTTTTGTTTAGATTTCACTACTTTTTTAAAAAACTTTTTTTGTCTATAAAAGTTTTTCTTTAGATCAAGGTTACTTGGATTTCTTGAGAATCTTCGTCCTAAGTTTTTAAGTTCTCGCAGAAGTTGGAAACGATCTTTATCAAAATGTGCTCCAAATTTTTTTTTCTTTTTCGATGAGTTTGATTTGATTTTGAAGGCTTTAGTAGCAGCTGAGATTATTAACTCTGTAACTTGTTCTGTAAATTCATTGATACCTTCTTTACACAAAGTATTTCCCATAATACCCTTAATCTTATTTTGAATATCGGGTTTAGTAAAACTTTCAAGGAACAGGGGGACCCTGGAATCATCCCATATAAAATTTGGAGGGATTGCTTGGAGGTTAGCTGTATTTTCGGCGAATGCATGTTTTAAAAAATCAGCGGTTTTCAAATACATACTTGGGTCATTCTCAAATTTTGGGACAATTTGCGTCACTCTAGCTCCCTGACATTAATATGAATGCGATTAATATCTGAAGCATCACTCTGCATCTGTTATTTCTATTTCTATTTAGGACCACTGCATTTGGAATAAAAAGTCATTCATTAGACTTTTTTTTGTGCATTAGGCCTATGTACAGGAATTCGTGCAAAATCAATGGTTTTTCCCTGTCACTGGACCTGAAATGACAAAATCAAGTGTTTATTTTCCTCCTAATGTACCATTATATACAAAGTTTCTTTGCACAATTCATGAGAATATAACTTTGAATTTATATTTAGTTCACATTCAAATTTTTTTTGGTCTTATTTCATTGATTAAATTCATACAATAAACGTGTCACTAATTTATGTCAATTTTTTTGTCCACTCCGTTACTTGCCATAGCTCGGATCGTTATTCTTTTTTATGAGCTGTTTTCAATGAATATCATCAGACGCTTGTGCGCAATAGTACCACTGCCTTGCAGACTTCATAAAACATGTATTCAATAAATTAAGACGAAATATTCATAGAAAATGTTTTTGGTCTCACCAAAATGTCCCCTCCGTTTCCTTCATTTCCAAGCTTACCTTTGAATGATAGTTTTAAAGAGTGATTTCATGTATGTATTGCTGAGTGTGACAGCTTTTAATAGTCTGCAATTATTTTATCTTATCTCCAAAATAAAAAGCAGTAATGAGCGAAAAGCAAAAAATTGTTCCCCTCCGTTACCGTCCACTCCGTTACCAGATCAAAATAAGAAATCGACATTTGGACCAAAAAATCTACTGATATGAGATGAAGTACTTCTGAAAATAATAGTAACACCAATATTTTATTGTTTTTCCTTTTGTTGTTGTTCCTGCAGTCAATTTTTTAGATCAAAATTCCCCTCCATTACCACGTTGTCCCCTCCGTTACAGGACATTTTTGCTATACCCTTTGTCCCGAAATTTGAGAATGGCCCACTTATCATACTATGATCAGACAAATAGTTATATTCTTCCACTTTGAACATGGTCACGTCGTCGTATGAAGAAATGTGAGCTAAGCCGTAATCAATTACTGAAGGTTGTTTTGACCTGGGACCGTGGTAGGTTGGTTTTCCAAAAATATCTCCTAATTTTCTTCCATTCAAAATCCTCATCCCTGAGGATGTACATAAATCCAGTAAGGCTTTCCCATGGTCAGTAAGATTTGATTTGTCTGTATTCCTACGACGCATTGGGCAATCAGGGATCTAACATCTCCCAACTGATATCACACTTTGCCTCGGCCGTGAGTGTTAAGGTATGGAGTGGTGCAAACCAGTGCACAATAATACACGACTGAGGCAAATCTACCCCTTTTTTTTTTTTTTTTAAACCTGGCTCTGCCCACAATCCTATCTCGCCTGTTTCAATCCAAAATTCAGGAGCATGGCTTCACCATGAGCCTCCCCCGAGTGCAACCGCCGAACATCATACAAAACCATCAACCCAAAAAACAGACATGCCAAAAAGAACCAGCTAGGCTTTACCATCAGCCTCATCGACCGCAACAGATTGAACTGGACATCGATCTCACAGCCCGGGCTTGCCTCTAAATAGCCTACACCGGTGCTGATGGGGCGTAAAAACACAAACTCACTCACGGCCGAGGCATGAGTGCCTCTACAAATTCATCGACCAGAAACAAGCATATAAATGCCTAACCACCGACACAGTGCTTGCCTTGAGCCACACGTATACACTCACACCAGAAAGCATCAGGCCGAACCATTACCTCCCACCAATTCAGGAACAAGTGACGTCACGTCCTCGTCACGCGTGATCTCAGTTGGGATCCTAACATCTCCCAACTGATATCACACTTTGCCTCGGCCGTGAGTGTTAAGGTATGGAGTGGTGCAAACCAGTGCCCACCACCCACCACCATCGTCAATACCAATCATTCAACAAGACCAGTTAGATTGACTGACTTAGGCTATGTCATGTTTTGTATACCCAATCCTCACCCAAACCTCACAAAACATGACCAATTAGTTCCTTCAAAACCACCTCAAATAAAAAACCCAAAAGACGCAACTTAGTTATTTTAAATCATTTATTGAGATTCCATCACAATTCATCATTGTAAAGCACAATGGGGCTATGTACAAATGTTTCATCCTAGTCACCAGACCAAAATTCATCTTTAATCCCATGCAGTCCATGCGACAGTGAAAAACTTCTTAACGGTACAAGTGCATGGTATGTCCAGGCACATCAATTTTAAGTTTCAACAAAAACTGATTCAATGTGAAATTACTAATTATAGCCTGTAATTAATGCAAAGTGCATGGTATGTCCAGGCACACTTGTCCATAACTTTGAGAAATTAAATAATCATCCAATAACCAATTAGATAATAAAAATTAGATACATGTATACTTTTGAAGGTCTGACAATGTGAACGGTATGTCCGAACAACATTGTTATAACAGTCATTCGTATTCACCACAGCTACGAAGAGCAACGGGGGAGGGGCACCAGCTCCTGCGTCCTCTCGTCCGCCCCTGTCTTGGGATGCCGAGTCCAACTGTTGGAATCGCCACTGGATTCGCCAGTACACCAGGCCACTCAAGTTAGCTTCACAGACATTCCGTTTCCTCTCCAAGGTTCACACTCTGCAATACACACAACACTTCTTAAACACAAAAGCAACCTTCTTCCTTTGGTAGTCCACTACGTGCCTCTACACTAACTTAAATTACATGTTCACCGTTCACATTACTACAGTCCAGTTCCTGGAGGCCTAAATCCCCCATGCCGCACAAAAAATTGAGAGCAAAACAACCAAGTCATTCCAAATTTAACCATACCCATGTACACAAAACCAAGTAAAAATGTTTTTTTGAAAAAGCAAAAGAACAATCATGACATGGGAGAAAACCTCCGGAACTGGACCATGTGATCCCGTGGATGAGAATCACAATAAGGGCTTCAGTGTCCCCGGTCCAGGCGAAGGTGAATTCCATTTAAATATAAATTACTGGTACATAAAAGGGGTTAAAGAAAATACTAGCGATTCCCTTATCAAGAAAACCAACACCACCCTAAATCGCAAGTCATACCCAAGGCCAAGCCACCTAGAAACATGTTTATTTTCCACTCAAAAGATCGTGACAGCGATGCGCACCAGTATGACACACGTGTCCTCGCAGGGTTTCAATAGCAAAATCTTCTGGCAGACATGACAATACCTTCGTCCGCATCACAGCGGCCCCCATTCATCAACAAATCATAATTTCATCACCATTGGTTTCACCTACCAAAAACATGAACCCAACAAAATTTAGGCCTACACAAGCCAGACCTACCCTGGCAACAATATTATTAATATGCAGGCACGTCACTGCCTCAGCCAATCACAATCCACAAAACCAGACAGAAAAGCAGACGAGACGTCTGCTCCATTTGCAGACTGCCAACACTCACGGCAACAGGCATCCAATGCCAAAATTCATCAACAAATCATCAGTCATCACTCTCAACATGTCAAACCACAGCCTCGCAGGCCAAACACACCAAAATGGGCCCAAACAAGCCCTCCAAGCTCCAGAAACCACACGGGACTCCAGCCCGCCAAAACACACCAGCCCACCTGCATCGCATGCAGTGCTGTCAAAACACCAACAAACACCAAAAAACCACCAGCCAACACTCCCAGAGTGTCACAACACAGCCTCGCAGGCTAAACACACCAAGTGGGCCCAAATACCAGCCCCCAAAACTCCAAAAAGAAACAAATTACCTGCAAAATTCACCAGAAAGCGAGCAGCCACATCCTTGCTGCCCGCCAATTCAGGAACAAGTGACGTCACGTCCTCGTCACGCGTGATCTCAGTTGGGATCGTAATTATCAGGGAGGGGGAATTGTTCATTTGAGAGATCAGAGACGACACGATCAGGTTCACTAGTAGTGTGAGCATTCAAATCTCCAAGTATAAAACATTTACTAATCAAGCTATATTTTGCAACATCATCTGCAATTCTGTCAAGGGTATCTAAACCAAAGGTCCTTCCAGATTTGTCAGGACTAACATACAAAAAGCAAATGTACATATCATCTTTCATTTTAAAGAAGTTTTTGTCAAGTTTGATCCAAATATATTCAGATTCATTATCCTTTCGTAACACATGTACACCTGGTGCAATAATCTGCCTGACAGCTATAAATATATACCACCAAAATGACGTCCAATGCTAGTTTTTTGACGTTCAGTCTGAAAAGTGACAAACCCCTGAATACATATTTTGATATTGTTTGGCACATGAGTCTCCAACAGACCAACAATGTCATGACTACTAACAAGATTAATGAAATCTGTATCACGGCATTTAAATAGTGTTGACTGAATCAATTTTGTGTCGAATGCCATTAACATTCCAAGCTGCTATGGACAGCTTGGAAACCATTTCTAAATTTCCAAGCACAAAAAAGGTTGAGTAACTATAAAATTGGCACAGCGAAAAGTGGACTAGATTAGTATCAATTTTACATTAGATGATATATCTCTATCTAACTTATCACTTGATTCAAGTGACACTTAATTTTCATTCTGACAAGGAATTCATCCATTTAGATTTTATAATTCTGCCTCTGAAGACTATAATAAACTAAAAGAGTGCAGAAAACCTAATGCAGACGTCAAGTTTACACTCTTACAACCGTAACTGTTAGGAAATATGAATTGATTTGTCCAATATTCAAAAGCTAAAACACAATACATAGGTCATGAACACAACAATGAGACCTTCCAAAATCTCAAGAAATGAATATCAATACATATCATAATCATACTCAAATATATATAAACTTTAGTACAAATATATCAAATACTAGCATTGACCCGCGATAAAGGATAACACAAATGGCAGGCAAGCAGGTTTGTGGCAGTCTGGAGAATGAGTGTCACAAAATGTGAGAGAGAGGAAAAATACATGGACAGTAAACAGCATTTTCATTATATGTCACAAGGGGGGGGGGGGGGTGACCATTTTGATGCTGTGTTAAAGAAATAACTTCTTGGCTAGTTTTAAACAAAAGAAATAGTTTTGGGTAGTCGTGAAAAATAGATTTGTAGAATGGTTTGGTAAGATTTAGAAAATAATAAGTGAGGACGTCAGACACCCAAAATAAATAATGACTGTCGGGGTCACTGTGAAAGATATGCTTTCCCGTGGAAGAAAACTCTCAAGTGGCCCCTCCCCCACAAGAAGGGGAATCTGAATGATATACAGCTGAAGCGAGATGTAGGTGGAGTAGTGTTCATGTTGCAAAGTAAGACCTGCCGGCCATCACCAGTACCAAATTTCATAACTGTAAGCGGAATATTAGGGTGACAGTGGGCAGTTGAAGAATGACTGGCAAAATGGCCAATAGAAAATGGCTGCCATATAGGATTTCTTGACATATTCTCAACTAACAGGCACATGAAATTTCAGAACTGTAAGTGAAACATTAAGGTCACAGCGGGTAGTTAATGAATGAAGAAAGATGGCTGCCAAAATGGCCGGCACACAATGGCTGCCAACTTGGATTTCACAACATGTTCCCAATTCATATCCACAGGGCAATACGTGCACCAAATTTCATAACTGTAATCAAAATATTAAGGTCACAGTGGGCAGTTCAAGAATGAAGAAAGATGGCGGCCACAAAATGGCAGCCATCTTGGATTTCCAGACACGTTGCCAACCAATACCCACAGGCCAACAGCTATGCCAAATTTCATAACTGTAAGTGGAATATTAAGGTGACAGTGGCCAGTTCAAGAATGGCAGCCAAAATGGCCGCCACAAAATGGCAGCCATCTTGGATTTCTCCACATACTCATAAGCAATACCCACAGGGCAATACCTGTGCCAAATTCCATAACTCTAAGTGAAATACTAAGATCACAAATGGACACTTACAGAAATATTAAGCAGGACAGGAGTGCCACCACATGGCGATTTTAACTAATTAATTGTAATTAGCAAAACTAATGAGAGTTGAGGTTAATCGTTGCATGGTTGATATCCTCATGTGAATGCAGGAGTTTGTAGGTGAGATTCATAGTGTTATTAGTTGACAGGGAAAAGCCTTATGGTTGAGATGATATAGTTTCTTCCACAAATATATATATAGGATATCCATTTAGAGTCCATCTAAGAACAATCAATTTTCGTTTTCAAGAAGTTTACAGTTCCATTTGTTTTTTCCTGATTGTTCAAATGAACACCATCAGATGCATACAGTGATCTTATGATCTTCCCATGTTCCGTAAATGCATCATCGTGGTCAATCACTAAATTGCATTCCCTACGTAGACGGGAATTAACAACCTGGATGTCATTGTCTAGTTTACGATCTGCAACAGGTGGAGCAAGCGACACGAAAACTTTAGCTTTTAATTTGTTTTCATACTCTTGCATGCAGATCTTTAAGGGTTTCTTCTGCATCTGCTCCACAGAGTCTTACCTCAGCTGAAGTTTGCACTTGGGCATCAACGACTGCTGGCTTATTTTGCCAGTTAGGTAAATCTGTTTGGGAACTTGTGGAGATAGGGGCTGTCTGTGATGCAGTGTTAGAAATCAAGGCACTATCAGACTGGGTCGAACTGGAAATCATTAGACATTTTTCAGTCTGTGTGGCCAGATGAATGAATTTTGGATCTGTGAAGTGATCACCCTGAGTCTGAGTTTGATTATCAACCCCATGTAACAGATCATCATCAGTTTGAGTTTGGTTTTCCATTTTCAAACTAGACTCCATTGGAACATCCTTATTTTGCTCTTGCAAAACCTCAACTTTTCCGTAGTCAGCGCCAATTTTCTCTCTACCAAATCCAGGCCTAACATTCTTTTCTTCACTTATACATTGTAAAGACGCTTGACTTGTATCCTGGGGTACATAAATGCCTTCGGGCACATTATTGTTACATACTTTTAAGTTAATGTTAGTGTTTTTATCAAAATCGACCATAGCAAGTTGTTTCAGTATTGTATTATCATCATTCATTTGATCAAGGTGCAACTGGTATGCTCTCTCGGCTTCAGATACAGTTTTGTAACACTGAGATCTTCTGCAGAATTGTTCACAGCCTGAACAGCAGCCTCCAAGTGGGATGGTGGGAGTACTAACAATGATTTGTTCTTGTTCAGTTGCTCTACAATTGTTTTTGAAATGAAGTACAAGCTTTTCTTTGAGCCTGTGTATACAGGGTGTATATTTTCCAGACCTGCATTCCTGGTTAGTTCACACCATCGTGTGTGTATACGACATAAGGTATATATATGGCCCAAGGAAAATCCTTTCTCAACCTCGGAAATAAGTTTTTGAAAGCAGGCGGAAAGCACATCATTGCGGTTACTTTTAACATCGGTGTCACAAGCATTGTCAAGCAATCTTACGCTGCCATTTCTCGAGGCAAATTGAATGGTATTTAGTCTCATAAGCTATCAAGTCAAGTCCTGCTATCTTACACTGAAGTGTTTCATCAGTAGATGCAATGGCGAAAATGGCATCTTCTCTATTTTTAGTAAGAACCTGATGCAGCGACTGCCTAAGGCTAAGTCTCTTTTGGCAGAAAATACACCTTTCCCATTGCACTGGTGGAACCTCACTGCGAGAAATGGGTAATTCAGGTTTCTTACGAACTTCTGCATATTCAGGTTTCCCGTGTTCCTCATTTTTCAGCTTCCTATTTTGCAGTCTCGCAAGATTCGATTTGCTGCAAAATGAGGCACAGCACGTCGCTGAACGCCACCATGGACTTTTACTTTCCAAATTTTCGATGTCAGCATCTGATCGGTCAATGATATTGCCATATGAAGTGTCACTGCACAGTTTTCGTATCAAAAATTGCCCTTTGATCTTTTTTATGCTCAGCTCCTTTCCTTTATAGAGCTTTAGTCCTTCATCTGTTTGACAGAACAGGCATAAATCCCAGTCAGTTATGCCACTTCGACGCCGTTTTGCAGGCAGTACCGCCACTGGTTCTATCTCGCCTTCCTCTGTCATATATTTTGCAGGGAAAGCTTAATTTTGCAGAACATGCCATCGTTGTACCAGTACTGCCATCATGGAACTAATGTTATTTATACCAGAAGATGGCCACAGCAGCAACAGCATTTCAACCGGGTGGCAGCACTTGAGACCTCAGTTGCTATGGAAACGTTACCAATGACTTGAGCCTAATTTCCACTGAAAAAATATAGCACCTGGAGGGATAATAGCTTCTCTTTATTAGAATATTAGTATTATTTATTTTTTCTATTTGAAACCAACATCTAAAAAGGGCATAACTTGATGATAACCCAAGAAATGGTAAGTTCAGTAAATTATGAAGTCGGCCTCAACGAAGGCGACATAGGCCTATCCTGAGAAGTTTATCCATGTTAATGAATGATCACTATTATTAAAGATTTTATCATTCATCATTTTTCCATGGCTATATTGAATGTTGCTTTGACTTCTGAGTGAATATGGGCTTTATGAAAACCTTATGGACGACAAAGCTGTAAAAATAGATTATTTGACCTTTCTGCACTTAAAGGCTCCCAGGGCTATACTTATTTGTTGGAATATGTGATCAACATTTATTTTTGGAAGATATACAACCAAAGTTATTTTTAAGAATCATTTTAGTCCCTTTTGCACAGTTTAAAATCAAGAGTTAGAATGAAATTAATGAAGCCTCGGCCAGAAAAAAAGTGAAAAAAAAAAACAACAATTTTGGAGTAAGGCGCGATATTCACCAAAATGAGTATTTTGGGGTTCTCAGCTCCTATCTTTTCAATGTTAAAAAATAGTCAGATTTTTCATTTTGGTGTGCATCATTTCTTTAGCTTAACTTAGTTTAAGTAGAAGTCTGGTGGACAAGTAGACAGGTTGACGGGTTGACGGGTTGATGCGAAACTATTAAAATAAAAACTATTTTGAAAAAAAAAAAAATTGGGGAAAAGGCAAGTTTAGAAAAATTTCATAATGAAAAATTTCGGAAAATAAAATTTTGGTAAAAAAAAACAGGGCCAATAACCAGATAAGTAGTTCCAGTGTGACTCTTTACTCTTAAAAATCATTGCGTCACAACCGTTGTCATGGCGTCACATGTAATGGGAGCTTCCGTCCTAATTAGCCGACCAGGTGCATCAATACAGGACATAAAGCCCCAATCATCCATCCATCCATTCGAAGTAGTAAGCCGCCCTTCAGTTGAAGGTTTTCTTTGTACTCCTGACCCTGGTTGACCTGAGGACGCTCGCTTCACTGGGGAACAGACAGGAGTTTTATCTCTTCTTGTGTGGAAAAGACACTTGCCTTGATCTTCTCAATTCGCAGGTTGGGATGCAAACACTGGCATTGATAGCATCGGAGAAGCAGAATTTTTGGACGGAAGATCTGGGGACTCATATAGAAGTCCTCAGACTCCTCGCAATAGCGGCATTTGTACTGTCGTCGTGTTGGACTCACGTGGCCACCATGGTGTCTTGGAACCTTCCATCGTTCTCCTGTGTAACTGCAGTCATTGCAACGCTAGATCCTGCAGAGTCAATAGTTTATTGTACGGTTCACGCTTCTTTAAAAATTGCTTTGGTTAGAAAGTTTTTTAATCCACTCGAGACTTGTTCCAGTGAATGGCTTTAACTTTTCGAAATGAGTTAATTTTCTTTGGCCCTTCTGATTAATCTGAATCACGTAGTTTAAGTCATTATGTCTTTTCACAACCACATAAGGACCGTCATAGGGCATTTGCAGTTTCAGGTTCTGCCCTTTGACCCGCTTTTCATTCAGCAGGAGAACCACAAATTTTTCCGGGCTGTAACATGACACTGTGTACCGTTTACTCTATGCGAAGCGACGTAGTTAATCATAAAACGTTAAATTTTAGACAAGAAACAAATTCAACTACAACATAACATAGCCAGTATGCTGTATTTATGTATTAGACATCCTGATGTGGAATTACAAGCGTTAGATATTCAACAATCAAAAGATTTGGGGATTCTAGTAAAAATGCACTATAATTTACTAAAACTGCCTAATCTCCCAGAAAAGTGATTTATTCAAAATTGTTTATAAATGTGTATTACTAGTACTATAAGACAGCATATTGGCTATAATGCAAAGTTTTTTGTTTGCTCTATATATGAGAACTAGCAAAATGTAAACAAATAAATCCTTAATTAGGTCACTTGGTTGGTACACACTGATGAGCGTCTTGCATTTCTTTCTTGATTTCTGTGACATACTCCCCATAAGGGGAAGACTATATCTGACGCCCCCATCAGTAATGTCAGCAGGCAATCGAAACGTCTCGACCTAACATGAGATGATTAGGAGTGTAACCATTTGAATCATGTCAGGGTTCCCACAAAATGTCAAGAATAATGTTCCATGACTTTTCTATGACTTTCCATGACCGAATTTAGGATTTTCCATGACTATTTCTCTATGCATCGCACTGTCAGGCTATGCCCAAAACCAGGGAGTAAGATGGCCTCCACATCCCCTTATAGCTATCCGGTCCACCAACTTCATTTAACTGAAGACACGATTACAAACCATTGTTTTGTTATTTTTCAATACATTTTTTTTTATTTAAAAAACCTTTACTGAACAGTATCTAAGCACCAAAAGTCCTCTCAATATGTTAGTCTTTAGTGCAGCATCAGACATTCTGACAAATTACGAACATGTCTTGGGATAAATATTGTGGAAAATGGCAGTCCACCACTCTGGAGAAATTTGATGAATACATGAAGGCTCTCGGTAAGCGATTTGATATAATATATGCAATCGATCTGTTGATTATAATTGCGAAGATAATTTCTTTGCAAATGCACAGCTTGTTCAATTTCGTGATTGTCAGTGAATCAGTGCAAGCATTTTTTACTACCGTAAATGATTCATGTTTGGTAACTTTTTATCCTTAGTAAGGAACTCAACAAACTACTTTACATTAGGCCAAATGGGCACAGCTCGTTCTGCTACTTTGACATCTTCAACCCATCTATGAACACAATTTAAAACTGCAAAGGATACTGTTTGCTGCCGGTGATTTTCTCGAAGTCTTCTCGTCTTGCAGACGTGTTATCAAAAATCAGCCACAACGATCTGAGTGGAGATCCAATATTCCAACCACAGTCATCTGCGCTCTTCTTCAAAGCCCCATGAACAACATGCAAACCCCAACTGGCTGCATCCAAGAATGAACAAATGGACTTCATTATTCGCAATCGAGACAAGGCTGCTGACAAGGTTGCGGTTCGGTACCTTGGTTCTGAAATTTCAATGTTAATTGGAAATTTTACAATGAGATAGTGACTCTGAGAAAGGATACAGATCTCCCAGGACTGCTTAATACTGGCAGTTGGCATTGAAATTTGCATTAAATACTTTGGATTCAGCAGGGCTGTTCCCTCATGGAAATTATGAACTAAATCACTGCATGGCTCCAAGGTACCGAACGGCAACCTTGACAGCAGCCTTGTCCCAATAGCGAATTAATAATGAAGTCTATTTGTTCATTCTTGGATACAAAGTTAATGCATTCATCGAATGATGCACTATAATAGGCAGCATCTCGAATGTCATCAAGCAGTATCTCATGAAAGTAGGGCGCGAGCCCAAAACAAACCATATATACATGTACATTTTGTTGCACCACATAAAAAATCATTTTGCAATTTGGCTGTCGGGAAACATTGACGTAAACACATTACTAATGTCTTTACAGGAATTGAAAGAATAATGATTCATTACAACCTTCAAACCCCAAATAACTTCGGCCTTTAGAACCTCATCTTTTGTAATCATAATCTGTTGAAAAGATGAAGGTAGCTCACTGGTTGTTGCTTGTGGTTCACTAGCCTTACTGGCTGTTGCCTCATTCATTACTGGCATTAGGGTTTAAGAAAGTTAGGATACCGCCCTGTCTTGATAGTTTACGAAACTTGATGTTATTTCGATGACTCTTGGCATGGCTTTGAGGGCACCGATTACCATGTTTGAAATGTCAAACTCTTTTTTGCAAGCTCTTCAGAATGCTTTTTGTTTGTCTCTTTCTACTTCCAAGAGCCATGTGGCATACTCAGGGTCATCAAGCCACAATTTTTGAAAGTAGCTATTCTTCGCCATTTTCAATTTTTAAGAGTCTTTCAATCATGTTTTCCAAACATAGTTTGAAGCAGGACCTAGGAAAATGTGAAATGCAAAAAGAATGTATATATTTTATCATATAGTATAGGTCTGTATTATGACTGCATTTAAGTTAAAAAACATTGAAATTAAATTCTTGAATGGAAAATGTGGACATCCAGATGGGGTTAAACCTGACAGCTCATCAAAAAGGCGGCAACAATAAAGCTAGCTACCTGCAAGAGATTTGTGGACTGTTATTTTCAGAAAAAACTTTCTATGTTAGACAATGGAAAATTAACGGCAAGAAGAGTTATTATGAATTCATGAAGACATCCTCAGCATGTTAAGCGACTGTTCAGTTCTGCTTCACTTGAACCACTAAGCCACACATAGCCTATGAGGAAACCTAAAATTCAACCTTCGATTACTTCAAAATTATTAGACAGCTAAGGAGGCCAGGGGCGCCAGACCCTGTCAGTCTTCCCGTACACATTTTAGAGCCTATGAATCATTGACACGAAGCAGTCTCTAGGCTACATTAACCCCCAGTTATCTTTGAAAATGTTTGATACCTATATTTTACCTATTTTAGAGTACAACAGTGAAATATGGACTGATGTTAAGGCTGTTAGTGATCTTGAAAATCTGCAACTTGGGTACCTAAAGAATATGTTAGGGGTAAGAAAACAAACACCGTCACTAGCAGTGTATGGTGAGACCGGTAGGTTTCTGCTGCATATCAGGCAAAAAATACGAATGGTTAATTATTGGACCAAAATAGAAAAAATGTCAAATGAAAAAATTCTTAAGAAATGCCTGTTAGTCCAAAAAGAGATGCATAGAAATGGCTTTAAACATAATTGGATCGGAAGGTTATGTCAATTACTAGACAATTGTGGTATGGAATATAACATCCAAAACACTTCAGACCTAAAACTTGATTACATGAGCAGTAATTTCAAATTGAAACTATTTGAAACTGAACAGAAAAGACTAATTGAGTCAATAAATGATAGTGAACAGCAGCCAAAACTGAGAACGTATAAACTATATAAAACTGACTGCCGCTTAGAGCCATACCTACTCCTTAAGCTTACTCGAAAAATAGCAATAAAACTTGCCAGATTTAGAACTAGCTCGCATAGCTTATGCATTGAAACAGGACGGCATCATAAGCCAAAAATTCCTGCGGAGGATCGAATCTGTGCGAAATGCACTTTAAATGTAGTTGAAGATGAGACACATTGCCTTATTGTTTGTCCGAGTAACTCAAGTTATAGGAATGACCTTTATTCAACTGCAACAAGATTTATAGATAATTTTCAAACACTAGACAACATAAGTAAATTTGTAGCAATAATGAAAAGTAAAGAGCCTGAATTATTAATGAGTCTTGGTAAATTCCTACAGCAAGCTGATGTATGAATCAGGTAAAACATCTCCTATGCTCACACAATCATGCCCTGATGTATGTACTCTGATTGAAATTATGTTCTTAACTCGCAGACTTCCCTCTTATTCCTTTCCCGTCATTGATTGCCTTCATGATATTGTATTGTGGTTGTGAGGCCACTCTGACTATGTTAGGGATTGTTTTTTAGTCCATTTGGCACTGAAGCAAATCTGACCACCTCTTCCTTTTTGTCTCCTGTTTAGTCATTTTTAATCACAGCTCATTCTTACCTTCCACAGGTATGGCTGATACATAAATGATTATGCTGTATGGTTTTCACAATTTTTCTGCAGATGTGAGATGGTTTTCTAGCACTAGGAAGTTCACGGAAAATTTTGGTTCCCCACCCTGTACAATGACTTTATTACAAATTCTGAATATGAATGACCTTGACCTATTTTCAAGGTCACAGAGCCTTTCAAAGTCAAATTTCGCAAAACTTCAAATGCATGTAGGTCATCTGGTTATTACCGGATTTCACTTTCCTGTGCATAGAAATGTCCTAGACACTTTCTACACAGCTTGACCTACTTTCATGAAAGTAGGTCAAGGTTGCATTGTACAAAGTCGGTTTTCATGGTTTAAGGTCTATCGCGGGATCTCAGAATCCGTAAGTCGTAGAATCATACCGATGGTGCCAAAACGTGCCCGAAGTCACGGGACATTTGCCAGGACTCTTTATTTTCCATCGGCAGTACAGGTTCTTGAGTTATGTAACTTTAAAGTCATACCACGTCACCAAAACCGTTGACCTTGAGAATTTTACCTTGAAATATCGATGTTAGCCCATAACATATATAGTAAACCCAGAAAAGTTTGAAAAGGTGCTATTTTCAGCAATTTTTTTTACCATGTTATTTTAAGGATATCAGCCTGATTCACAGGTGACAGACGAACATTGGCCTGTTTATTCATAATATCTAATCATATTTTAACTACCTCCGTCCCCAGATTTATGAAAAAATTTTTAATATTGGTAACCGAAAAATGTTAAAAAATGACACATTTCCCCGTTCTTGACAAGGAAATATTGATTGTACAGGGTTACAATGCAAAGCTGACCCCCCTTTTTTCACATAATGCCATTGTGAAAATCATATTTATTTTGACCTACAAAATGTTTTTCAAGGTAAAACTCAAGGTCAAATATGACAAAAAAATTTACATTTTTGACATTTCATATTTTTTAACAGAGAAGGAATCAAGATATTGTTACAAAAATGCTAGAAATACTTGCTACAATACTCTAGAGGCTTCCTGTAATTTTTCAAGGTCCTCAGATTGACCTACGTTGCACTGTAAAGGTCAAAAGGTCGAAAAACGAGTGAAAAATTTATGATTTTTTTTTTCACAATTCTCAAAGATAGCGTCATTTCTAGTTTTCATTTTCTGAACATTTTGTCGTAGTTCTGACGGTTAAAAAGTTCACGATGTATCAATATTTTGACAAGGAAGGAATCATCTTTTTTTGATCAATCTGTCTTGACCTATTTCTAACATCTGTTTACATAATCCTAGCAAATTACGTATGTTTTCATTGAACCGTTTTGGTTATAGTGATTTTAAGTTAAAAACTACATTTTTCAGGTATTTCTAAAGTTCATATTCCTGAATTGTACCATACTTTCAATCTGCGATAACTCCGGTCCTAATTAAGATACAGAGAATCTGTAAACAGATTTGAAAAGGCCAAATTCTCCTCTAGTTTTCATCTTTAAACATTTTGTCGTAGCTATGGCGGTTTAAAAGATCACCGGACCCTGAAAATTTCATGTATTTCTGATGGTCAAAGAGATCACATGACCCTGAAAAATTGATGTTCTAAGAAATCGCAGTGGATGTACTGGTGGATGTACTGGTTCATGTACTGGTTCATGTGTTGGTTTATGTACTAGTTCATGTACTGGTTTATGTACTGGTTCATGTACTGGTTCATATACTGGTTCATGTATTGTTCATGTACTGGTTTATGTACTCGTTTTTCTGTGCATACTTGCATGTACTCAATGTACAGGAAACGTTCTTGTATTCTTGTCTGTATGCCTGTGACATAATTATGTATGATGCCTGGGTACTTTTCCATGTACCTTTTACTTACTCATCTACTTATGTCTGTTCGAGTTACTGGTACCTCAGTAGGTGAAGTTTTGTTACCGCTCGCGGTTACGTCTACTAGTTTCAGTTGAGTCTGTATACAGGCCGCAGTGGATTGAGGTACGGTGGGTTACCATGTTTTGATAACAGATTTGCGGCAAAGCACTGAGTGTTACTATAATAGACCCTGCCAGGAAGCAAGGTAGCCTTCCCCATCCCAATGTGCCCTGTGTCCCAATGTGCGCTCTGTCCCAATGTGCCATGTTAGACCTGTTCAAAAAAGACTTTTTATTTCTCCAACCTGTATAATGACCAAATATGGCATTTTTTTCAATTTTGGACTTTGGGAATGCCTGCCTCATGAGCCATGAAGTTTATACATTTAATTTAGTCAAAAACGTCAAAAATATCAGAGGGGGTGTTATATTTTGCCTCATATCTTCATCATCCTTAATTGTAGAGCTACATGGATGGTGTCAAATGAAAGCTGATAAAATTTTCTTTAATTTAAAGTAAATATATTAGTATTTTTGATGAGTTTAAGTGTCTTCAAAGTAGAAAATGTGTCAATTTTAGGGTAAATTTTGACATTTGGCACTACATTTTGCTTCATATGCTCATAGATATAACCACTGAGCTGCATGAGTGGTACAATATGAATGCCTGTAAAACTATTTAAAATGACACCATTTTTGAAATTTATTTCTATAGTTCTTGTTGTCTCTAAACTCTTAGTTTCTCAATTTCAATGATTTGCCTGCCTGTTCAAAGTTATCATCATTATGCAATGATAAGAAAATTTTCCAAATTTGGTGCCTCATGAAATTGTTCTATAGATCTTGTTTTCATATGATAAGAATATCTAATAAATTAAATTTTCAATGTCTTTCATGTCTAAAGTTCTTTTCAGAAAAAATCATTGCTTGATGTTGGAAGAACATAAACTAATACTATTGGTAAATTAGATGATGCGATTCACATCAATCAGTGCAGCAAATATACTACTCAAGTACGAAAAATCTCACACATTAAAACATTTTGAATCACAGTATGCTAAAGTTGTATCATGTGTAATTATAATAATCTAAAGCTACATGTTAGTGAACTTAGACTGTCGCTGAATGAACATGATTATCCAAAGATTGCTGCTATAGGTTTTTTTAACCCTTGTTTAAAAAATGATCATGGACATCTGAGGCTTAACCAGTGAAGATTAATGGGAAAAAATGCCACATCTGATGTAAAATTATTAGCTGTAGCCTATTTGGAACTTTTGGAAGACACTTTTCGCCACTCGTAGAAAATAGAAACTTCAGGTATCTTGAACTTTTCATGCCTAATTGACATGTTGAGACAAAAATAAGCTGAGGCAACCAAAGGGAGGCAGCAAAGGTGCTTGATGAAGGTTTGAGCAGTTGACAGAAAAATTGGTTTGTTTCACACCAGCCATACTCGATGACAGTGATAAAACATCATGTACGTAGTGCCTACAGTTGACTGGATTCAACTTGTGCTGATGAAATGCAAAAACAGATAATAAATATTGATGAGAGTTATAATCATTGCAAGAGCTTGATTTGACTGGCACACATGAGCAAGTCAGTGAAAATGAAGGAAACTCTCAAGACACAGTGAAGCTGTGAAACAAGCAATCCACAAAAATAATTGTTTTTAATCATAGTTAAGTCTTCCGCAGTCCAAATTTCTTTGAACTGGATTAGTATTTCTTACCTGAGAGCTTGAAGTTTATATCAAATGGGCATCTCAACCAACAGCAACTTGGAAAGAACATGACAGGTACAATCTATATATACATTCAAACTAAATATGCTGATGACATGCAAATGAGGTCATCCCCGGTCATAGGACAGTTGTGCAAGGAAAGCTGCCTCCACAGGCCTGTCCTTTCCCTACACCCTTCACCTACCCTTCTTTCACCCTTTTCTCCTTCTGATGACATCATTAATTGCTGTTTTCTTTGCTCTTTATTGTTAGTAACATCAAACGTACTTCGCTCTGCCTCCACCACAGCTCCGCTTACACAAATCATCTGCTGGGTCAGACATGTTTTGCCCCACAAATGTTACACCAGATGGCAGCACTGTCGAAATGTAGGAGCATCATCTTTTCTGGGCCAATAACTCCCTGTTTACAAAGTCTACCGACCGCTTCAATGTCACTGTCTCATTTCTAATGTAATGCCCTCTTTATCTAATAGAAATACTCTACTTCACTAACAACTTTTCATCATCATCCCGTCAAAATGTCCATTCATCTGTTTATTCCCTTATCAGTTTCTGTGCTTCCAATGGGCTTTACTAGTCTATATAATAAAGGGCCTAGTTGCTTGATGTCTATAGACAAAAAAAAATTTCAATTTTACTAAATGAGTTACAAGCTGTATGTAAAAATGACTTTACAAGAAACAGATCCAGTAAAAAGAGATTGGCTTACTCAGGTTCTCATGTGAGCCTATAATAACATAGAAATTGACTTTTTTTTTTAAATCAAAAGCAATTGTATGTTCAACTTACTCTAGGCAACCTTGAACAACTTATTGTACACACAATCTACATATATGCATGAGACTTTTGTTACCCTGCATTGACTTTCTCAACTAATATTTCCATTACTTGTTGTAGGCCGTCATGTTCAATATATGTATAAGTATGTCAGACTGTCAGAGCTTTAGCACTTGAAAGCATAATGTCAAGCCATGGGTGATTTTCAATATACCGTGTACCGTTGTTAATAATATTATTATGTTTAATCGTTGAATTGTTAAACAAGAACAACACTTCTTTGACATGATAAATTTCATGTTTCAAATGTTCCAATCCTATGAAGACAACTCCTGTGAAATAATTAAATGAGGTACCTAATTTGACAAACTTTCTGAACAATGCATTAAAAGCACTGCACTATGATGATAGATTGAAACAGACAGACAGCCCCTTGAAATTGAGAAATTGGTGCTTCAGAGACAACAATATTGATGTAAATAATTTTTTTTAAATGGCAATTTAAAAACAGTCGTACAGGCTTTCACATACTAAAACTCATGCTGTTAAGATTATTACATACTGAGCATATGAGGCAAAATGTAGTGCCAAACGTCAAAATTACCCGAAATTGACACTTTCTGCTTTGCAGACAACAAAAACCGTTTAAAATACCAATATATTGACTTCCAATGAAAGACAATTTCATCAGCTATCATTTTACACCATTTATTTAGCTCTATAACTAAGACCAACGAAGATATGCGACAAAATATAACACCCCCCTCTGATATTTTTAGCGTTTTTGACTAAATTAAACATATAAACTTCATGGCTCATCATGAGGCAGGATTCCCAAAGTCCAAAATTGAAAAAAAAGCCGTATTTGGTCATTATACAGGTTGGAGAATGGGAATCACTGCGACTCCCATCAAAATAAATAAAAAGTCATTTTTGAACAGGTCTAGTGCCATGTGTCCCAATGTGTCCTGTGTCCCAATGTGTCCTGTGCCCCAATTTGCCCCGGCTCTCCCTACTCTCCAGAGCTCCTATCTCTGTAGCAATACAAATGTGCTATACTTACAGTCTTGAGTTAAATTTAAGATGTATTGCAAGAAATTTTGCATCAAAAGCTTTGTGTAATGCGAGTGCCGTTGTCATTCTTTGGCATTATGTCTATGAACTTAGCCTATTTAAGGATCTGTGGGAACATGTCATACTCTGACCTTTTGCAACCCATAAACTATCATCTGAAATATTGAACTATTTGCTGTAGTAGGCGAGTGTCAGGAGTTGGTGACAGATTCAGAACATTTTAAGGACTTCTGAACATTGCATTATATATTGGAACTGTTATCTGATTAGATAGTATAGAGTTAGATAAATAACTGTATCATAAGATAACATTCCCAGTTGCCTAGTTGCCTAGTTGCCTAATTGTTAGTCTTTAGTGCAGCATCAGACATTCTGACAAATTACAAACATGTCTTGGGATAAATATTGTGGAAAATGGCAGTCCACCACACTGGAGAAATTTGATGAATACATGAAGGCTCTCGGTAAGCGAAATGATATATAATATATGCAATCGATTTGTTGATTATAATTGCGAAGATAATTTCTTTGCAAATGCACAGTTTTGGCCAGTTCAGGTTGAATGTGTGATGAGACACTATGTCCCAAATACATCTGTTAAAATAATTCAAGAAAAAAAAGGAACACAAATATACCGTATGTCCTCTGAGTTTTATTTTGTGTCGCAGATGTGAACATGGTCCTGAGAAAAGCAGGGGCGATGTCGACCACTTACATTGAAATTACTCAGGATGGGGATGACTGGAGATGGCAGTACAAAATTGCCTTCAAGTCAGGAGATCTCAGATTTCAGCTTGGTCAGGACTTTGAGGAAACAACACCAGATGGCAGAAAATGTATTGTAAGCACGAGGCAGAATTGGTAACAAAGTCATACACAGTCTGTGATCATAATTAAAAGCAGTAGCAGTAAACATGTGCCCATTATCCCTAAGAATATCCACTATTGTACCCAATAGGCCTGTCGGGCTTGGATATTATATCAGGTCTTTGGGCAAATTATAGGGCCTTTGGGCGAGTATCAGCCCTTTGGGCATTATGATGCCTTTATTCATGACTTTTGAAATGTGATTTTGAAAAGCTGCGAGTCCTTTTGAAAAAATATAGGTCTTTTGGGTGCCTGCCTGAAACGCTCATTATCACTCACTTCAACTACAGTTGTTATTGACTAAGACCCAACCCTTTGAATAATAGTGAGCTGACCAATGAAAAGTCAGTCTGATATCTTGACCAATAAGAAGGTTTAGTAAGTAGATAGTCCCATGTCAATAAATGGATGTTAAAATGTCCAATTAAGATTTTCTTTGGCAAAAAGTTCATGTCTCTGACACATATTCTTATGTTCTGACAGTGTTTGAAGAGGCCCTGTTACAAAATAGCAGGCTGGATTATCTTGTTTAGCATTGTTTGGCATTGACTGTTTGTTATAATCACCTGTTTCGCACCTCAGGTCAACAGAGTTCACACTTGTAATGTGATTGCCAAAGCAATAGGTTGTGTGACCATGACTGTAGTGAATAGCTTGCACAATGAAATGCTACCTGATATCCTGGCCAATGAGAATCCAGCATAATATCAACTCTGCAATGATTTACCCGTGGATATAAGGCCAGATTGGGTATAGGCCTATTTTCATTGGCTAGTGAATAATATTGTTAGACTCCATTCTCATTGGACAAAACGGAGAATCAGATAAAATTCCAGTCTAATATCTAAAGTCTCTTTACTTATTTACTTGAGTACTTTACTTTATCCTTCCATCATCTGGTAGGACTTAGGCCTGTACGATGTTTAGGGCATTTTCATCATCAGATTCTTCCGTATCATCGGGGTTCGGCTGTGTAACGTCTCACAACTTGTTTCTTACAAAATGGCATTCTGATTTGCAGAGCAAAGTGACTTATGAGGGTGACAAGTTGATCTGGCTTCAGAGAGGCAAACCTTGCGACTCAATCATCACTAGGTACTTCGAAGACAATTACAACACAATGGTTGAGGTAAATAAACGTGTTTTATCATCAATCGACTCGTAATTATCCAGTTTATCTATCCAGAACGCAACAATAAAATGTGTATATTTTTCTCTCTATTGCAGGAATGTGTGGCGAAAGATGTTACATGCACCAGAAAATACAAGAGATTAGAATAAACAAAATTAAGTAGAAGTTAGAACTCTCAAACATTGGCCTTGATGTCTTGCTAAGAGAACTGTTGTTATCTTGGTGGCATTTGCCCTTGTTCTAGGCCTATATGATGATGTATGACAGAAGAAGGACGGTGACGTTCATTTGACAGCTTTATTATAATCCATTGATAAGTTGTTATCTATTCTAAAATATATACTTTGATGATGTTGTTTTAGAAAAGTATTGTTTTTTTGTGATTTAAATATATATACATATCATTATTTTTCAAATTTATGTAACATTAAAGGTCATAAATCTTTCTGTGTATTGTCTTTATTTATAATCTTGAAAAATGATCCAAGTGAAATAAATTGACATGTACTATGGTATTATCCACTTTTCTTCCTTGTGCCGTAAATCTTAGGAATCATACAATACAGTAGAATACAATGCAATACAATAGTTCAGAAGAAATAAATCATGTTAATGCTGAATGTTTAATCAGTGCTCAATGGGACTCCTCTGGATTAGCCATATTTTGGCACCTACAACCAAGCTGGCATTCGATCCTCTGACAACACCAGGTCCAAGGACGTCACTAAATCTCAGGCATGGACAATTTGAAGGGACAACATGACTATATTGGCTCTCAGTGGGTCACTATTGACCACTTGATATGGATACCATGAATGAAGGTTGTCCTGATTTCATTACTTACAACCAGCAAGGCTTGGTTTCATGATTTTAGTGCACTGCTTACATGTGGAGAGCCTTTAACCAACAGACTGCTCTCAAATCTCTTCTGGATAAGAATGGACAATTGGACATTCATGGAAATTTCATTTAACAAAATTTGAGGCTCAATGCAGTCTACAGAAAAAATTGACTGTTCTGTTATAGATAAAGAACAGTTCAGGACCTATTAATTATTTATTAATTATGGAACGTGTTACAATTACCTGCCGGGCATGGAATAAGCGATTAACGAGTGTCAGAGATATTGATTGTTTCTAGGCACTCTTCAGAAATACAACGATCGAATCCATTATATTATCCGTTACATAACCATGTAAATGCTACACCTTTAGCACAAATGACATATTAATTTACTTATCAACCTTAAAAAATGGTGAAGAGAGGTTGCTGTTCCGAAATTTAGATTTTCTCTCAGAGCCAAAGCTTGTCATGGAGTACCAGTCATGAGGAGAGGTGCCAATACAGTTGATAAAACTCAAATGACAATGGCCAAGACAATGCTGAGGACAAAAACAACTTCAACAGAATTTGGAGTGAGTGGATTCACCCCATGGCTGCCATTCTCAGAGAAAAAGGTCATCAAGCCAGCAGAGGACCTGTTGCTGAAATACAGACATGTGTATGCAGGGAAGGGGGGCAAGTACAGCAGCCCCACAGCCTCACCCTCCCCACGCATCCACAACAGAAGTGTGTCTTTTGGAAAGTACAGCAAAGAAATCCTGGAGAAGATCAGCAGAGCACTGAAGCAGCAAGAGGTCGATGCAAAAGCCAATCAGGTGCAGCCGACTGGCAATGGCCAATCATCGGTCAATAAAGCTGAGAAAAAGCAAGCCTCCTGCATCCACCTCAACCAAGACTCACAGGAGGCTGCGAGGCAACACAAGCCACATCCAAGCAAGCACAAAAATGGGATTACTTTCAGTGAAAATGTATCATACAATATCTACAGCCATAGACAATATATTAAGAAAGATGAGAACAAATTAGCAGCCACCTCCTTGCACAGTGGCATGGATGAACCCACTGGAGAGAGTGACCGTGATGCTCTAGCAAGAAAACGCAGCAAAGGATTACGTCCCAATGATGCAAGTGATTCAACGCGAAAAAATATGAACTTGTTTTCAAGGATGTCGGTTGAAGCTCAAGCAGCTCTGAAAGAAATGATTCCAGAGGGTATGACATCACACAACACTAGCTATGACGTCATAGATCTAGATGATGTAATGAGTGATAAAAGGGAAGATGATTTTGCCATTGAGTCAGATGAAGAGAATGACGAAGAAACTATTGAAGAGGCAAAGCATTCGGATTTACGACATTTGAGGAAGTACGCAAGTGAGTCAAACATCCACAAGAAAGTTCCTCCCGACAAGTTGCATAACTCATATGGCGCTGGACTCCCAAAGCACAGAACAAAGAACAGAAGCAAAGGAAGATGTCGTACTACGTTGCCCCACATCTCATCCGACCAGGTTACCCTGACTTCGGATGAAAGTGCCAAGGGGGAACCCACAAGAGAACATGTTGTGCCTGGCATTGGTAGCTTCAGTGTGGTGCCCATGACTGGATTGGGAAGAGAAGCCACCTTCAAGATCACTCCCCAAGGGTACGACAGCCGATACACTGAACCCATCCGCTCCTTCTGGAATGACACTCCGGAGCAGATCAAGGCGGAGGCTACGGCCAAGTGTAGTGCTTGGATCAACAAATATATGTGAAGCCATCAGACCAAAACTGGAAGTATCTACATGTATCTATGCAGTCACCACGACATTGTCATTTCTTTCTAATTATTATCAGGATATTGTTACATTTCAATGTCTCAGGATGTCACAATTTCATATTTGCCAGATATGTTCTTGCTATGGACTAAAATATTAGTTAATGGCAAGTTGTCCTCTTACTCCTCTATCAACTTTCTTCAGAGTTAAACATTTCAAAGTACTGCATGTGTACAAATATGTGTCGAGACTCCACAAACCCCTGTATGTATTTGCCAATGCCACTCTCTTTGACAGTCTGAAAGAGCGACTCTAAAAACTAAATTTGCCCAAAGAATGTTGACATTACTTAGAAACTTTTCAAGATGATTATTTGTTTGTTGTTTTGGATATAGGTTCATCCAACAACTACTGTTATTAATTATCAAAATTTGAAATTACTGTCACCTATTGTCCATTAATAACTAGTAGCTCCCATGGCACTTATGACTTTCTCAAACATTCCCTGTGTCATTGTTATGAATCAAAAACAATTTAAAGGTCCTTGCATTAAAGAAACAATTTTGTTTCAAGTTCACTCTGCCTTTTATGGTTCATTTGTATGCCTCGTGTGGCTCATTGGCAAATTCCTAGAGACTGTTTTGTAATGAATGCAGTCTTGCAGAGACTGCATATATCTTGCCAATGTCCAATTCCAGAGCTTCACTGAATTACTTGCATGGGCAGATATGAAAGTGTTTTGTTTGCACCGTGTTCTTCAGAGACTCCAATGGAAATCGTACTGTGTCAATTGCTTCTTTTTTCTTATTTGAGCCACATGTAGTGTGCACAGAAGAGATTGAAATCATTACAGGTGTCTTGATTTGCAATTCTGCATTGTTAGCTAGCACTGACTTATATATGCAATGCAATACAGATGCTTAAAGCATTCAATCCAGCTGCAGTTCTGGTTTTCCTGAACCTTTCAGATCAGGCAAAAGTGCCATGTTATGAGTCAGAATGAAGACCCCAGAATCCAGTGCCAAAACAGAACTGCTGAGACAATAACTGATGACTTCAAATACACTGGGAAGTCTTGGTACCATCTGAATATGCCAAACTGTTTTAGAAACTAAGAGACCTTGTTAGACCTGTGTTGGAAAGAAAAAAAATTATTTGGCTCCTTAAGATGTGATCTGATTCTGACCAGGCATCATAAGTTAAAAATGACTGGTGATCTCAAATTCTGAAGCTGTGTTGCAAACAACTTCACCAGAGATCTCAAATTCTCAAGCAGTGTTGCAAACAACTTCACCAGTGATCACAAATTCTCAAGCAGTGTTGCAAACAACTTCTCCAGTGATCACAAATTCCCAAGCAGTGTTCCAAACAACTTCACCAGTGATCACAAATTCTGAAGCAGTGTTGCAAACAACTTCACCAGTGTTCACAAATTCTGAAGCAGTGCTGCAAACAACTGCACCAGTGATCACAAATTCTGAAGCAGTGTTGCAAACAACTTCACCATTGTTCACTAATTCTGAAGCAGTGCTGCAAACAACTGCACCAGTGATCACATTCTGAAGCAGTGTTGCAAACAACTGCACCAGTGATCACAAATTCTCAAGCAGTGTTGCAAACAACTTCACCAGTGATCACAAATTCTGAAGCAGTGTTGCAAACAACTTCACCAGTGATCACAAATTCTCAAGCAGTGTTGCAAACAACTTCACCAGTGATCACAAATTCTCAAGCAGTGTTGCAAAAAACTTCACCAGTGATCACAAATTCTGAGGCAGTGTTGCAAACAACTTCACCAGTGATCATAAATTCTGAAGCAGTGTTGCAAACAACTTCACCAGTGATCACAAATTCTCAAGCAGTGTTGCAAACAACTTCACCAGTGATCACAAATTCTGAAGCAGTGTTGCAAACAACTTCACCAGTGTTCACAAATTCTGAAGCTGTGTTGCAAACAACTTCACCAGTGATCATAAATTCTCAAGCAATGTTGCAAACAATTTCACCGGAGATCACAAATTCTGAAGCGGTGTTGCAAACAACTGCACCAGTGATCACAAATTCTGAAGCTGTGTTGCAAACAACTTTCTTGGAAATTGCCTTCATTTAAGTTAAAATAGGTATATAAATTTTGGGAAAAGGATGTAATTTTGTATTATATTGTATACATGACAGTTACTTATCAGAAACTGTTTCTACTCAGTAACATTACATCATGTCATGGTCCCAAGCAACTTGTCACTTTTATCAATCCTATCATTTTCCGTGTGTACATCCCCCACTGAGTGCGAGTTGATCAATATTCCTGAATTATTCAAAACTGATTGCCGAACGTGTCTGAGACATTCTGTAACTTCTTATCACATGTTGTCCTTATTGATTTGAATGACTCTTGACATGGCCTCGTGTCAAAGCTGGTAAACAGAAGCTTCCATGTTAAATGTATATAGGCCAAACACAATATGTACATGTATGTATACTGCATGTATAATGGAACAGGAATTATTATATATGGCAAACCTTTCATATATATGTGCTTACTGGCTGTAGGAGATTCGTGCCAAAGTCTCATTGGGATCTGCATGATGTATTATTCACTGCTGTGTGTCTCTAATCACATCATTCTGAGGCAACAATAAGGCAACAGCTTTGACACTAGTCATGTACAAAAGTTTACATAATTGGAGGCCTGTGGGAATGTATACATTTGTTAATTAGTTGAATTTAAAGACATTTTCAAAAGTCAACGTGTAAACGCTCCTTTACTTTATCTTACAGTCTTTGTGGCCTGCATTACTTTAGCCCTTTCTCCATCATGTTGGTTAAATAATTTCTGTAGTTCTCCCAGTGATGAAAATGAAAACTTTTCATTGGGGGGAGCTTTTTGCTGGTATGGCAGCGGCGCGACATTCCAAATCATTTTGGCTAAAATACTTGGATGACTGAAAAAGTGAACCTGATAGTTGTATTTTCGCCACTGATTAGTTTTTTATTACAGGAGCTCAGCTCCTCCAAGCAGGTTTCATTGTTTTGTAGGTCTACCTGTGCTTATAATTTATTGGAGAAAAATCAAAGTGTCTTTTTTTTCTTTTTACCCCATTTGGTTGCTATAGGCCTAATGACACTTTATAGAATGGTTTATAGAATCGAATATAATACTATTTCATTTGTCATTTGAAAAATATATAAATCACATACATTTAACATTTTATTGATATTATTTAACATTATGATGTGCCAATGAGTGGGAGATCCCTAGAACTGAAAGCTGTGAGCGGGACCACCCTGGATGAAGATGATGAATGGGGATGAGAAAAACATCATGGCAAATATGAAACAATTAAATCATCAACTGACAGTCTGTTACAATTGGGATATACGAATACTAGCACTCATTAACATATACACAGCTTGTTTATATTATGAAGAATTAGCGACCGAGAACTTTTGTTGCTGTTTGTTAAGCACGGTGTGATAACAATGCAAGTGTTGTCTGGTTAGTTGCATGAACACCTGGACTCTCCGTGCTAAATACAGGGCATATAACTTCACTGCACGCTACAAGTTGCATTTTCCCCTCTTGGGGAGGATTGGGGAACAGGTAGTCCGCAGTGTATTTTAAATTGGAAGTAGAGTTCTTCATAATCGATATAGCCCAATAAGGTGCTGCAGAGGCGTAAAACACAAACACTCTTCATAGTGGTTTTTGGGTTGTAAATATTTGCCCTTTATTATGTGGTTTCATAATCTGCCATGATACACTGTAAAACCAGCTGCATTTCTTTGATGCCTGTTACCATTACATAAATACAAAAAGTTTTCATTTTATGGAGGGAACCCATAAGTATAGGTTATTCACCACGGGAGAGGAAGTATGTGATTTATCACCCGAGGGCTTTAGCCTGAGGTGTGATAAACACATATTCCTGATCCCATGGTGAATAACTGGCTTATACCTTGAGACAAACACTCAATCAGTCAATCAAACATGAGAGGATAACTGGACAACAAAGAATATGGGAATTATTTCCCTGAAATACTGGCATGTGATTGGCTGACAGAGGTGTCGAATGGTATAATTAACAGTACATTGTACACGTACTTGCCATAAAACTGATGCACCTGCATGGTTCTACAGTGCAGCAGACACAGTGCAAACTGGCTCTGCAACAAAGAGAATGGTTTATCACAATATCACACATTCCTATCAACTTGTGGATTGAGGAGATATGCATGCAAGCCACAGATGATTCACAATCACTGATTATGAGAGACCAGGATTACACATTAAACATAAGTTCTGTTCGAAGCTGTGGTTGACGTATTCGAAGTGACGTCGCTGGATTTGCAGGATTCTCGTAAGAACCTCTGTTCTTGAGTTGATGATTGTTTATTCAAATTTTGCAACTACTGATATTTAAAAGAAAAAAAGTATTAAAAAATTAAGTTTCAGAAATTTTGAAAAATACCTATTTGTTTGAAAGATTGAAGGAGGATGAAAATCAGACAAGACTTTGAGCTCAGTTGCACTTGCCATTAAAAATATTTAAAAATACCAAGTAAAGCCACGTCACCTGAAATATGTACACAACCTCTTGGACCCGGGTTCTTTTCATAGTCGGGCAACCCTGGTTACAAACATGTTTCGGTGTGTAAATACAGGATTTAAAGCCCTCTCACTTATGAAAGTCGTTTGTCCTTTGAATTTCTGGACCACGATTATTTTTAAGTAGGACTACATGCATCAGTGTCCAGAATTAGGATGTAGTATGGTTGATTAACAAGTGAAAATTATTATCATAGATCCTGACCCTGTTTGTTAGCCAGTACCTATCAAAGCCAACAGTTTCATGTCATTGGGGGGGGGGATCCTGTTGTCAGCTTGTGCTGGATCCGCATAAATATTAGATGCAGCTTTGTTTTTGTGCCAATCATTGCCTCTTGCCTCCACCATGGTCCACCCCAGGCTTCTGATGCTTCCTGCTCTGCTGCTCATCTTTGGACTGCAGGTAAACATTTATAAGGATTCATCATTTTCCCCACAGAATCATGGTATTCAAGTTTTTCATAGCTTGGTCCTTTTTTTTGCATATTTAGATTTTTTTATTTTGCAGAATAAGATTCTGAAATTTTATAGTGTACCACAAAAAAAATTCCTGACCAAATTTTGAGCATGGGCAGACATGCATATAATAATTCATTGTTTAGTATCCATGCCATGGTATACTTTATGCCAAAAGATAGAACTACTTTAGTCAATTTGGCTCCTTAAGTGGATGTGAACTCATTTACTTAAAGTAATTCAACTATTCCAGTTTGCTTGGAACTGTCCATGCAGAGATTTCATATCAGTTAATCTACCTTTTTTGAGCCAAAAGTGTATTTTTATTCCAAATTTCAAAGGCTATAGACTTTTTGGCATTCAAAATATAAATTAATGATAGATTTAAAATATCTTCGTTGAATCAAAGAAGTTTTTGAATTAGATATACCCATGATTGTACACAATAGACCTACATGCATGAATGGTTCAATCATATTTCCATTCTCAAATTTTGTATTAAAAAAATTTCTTTAAGTGCACCATAAAATTTCAGGACTATCTTCTGCATAATAAAAAAATTTAAATATGCAAAGTAGGACCAGGCTATGAAAAACATTGTTATTCTGTGATGGGCTGTGGGCAGTGACGCGGTTCCGACACTTCCTTCAAGGGCCTTTTTAACATTTTGGGCTGTGAACCACTTGACGGGCAGTGCCCAGGTACAAAAATTATGTTGGCTATACATATAGCCTATTATTTTGTAAACCAGTGCTCGAAAACAATACAGATATACAAAAGTTTTAAATAGTAAATGCTACTTTGGTCACATCAGAAAGACTGCTTTCTGGACAACTGGAGATGGCTACAATATTTTATCAATTTGTATTATTTAGTTTTCTGAAACTGGATTTTCGTGTCAACATAGATCTGAAAGGAAGGTTTTTTCATTATGATTACAGGGCGTCTTGGGCGGAGGGCAGTTGTCCTTCAAACTGGTCGAATTCGACAACCCTGGGGGGAAAGATGAAGGGGGCAAATGCTGTGACGGAGGGGTGTTCAGCAACTGCAGAGGAGCATGTGACCACTTCTTCAAGGTCTGCATTGACCGACCGGATGGGTGAGCTATCATTCTCTTTTGTTGTGACACATGTATGATTATACCATTTGACACCTCTGTCAGCCAATCACATGCCAGTATTTCAGGGTGATAATTCCTATAATTAGATATTCTTTGTTGTCCACTTATTGTCTCATGTTTGTCTGTTTGTCTCATGGTATAAACCGGCCATTCCCCATGGGATCGATGGGTTGATAAATCATACATTCCCGCCTCGTGTGGTGAATAATCTACACTTATCTGGTTGAATAACTTGCTTAAAAATGGCAGATAAGAGTGTTCTGTGTTAAACGATTTTTACACCTTTGTCAAATTATAGTGATTAGCAAAATTTATTAATTGATGAATCAGAATACCATTCGCTTCCTGAAGGTTATTTATCTGCATCGAAAATAAGGTAGCTTAATGCTGCAATTAACATGAATATGATCATAAATAAAAAATTCAGGATGGATAAAAATGGAGGTTCAATCTCACTTTATCCTTGAACAGTTCAATAAAATTTTATAGCTGGTATTAAATTGGTTTCAAATACATGATGCACTTGTCAAGTCAATTGTTGTAATTATTCAATTTTCGCTTCCTCGGTGGCTCCCTTTTTTTTGCTTTTTTAAAAATGTTACACCCAATAATATACTTGATGAACTTGCCATATCAATTGTTTATTTAATTTTTGCTTCCTCTGTTATTCGCTATTTTTGAGAATTTCCTGCATGATAACAAGTTGTGCAATAATGGGGGATAAAACAGAACTTCTTCTGATTGGTGCTACAACTTATCCAAAACTAAAACCTGAGCTGCAATCACAAACCGCTGTTGCAATTATATAGCGGAACCTGCTCCACAGAACAAAAGAAAGTTTGAATACGATGTACAGAACATATATACTTTTGCAGCACCAAAACTATGGAATAATTTACCAGAAAATTGAGAACTAAAAAGTAATCAGAACACTCTAAAAACCCATTTGGGTTAGGATTTTACAATTGAATGATATGAAATAGCATTGATGGGCAGTTTCCTGAAATTAGCGCTTTATGAATAAATATTAAATATTGCGATTGTGATATATTATCACCACAGAGGCATATTCCTCTGTGTTATCTCTTCCTTCAATTTTTTTTTACAGATATGGTATATCATTTTGCAAAAAATAAAAATAAGCTTGTATTTCTAGGTCCTCCGATGACTTCTCTTCCTGCCCGCTTGGCTCCTTCAGGACGCAGGCAATCCAGGAGGAGAACTCGATCACTTTTGGAGCGATGATCGGAGACAGCCCAAACACAAAGACATTCTCTCTCTCCTCCTGGCCGGTAAATAGAATATAATCAAATAGAATATATAATATATAATTTTATCGTAAGCAAGAAGTGTTTGGCACAAGGAAGAATTGGAGCAGTCTGACTTTCACGGAGACTCTTAAGTCTTAAGATTTTGGACATAGCTGCTGCCAACGATGTTTAATTTATATTATCTTTCATAATAATTTACTGCATTTGCTTTTGTGAGACAGTACTTGCATGATTTAGACAAAGTTTGATAATGCGCAATTTATACTAAAAAATTGTAATAATTTTATGCTATTTCCCATGCTATCAATTGTCCTAATGATATATATTCAAAGGGATGTGGCATACAAACAAACAGTCACCTTTCAGAGGGTAAGACCAAGTGAGCATGTAACTATTCCTTTGTATTTTGTACGCAGGGCCAAGTACTGATCAAGGTTGAGGTAATGGACGAAGATCCCTTGGAGCACGATGTGGTGGAAAGACTCGAGACGACAGTCACCAAGAACGCGGATGCCTCCAAAGACAAGGCGTCCCCCACCGTGCATGTCATCAGGCAGAGGACTAGGTAGAGCCAGGATCATATTTTAAAATATTTTTCATAAAATGGTCAAAGTAAGACCACTAAAAAAGACCTTTTTTTCTTCAGCCTCACTTTTGAAGTGTCGGTTTACTGCGATGCCAATTACTATGGACCTCACTGTGACATCTTGTGCATCCCGCAGAACGAAACGAGCGGCAAAGGCAGCTACGACTGCGGGTCCGATGGCGCCAAACTATGTTCTCCAGGTTGGAAGGTTTTTTAAATTAGTGAAAATAATTTGCAAAATATTTCATAAAATTTTAAAAAAGCATAGAATTAACGTCATCTTGCCGGGTGTCTTGCGCCTTATCACAGAGAAGAAAAGAGCTTCAGAAGGAAAACTTGTTTTTTTTTTTAAACCTTATGTCTTAGGACTGACAAAATATATTGGACCAAAATATATTGAACCAGTTTTATTGTGTCATTCTTCTGTCTCTCCCTCTCAATCCCAAGATGGTCATGTTTACTGAAAGTTAATTAATTAATTGCTGTGATGGTATATGACATTGTAATCAAAGTCATTAATGACTCACTCTCCAATCAATCTGGACTATTTCAGGGTGGACAGGAGCAGGTTGTGAGAGTGACATCGATGAGTGTTTGAGCAGCCCCTGTTCTTCTATGGGTGGGACGTGTAAGGACCATGTCAATGGATTCACTTGCCTCTGCCCAAGCGGATTATCAGGTACAAGCCCACACATGTAGTTGTTTGCAACATTGAAGTGTTGCTCATACAGTTTTGTATCATGTTCACAAGAATTGTAATTGCACAGTCCCAATATTTCCTAACATTGTAACCCTGGAGTTTGAATATGAAAGCAACAGGATCTAAATGCTCATCCTTGATGACTAATTCTATATTTGGATGTTTGTTTACTGCTTTCAATGACGATTGTGCTGTGCACACAGTTTTAAACATCCTCTTACTAACTACTGAACCCAGATTTCTCAAAATACAAAATTATCTTACGTGCGTGGATTAAGCAAGGTTGGGTTGCGACAAAATGCAAAAAAAATTGGCTAATATGACAAGTATTCACCCCCGGGTATTCACCCAGCAAGTAAAGTTACACCCAGAGGAAAAAAGAGTACATTTGAATCGCTCGAGTTATTCAAATTACCAAATGTACTCCGATTGTACTGCAAAAATGTGTATACTTTTCTACAGGGGAGCGTATTTGGAGCGTATGAATTTGCATATAGGAAGTATAAATGAAGCGTAATTTAAATAATTCGAGCGCTTCAAATGTACTCCTTTTTTACTCCGGGAACCTTTGAATGAGAGACCTCTTGAGGAGGTATTGCAAGACCTCTTAGAGACCTCTTACGTTTACATCTTGTACAGGCTGAGAATCTCTAAGAGGTCTCAGAGGCATCTTCCTCTGACGCTACTGCAATGCCTCTCTGAGACCTCTTCTATACGCTGTATACCTCTCACTTCTCAATTTCAGTTTAGAGATTTTGGTCTTTTTGATTTGAAGAACTGTTGATGAATATATTGACTGCATGAACCTATCGAAATGTCCCTTTGGGGGACATAGTATGTGAGATGTCTTTCATAGAAACAACGCGAGACCTACCCGGGGAGACCTATTTACATCTTGGATGTATACCTGTTGTGATTACTGGACAGGGTTTTATACGAGTTGCATTGAGTTACATTTCTCTTTGGTTTGCAGGAGAAAATTGTGACGTAGACCTGGACGAGTGTGCCAGTTCCCCCTGCCAGAATGGAGCAACCTGCAACAACCTCTTCGGCTTCTTCAACTGCTCCTGCCCTGACGGTTTTAGTGGTCAGTGACAATAAACCTTAATCATTTTTAATACTTCTGCAAACTTCTGTTGATTTTGTGCTTGCTCCTATGTTCAGAATCTTGACTAACTGTTGGTTGTCTTTTCTTAGGTCCATTCTGCGAGCGAACAACGGGAGGCTGCGACCCAAACCCTTGCGGCGCAGGTTCCTGCATTGAAGAGGGAGGCTTCTACATGTGTGATTGCCCAAGCAACGCCACAGGCATCCACTGTGAGACCCCCCTGCATGCCTGTATCTCATCCCCATGCAGCAACAATGGGACTTGCTTCCCTCTGGGCCTGGATGAATACTCCTGCCAGTGTGAGGATGGCTGGGTGGGGCCAGACTGTTCTGACAACAATGACGATTGTCTCAACATCACTTGTCCCAATGGCATGGAGTGTGTGGACATGGTAGCTGGCTATGAGTGCCTGTGCCCAACCGATGGAGGATGCCAAGCCACAAAAGACCCGTGCGCCAGCAAGCCGTGCAAAAATGAAGGCGAGTGCGTCCCAGGAAGTGACAGTTATCTTTGCGTATGTCCTGATCACTTCAAAGGAAGCCACTGCCAGTTTCTGGCAGCCAATTGTTCCACAGATCCTTGCCAAAACAATGCCACATGCCAACAGACTCCAGAGGGCAGTACTTGCATATGCTTGGATGGCTTCATCGGGGTCACCTGTGCGGCCAGAGGCAAGAACAAAGTGGTGGAAGGTTCTGATGACCAACAAGGACCAGTCGTCAGCCCATGTTTCAGCTCTCCATGTGAGAACAGTGGAACTTGCAGAGACATGGGCTCTGACTTCCACTGCGTCTGTCCCTTGGGCTACTTAGGACTTACCTGTTCCTTCTCTTTGGAGAAATGCTCAAGAGATTACTGCCATGGCTCTGTAAGTGTTGCTTCCATATTCGAAAATTATATTGTCTGGCAGTTCTTTTCGTCAAAAGGCATCAGCGTCATTTGCCAATTGTCTTTTTTTCCCAGGGGGAATGCCTTTCCATTGGAGGCAATCAGACGTGCGAGTGTCACGAGGGTTTCCAAGGGCCCAGATGTGAGTCCGCCATTCCCAACCCGTGTGCCTCGAACCCGTGCCGTCATGGAGGCGCATGCGAAAGTCATGTGGAATACTATGTATGCCGCTGTTTAGCAGGATATACCGGTAAATATTAAAATATAGACCAAATTTCATTCACGTTTAATGTTTTTGTTGACACCTCTCCCTTCAAGCCTCTTCCTCCTCTTCCATTGCACTGTCCTTATCCATACCAACATGTTCTATGTTCTTCCTCTTTTCCTTCTTCGTTTCCACCAGAATCTTCTTCTGCTTCAAAACGATTGCTTCTTCTGCCTTTTCACTTCCTTCTTTACAACTTCCTCACCAAACTCTTTTCTGTCTCTTCTCACTGCTCTTTCCCCACCCCCCCTTTCACCTTCTTTTATTCTGATGTTCTTCTGGAATACCAGAATTATTGGGACAATACATAACTTGGACACTTGATTTTGCACCTCTTGGTAATTCCGTTAGAGCTGTTTGCGGATTAGCGGCTCAAACAGTTTCAAAATTAACTTTCAACTTGTTTGTGTGATGTCACTGGCTTAAAAATGTTTTGTTTGTGTCAGTTGGGATTAATCAGTAGATTCAGTACTTATCATGTCTAGCAGCATAGGTGACAATAAGTAATAGATAACGCCCTCGTTTGTGACAATATGCAATATATCCGAGGGCTTTAGCCCGAGGATTATTGCATATTGTCACAAACAAGGGTGTTATCTAACTTATACCACTAAGTACAAAACAAATCAATTTAAATCCCTTTGTTTGCCTTCAATCCTTCTTGTTTGACAACATTTCATTGTATTTGTTGCACATTCATGTTCCTCAGTTCATTTGAAGGTTGGCAGCCCTGAAGGCAACAGGTCAGAATTCTTTGTTCTCAGGAAATAATACAATACGTTAATTTCGTAGATAGAAAGATAGATGGAAAGATAGATAGAAAGATCGATAGATAGATGGAAATAACACAATACATTAATTTCATAGATTAATTTTATAGATAGATATGGATAGACCGATAGATTGATAGACGGATAGATAGATAGATCTATAGATAGATAGGTAGGTCGATAGTGCAGCCAAGGTCACTTTGGGAGGTTGATTATTACAGTCGCTTAGCAAATGTTAATTTTAAATTTTTAAAGATATTTGAAAAATAACAGAAAGCAACGAGCAGGGGTTCGGGGGCGGCAGCCCCCGAAATAAGAAGAAGCAGGGGTTCGGGGGGGGCAGCCCCCGAATTAAGAAGAAAAAATAATTCCTTGAGCTTGCCAAATGGGGCCAAAATTGCTGGTCTGCTGCTCCTCTGTTTTTTTTGCAGCTTACATATATCCCAAATGTACTATTTTATCAAGTGACCTTAAATTTGATCATTATTTCAGATAATGGTATTTATAAAAAAGAGTGAATATAGCCTTTTTATTGAGACCAGTTACACTTGATACATTCTTCCTCCTTGTTTACTGTCTGTGTTGTTCAGTTTTAATCCTTTGTTGCTCAGTTTTGTTTCAGTGTTTCCTTCAATTTTGTCAACTTGTAGTCAGCCAAGCATGCAATATCATGGTCAGGTGTATGAGCTGTGATATGCATTATATCAGAGCGAAATCCTGCCTTCTGATTGGCCAGAAAAAGCAAACAGTGGTATAAGTAATAGATAACGCCCTCGTTTGTGACAATATGCAATATATCCGAGGGCTTTAGCCCGAGGATTATTGCATATTGTCACAAACAAGGGTGTTATCTAACTTATACCACTAAGTACAAAACAAATCAATTTAAATCCCTTTGTTTGCCTTCAATCCTTCTTGTTTGACAACATTTCATTGTATTTGTTGCACATTCATGTTCCTCAGTTCATTTGAAGGTTGGCAGCCCTGAAGGCAACAGGTCAGAATTCTTTGTTCTCAGGAAATAATACAATACGTTAATTTCGTAGATAGAAAGATAGATGGAAAGATAGATAGAAAGATCGATAGATAGATGGAAATAACACAATACATTAATTTCATAGATTAATTTTATAGATAGATATGGATAGACCGATAGATTGATAGACGGATAGATAGATAGATCTATAGATAGATAGGTAGGTCGATAGTGCAGCCAAGGTCACTTTGGGAGGTTGATTATTACAGTCGCTTAGCAAATGTTAATTTTAAATTTTTAAAGATATTTGAAAAATAACAGAAAGCAACGAGCAGGGGTTCGGGGGCGGCAGCCCCCGAAATAAGAAGAAGCAGGGGAAAAAATAATTCCTTGAGCTTGCCAAATGGGGCCAAAATTGCTGGTCTGCTGCTCCTCTGTTTTTTTTGCAGCTTACATATATCCCAAATGTACTATTTTATCAAGTGACCTTAAATTTGATCATTATTTCAGATAATGGTATTTATAAAAAAGAGTGAATATAGCCTTTTTATTGAGACCAGTTACACTTGATACATTCTTCCTCCTTGTTTACTGTCTGTGTTGTTCAGTTTTAATCCTTTGTTGCTCAGTTTTGTTTCAGTGTTTCCTTCAATTTTGTCAACTTGTAGTCAGCCAAGCATGCAATATCATGGTCAGGTGTATGAGCTGTGATATGCATTATATCAGAGCGAAATCCTGCCTTCTGATTGGCCAGAAAAAGCAAACAGTGGTATAAACATAGTAATTGAATGACTTGAGGTACTTGATTAAATTAGAAGACTAGGAGACCAACAGAAAACTGTCGATGATGCGGCAAAGCCTGTTTGCAAATTGAGAATAAGAAAATAAATTTCTCCAGTGGACCGCCAATCCGCAAAGATCTATAATGTGCTATGGTTGAATTCCAGGCGTAAACTGTGAGAGTGACATCAACGAGTGTCAATTCTACCAGTGCCACAACGGCGGAACCTGCGAGAACACTTTCGGAAGTTTTTACTGTAGATGTGCCGAAGACTTCACTGGAAATCACTGCGAATCAGCCATCATCTACAACAACACCAAAGCCATCATGGACAGCCCCAAAAGTAAGCCACATGGTGGTGTTATTATCCTTATTTTCATTCTCGTATAGATGATTTTGCAGTTGAATGATGTCAGTGATAGCGATGGTTTTTCTGTAAATGTAAATAGATGTTTTCGGTCAGGCAATGGTCTACAAAGTTGTGAATAATCTGTAGAACTGGGAACTAGCCTAACTCCAAAAAGTCAAACCAGCTCCTGTTGCTTTTACTGCAGTTACCATTAAAACAACTATACCGGGTAAAACATGGTTTTCTGCAGTAAAATGGCTTTTTTTATATTCATTATACGGTAGCCGCCATTACAGAAACAATACAGAAAAAAATGCAGCTGGTTAACAGTGCAGGTGAATTAAACCAAGTTTCTGAATATTGGATTATTTTGTCTTTCAGTCCAGTCAGGCATCATTTACACCAAGGGCATGTTGGGCAGGTTAGACATTGACAAAATCCACGTCCTCATCAGGGAAGTGCTCAAGGAAAACCTGGACTCCACCCACGTCAGGATCTACTACCAGGTCCATGTCTGCCAATCTCTCAGGGATGGGTAAGGAAGGTTTTTTACACTCATTGTGCTCATGGAATAAAAAAGTAGGTCAGTGATTCCCATTTGGGTCCATAGAATAAGAAACTAGGTCAGTGATTCCCTTTTTGATGCACAGAATAAGGAACTAGGTCAGTGATTCCCATTTTTATGCACATAATAAAAAACTAGGTCAGTGATTCCCATTTTGATTCATAGAATAAGAAACTAGGTCAATGAATACAATTTGATACACAGAAAAAGATTCCCCATTTACTGATGATGTATGCTTCTCTTGGATCAATCCTGTTCGAAGAAGTCATTGAAGGTAACACATCCTCCTTTCAGATCTCCGGTGTCCATGTTTGTCTTCAAACTGGCCCTCAATGGTGCACCCGTCAACAACCACATCCTTCATTTCACGGTGGAACGATTAGCGGAGGAAGAGTACAAGACCAGGTTCCCTCGACCTGTCACGTCACGCGGAGAGTGTGAGCACATGCCAGAGAGCAGGGCAATCACCGAAAAGGCCTCGGTAAGGAAATCTACTTCTTAAGAAAAAGACATCCGAAAAGTATTTAGGCCTACATGGGGCACAACTGAAGATTTTCATAACATAAGTTGCAAAAGTCACTTTACGTTATTCTTATTCGAAGAGAGGTCTTTGCATGGTGTCTGGTGTCAATTTATCAGTGTCCTTACCAAGTCACTGCAAGTGATTTTTGCGCCGAATAATTTTTGAAACATTCTTGATTATGATATTTGTTAGAACAGCAACAATGCAACATAGGGTGAAACATGAAATTTACCCTTTTGTAATCCTTTGGGTTGTTTTGCAGGCATGGAAGAACCACTACTGGATCTACTTTGTGGTGATGGGGGTCGTCTGTGCCATTGCCATTGTGGTGATTGTGCTTATTGTCAGGGACAGGCGGTGAGTTGCTTTATCAATTCATGTTTTAATTTCAATCATGTTGTCCGCTGTCCAGGAAAATGTTGTACACAGAAATTAAGGCCTCTATTTTGAACATTTAAAGTTCTTTTCAAGCTTATTCAACTCTTTAATATGTGGGACATAAGTGGGTTCAAGGAACTTCAAAAAGAGATTCACAACAATTACAAATTTATACCATGATATGACGATAAACATTAAAACATGGTAACTGACCAAACCATTGTGATATTGTTCTTCGGACAATGCATTTGATGAATGTATAGGCCTAGCCCTTCAGGTCAATCATAAATAAGTTATCACATGTATGTTTTTTTAACGTATCGGTCCTCGACATATCATGCCCTCTTGACCACATATCAGCTCTCCGGATCATGTATTGGTCCTGCATATGTCATAACTTATGCGTATGTTTGTCAATTTGATATAGGCCTATATGTGACCTGGATGAACAATACTTGCCAATAAAAGAAAAAAGTCTTCTTTTGCATAAAAGTATTTTGCATTTGTTTGCAGTCGACACAAGTGGCAGCCATGTTCGTCTACAGTCGTTTTTAGTAAGCTGGAAGATAGCAGCCCTAGTGGAGAACAGGCTGCACTAAAATCAGCCAGGAAGAGTCAGGATTATGATGTGTTAATTAATATGAACCAGGAAGAAAAGAGAAAATCGGGTGCCACTGGCCCACCCAGGAACTTTCGGTTGTCCTCAAATTTCAACTGAATCTTCCCTTGTGAATAGCCCCTTTGCATTTTTTTTGACATTTTTTATATTTTTGAATATAATTATGGTAGCCACATTTGGATTATGTAATTAAGTACTTTTAAAGTGAATGTTTCATTTATGGAAGATTGTTCCACTGCAGTGAAGAATCCAGACTTACATTTGAACCAGCAGATTGTCTGGCAGTTGTTTGCATTCAGGGCCAGTGAACCATGGAATAGAGAAATATCAAGAGATCAGCCATGCTGGTGCAGATTAAGTTCATGTCTCCAGGGGCAACTGAGTCAACAATATGCCACTGATCTGCCCCAGATTTCCAGAGATTTTATTTTGTGTGAGTACTGAGTAAATATGCCAGTCAAGAAAAAAGGCAAGAAAGGAAAGAAGGGGGTGAAGATTGAGGAGGGTGCAAAGAGAGACCCCGTTGCTCCGGAGTATCTGCTGCCTCCCCCCAGACCAGGAGAGAGGTTGATCAAACTCCTCACTACCCACAAGGTGGAGGAAAAGGAGCTGCATGGCTTCAAGGTGTCAACCACAGCCTTGAAGGAACTGACTCCCCAGGAAATCAAGGACTTGAAAGAAGTCTTTGATGTGTTTGACACCCAGAATAATGGCTTCGTTGGCCCCGGGGACCTCCGCAAAGCCATGAAGGTTCTCGGCTTCAAGTTGACACGGGAGGAAGCCCGCAAGTTGGTGCGGGACGTTGGCACGAAAGCATCGGGTTACATTGACTTTAATGAATTCTTGGATATCATAATCGAGAGACAGGGAGATTCCAGGGATGTCTATGATGAGATTCTGCAAGGGTTTAAGATGTTCGATTATGATGGAACGGAGAAGATCACTGTGGACAATCTGCGGAGGGCCTGTTCGGATGCAGGAGTGAAATTTTCAGAGACTGAGCTGATTGAAATGATGGAGAAAGCGGACCAGAATGGAGACAGATTTGTGGATAAAGAAGAGTTCATAAAAATTATGCTCAAAACCAATCTCTTTTAGATATCGACGCGTAAGAATGTATAATATACTTTCGATAATAGTTATTGTACGATTTTTGTCTGGAATTGTGAATAGGCCTATTTAATTGTGAAATCATCACATAGATCTACTTGAAAAATATGCCTTTACTTTTCACTTCATCAATCAATTTTCTTTCAGATGCATCATGATTAACTATAGATCTCTAGATTTCTAGTGACTGTCACCAATGACCATGTGCAGGATCACATTTAATTGTGAGCAGTAGAAAATTCATTCAGCTGCCTTTGAACTTTGAACTGACTGTGATATAAATACTCGAAAAGCTTCGAAAGTGCATGTTCAATTCATCTTAATGTGTATAATTCTGTGTATATGAAATGACTGTGTACATGTTGGCTAATAAAGTACTGTTGTCAAAACGAAAGTAGTGAAACCTTGATCAAGCCTCAAGGCAATTATTATCTCACAATCTGATAGATGCAGAGCGGTGTAACTTAATTCTGACCGTGTTTATGAAAAGAGATTTTGTTCCATTAAAAGAAAGCACTTCGATTCTTGGAAACAGAGTTGAGAGTCACAAGCTTTTGGATTAGGCACATTTCAAACTGTTGAAAAGATTCAGTAAATTTGTGGGATATTTCCTGTTCACTTTCCAAAAATTTCTTCTGGCATCTGTAGAAATCTTCACCAAGGAAATTAAAAATTGTTGTGAATTCACATTAATGCAACCTTGTCATATAATGATGCCCTGGTAGCTGCAGGGGAATTCAGATTTCTGAAATTCTGCAAGTGTCTGCAGAATTCAGAAGTCTATGGCCATGTTCTGCCATAACTTTGGGAATTTGGTGCAGATATTGAGTTTTAAGGGTATGGGGCATATATATAATGGATTGTGGAGGCAATGTCAACACAAAAAAAGAACAACTACACTGAAAAAAGGGCACTGAAGTGAAAAACAGAACTGCATAACTGTTCACATTTCTTGCAGAATTGCAGGTCGTTCCTAGAAACTTGGCAGAATTTCACAATTCTTGCAGAGGTTCATTTATAATTTTATCCCCACACCACCAACCCAATGTCACCAAAGCCTGTTGCCCGAAAAATGGATTACCCTCCTAAATAGACCATCACGTACATGTAGGCCTATGCCAAAATTTCTGATCGAGTAGTGTACTGCTAGAGCATGGATCGACAGAGAGGTCTGAATTCTGGAGGAGTCAGGAGTCCGCAGGAAATTATATCAGTGCAAAGTTCCCGTAAAAGTACAGAATTACTGCTGGAGATTGTAAAATTCTGCAGATTTTTGAATGGCAGAGAAGCCTACAGGAAGAAATAATATACCCCTCACCCTCCAAGTACATGTACAATATAACTTTAAGGAAATTGATGTACAAATTTAAGGAAATTGATAAGTATGGGTTATTCACCACGGGGGAGAGAATATGTGATTTATCACCTGAGAGCTCTAGCCCTTGGTGAGATTTATAACACATATTCCCGATCCCATGATGAATAACCGCCTTATACCATGAGACAAACAGTCAAACATCAAACGTCAAGTCGACAACAAAGAATATTGGAATTGTCGCCCTGAAATACTGGCATGTCATCAGTGGTGACTTGTTTTGGTCTTACAGACAATTTTGTCCACTGTAGGGCCTTTATTTTAAAAACACACATAAGCTATAATTCAAAGTGTTCTGTGAGATTTATTTTTTGGCAAAGCCTATCAATGTACATATACACTTTACGCTCCAGTGAGACTGAGATTCCAAGTTCTGTGATAGAAAGCCAAACATTTACCAGGGTTGCAGATGCATGTTGTAGACACCTAACATTTTTCTGAGCTGGTCTAGTTAATCCCCATAATGTTGGCAGTGCATTCTTGAGATAAAGCATACCATGGGAGAAATATATGGGGAGCCCTGCTGTCCCAATTTCTGGGCTTGGGCTGTGAGCTTGGCTGCTATTGGAGGGTTAGGCCTGGAGGGAGGGGGGGGGCTTATAATAATAATAATAATAATAAATACTTTATTGTCATGTAAACATGAAATTTGGCTCGTGCATAGCCCATTCACACAAAGATAGCACATTCGTACAACAGGCACATTTACACATAGATATATAAGTTATATATAGCACATACACACAAGGACAACATTTATACAGCTTAAATTACATTCATACACATTCACACACTTGAAATGCTGTTTGGGGAGAACCCCAGTGTATTTGCCAAGTTTATGCTACTTGGCACAAATGATCTTTGATACCTGCTTGTTCTACATTTGACATTTCTAAGTCTGCGCCCAGATGGCAGCAGTTCATAATTACAATTGAGGGGGTGAGTCACATCGTTCATGATGACATTTAGTCTCTGCTTTGTACCTCGTTCATATAATTCAGTTAAACTGGCTGTGCATGTAGCACCTAGCCTTTTACAGTGTTTGATTATTCTACCTAATTTGCATTTTGCCTCATCAGAAGAATTCCCAAACCAGCATACAATGGAAAAAGATAAAACTGATTGAATTATGGCAGTGTAAAACAAGTTGACTATCCTCTCATCGAAACACAGTTTGTACATCATCCGAACAAAATACATACGCGAATTTACCTTTTTATACAGTTTGTCAACATTGCTGGTGAATTTAAGCTGATTATCAACAATCAGTCCGAGGTACTTGTACTCAGTAACAACCTCAACCACTTCGTTATTTATATACAAAGGTTCATGTGTTACAGCGGATCTTCGGAAATCTACTATCAGAGGTGCAGGGTCTCAGGCTGTCTCAGTCACTCTGCTGTGATCTAAGAACAAGCACACTCACTTTTGATACTCACTCCGCATCTTATGGATAAAATGCAGACGTTTATTTACAACTCTCTGCTTCTGATTCTCTCTGTCTGTCTGTCAAAGGTAAGTCACTTCTTTATCTTTTTTTTTCCTAGTTAATGTAAAAGGAAGATGCCAATAGAACTTTCTAATTGGAATGGATGACTACATTACTGCCAGAACTTCTGGGTGCTCAAGAACGTTGATTGATGAGATGTGAGTGCCCGTAGTCAAAGGTTGTGCGTTCAAACCCAGCCAGAGCTACTTCACTCCACCCAGGTGTAAATGCATGGGCAGCTGGCTATAGGATGAGAAGGCGCAAGATTGATTAGACTATAATCAGTAATGGGCTCATGTGAGGCTGCCAGGTGCATGTGCTCCAGGCGAGAAAGACAAATCACAAATGCCAGTCAGCCTGTCGACCGGAGCTACAGTGTACAGTCGGCTGAGCATGCAGAACAATTTTATCAGCATGGAAGCAGACTACGAGGGGTGATTTTACAGGATAGAATTCAGAATTTTTGGAATGGATTCCCAAAATTTTGCACAATTTGGACATTTTTTAGTCATTCTGTGGATGCCATGGAAACAGAAAGTTCAGCTAGGCGGCGCAGGTAATGTTGAGGCAAAACAAGCCAATTAGTTGTGGCTGGGAAAGACATCCCTCTCACTTGTAGTAATGAGATTGACAATATTTGACACAAGAAATATAATTTTAGCTTCTAAATATATACTTTCAAAAACACCTAATGTTTGCTTTCTTACACTGAACCCATGTGGGAAAGCACTCATGCATGCAAGATTTGGCAAGAGAGATTCAGGTGGCAGGATGTGATTCCTTTTAAAACTGCATCAGGACTTGTGACAAAGCATTGATTCACTGGTATGAACAAGAGACCTAAAGCGACAGCACCATCCATCCGGGACCATCCCAGTTATTCCTGTGACTTATAGCTTTACATAAGTCCTGGTTTTCCCCTACCTTAGTCACTGCGGGCTATAGTTTCCGGCACTGGAGGAGAAAAGGCTTTTGATGACCGGAATGCTGCCTCAAAACTTTTGTCTGGAGGGCTACAAGGAACATTTTCTTCAATGGGTCAGGTGTACGAATTAAAGCTTTTGGTGTACCTGGCAGTATTTTTAAAAGCTAGTATTATATTTCTTGAGTCAATTATTGTCAATCTCACCAATACATAACATAATATATCTTAAAGGTCACCGGTAACTCACACATGTGAAATTTGTATGCTGTATTAGAATACAAGTGATAGAGCGAGATCTCTCTCAGCCACAATTCAGTGGCTTTCTTGATCTCAGTATTACCTGCACCCTCCAGCTGAACTTCCTGTTTCCATGGCAACCACAGAATGACTTAAAAGTGTCCAAATTGTGCAAAATTTTGGGAATCCATTCCAACATTGCTGAATTTTATCCAGTAAAAAATGTGTAGTTCTAGGTTGAATAGAAGTGTCTATATAACAAAATGCCGCAAACTTTTTGAACGCCCCTCGTACAATGTATAAACCCTCAACATAGAGCAAGAGTCAACAATATGGGGAATATTTTACTTGCACAGCATATACATGGGGCGGTCAATTTGTCTCAGCCAAATGACATCCAGCTGGAATTATGCTCATGATGGTCGTCTGAAAATATTTTGGGCATCACTGAGGTTGAACCAATGAAGGCGCAAACCTTCAGGGTAGCAGGCAAGGACTGTTCAGCCATCGGGCTACCTTAGAAGCAACTTCAGATTTGACCTAGTTTGCCCACAGCAGCCGTTTTCCATAATGGCAGATAATTCTGTAATTTTCCTGGTTTCTATGAAAAGTCTTTATTTGGATCATTTAAAAAAAGTATGTATTATTCCTGCTGTAGGCCTAGGTCTAAAATACAAGTACAACTTTTAGTATTTCTGGATTGACGAGGTTGTTTCAAGGTTGGTTAGGGCACGTCAAAGAAATGAATAAGCCAACGTGTTCAGTTTGATAACAAATTTATGATGTACTTATTTGAAAACTCTCCTTACAAGTAATTCTGATATGCAACTAATTTTGTCATAAATTCAAATTTTGAGAAACTATATATATGCAAATTCGCAAAATGCAGTATTGATTTACAGTCCTTGTCATATTTATGTGGAATCTCAAGTCTCTTCTGTGCTGTTGAAGTGTAATGTCAGAGGTGACTCTATTCTCTGGCATTGCAATATATGTAAATTAACTACAAGCTGTGATGTCATTTTGAACTGGGTCAGGTTCCCTGGCTTCTGTCCAATGTGAATCCACCAAAACTGAGTGTCACAGTTTCGACGCAATGTCAGAGTAAGCCTTTTATCAGGGATAGCCATTGCAATCACATCATCACAGTTTGATAGCCAATGGGCTGACAGCAAAAATTACGCATCACAGATTCAACATTGATATATTGAAGGAAGACTGTGGATGTGATACCAATGATCTATCACTCGCAATCACCAGTCTGATCTGCCTAAATGGCAGCTTCATGAGCATTCACATAAGACAACTGTTGTAATTTAGACAGAGTTGTTTGATTAATCTGTTAACTTCACAACTTTAAACTTCAATGGATCTTGCTATAAATGAAAGGCTTTGACAATTTTTGTAAAACACACATATTATGTTATGTATAGTTCTTCTGGCAGCCTATTTGCTGACAGGCTGTGATCTCGAACTTGTATGGGGTTTCCAGACTCACTCTGTTGAAATTGTGACGCTCAGTTTTGGTGGATTAACATTGGCTAGAATCTGGGGAACCTGACCCAGTTTAAAATGGCATCACAGCTTGTAGTTAATTTACATGATTGCAATGAGACAGAGAGAGAGAAATATGCAATGCTAGAGAATAGTCATCTCTGACATCGTACTTCTACAGCAAAGAAACAAACTTGAGACTCCACGTAAATGTAACGAGGACTGTAATGGTTATACGGAAATGGACTCAAAACAGCCAGCCTGAAAATAGTGACGCTCTCCAAGAAATATAATGGTAATGTTCTGTACAGAAGGAATAATGTGTTCACACTATTTTCACATGTTCTATTTGCAATAACTTCACAGAGAGCATAAATATGGCAGAATTGAATACTGTTTTGAGAAATGGCTTCAAATTTTAAGTAACATTGGCTAAACTTTCAATATGAAGTTGTCTAAATAATGTATTTGAATGATTTTTTGTAAGTAAGTGCCAAGTTTCATGCTTCTGTCTATAAATGCACAATTTTTTTAATACCCAAGAATAAATGAATGAAGACATCCCAATATCAACATGATGCCTCAGAGTTGTGAGCCCTGAGCCTGAGAAGCTCCAAAATTGAGACACAAGTTTGATAACTTTGATAGATGTTTTGTCATCTTTCATCAAACTGCAGCACTCTTCAAATGTTGATATATGCTCCAAATTACGCTATAAATGGAGATATAGGTTGGCTACCCAGTAAAATACGGCGTCATTTAAATGATGTTAGATTTTGGAATCGTGTCATAAGCTTTGATGAAATTAGACTAACAAAAATGGTCTATAGATGGGATAAATCGTTCAGGCATGTTAACTGGTATTACGAATAAGCAATTATAATGAACCCCATTTCAATGAATGATTATCTTACAGAAGAGCGTGTTATAGATATAGAAACCGTTAAATTGAAACTCTTTGAATTGTATAAAAACTAGAAATGTCATAACCGGAAACCGGTGATTGATGCGCTGCCCGGACTGAGTCCTAAGGGTGAATCACGCATGTATCCATAGTTAGTGTATATCCCTCTGTGTAATATTTCAGTCAAATCTTGGCTCACAGGATCACTGCTGTCTTGGCTAAATACACATTTCCTGGCCATCCCACTGACCCAAACTATCCACCTGTCTTTGATTTTACTCTCCTGTCTTTCTGCCGAGGAGTAATTTACCAGCTTGTTATTGCTCTCTTATTTACGATTGGCAACACTGCTCTTGCATCTATCTATATATCTATATATCTATATATCTATATATCTATATATCTATATATCTATCTATCTATCTATCTATGTGTTTAGCTGTCTATCTATCTGTCTATCTATCTCGAGGCCTTCCCTTCCTTCCCCCACTACATTCGGCATAATCACGAAATAGCCCCCGCCCTCCGATAACGGAATGAGCGAGACCATTGAAAAGCATAGGCTGCCACTCATTCCGTCACAGGTGCGGGGCTTATTTCGTGATTATGCCCTACATTCCTCCCTTCATGCCTTTTTTCATTCCTTTGTTCATTCCTTCTTTTCTTCCTTCCTTCCTTTCTTCTTTCTACCGAATTTGTAAACACAGGATCTAGCTGGCACTAGGATGCTTTTAGGACAAATTTAGTATAAACAAGTTGTTGATAACAGCTAACTTTTACAGTTAACATCAAACAGGACTGCTACAAGGTGTTTTATGTTTCTCACACCTAGTTCCATGTGATAAATGGACATTCTTGAAGTATAAAGTATATGCTGACCTGCTTTTTTCACTTCTAAGGGAATACTTGATATGTGAACAGGAATTAAGGTATGTTTTTCTTTAGGCTTTCTTATCATTGTCAGCTAATAGTAAATAACATGTCACATGAAATATTGTCCATTAGATTTGTAATATGATTGCACCACTTTCAATAAACTTCCTGTTGAGATTAATTGAGTACAAGCAAGCACTGACATAGACCAACTGCACAAATCAAGTTAAAAAAAATCATTGTACTTATTTGAAATTAAAGATTAGATCTGCCAATTCTACATAGAATTCAACTTGCATTAAAATAACACAAACTGGTAAATTCACAACATTGAGGTGATATGAAACAATACCAATCAACACAATTGCATGTTTTTCAGAATTAAGTGAGTTCAATATTGCCTAGAGCCCCACTATGTCATAGGAACCCAAAAAGCTGTAAAACAAATCTCACTGAATTGAAAGCGAGTGCCCCCCCCCCCTCAATGATGACTGTGATGCAGCCATAGTCCTGTGCCCTGCTATGTGAATGCATACAGGCCAGGAGACGAGGCTAATGCAGCCATAGCCACACTTGGGGAGTGTGTGTGTAGAACTGGGCAAGAAATACTTTCAAAATGTCACAATAAAGGCACTAAATGTTAGTTTAAAGATTCGGGGACAAACTTAATGACAGTAACGTAACATACAGTGAAGAAGGGCTCTGAAAGTAGTGGCAGGTGCCCAGTAGCTTTTACAGAAAATTGGGGCAAGAATGTTAACATTTCAGTGTGTGCAAAAAAGCTTGCTTACGAAACCAAGGACTTGCCCAAGGGGGGGCACCCCCAGGGCAGCGCAATGACTGGCGGATAAAGGCTGAGGCCTCTCCTAAGCTAAGGACTTATGTAACCTATAAAGATGAATACTGTTGTGAACCTTTTGCAGAAATAATGAATAATAGAGGTCATAGGTCAATTCTGGCCCAATTTCGCAGTGGTATACTGCCGCTGTCAATTGAAACTGGTCGATTTCATAGTATTCCTGTTGAATTTAGATTATGTAATTTCTGCAATGAAAATGTTACTGAGGATGAGACTCACTTTTTGTTGTACTGTTCAGCGTATGAAGATTTCAGAAATGTTCTTTTTTCGAAAGCTATAGGTATCAATGAAAATTTTGTAAATTTATCTGATAATGTAAAAATTACTGATGTCAAGAAAGTTAGTCAAGTTTACTGCCGAATACTTATATAACTGTTATGAGAACGTACGTCAGTGACTAAGTCAAAGCAGTCGGTTTAGGTTCTTTCATTAGGATGTTATGTTAATCTTAAGTTTAAATTGATATGTTATCTTTTGTACACAGTTACATTTCTACTTTTGTTTTCAAAGTGTGTTGCCTGTGTGTACTATTTACCAGAGGTTTGTAAGCCCCTTGCGGGCTGGGTGCCGTTTGGCACATACCTTAATAAAAATCTATCTATCTATCTATGCTGAAGACTTTTTTGAAATTAAACGCTACCGTTACTTTTGTAATCTTTCTGTTTCAGCTTGTGCATGGCTCAGGAATTGCCAGTGTGAAGTTTGTCAACTACATAGGAGATGGCAAGATGGCAGATGGCAAGTGCTGTGTGCCAAATATCTTGGGTATGTGTGGAGGGCGCTGTGACCTCTTCTTTACAGTCTGTTTGAACGACCCAAAGATTACCAGGTTAGTGACAATGCCTGCCTTCATGAGCCGCATGATATACATTTTTTTAAACAAATATTTTTCTGAATTTTTATGTCAATTATTAGTGAGGTTGGTATGTAAAAATATGAACACTGGTAAATCGAAGCATGCAACATGGCACACACTCGCAAATACATATTTAGACAGGGAGCCACTTCAGATTTAGCCAAGGCAGCCATATTGGTCGAATGATCTGAGAAGCTGAAACCTAAGTGAGCGTACTGATCACTCGACATTATCCCAAGTTGACAAATATTTTCTCTTTCTCAGTTCAGATTCTTCTCCATGTTCGGTGGGAACTTTCACGACTGAAATCACCCAGGACAGCAATGAAATCGCATTCACAGACAAAATCGGAAGTGCTCCTAATCCGTTGAAGATCAATTTCCAAAGTTGGGCGGTTAGTGCTCATGTTAATTTGAACATATTTTTTATTAAAAGTATAAGTTTTTGTTGCTTGATTGATCTATCTAATGATTATTGTCGTTTTTTAAGACAGCCATTGATCTAACAGTCACAGTGAATCACTTATCAGCTGGAACAAATGAAACGAAACTGGTGGAGGAATTAAAAAAGTCTGTCTCGATCACTCCAACAAACACCGAGCAAGAAATTGAACTTTCTGATAGGACAAGGTGAGTAAACCAGAGCTGAAGAAGCAAATAATACTGTTTATTAATGGCAATGATTACTATTTGAGTCTTGATAAGTATTTCAATCTTGATTACTATTCAGTTTTGATCACTATTATTTCAGTCTTGATTACTTTTTTAGTCTTGATTACTACCATAATAAAATTACACACACACACTATTTTAGTCTTGATTACTATTTAAGTTTTGATTACTATTTAAGTCTTGATTACTATTTCAATCTTGATTACTATTCAGTTTTGATTACTATTTTAGTCTTGATCACTATTTTAGTCTTGATTACTATTTCAGTCTTGATTACTATTTTAGTCTTGATCACTATTTTAGTCTTGATTACCATTTCAGTCTTGATTACTATATTAGTCTTGATTACTATTTCAGTCTATTCATGAGCATCTCTGTGTGTTGCGATGAATACTATTTTGGCCCTGGGTGTGGCGTCTACTGCAAGTCATCGGCAGGGGACAACTACGAATGTGGGAAAGACGGAGAAAAGATATGTAAAGCAGGTGAGATCTGAGAATAAATCGGATATTTAACACATAAATACTGTTTTCAAGATAATTAGAAATGGTGCTGTCTGTTTATATGAAACAATCAGTCATTGCTGTTTGCATTAGGAGCATTGCACCAACGCATTCTTAAAGCCAACACCACAGAAGTCCAGCTTTTGATTCTTCAGATTCTTGCTTGAGTACCTACTTTTTAAAACAGCTTTCAAAGTTTTTAATAAATGTAGTCATAAAAATTCCTTTAAAAATACTCATCAGTTATATTGCACATCAGTATATCAATGATCACTTCAGAAATTATCAATGATTTGTTGAGAATAAATAAAATATACCTCTGGCTCAGAACTTTGATGATGTTTGTAGTGGCCCTTGAAAACTAATGAAACTCAACCTAGGCTGAGCCAGCCCCTTATCAATAAAGGGGGACGTGTGATGAGATATGGCAATGGTGAAACAAACGAGCTCCATATAGAGTGTGGCAGACCGAAATCTGATCAGACTGGTAACAAAAAGAAGTGAGAAAAAGAAGGGGTGAAAAATAGCTTCCCTGAGGACAAAAAACTTACGTGCAGCTGGAAGCATAAAAGTCTATTTCACATAATATAGACTAAGTGTGTACTGCAAATGCAACTGGAGTTGTTGCAATATAAAAATAGCAGGCATAACTCTATCCATTACACTTAGCCTGCTTTTACAATGGATTAAACAAACCTTGACTGCAAGGCCTTTGTGCATGGAAATCATCTCACTGATATAGTAAAGGTTGGGAGTTTCCAAGGTTCTTTTTATGAAAAAGACGAACACAGATAAGTTGAGATTTATAACTCCAGCCTCCCAGGTAGCTGGCAAGGGCTTCTGCAAGGTTGTTTGATACTGATTCACTTCACACTTTCAAATGTGACATCATTTACCTTCACTCATACATTTATCTGAAAACGTTTCTTAGTATCACTTTTTGCTCATTTGATACTTTTTTCTTTCAGGCATATACATTTATGCATTATGAATAGGTCCTACACAGATACCACTAACCTAAAGTCATGCTAATTTAGAGGCTATCTTAATCCTTTAACCTTGTGATATAAATCTTCCTTGACGTTCTCCAGATTTACAAGGAGTATTCCAAAATGCCCAATGCAGCATAATTGGTGTAGATCATTCTGTTTTGCAACTTCTGCTAAATGCAATGCTTTACTGGGCATTAAATGCTTAACAGGTTATAACTATTAATTGTGTCTGTCATCACTTTGGTGAGAAGTCTTGATAACATCAGGGATTGTTTTTCACAATTTAGCTCAACTTTAATGAAAACCAGACTTTTGAAAAACAACTTTTTGGCTCCCTCGTTAGCTGACATAATTTTTTGTAAAGATTTCTTTCTGAAAATATAGCAGCCAAACAACATGTAGCCGATACTCACTATTCACCATTGCTCATCAGGAGGTAAGAATATCACAGTGGTTTAGTATGGTGGACTGTATTAGTCCGTTGGCTTCTGAGACCCAGGTTCCATTCCTACCAGATGAGTGTTTCATCTTCTGGCATACTTGTGCAGGCCAATATTACCATGGGCTGATTAGTGCAAAATAAATATAGAATTAATACTAGGGGTAAAATCGTCTGACCCATCCATCTTAATCACTTAGAGATCATGTAAATGTTTACATTGCTGATGTTGTGAGATGAAAAGCAGGCAGTCTGGCAATACTCTTGCAATATAGAAATGGAACATAATTTTTCGATTGGGATCCATATGCCCTGCAGGTTGGACAGGCGCAGACTGCGAGACGAACTTGGATGAATGTGCGAGTTCCCCCTGTGTCCACGGAAGTTGCGAGGACCTTGTCAATGCATACAAGTGCAATTGTGAAAAGGGCTTCCTGGGTGAGTCAGCTGCAAGGTGTTCATAGAACTGCAGATAGTATTTCCATGGAAGGTCCCTTGTACCTGCCATGGTATTTCTCATGACTTTCTCAAGTGACACTTACTGTTTGAGGTTTCACAATGCACAGTGATTGCACACTTTTTCTGAATGCACGAAATAGTATTTTTAAGGCATTGAACGCATCATAACATAAGAGAGCAAACAAACTTACCCACAAGGTCACACCCAAACATGAATGCAATGTGGAACATGTCGATTTATGTAGTTTTAAGTTGGTCTTGTCTACGATGTATTGGCTAAGCATTAACACGTGTCTATCAATATGGATTGTGGCAATACAGAGATGACTTTTTGACAAAGTGCCTGCAACTGTTTTTAGTTATTTTAACAAGGTCATGTTGTACGGTTCCTTCTTCTGTGGTGATAAGTTAGTCTCTTTTACTTTGAGAAAATTTAAGCAACACTGTTGACCTCACACTGAGATGATGCAAGTTTGCCAAAGTTAAGTTTCAAACCCAAAGGCAATGTATCTTGGTCCAGTCCTAGGTTATAGTTGAAACTTGAAACCCATTATTTCATTTGTTTGGACAGCGTTGATAGGGAGGAATGCCAGTGAGAGGAGGTCCTTCGGGGTCTGGCTTTATCAGACTGACCAACTGACCCACAATTCTCCTCCCATACTTCATCTTGAGGAAGACCAGACCTCCAGTTGCCTCAACTCACTGACACAATTCCATTTGTGATAATAAACATGATTTATTGTCCAGTCAGAAAAAAAATCAACAACATTAGGCCACAGCTATTATGGTATTTTGGTCTGTGCCTAAGAGCTTAGTTGTTACATGCCAATAATATTTTAACAGTATGTATGGTATTCCAATGTTTGAGTTTCTTACTGCACATTGGCAATTAAGAGCTCTAGACTCCTTTGAGCTTCTGCCAACCTGATGGTTTTTATTGCACTGTAGCCAAACCACCTGACTTGCTTTTTACCAGCAAGTGCAGAAATATAACTCAAGAGTTATTGCAATAATTATAACAGAAAACAACAGTGCACTAAAACTGAAATGACTTAATATCCCTGTACATATATATTTATGCATGACACTGCATCGTGCACTAATGCCTTTTTGCTAACTTTTGCATGTCAATATAGATTCATCAAACAGTTTAACTTCCTTGTTAATGCTGTACAGTGCCGTCTGAAAGTAAATGAAACAGGTGATATTGTGCCATTGCATCAATGCTAAACATCCTCAGCAAAATTGCTCATAGAAGCATGAATTCTCATCCGATGAAAGGAAAACATATTGGGTCATAATATAAAGGCCGATATGTGAGGCATGTGGGATAATAATGGCAGCCAATTTAGTGAGTGAAACACAGGCCCAATGTTATTTAATAGGGAAGGGTGGTTTACTTACTTATTAAAGACTTTGTCTCATACCTAACTCCGACTACAGCAGAGAAAATTGGCTGCCATTATTATCCACATGCCTCACATATCAGCCTTTATGATCCAATATGTTTTCCTCTCATTGGATGAGAATTCATGCCTCTACAAGTAGTTTGGTTGAGGATGTTTAGCATTGATGCAATGGCACAATATCATGCGTTTCACTTACTTACAGGCGTTTCACTTATACTTACAGGCAACACTGTATCTTATTAGGATCTGCAGTTGACCCAGCTTGCAGTTGTAGTAACATATAAGCCTGTACCATTTAGTTAGATCCCTCTTCTGCACAATGCATGTCTGAAATGCCTGGAATTTCTGCTGGAGCAGAGAGATTTGCAATTAGATCTATAGCCTAAAGGATAGTTCTTAAAAATCAAGACATATATGACGATGTAACTAATATTTTGTAAAGTGTTATAAAGAAGCATTTTAAGGAATTTGAGTATCTCTCCCTCTCTCTGCTCTTGTCAATTCTGTCTGATGATTTATGCAACTTTGCATGCGACCGATAACCCGCAGGAACCAATTGCGACGAGGAGAAGGACGAGTGCGATAGTAGCCCGTGTAAGAACGGAGGCAAGTGTTCTGATGGCGCTAACTCCTTCACCTGCAGCTGTCCCAAAGGCTTTGTTGGTGAGATTGTGCTTTCTCCACATGCTTATTTGCTTACTATACCTTCAACACAATACATGCCAATTGAATTGCTTACATTGATAAACATCTTTGATATTGTTTATTATTACATACTCCAATCTCCACGCCATTCACCCTAGCTTTTACCACATTTACTGCAGAATATAGTTTTCGTTTTTCCAATAATCCCCTCATATTTTGCCATTGCCTTCTTTATTTTTTTTTATTGCTTAAATGCTGCTATTTCCTAATTATGCTGCTGCCATTGTAGGCTGATCAAACTTTTTGTTACAAGTGGCTTTTACCCTGCATCACCAACATATACATATATAAAGCTACCAATCAAAGGTCAGCTAGGCATCCAGTTGGAGAAATGGCTGAATTAATTGTTTTGCAAACTTGTGTTTTAGGAGAGAACTGTGAGGAGAGGAATATACCATACGCATGTGCCAGCAACCCCTGCAAGGGCGGCGCCACCTGTAAGGATGTGGGCGCCAGTTTTGAATGTGCGTGTCCAGTTGAGAGGAAGGGGAAGCTGTGTGAGACCTGGATCCCCCACATTTGTGACGAGAAGCCTTGTAAGAACGGGGGACAGTGCATCCGCATGGGACACGCATACCGCTGTGTTTGTCACAAAGGTTATTACGACATCAAATGTGACCGAGAAATTGGAACGGGAGCCAAAAGTTCCAAACTAACAGGAGGCGCAGTTGCTAATTCTGGCTGTTTCACCTTGACCCTCTTGTCTGTTCCTATATTCGCCATTTTCAAGTGATTTTCTGTCGTACCTCTCCGGTGACTACCTAAATCTACCTTTATTTTAAAAATAGACCTTTATTTTGTGCAACACTGGATGGATTACTCTCAACATCCTCTGGATTTATTACAATGACTACAGACTAAAACATGGATTTTTTAATAATGCATTTTTAACCAACTGTTATCCAACAAAAACATCATTAATGGAAGTTTTCCAGTGCAAATGAACGGATTAATAGTAAACTAACCAGCCAAGAGAGGATAGTATGCTGGTAATGTCCCTTTGCCACAACCATACAATATTTATTGTACTCCATAAAAAGCCTATGCTCAATGTGTTGAATATTAGTCCAGATGGAATGGTGTCTCAAGTGTGATTTGTGATTTCTTTGCATGTCTGTGGGTGTTTCTTAATAAAGAAAGAGTCTTTTTAATACATACATGTTCTCTTTTTCTTGGCAGCCGGTTGTTTCTCTTGTGCAGAATCGAGGTCCCTCCCATGGAGCATGTGGCCCTGTGTGTTTGAGGGAAGGTCAGAATGTAGCATATCTCTGCAATTTCTTTGTTTCAAGATAACCAAGGATAACGAAGATGATAAATGGCTGTTATCCCCTGGGTGTTCAACATATCGCGTTCCATTAAGATTATTCAGAATATCAGATAGGGCCTAGGGATAACGTGGTGGAGCTTGTGCACTTTCAAACCCAGTGAGGGTGAGGTAGAGATGGGGGTAGTTGCCAGCAATAACATCCAGGAAAGGGTCAATCAGGAGAGGGTCCAGGGTCTCTAGAACATCCAACAACACTTCCGTCTGTTTGTCCGGACTTGTTTGCATCACTTCTTCCGCTTCCGCTTGACCTAAGACGCCATCTTTGAGCAGGTCAGGAACTACCTCGGAAGCCCTCAGCTCCACCAGAAGTAGATGGCGCCACTGGTGCAAGGGATACCATTCATCTATTGGGCGATGCTCGGAATCTGAAATCACAGAGAAAGGAGTAAACCTCGGATCTGTAATGTGTCCTGTGAGAGGCATAGGAATTCTCATTCTTTTGCCAATGATATTAAACCAAGAAAGCCCCTCTAAGGTCCTATGTAAGTATTGGCCTTTTCTAGGGGAGAGCAGTGCACGTTGGTCTGCCTTTTGATATTTTAGCTCTCATGAGAAAAATCAACACAGTTACACATTTTAACTGAATCTGCTTCATGCAACCCAATGTCGTAAGAAATGGCCATAGGTCCATATCTTTGTATTACCTGTGTTACCCTGTTGGTTTCGATATATGAGACTATAATTGTCTCACATAAAACTCTTAACACCGCTGAGATACAAAAAGTCAATTTAAGAGATGCCTGCAACAAAAGTAATGTGTTATGAGGTTTATTTTTACCATATCTAAGAAGTTGGTCATCACCGTGACAGTCGACCAGCAGCAAGTAGAGATTGGGATAGTTCTTGGCCAGTGCATCCCTGAATGCCATGAAAGCCAGTGGCCCTCTCTGCACAACCATCTCAAGCAACTTTTGCGCCCTCTCGTGGGTTTGCTCCAAATCCATTAATTCCTCAAAATCTTCCGAGGAGAACTTGACTGATGACGTCATCTGAGGAACTATTTTAGTGACGTCGACCGTCTGCTTCAGGGTTTCCCAATGGTCAAACAATCTCCACCAAGCAGAGGCCATGTTACAGTCCTTCAAATACCAGGAAATTGGGAAATTCTACCTAGAAAGTTAAAAGATACATCATCACAAGTTCATGTTTGTTTCTGCCATAAAAATTATGGCAGACAGACACGTATAGGCAGACAAACACACTGTTTTACTTTGGCCATTCCAAGAAAATATGTCCTTATGTGGTTGTTCATTGGAACAAATTACAATAATTCCTTTATCAAATGTTTGTTACAACCAAAAGTTCTACATGCCTGATAAGCTAATCGGGCATGCTTTTTGGATGCCAGACACTCAAATAGGTCTTTGTCAGAATATCTAGCCCCCGATCTAGCCTACTCCCCTAAACATGCTTTCCCAATATCCCAAAAAGTGCAACTATGCCGCATCTTCTACTGAACTTTTGCGCGCCAAAGGTTCAGATGAAATATCCTCTGACCGAAGAGCTTCTGATGAAATAGTTTCTCCAGAAAAGCGAATATGTTCAAATAGCATGTTGGGATATTTGATCTTTTCCCTAATATATTACGTACAGCTATTTGTAATATCCAAAGACGTAGTGATATCTGCTATTAAATTTTGGTCTATTGAAAAATACAGAGTTTCTCATGTGCAGCCCCAAAACTCTGGAATAGTAGGGCTGAAAAAGTAACACTTTACCTTAAAACCCACAAGTTTGTTTAAAAAAAATCCTCCCTTGATCTCACATAAGATGTGCAAATGAGCAGTTTAACGGAATTAGCACTATATTAATAAGATTGTTGTCAGACCATAAACATAAATTTTAATAATAAAAGAAGTGGTGGAGGAACTCCCTAAGAAACCGAAGGAATTGACAGAGAGAAATAAATATCTTTACCATAATTTATGAAAGAACTATGGGAATCAAAAGAACTCAAAAGCAACTATATAGGCACCCAACAGGAACAGTGGGAGAACTCAGACTTAAGCGTGATATAGGCCTAACAGTCTAACACTGTCTACAAGTGGACTGCTCTTGCATTGCCACAGATCAGAACATATGCTGTCTTGTGTTGCCACCTAGTGATTAGTGTGCTGTTCCGCGAGCTCCTGTGAGCGTCCACATAATTTCTATCAGAGGAACACACAAAATTTTGTCTGGAAGACACCGGGGCTGTTTCTGAGTATGCTGATGGCCTTGTCTACTTCCTTAGAGAATGTGATTGCCGAGTCTGACTCTGGTATACATCAATGTTGAATAGAAATTTTGTGAACGCGCAATGGAATTGGAACTATTTCTTGGGACAGCAATGATGTAGCATACAAAATCAACTTTTGTGCCAGGTGGCAGCAGCATGCAGTTCTCATTTTCACCAGACTGGGCCTAACAGTTACTCAAGAAGAACGGAGCAGGAAGGACTCAGGAGTCAGGAGGAACCCTTGGAAGGAAAGAACTCAGATGGAATTCAAATGGAATCCAGAAAGAACCGTGGAGGGGAAGGAAGGAACAGTGTGCCAACTCAGAAGACTCAGATGTTCACGACTGAATCTAAACTAAAAACAAACTCTGAAACAGCTGCGAAGGACTCAGAAGTGCTTCAGAAGAAATTCTGAAACAAATGTGTTGGTGACTCAGGATAATCTGCATGGCTTCCCAGCATAATGGTTAGCACAACTGCCTTGCAATCTGGAGCATCGCGCAGGTTCAAAAGCAAGTCCGGCTACTCGGTACACACGTGGCAGTGGGTTCGATTCATAACCAGTAAGAGGACTGAATCAGCTACCGACTTTAAAATAAAACTAACTGTGAATAAACTCTAAAGGAAAGTTCTGTGGACTGCACATGGAGGAACCAAAAAGTACTCAGAAGGTAATAATACCGTAATATAGAGCCATCCAGATTACTGGATGAACTGTGCAGGACCTAAAAAGAAACTTTGGTCTGTGGACTAAGAAAATTACTGAAGGAACTATGAAGGAAGTCAGAAGGAGCTTTGAGGGAACTCAGCAGGACCTCAGAAGAAACTCAGAAGGAACTATACTGGGAGTAGCTTCGGAAGAACTGTGAACGACCTGCAGAGAAACCATAGAAGTCTTCAGGAGAAACTAATAACATTTTGCGAACGTGATAACAATACCTTCTTCGAACTTCGTTGGCTGAAGGTAAAAACTGTCTGGAGCATGGCATAATGATCTTGGTGTGGAATATTTGCACTAGAAGTAGGCCTATCAACTTATGAACTGGGAGCATCATGGTTTACTCTTGGAGAAAAAGGTTTTCTCACAGTCAAAATCACACAACTATATACCGGTAGAATGTGTGTGAATTATTTACTTATAGGGCATGAAGATCTCATCAAAGTCTGAACCATCATGACAATGTCCCTGCAAACCGGGCTATATCAAACTTGGATGGATAAATACTGACCACTGACCTTAATTAGCAGCTGCAAGAGTAAATGCACTCAAGTTGTGTGGCCTTAAAAAAACACCAGTGTTTGATTGTCAATTAATCAGAACAAACAGTGACAAACATCAAATTCCTTAAATAGCCTCTTTGAGGCATCTACGAATAAAGTTTCAGGATCTCTGTCTGCTGCTGTCTGATGACAGACAAAAGAGGCAAAAACAAGACAAACACTTCTGTTATATTCCAATAGATATGTATTAAACTTCAACAACTTTGTACAAAACAATAAATTAACAGTATTCACAAAATCTGAATTCCAATGGACAGTTCCATTTATAGCAACCAAATCTAGCAGCAGATCAGTGTAAGCACACGTTAGGACAACGTAATCATAATTACAAAACACATATCATCAATATTGTCACGACGAAATCATCAAATAAATTGTCCAAAAAATGAAAGATTGAGTTATGGAAGATTTGAGCCTGCAGGAAGAAGATGACAGCTCGGTGGCTTTGTCGATTGACAAAGTTAAAAGATTTTTATTCTCAGGGTTGTGTTCTTGTTGGCCTGTTGGCGGTTCTTCTGTTGTAGTGTCATTATCTGAAGGTAAAAATAAAAGGAATTTAATGATGGAGAACAGTTAGAAGAGCGATGTATTGTCTTTATAAATTTACACCTGCAATCATTAGTCGAATAATAGCTACACTTTACACATTTTAAAAAATTATACAACTGCGCACTGCATCAGTCTCATGCATAATTATTGCCTGTCCCGGAAAATGTAAATGACACTAGTGTTTATAAGGTAACTGTATCACCTATGAAACTTGAATCTTTCCCATCCAAAATTTGAACAGAGTTCAAGTGCTGAGATGCTAATTTGCAGTTTTGCATGGATGTATTGCATTTGGGATGGTACCGAGACGTTGTAGCTTACTTTTTTGGTGTCTCCCTTTTTTCACTGGGAAGAAACTGGTCAACTACCTGTTAGATATTGCTTGACACAAGTTGACTGGACCATAAAGAAAAGTAAAATAAGTGAAATTGTAAAATAGCTAAAATTGTACTTACCACAGTTGGAGAAGACTCCCTCGAGACAGTAGAAGTGGCCGTCGGTGCATCTGCAAAGGGAACAGCCCAGTCTCCCCACGTAGCCATGGCGCAGGATGCCACAGGACTTTCCTTCTGTCACCACCGAGAACTCACAGTATCTGCCATAGAATCCCCTGGAACAACAAACGGTACAAGTTAGTAAATTATGTAGCCTAATGATAAATCTAGATAGAAAAATGGGTCTACAAAGAAAGAAAAATGGGTCTACAAAGAAAGAAACGAAAAATAATGAAGAAAGAAAACAAGATATTGAGAAGAAAGAAAGAAAGAAAGAAAGAAAGAAAGAAAGAAAGATAGATAGATAGATAGATAGATAGATAGATAGATAGATAGATAGATAGATAGATAGACAGATAGATGGATATATAGATAGATAGATAGATAGATAGATAGATAGATAGATAGATAGATAGATAGATAGATAGATAGATAGATAGATAGATAGATAGATAACTTACTCTTTGCAGTGGCAGAAGCTTCCCAAGATGCAGAGTCCTCCATTTTTGCAGCACTTGTGTTTGCCCTTCTTTGGATTCCCTGAAATAAATAATTTAAAGTTAAAACATTTATGTTAAGAATACCTATGACGTTAAATCTTGAAATTAATTAATATCTATCTGTCTATCTATCTATCTATCTATCTATCTATCTATCTATCTATCTATCTATCTATCTATCTATCTATCTATCTTTCTTTTAAATGTTTCTGACAGTATATGGTAAGTGTGACTTACTGGATTGAACCCCATGCCCATGCCTGACTTTCTTGGTGCTCGATACTGGAGGTCCATCCGCCTGTATTTCTTCTGCTTGTGGCGTCAAAGTTCTGCCCAGGCCTAGGAGGGTGGCACCTGAAGAAAAAGAGTATTTGGTCAGTAATTAAGTCCTCAGATGCCGAATTGTCACTTTGGAAAAGGATAAACACATATTACAATAAAATGGCGCCAGAAATAAATATTATGTTAGTCTGTCGCCCATTAATACATCAGGCATTGTCTGGTGCCAAAAGGTGTGCCTGTTCTTTAAGCTGCTAATTACCAATGGCCCATTGCACGTTGGTCTAAATCCCACTCCCAGCCTTTGTATTAAGATTAAGAATAAAATCTCCAAATTGTGCAGCCAAAGCCTATACCAGCATTGTGTGACTTGCTCCCTGTTATGAAATGCTCCACAGAAAATAGATTCATGCATGAGGGTTCTAAAGTGTCAAAATAGATTTTTACTTACTTGAGGCTTCATTTATAAAGTTCTGGATGAAAACGAGCAACACGACCCTGCAAAATAATAACAAAAAAATATGTCAGTTGCAGAGCTATGAAGACATTTTATCACGGTTAAAATTGGCAAACTGCAAAAGTAAAAACAAAACCATCCTCAGTTATTGATAATGGCATTTCTGAAAAAAGTGTATGGCATTTTTCATGTATGTTTGCACTACTCACCTTGCTAATGAAGTGTTCATTTTTCTTGGATCGAATTTGAGAAAAAGTATGATCACTTGGAGAAATGTAATCTGGAGAGAAGTCTGTAATAAAACTGTCTATCCTGCATTTGTCTGTCTGTCCAGCTCTTTTGTGTGTCCTGCGTGAGGTATAATGTCCTTGTCTTGAGGGTTGCAAACTATTCCTGTATTTGTACATCCAGCGTATCCTCCGCGTGCCCAATGCAATGCCTACCACAAACCAAAAGCTGTTGTTTGTGTTTCAACTCCTTTGACATGTGCCTCTTGTTTGTGGTCAAACTCTTGCAATCATGTCAGTTGTTTGTGCAAAGTCTGACACATGTTTGCGGACGTCCTGCATTTGATGTGTGGCAAAAGTACAACAGCCTGCCACTCAGGTGTGGGTCCCAATTAAGGACAATAGGCTAATTGGAGTGAAACAAAAACCCTAATCAGCCTAATTGCCCCCCCCCCCTTTGTCGCAGGGGCTTAGCACTAATGCAATTTACTTTCCAGATCAGCAATGCCTGGTAATGGCTCTCTTAAGAAGTTAATGGATCCCGAAATTATCCAACAAAAGATATTAGTAGACTCGACCATTATTTAAAAAGTTAGAAAAACAAAACATTCGATTTAATGGTCTATAATTGCTGTAAAGTGGTTTTATCTTTGAAAAAAAAAATCTAAGCAGTTTAGAAATTATTATAGTTCTGAAATTAAATAGTTATAATCCAGTATTTTCATAAAGTCATTATCTAATGCTTGTTCTAATTAAATTAAGTGTTTTCTATTTGCCGAGAGCACAAACCACAGACCTGCATGTTGTGGCTGACAGTTTTCTCCCATAAACTTGATAAAGCAAATAAAATCAATTTCAAATATAATGTTAAAACCTTTATTTTCACAATAGAGGCCAAGTTAGGAAAGTTCAAATTATTTATCATGATAGATAGATAGATTGATAGATAGATAGATAGATAGATAGATAGATAGATAGATAGATCTTTCGATCAGTCGATAGCTAGATAGATAGATAGATAGACATAGCATACCAATTTGGGAGGGGCAAACGACATTTGCCCAAATTTAAATATCAAATTAAATTTGAAACCATCATTTCAATAATGCTTATTTAATCATCTGCCCGAATTGTTCAGCCTTTTTGCCGGAATCTTGGTGTTTTCAACCCCCCCCCCCTCCTGTAGGTATGCCTATGCGATAGATAGATGGTTTGTAATTCGTTAGATGGGATATTAAAAAAGTCTAAAACAACTGAATCTTCAAAAAAGCCATACCAGGCATCAGACAAGGCCCAGGTGAGGTGTGGCTCAAGGCATCACAGGTGAACGTTTCGGCGGGATTTGTACTATTCTGCCGGCTCGTTGAAGAGGCAGCACCTGACAGAAGGCATGTCGCGACATCTCTCGTATTTTTTTAACTCAATGGGCGATAATAAAGAGTGGTTGTGGATTGATTGCTGGAGTGGAAAAGTTTAGTTTTTGTGTGGCAGGATGAATTTACGATCATGTTCTCCATAACTATGAATTGAAGGAAGGTAAAACACTGTGCTGCCATTAAAAGTTTTTTTTCCCCAGGCTTATGTGACCACGTCTTACCTGCATAGGCTGAAAGGCTGAATAAATTCAATAATAGAGAATGCCAAACTCAATATTATTCACAATTCACAATTTTCAGTGAATTGGTAAATGTTTAAATCCCTCACAGAACCTGCTTTCTAAACATGAAAAATTATTGTCTCAAACTCGACTGTTTTTGCAAAATGTGTCCCAGTGCTATATATGCTAGTCTCTAAATCGAATGCCAGTAATGGCCGGATTCAATAAATCACCAGCAACTGGTGTCTACTGTCCTACTGTAGTACTGATAAGGTCGGTAAGGAGTGTTTGTGTACCCCACACTGGTCGCTGGTCCCGAGCAATACTATATGCCGTGTTTACAACCGGTTGCTATCGGACCCTATAAACTTCTTTTGCTTTTGAAGACTTGAACTACGTTAACGACACGGCACTCCCCCTTTACCAATTTGTTTTACTGCCCGGGGTTTCCAGAAAAAGAAACGAGGGCAGCGGGACTGTCAAATGAAAGGCTCCCCCCGGACAAGGGCAGGAGGGGCAATTTTAAAATTCCCAAGATTGTTTCTGTGTTTCAGATGCTGTAGGCCAGTGCAGCCGTTCGCCATGGACCGTCAAGTAATTTATGGCATAGCGATTGCCACGGTGGCGCTAGTGTGCTACCACAATTCCTTGGACTGTGGTTTTGTGTTTGACGACATTTCTGCCATCAGGGACAACAAGGACCTGCGCCCGACCACTCCTCTGTCAAATCTCTTCTGGAATGACTTCTGGGGAACCCCCATGCATTTAGTAAGCCTGCCTTGAATTTTTAAGTATTTTATTTTAAGATATTAAAAATTTAATAAATATAACATACTGTCCGTAGACTGTATGTGGGGGGGGGGGGGATTGGTGTAGTGGTTGCATGCTGGGCTGCCAATCGCTGGGTCCAGGGTTCGAATCCAGCTCTTGCCGGGTCACCTGGGCCTATGTTAGACCGCTGTTTCAATCATCCTTCACCTCATTGCCATGTCCTCCTCCTGTCCTAGGTAGTCTACCAAGTGAATAAATACTGGACGTCAAGCCCCAATCATCCATCCATCCATAGACTGTATGTTAAATAATCTTGCCAAACATTCTAGGACTTTATGTGTATAACTTAATAGCTTTATTCAACCATGTAAAGCCCTTCTCATGAGAGATGACATTTTGACTCTACTCCCGACAACATGAAATCATTCTGTAAATGCACACTTGCGTAGATATAATATTAAAATGTGCAGATATTTTGTACTTTTATCTTGTTCTGTACTGTTAAAACCATGAAGTGTTTTCCTGAATATTGATCTGTATATCTTTTGATGTTTCTCTAATTTTTGCAACTTTGTGTTTCCAGGAGAAGAGCCACAAATCCTATCGACCATTGTGTGTGCTCACATTTCGATGGAACTACAGCTGGAGCCAACTGGCCCCCATGTCCTACCACCTCGTGAACATGCTGCTCCACGCTGTCGTCTGTCTCATTTACTTCAAGTGAGGCTTTACTGCTTTAGATGTTTGGAAAATGGGAATATTATATTTAATTTTATATAATTATATATGTTTGGTCACCTTGGTGATTAATTTCAGTATTTTATTAAAAATGTCATTCTCCGGAATAAGTTGTTTTCTTAGTTGATCTGGATCTGTAATTGAATTATTCTGAAGGAGAACCAGAACGAAACTTCTTAATAAAAACAGGATACTGAGTATGTAAAATCCAGGTACACCCACATGCACTGTCCATCAGCAATAAAGCCTATGGCTATGCTCGGTTGCTCTCCCACTGCTATCTTGTCATTAATATTCATAAATTTAGACATGTATTTGTGCAATGTAGGCCTATCATAATCATTGAATGTGGTAACTTTGAACATTAGCAATAAATGAACGTAATATGTCACTCAGAAGTAAAAATTGTTTTCTTTTGCAGGATGTGCCAGATGTTCCTCAAGGACATCACCAGTTTTTTTGCTTCACTTTTATTTGCTGTTCATCCGATTCACACTGAGGCTGTGAGTACATCAAGCGTTGACATTTCTTGATAATATTTTGTAATTTTTCTTGGCCGTTTTAAATATACTTCCAATTGATCTATTGCTCTGTTATTAATGATTTTGTAAGTTGTAACTGATGTGATCTATCTTTGATCATTTCAGGTTACGGGTGTTGTAGGGAGAGCAGAGATGTTGTCGTCGATATTTTATTTGGGAGCGTTAATGACGTACTCCTCGTGTACAGGGAAAAGAGCTAAAACAGGTGAGGTCAAATGGACACATGAACTTTCCATCTCTTTGAGAATTTATCTTGCGGGGGCTATTGATCTGGGTTCAAAATTATCTTTGCAGTAAACCCATGTGAAAGAGAATTCATTGTATTTTATTTACCTTGAGTATAATGTTGAAATTTCAGAATTAAGTTCTGAAACTGCTTTGAATTTTTCAGACTGGAAGAAGCTGCTGGTGACAATTGCTCTGGTGTCGACTGCTATGCTTTGTAAAGAACAGGGCATCACTATAATCGGTGTGTGCTGTGTCTATGAAGTGTTTATTGCTCAAAAGGTGAGGCCTTTTATTACTTTTTTATCAAGTTTGGATATGAGTTCCTCCGTGGCCTAATGGTTAAGAGTGCTTGTTTGCACAACCACTGGCTCTGAGGGCGTGGGTTCGAATCCCACCCCGGAACTCAATTTAGTCCGAGCCCATGGGACATTAAATGGAGGCGGGTTGTATCCAGTGTTCTATGCTGGGGCAACTGAAAGACCCTGGGCATCCCTGAATTAATAGGGTATGTACCAGACTCACAGTCTTCTCATCTCATCATCATACGGCGATCGCCTGCCTCGATATAGCCGACTAAGGTGCTGCAGAGGCGTAAAACACAAACAAACAAACAAACAAACAAAATCAAGTTTGGATAGGTAAATTTCCATGATCAGTATCATGCATATCAGTATAAACTTTTGTAGATATTTCATATAAACATTAAAAGTAACATTCATTGACTGTCCATTTATAACATCCTGACAGGGAATACCCTGACAACTCAGCCTGGACTTTTGAGTATTTTGCGTCAAGGGTCTGTACGCATCACTCAAAGCTCTGTAACACCCCCTCTGCCAGTTGTTTACCCTTTTTGCCCCATCCTTAAATGGTCTTGGCCATTGGCCAATAGATTTAAAATTATAGCTGTCATTCAAAGATACAGAGTGGGGTGATTTAGCTGGGGAGTGGCTAATGTGTGACCAACAAGTCCCTCATTGGCTGACCATCCCTATTTGTTTGAAATTCAGTAGATTTATAATTTGGCCTATATACAGTGAATCTTTGGCTGAATTGTCAAGGCCTGCCTTTGTCAAGATGATTTATAACTGAATTTTGGTTTATAATATTGTAATCTTGTCTTTTTCTCGTACAGCAACTTCGATGAATTTCCTTTCAGATGACAGTGAGAGATATTCTCAAAATAATCGGCAGCTTTCTCGTGGGTAAGCCCCAGTTGGAGGGCTGGTTGAAGGACGCCATTTTGAGAGTTGTAGTCCTTATTAGTTCCACCGTGTTCCTCATGATCGCTCGAATCAAAGTCATGGGAGCTCAACTCCCGGTCTTCACAAGGTATAATATATATGACATCCTAATGATTTTACTTAAATTTAGTTATCTCTATCTATTCTTGGGAGATAGTAATGATTAAAAAATGGTGATTGCCTTCCCCATCATTCTTGAAAATCATCTTGTTCAATAATTTCTGAAATTTTTCCTGTATCGACAACTTATTGTCTTGTCACCAATTGAATCTATAGAGCTTATGTGCTGTTGTGAAACAAGGTGTTTTATCCATTTGATTATTCTATAAAAAAAAAATTGTCATGCTCTCCAATCTATCAAATGAATTATGTCAAATTATCCCTCTAATTCTTCACTGTAATCCACATGATACTAGATTGAAGCGTCTTTCTCCTTAGGTTCGACAACCCTGCCTCCGTAGCTCCCTTCCCCAGCCGACAGCTCACGTTCAACTACTTGTTGCCCGTAAACGTCTGGCTCTTGCTGTTCCCCTCTGAACTCTGCTGTGATTGGACGATGGGAACCATCCCTCTAATTGAATCTCTCTTTGATCTCCGCAATCTCGCCACCCTCCTCTTCTACGTCGTTTTTGGCAAATTTGTCTTTTACATTTCCACCACCAGGGGGCCTCGAGTGAGAGCCATTGTTATGGTGAGTCTCTAAAGTTCTCAAAGAATTCACGTTGATTGTGGACATGAAATTCGTACTCAATGGTATTTTCATTGTGATTTGATGACTGTCAGTTACACATTTAGATATTTCTTGTTATATTTCAGAGTTTGGCTCTCATTGTTCTTCCCTTTATTCCGGCTTCAAATCTGTTTTTCCCAGTTGGATTTGTCGTGGCCGAGCGAATTCTTTACGCCCCCAGCATGGGATACTGTATGCTTGTTGCTCTGGGCTTTGATTTGTTACATCAGCATTTTAGGTGAGATGCCATAAAAGAACCTATTATAATCAAAATTCCATCAAAATATGATTTTTCCATTTTTTTTATGCAAAATACTATTGCCCATCTCATCATTACGTCTACCCGCCATGCGCCTAATGCAAACAATGGAGTAATTGTCACTGCTGTTTCACGATGATGAATATGAATAAATACTGTATTTGCACTTCTCATGCATTCCAGAAAACTTAAGTATTTGGTTTGGCTCTTGATGGCTGTTCTTCTACTTGCGCATTCCTCCAAAACTGTTATGAGAAATTATGACTGGTATGTACAACTAGATATATCGTGAATTACAAATGTATATTTGATTTGTTATGTTTCATAAAATAACATAAACCAGTTATAGACGGGACCATGAGCCGCAGGCTCGCCGAGCGCAGCGAGGCGTCCCGTCCCTTACAGCAAACGTGTGGAGTGATCCAGATGATACAAAAAAATAAAGTGATTCAGACATCCCATAATATGATCCTGACTACTTTTTCTCGTCACGTACGTACGTGACAATAAATAAAAATCTATGTGACAGCATCAGCAAATACTCTTTTTCATCAAATTGCTTGTTGGCGTCTTGATTATATAAAAAAAAGAACAATTCTAGTAGAACTTCATCAAAACAAATTGTTTTTACCCATAGGATTTTTTTGGATGCTTTATTTCGTGATTTTTCGTCATTTTCGGCACTTTGTTGACTGGCGACGCACCGAAATCAACTATGACGTCATCGATTCATGTGCACGATGTGCACGAAGAAGCTGGGAGAAGGTTGTGCTTTGCTTCGTGAAAACATGCAGGGCTGAATCCACATTGATCTCTTTTGATGATTTTGAAGTGGCAAACTGACAGGATTTGCAGGGTATGTCTTCTTTATAGTGTTGTTAGATTTGGAGGCAGCTAATGTTAGCTGATCTTAGGCCTTTTTTCGTACGTAGAAAGCACTGGCTTTGACTTTGTTTGACAAGTTTGAGCAGTGTTGAAAAGTTGTCAAATTGCGATGTGAATTATGTGCACAAAATGACTCGTTTTGAACAAGTTAACTCTCTGAAACGTCGGTCAATGTATCAGATATAATTCTGGAAGTATTTTGCACTAAAATTGACGTCTGTAGCTGTCCTGTAGGCCGAGGAATCGTCCAAAACGTTTCGGAATTTATTTTTCACGTTTTTGTGATGTTTTGGTGCTTTTTTTTTTTTTAACAACCGTGCGTTCTTGAAATGAGAAACTGTGGGGGGCAAAGATTATCGCATTCTTTTGTGAAGATTAAGGTGTTCCCTCATGAAAATTATCACATTCACACTACCCAGTTATCTTTGCAACTTGCAAGAGGACACGATGATTGCGATGGAGCGTGATGATTGCGAGGGAACATTAGGTGACACGAAAGACGGCAAGGTTACGGGAAGATTGCGAAGTGATATGAACGATCATAATCATCGCGAGGCAATGCAATAATCTTTGCATGGAAAACAGAGGCCTAATGCTACAAGGAGCAGAGGGATGTGAAACATTGAAAGGGAATGCAATGATTGCGAGAGAATGCAAAACATAGCAACAAAACGCAAAAGATCACGAAAAAGGCAAAATATCACAAGAGAACACAATAATCTTTGCGAGGAAATGCGATAATATATATTTTTCAACTCAATGTCCTTCAATGTGCTCAGTATAATTGGAGTCACGTATTATCATAGGCATAATTTTGTGAGGTCAGCTAGACAATCATGAAAAGGACATAAAATTATATGGCAGGACCAAATTAGTGTATTTTGGCTTTTTTCTTGACTGTCTAAATCTGTCAAGGAATTAGGGGTGGACATCATTTGTAGGTCTGCAACAGACCATCGGTTCACTGACTCCTGGTTCGGTACTGTCCTCCGTTTGATATTCACGGTTGGGTTTTTTTCATGGTTAAGTATGAGTCAGCTAATCGGCACTATTTTTGCAGTAACATGCCTAGAAGTAACTGCTAAATTAGCCCTATACTAATTAGGGCTTTGGAATCGGAAGTTGTGGAGAAGGAGGTTTTTTGGTAGAGTCGGAGTCAGAGTCGAACTTTGACTTTCAGGTGGAGTTTGAGTCAGTGTCGAAAATTAAATTGGTGACTCCTGAGTCAAGGTGCTCAGTAAAAATAGTTAATATAATTTGCAAAAACACAGTTACAAAAATTGGTGGCAGGTGTCAAATGGGGTAGGTTCAATACATGTTGTCAATACTCATTTTTGATTTTCTATATACTCTGAGCATCATTAAAAACGCAACATTGCAAAATTGCTTGAAATGGCACTTTCGTTTAAAATATGAAAATGAGTTTGCACGCACCTAGTAGTTGCCATCAGGTAAACTCATGACTATTTTCACATCTCTAAGTGCAATATTTTTGTGTCAAATTAAATCGTCGTGACTACTGTCGAAAATGCAAGTCACAAAATTTCAAGATCCTATGATTATTAATTTTTCTTGTTCTTTCTGTTATATTTTTTGATCAGCCAGGAAAGCTTGAAAACCATTTTACTCGCTTGATAGGATGGGAAAAGGGGATATTTGACTCAACCACAATTAAAGATGAGCAAATTAATAAAATTTAAGTGTCAATGCTGCCCTGCCCCCTATAGGAGTTTTTGTCAAAATCTTACAAAAATAAGTTTTATTCAGATTTTTGCGAGTATTGATATGAAATAATTATCTATGCATATGTTTCCATCCTGGGCATGCATAAAAACCCCCATTGTTCAGTACTTTGTGTTCACATGATTAATTTGCAATTGGTAATTTCTAAATTTTGAGTTTTTCATTCAAAAATTGCTTTATCCTCAATATTTTTTCAAAATGTTTATGGGACATCTTTTGGGAACTCCTGTGCCTGGTATGTTAACATTTCATATGATTAATCCCATCCAATATGCCACAAAACCAATATCACCATTGGTCCATTTTCCATTGAAGTACAGTCTGTGAACTGAAGTTTCAGACAGAACTCACTAAAATAAGCGCTCTGCGGCCAAAAGTGAATCTCTTTTCGTGGGAGTTACTAATATGCCTTTTAAGACCATACATAAGGTCTGTACCAGATTTGATAATTATTGATCAATTAGAACTTAGAAAATTTTGTTATTTAATGATGTTGCGTTTTTAATTATGCTCAGTGTATGTGTATTGCGATACACCAATTGCACCACAAACAAATTTTTACTAGAAATTCACAAATTTTCCTGTAGCATGACAAGCCTATGTTCAGTTATTGAATTCGAGAAAGCCTGTTTTTTATTTTTTATCAAACTATCCTAATTTTCAAATTAAACCAAGCTAATTCATTTAAAGGCCAATGGACATTGCAAACTTGTAGATCCCCCCCCCCCCAACCCCAATTTCTAACTTCTCGCCCCAAATCAAATTTAATCATTTTCATTTTTGTAATTTAATTTTACTTCCAGACCAGCAAGACAAGCAGATGGAGAAGAGACCATGCAGATTGCCAAGGAGTTTTGATCTAATTATTTAGTGTCAGTTCCTTTATCTTACTTACTAGATTTCATATTATGTACATAGACCTGTATTATGTGACCTTGTGTATGACCAAACAGTGTTTTGGTCCATGAAATCTTCTGGTACAATTCGCTGTGGCAGCCTGTCGGTATGAACATATTGATATTTGGAACAATTGATTCGTGAAGTCACCTCATTGTAATAGCTGACTCTTCAGTTGATCTATGAAACTCTGGAGTTGTATAAATATCAAGATAATGATTAATTTTGACCCTAAAACTCTGAATATCTACACATGGAATAGGTTTGCCTTTAGAGTGCATAAGATTATTTAAAGAGCTGTCAGCAAAAATAGAAAACCTCCATTTTTTGTTGTTGTGTAATTCTCACGAGGGACTGATTTTACAACCATTGACAAAAAATCCTGGATATGCAATAGAATTTTTATTCAGCGCTTGAGCAAATCCGCAATTACTGAATCGCAGTGGTATCCAATGTTGCTTTATCCCAGATTTGACTGAATGTATATTAAGTTTTATTGCTACCTAGAGACTAAAAGTTGGGTTGTTCACTAGCTTTTTCTAATGGTCTAGGAAAATATTCACGTAATTGTCGTAAATCTTGGTTTCGATGGACTCGGTTTGTCGTAAAATTCAGATCAAACGTATGGATATATTGTGATAATAATTTACTAACATTACTCAAATTTATTTTTATAAATATTGTTATATTATCATATTGTAAAAGATCAAATAATGTCCAGCATTTGCCTTTTCTATTCTGACAGATATTTTAATGTTGTTGACTCATCTTTTTCTTGCAGTGAACGAATGTTGTGAGGAGTGAAGGACTAAAACACAAGTCTATTCCTTTGACAGGAACATGCACTGCCGTAGCAATTGCTTCAAGATGGAATGTTAGCTGAGGTATGAGGTTTGTGTTGAAAGTTGAATTAGCCCAATTGTCTGATATTATTGTCATTTTAGTATAGGCCTATACATCTTGTGGTTCCAATGATTATTAATTTTGTCAGGGTTGCAAAAAAATGGGATTTAAATCCATAAAAATAAAAAATTCAAATTTATTTGATTTATATCAAATTTGTGTATTTAAACTGTCGTATTTTTTCAAATATAATGGTTTTTGAAGAAACTTGAAGTCATGATAAATGATAACCTCTTTTTAATTTTAATTAGGCCTTCTGTAATGGGAAAACTTTATTTCACTCCCCAAAGGTCAAGTTGAAACTCAAAAGTTGTAGATCATTCCTATTTTTTTACTTATCTTCCAGCTGCAACAAATTCCCTCAGAATATGAATTTTATGTCAATTCAGGTGTGGAAGTTGTCAATTTTTGGAGGTACTGTTGCTAGGAATGACCAAGGAAATAGGAGAAGTTTTACTTGCCTTCCAAAAGAGAATTAACTGGGTTTGATCCTATTCCGAAGTAACAATTTTTGAATACTTGGAGAGGCACTGTGCATAGAATATCATACTTTGGAGCAAAGGAATAATCGAAATTACTAATTACCTCCTGTGTATTTTTAGCCTGGCTCACCAGGCTAATTCAGGAGTAATGGTCTGAAAATAATGTCTGTCAACTCTACTGTTCAATAACTATAGGTTCAATAATTATATCTGTTTTTATGTTTTATTGGTTTGTTAGGGTAGCTATATGTATGGAAATTACTTTTTTTTTTCAATTTTCAAAAAATCTGTTTCCCACATTTTTTTTTCCAAGATTTCAAAAAAAAAAAAATTCAACTTTTTTTCAATGACACAAATTTTTTTTTTTTAAAGAGGAAATCGGGCAACTTCTGTTTTTCAAATTTAAACATTTTTTGCTTCAAGATTTACACTTTTTTTTCCAAAATTAAAAAAAAGAAAAAAATTGTTTTCCTAGATTAAAAAAAAAACTATTTTTTTTTGCTCCAAATTTTTTTCAATTTCGCCAATTTTTTCAAAGGAGGAAATTAGGCGACTTCAAGATTTGAAAAAATCGTACACATTCTTTTAGCGGTTATTTGGATATTATTTTATACATGGAACAACTACAATAACAATACTTCACTTGCCGCAATTCAGAACCACCTTTCTCTGCCATTTCCGAACCATAAAGTAGACTTAACTATTTCACCAGCATTACTACATATTTTTGCCATCATCACTGCCACTTGAGCCAGGCTTTGAATCCGCGGATTATTGTATAATAACTATTGTTTGTTATTCAGCAGGGTCCCCACCAGACAGGGAAAACAGGGAAAATGGTGAAAAAAAATTCCCTGCAGGGAAAGATCAGGGAATTTGAAATTTTACCTCAAATTCAGAGAAAACACAAGGAATTTGGTTTCATGTGTGTTAATGTGTGGAAAAGCCCTCTATTTTCAGCAAAAATCTTTAAAAGTCACAGTTTTTGGTTTCCGATTAGCGACGATATTGCCACGATAACGCAACACTGCGCCCGAATAAGGTCAGGGAAAAAGTCTGGTGAAGCATGGAAAATACAGGGAATTTGCTCGCCAAATTTCAGTGGGTACCCTGTATTGTTTTTTTAGTTGTTTGATGAGTGCTAGCTTTGGCATGAGATTAGGGATTTGGTGCATGACAGAGGAGATATTGGATTGCGTCTTAAACTGGATTAAATTAAGCCAAAAACCACCCTGGTATCTGCATCGTAGCTGTGATTCCTTACCAATTCAAGTGTCAAGGAAGTTGTCAACCGATCCATTATAGCATTTATACGCAAACTATTATTAGCCAAAAACCTACTGCCAAAAACTTACTTCCAAAAAAAATGACTTGACTATAGTTTAATATCACACAATTTCCAGGAGAAAAAAAACGTTCAGTGACCTAGAGGGGGGGGCAGGGCCCCTAGCCCCCCCCCCCCCCCCCGAATCTGCCACTGAAACTTTCAGAATGGAGGAATGACACTGACGAAGAACGTGCATGTTGAAATTGAACTGTGTTTGGTTAAAATTGGAAATACAGAATATCCACTTTTCAGAGTTTTAACGTAAAAGCCCGTTTATTATGCCATTAGCCACAGGATGGATAGATTTCCAATTATTGGAACAGTAGATTGATTACCATAACATTGGTTTTCAAGTTTGTTTGAAAATAATGTTCATTTTTTTTTCTGTTTGCAGTGGCGTATCCGCTATCCTGAATTCTTTGCCAGATGGGACAGAATAGCAAAGAATAGCACGGAAGTGGTCCAGATCATCTCCTGAACACATCTGCACCTTCTAAGGTAGAGTTTTTGAGTTAAAATCCAGGAAAAAAGAAAAAAATTGGAAATTTTAGCATATCTGGAATTCAAGGATATAAATCTTTTTTTTTTAATTATATAATAATCAGCAAATCAGAACTCCATTGGATTTATTGAGATGGTGATTCAAATCTTAAATTGTGAATTTGCTCCATTGTCTCATTTCATGAACCCTAAAAAGCTCATTAGAATCATATTTTGAGCCTGAAAATAGATGAGCTTGTTTCGCTAACCAAATCAATTAATTAAAAAGAATGATTTCTGGTTTTTCTGATAGGTTATTTTGAGATAAGTTCTTTGTTACCATGGCACTTGTAACCACAGCAACTTAAAATGATATAGTTTCTGTTGAAATGTTTTGATTCACATTTGGTAGAGAGTTTGGCTAAATTTGGTAATTATCAATCTCGACAATGTCTGGCAGTCATATAAAAATGTTTTTTAAAGGGTACTGCACATGTCTGATCATTTTGACTGTGTGGCGAACTGCCATATTTCATTTAAAGCGGTGGTTAATTTTGTTCCGCAAAGCCTATGCATAATAAAATATTAATAAGTCCCAGCACAGCTAAATAACTTTTAAGTTTCCTAAACATTGTGTGACATAAATATTTTGGCTGAGGTCTAAAATTGTATATTCAATATAGACCTACAGCATTTATTTGTTTCAGGGATACATCGGAGGAGGCATAACAGCAAGCAAATTCCGACAAACGCAACTTACACAAGATTGTCAAATCATGCCGGCCCAATGATACTGTTCCCAGTTTTTGTCAGTTTTCGGATGCATGTAAAAATAATATCATAAATAAATTTGTTATTTGTAATGAAACATGTTGTTCCTTTAAAAACTAGACATTTATTTTTCATAAAACTACTTGCGCATCTGAACAAACATGATGTGTTTTTGCCTAAATGTACTACATACCCAAAAGTTGACTTAAAAATGAAAGTGCCGAGGCATGTGAATCAAATCAAAATTAATATTATTGGGCTTGTTAAAATGTTTGAGCTTGATGAAATGCTTGGACATGTGATTTTCATCAAACTTCTGGCTGAGTTTGTTTGTTATAAGTTTCTGACTTCAGCAGTAGGCCTATATGATTCATTTAAGTATGGATATTTATAATTTTTTTCTGGATGTCTCCTGGAAAGCTAGTGTCCCTGCAGGAGGGCAGGTGAAAAATTTGCGAATAGGTCTAGGGGAACAAATTTTCTGAAGGCATTTGATTTTTGTTGGCGAATTTAGTTTTTAATTTATTCAAGATTTCAGGATAAGGGTCTCTGTGTTCATTGGGATAAATAACTCTTCAAAATTTTTACTTTCCACAACTGATCCATTTCAATTGTTACATTTAAAGAAACTGTCAGTGAAGGAAAAAAAAGTCTTGTTTGCACCTTAATTAAAAGTGTCAAGGGCTGTGAATTTCATTAGATGGTAAATGTGAGACCAATGACGAAGGTATGATGAGGACGTCATTTCTTGTTTTGTCTAGCTTGCAGCACTGTTCGGGAGCAAATGGAGTCTCAACTAATGTGGGGCGAAAATTTGTTTTAGAATTTTAATTCCTTTATAAATTTAGAATTTATATTGAACTTTGTTGATCAGGTGAATGACTTTACATATGGTCCCGTCTTCTATGCTGTGGCATTATCATATTAGAGCCCAGAATGAATATCAAATATTAATCTTGTTACAGGGAGTCTGAATACTCAATTTTCCAAGCTGCTCTACGGGTCAATCGGCAAAATGCAAAACTGTTCAACAATGTCGGACATGCCTTAGAAAATCAGCAAAAATACGATGAAGCTTTGAATTACTTTAAGCAAGCTGCTGGGTAAGGAATCTTTTAAGATTTTTATTTCAAATGACTTTCGAAAAATGTGACGACCTTGATGCAAAATTTAAACAAATTTTAGTAATTTAAATGTTTCTTTACATCTAATACAAACCCAAAACCACAATTAGAACACGACTTCGGAGTTTCCATATGACGTCATATATATAAATAAAAATACCCTGGCTACTACCACGCCACCAACCGGCCAATCACCCACGCGCATGCGCAACCACTCTATTCCAGTCATATTTTGATCTTGACCATGAAAGATCGAGATGCGGGGAGGTTGGGTGGGAATGTTGGGTGGTTTTGGGTTTGTATTAGATGTAAAGAAACATTTAAATTACTAAAATTTGTTTAAGTTTCTTTACTCATAATACAACCCCAAAACCACAATTAGGACAGAATGGCCAAAACAGGATGGAGGGATCTTGTAATGGATATTATAATTAAATTTAGAGACATGAGGATGGTGGCTGGATACTTCATAGATGACCCGCTGTGCGCAGCTGTATCTGTACCAGAAGTATCACCCATATAGGGAACAGTGTTCCCGTTCAGGTTGTTAGTTGAGCAGTTAAGTGTCCACAGGAAGCATCTTGTGACCTACTCAACCTGAAGTGGTGGTACGTAGCCTCTTACCTGACTGTATTACTTACGGTTATAGGGCCAGTACCTTTCGGGTCCCTTGGCCACATCCGTATCCTCAGTCAGGGCCTCGTTCCTTCTCCCCTCGGGTCATTTAGTGTCTGAAAATGTCAAACCCGAGATTGCCCCCCCCCCTTTTTCTTGAGAGAGCCAGGGGAGTTGTGGCAAGGTACCTGGACTTCCAACTCTCCATGGCCAGCTGTAGACCTCAACTTCCTGTCTGAAAGGTTGGCAGCACCTTTGGTTATTCTTCGGACCGGCCGGAGTGCAGTTGGAGCCCCGTCGCAAGGAACTGCAGGCATTGGATCCATGAGTACAGAGAAAGTGAGTGACTATCTCTGCCCCAGTAGAAGATCCCAGTCATGTATGGGAATGAGTGATTCCACTTATGACTGACAAGAGGAGACCTCCCTGCGCCAATTAAGGGATTGTCGCAGTTCTTTCTCAACTTGTAAGATTTAAAGCCTTTTGGCTGACCCTCGTCCGGGTCTTTGTCAGCACATAGGGTAGAATGTGTGACTCTTCACCTCCTTGTCAGCACATAGGGTAGAATGTGTGACTCTTCACATCATTGTCAGCACCTAGGGTAGAATGTGTGACTCTTCCCATGTATGGTTGAATGTGCGACTCTTCACATCTGCCTTAGTGTTCAGGCATGAGGTGGCTGTCTATACATCCTCCTGTCTGCAGATTTGGCCTGCTCTTCTGACCCTCAATCCACCAGGTCGGATGAGTTGAGTCAACATTCCATATCAGTCCGGTCACTGGGAGGTCTTCTGTTAACTGGCAGCCGAGTACTGGACAAGTCTTATGAATCCCAATCAACTCATTTGGTAGAATGTGCTGATCACTGTTTTCCAAATCCAACTGAGTGACTCCAGATCTTCCAAGGCACCACCAGCACATCAGGTAGAATGTTCTGAGCATCTCCATCAAGACACAGCTAAATCTTTTCTGATCTGCCATGACCCACTAGGTACATTGGCAGAATGTGTTGAACCATCCTTCCTGTGGTAACCAGAGCATTTCCTTATCCCAGAGCATTTTCCTTGTCCTTGCCAACCCTAGCAAGCTCAAAGGGTTTCCGCTCCCGACCGTACCTTGGGTTGATCTTCTGAGGTCAATCCCCACACAGGATGAATGTGTTGAGCACTCCAGTAATAACACCGAAGAGCACCGGATCGGTGTTTTGTACCATAATCAACACATAGGTAGAATGTATTGAAAGTATTACTGCCAACTCCCTGCAGCGTCTTCAGTCTCTCTTATGCGGTCCAATCAAAACCGGGACTAAGGTGTTGAGCTTTCCTGTCATCACACCACTGGACCTTGAGCTGATCTTCTGAGGTCCAGTCAACATATCAGGTGGAATGTGTGGAATATTGTGAGACACCATCTACACCCGGCATAGAAGATCTTACGCCATCCAATCCGCTATCCCCGAGTATTGTACTGAGGGTTCTGACACCACATAGCTGATCATGAGTTGATGTTCTGAAGCCCAATCAACACAGGGTAGAATCCGTTACACTTGTTTGTCAGCCTACCGCAGAACATTGGATTGATTCCTTGAAGCACAATCAACACCTAGGGTAGAATGGTAAGTCCTCTTGTCAACCCAGAGTGGAGCCTTAAAGTGATATTCTGAAGCCCAACACACCAGGTAGTATGTTAACCTTCCGGTCAGGACACTTCCAAGCACTGGAATGATCTTCCCACTGAGGTTGAAATGTGTTAGGCCTTCCAGTCGCCAACACAAGACAAAGAATATCGACAGAAGTTATGAAATTCAGACAACCATGTGTCGCGACTTCCTGTCAGAATCCAGTAGAATTGTAGCTTAATATCTCTGCAATCCAATCTCCCAATTGGGTGTGATGACTGTGATCCTGTTGAGATCCCCTCTTCAGGTCAAGCTCACTGCTGGATAGGTTGTCTAGAAGATCCCGTCAGATAGGTCACATCCTATCAGACTACCACAGACTGAGTCTTTCACAGACCTTACATGGCTGACTTTACCCCTGGGATAGCAGCGTTTACCTCCTGCTAGCTCCTCCGTCAATTGGTCTGGTCTTCTACCATGTCCAATTCCCGAAGGCAGAATGAGGAGACTTCTCCGTAATACCAACAATCTCTGATCCGTCATCCCTCCAGCGGATATTGTGTATCGAATCCACCTGGGGCTCCTCAGCTTGTCTTCTATTGGGGACGATTCCTCATAGATGGAATGTTGGCTCTTGTTGGTCTTCATGAAGACAGTCAAGCTCTGGCCACAATCTTCTACCTTGTCATCACCAGGCCGTGTATGATGGCTGCCTATTGTTATTCCGGCATCAAATGGAGCTGAAATGATACCATAACATTACACAAGGCCTAGATTAGCAGTATAGTAATCTTTCTTTTCTGCTATAATTTTCTAATGATAGATCACAATTAGTGCAAGGCCGCTGATCTGGGATATATCCTACAATTCTTTGACATGATGAACCAATGTCCACCTCCTAATGGACCTCTGCTCCATCTGGTGGTTGTTTAGCTGTATTAGTTGACATGTCATTCTCAAATAACTTTTATTTGTCTCACTCTATGTTTACTGGGGTATGTTATAACCAAATACCATTACCCTAAGTAAGCTAAATATACTCATCTGTTACTGCTCCTGTTCTCTATGGCATCCTTGATTGTGTGAGACAGGATACCCAATGGTCAGTCAGAAGAATCGCTGCGATTACTACACTGTGGATAATTCCATATACTACGGTGAGCTGCCGCGGCTGGTGCATCTTATCTGCAGCTTGCGTGTCTTGTAGTTAAGTCAGCAAAACTTCATAAGGTAGGACACTTCAGTAACCTTGCTACCTCTGCCGCTCACCTTGTTCTGGTCTGCTACCCAAGTGTGAGCCCATGGACTCCATTCCTCTCCGGGACGGCAAGGAGTTGTGACTGGAAGCAAAGTTATCTAATTAACCAAATGATGCTTAATGTAGTATACTTATGTACATACATAATCCCTGTACCATAACTGCATAGGGTAGTGATAAAATTTGTGTATCCTCTTCCCATCTTACTGCGAGTTGGATTATGGGAATTAAGGGATTAAGACACCGACTCAGACCTTCATAATCAAGGAAGGAGGATGTGTAGTAACATCCAATGTTTTAGTCCAGTGCCTTGAGGAAAACCAAATGGGAGATGTATAAACAACAAAGGTACTCATCTGTTGTGTGATCAAGATGCTAAATGTAGTGCCTCTCATCAGTACCAGGGCAGTGTAAGTGGTTCCGCGAGTCATGATGATGTTTACCGGACAGCACGCCTGACTCCAACCAATAGTTATTGCTCCGCTCACCTTGATCGATACATTGTGGTGTTTAGCCAGCAATATGTACGACCAGGTCCAGTTGGCGGTGTTGATGTTCTGCCTTGACTGTATCTCACCGGTTGTTCCACATTGGTATTAGTTCCTCCAATTTTGAGTGCTGTTCTGCAAAACTGAGGAATAAACATTTATCATATCATGTATCATAGATTCACTAAGGTATTTAGGGACTGATGACCCATAAAGGCCAAGCAGTCGGATTAACAGTCTTAATGTTATGGCAGATGATTCATCTCAGTAGTGGGATTATACTCTTACAACATAATTTGACTCCAAAAGCTTCCAGAGTCCATCCAGTCTCCTTCCTCAGTGAGTGGATGTTTAGATGATTCATCATTATTTCCACCAATGGCACCTTAATTAAGTACTGTATGTAATTAATGTATAACCATGTGAAGCTGGTACATGTCTGTCCAGTCTGAATCTTCATTGTATGTCCTTAATGTAATTCAGAAAATAGGATAAGGTACTTATCTTTCCTGTGATGGACCCAGTCTTCATAGGTCCTTCAGGCATCCAGTATTACCTTCAGAAAGAATTAGCTTCTTATCTTAGCCTTAGGTGATTCCCATCTGCCACATGATGAGGTCAGTCTAGCCAAAGTAGTCATCACCCTTTTCCTGTAGTCATCCCTTTGTTCTGTTGTGAATGATACCCTTCAGGTAGTGAGATCCCCCTTATTGCAAGGATGCACTCAAGGGAAGAAGAAGAAGAGGCAGTCCCTACTTCTGAGTCCAGGGAGAACCAACAACCACTACAACAAATTTAATGAAATGCAAAAATGTGATTTTGTGTATTGCACTATTCACACTATATACAATGTTATCAGAAGGATTTGAGACCACAAACATAGGCTAAAATATTAAATAAGGTATTTGCTTCCCTTTTACTGCTTTTCCCGCCAATTTCGAAGGAATTCTGCACCATTTCATGGCGACCGATTGGGCGAAAATCGGGGATCGTCACTTCAATCAGCTCGTCTGTGGATGCTAAAAGTTGTCAACTACCCCAGTGATGTTAGAACGAAGCCTTGGAAAGTTTATAACGAAGCTGTGATGTTAATCACACGAAATGGCATCATGAAACCGCTGAAATTCGACATTTTCGCGGGCTTTCCTCCCGCGGAAATATGGCGACCAGGCTAGCAACCACAGCATTTTAAACGAAGTAGATCGTCTCCTACGTCTACTGGATCGTCTGTCAGTCACCTAATAGTGCTTGAGCATCCTTGCAAGAAGGTTGTTGAAGTAAATTCGTCATAAAACAGACGAAATAAGCGTTAAAAACGATGGAACTCCAGCTCCAGAGTGGAGAAAACGTCGTGCATCGTCCGCGTCAAATCAAAATATGACTGGAATAGAGGGTATCAAGTCAACTGGTAACCATGCCAACTGGTAACCAAACCAACTGGTAACCAAGCAACTAGTAACCAACCAACTGGTAACCAAAAACCCTACCAACTGGTAACCATCCATTTTTTGTGGGTTGCCAAGTCGTAACCAAGGATTTCAATTAATTTCATGGCCATACCAACTAGTAACCGCCAAATTCTTGCTAACTACCAAGTCGTAACCAAAACTAAATAAGATTTAAACCCAAAAATCTCTGTAAATTTAATGAATAATTAATAACATTTGTTTGTTCTAAGATAAATTATCCAAATGTAACTTATATTAATCTAAATATTTATAATTGCGATGATAAAATAAAATATTGGAGATTATAAGTTGGTTACTAGTTGGTTCACTCTGAATTTCCCTGGTTACCAGTTGGCAACAGCCACTGGTTACGAGTTGGTAAACAATTTTCTTTTTTTGGTTACTGCTTGGCCATGGCCTGTTCATTACTGAGTGTCATGGTTACTACTTGGTCAGCAAAAATCAAAAGTGGTTACGAGTTGGTTTGGTTACCACTTGGCATGGTTACTAGTTGACCTGTATTCGAATAGAGTGGTTGCGCATGCGCGTGGGTGATTGGCCAGTTGGTGGCGTGGTAGTAGCCAGGGTATTTTTATTTATAGATATGACGTCATATGGAAACTCCGAAGTCGTGTTCTAATTGTGGTTTTGGGGTTGTATTATGAGTAAAGAAACTATATAGTTTTTACAAAAGATTTATTGATTTTATCCTTGCTATTTCAGTGTACAGCCAGATGACATAGGTGCTCACATAAATGTAGGACGTACATTAAACAACCTGAAGTTATTCACAGAAGCAGAGAGTGCTTACAGGACTGCCTTGGCTATGATGCCTCCTGTCAAACCAGGTAAAAAGTATAGAAATTATAATCGTGTTCTCTGTTATTTTCACAATTTGGAAAAATACAAACAAGCATGTGTCTTTTGTGATATTACTTTTCGGCCTTATGAGTAGTGCGCGCAAGGAGATAAAGGTTTCCTGAGCGGTTCTCGCTTTAAGTTGATATTCTTCTCTTGAACTTCCCTTGAAATGTTTGATGCTCTTTATTTTGCAGGGCAAAGCTACACGGCTAGAATAGCACCCAACCATCTGAATGTTTTCCTGAATCTTGGCAATCTCATTTCCAAGGATGAATCTCGGCTCTTGGAAGCTGATGCTGTAAGTGGACAACCGTACCGTTATGAACATATTTAGTTGTTATACCCGTTTTAATTTGCAGTATTGATTTGCTATGTCTTGTTTTCTCTGCAGCTCTACAGGACAGCAATTAGTATGAGGGCGGACTACACTCAAGCCTACATCAACAGAGGAGATGTGCTCATGCGGCTCAACAGGTGGGAAAATTGATTTATTATTCACAATCAGTTTGTTACTTTCTTGCTTTCTTTCCTCGGTTAATTCATAACTGTCTTGTCACTTTGAATACCATAAAAAAATTAAAATTTCTCTGATTATGACGTTGTTTTTTCAGTTTGTAGATTTCAACTGTAATTTAGTTTCATGATTTGTTGATTTCAGGACGAAAGAAGCCAAGGAGCAGTATGAGACGGCCTTGATGTATGACAGTGACAATCCCGATATATATTACAATGTAAGTTGCATTATTAGAATACTAGAAGACTGAAACACATGCAAGATCGAATTTATAGTCACATTGTGACTCACATAATTCTTGCTTTTGGTGACGTGAATTGTTGTTAAACTGCCTCATGGAAAATTCCAACTGCTTGATATTACATGCATGGAAATTATGAGAATGCTCTTGTCATTTATAAAGCAGGTTGTTGAGTATAACTTGAGTGATTAATTAATTGATTTCAGCTGGGCGTTGTCCTCCTGGAGCAGAGCAACCAGATTGAGGCACTGAGATATTTTGAGAAAGCTTTGAAGCTCGATCCTGACCACAAGGTAACATTTTCATTATTATGGCATATTGTCGATATAATTATCTTTGGAAATGATACGTGTATAAATCTGTTCCCTACCATGTTCAGTGGAATTTTTAAAATGTTTGCAAATTCCTTTCAGCAAACTTTATTCAACTCGGCAGTCCTAATGCAGGAATTGGGGGATCCAAAGTTGAGACCTGAGGCTTACAGAAGGTAAAAATTGGCTTATTACTGTGTGATTTTCAAACCTGCTTAATATATTACGGCGAAAATAACTTCAAAAATTATCATTTAATTTTAATCCTCTTCATCTTCAGGCTTAACAAATTAGAGAAAGTGGAACCTGAAAACGAGAAGATATTTTTCAACCTGGGAATGCTGGCCATGGACGATAAAAAGTTTGAAAATGCTGAGAAATGGTTTATCCATGCCATTAAGGTGGGTGCCATTAACTTATCATTTCAGAATTGTTTCATAATGTATGTTCTTTCACTGTGACTGTGTTTTAGCAATGCTTACAAATTATTAAGTAACCCATCGAAATGAAACGATACTTATAAAGATATCTGTGTTTACAGTTGAAAGAAGATTTCCGAAGTGCACTGTTCAATTTAGCCCTCATGTTGACAAATGACATGCAACGGCCTTTGGACGCAGTGCCGTATCTGCAGCAGTTGTTAAAGGTATTGATATATTTCTGTCCCATGACAATTTTTGAAAAGGAAAACTGGAGAAGCCAAAATGAATCTATTTCTGTTGATAACGAGTGATATATATTGACATAACACATGGTATTATTTCAGTTCTTTCCCCAGCACACGAAGGGACTTATCCTCATGGGAGACATCAACATCAATTACCTGAAAGATATAACGTCTGCGGAACAGGTAAATTGTTAATTTGTCGGGTTTTTATTTGTCATGTATTTATATGAAAACTTATAAAATAAAATGTTAACTCTCTTAAAGTTACCCAGAAAGATAGGTCAGGGATTGATCAAAAGTTTCTCTTATTATTACATAATCTTATGTAACTTGGTATCACGGCATAGTATACACATGTTGTATGGCAATTTTAATGGCTCTATTAAATGTCATAAATATGCCCTCAATGGCCCCCAGATTTATTTCGGTTACGCACGGAAATAATTGAAAAATCTCAGTGCATTGACCTTTGTGACGTCATCACCATTGTTAAAATTTATTAACTTGTAGCTATAAGTTCATGACAATGGATATTGTAATGTCATCAACAATGAATGTGCTGGAGGTTGGAGGAATTATCAAGAAAAATTACATAAAATAACTAAATTATTTATGTAATCAAATAGATACTTCAATAAATAAGTCAAATATACTATTGATCACAAGTTTACATAAAACATCACATCAAACCACCAATATTTAGTCAAGAATTTTATCATTCAGGGAAACTTTAATTGTGAGAGTATACAAAGTGGCATTATCAGGGAAGACCTATAGCATTTGGTGAATTGCTTAAAGTAAATGATACTCAGGAGCTAAGTGTATAACTTAATATAAGACCTCTCTTCTTTTGACACTTTCCACTGGTAGTTTTTCAACCCCATTTCTGTCATTTTCTCGCAGAACTTCAGGACCATCCTGGATTACGAACCCCAGAACGTGCAGGCAAATCACAACCTGTGCGTGGTTTACGTGGAGATGGGCGACCTGCACCGTGCGGAAAGCTGTTTGCTCACCACTCACAAGATGGCGCCACAGGAGGAGTACATCGTGCAGCATCTAAATATTGTGCGCAACAGAATAAAACATGCTCAGGTTAGCAAGCTTCAGAGTGATTAAGTTTTGACCATGGTCATATTAAAACCATCCAGTATGAATGGTACACATGGCTGTGTTTGCAAAGGGAGAGAGAGTTTATCAATTTAGTTTCGTGGCATTAAGGGATAATAAAATATTTCATTGTCACATGATCATAACACAGAATTATGAAAAAATGCAACTGAAAAGTATGGTTTCCCTATGATGAAAAATTTAATGCAGTTGAGCAAAGATTCTAGCTTGCAATTACACGTAGCCCTATTGAGAATTTGGGCCTCCTATCTATTGTTACTTATATTACCGTGATTCATGCAAATGGCATGGGCTTCTGTTTATTCTGTGATGATAAACGTGTGACGTAAAAGGTAAAAGTTTTCAACTTTGTCAATATTACTAAGTTGATGATTTCTTTCCTTTTGCAGATGCGAATGCAGCAACAGCCACAACCGCAGGGGCAGCAGCAGCAGGGTAAGCCACAGAACGGTGGAGAGACAGCGAAACCCTGAAGTGTGTCTGTCTGTCGGGCGAGAGAATGAAAGGTGAATTGTAAACGAAGGACCCACTTGATTTGTCAGCTGAGTTCTCCGCTCAAGTATTACGTTAGCAGCAAGCATTCAGCATTATGGACTCTGCTATTCTTAGAATGAGTTAGTACAATGTTATTGTCATGTTGTTGTCAATGTGACTATGTCTCTGATGTAATTACGTGTAACTATTTTAAGGCTTTACGGTATTACTAACCTGCAGTATGTTTGTGGTTGTGAAAAGATTTCTTAGTTATTCTTGCATTTGTGAACACATTCCGATCTCATAACCCTGCCGTGAGTTGCGTCATGTGCGGCCGTTAATAGACGTCAGTTGACACTTGAATTAGTTGCATTTGCGCTTTAATGTCTCATGGTTTATTGAGACTCGGAATTCATGGTTCCAAGGACCCACCTGTCAAAATTGTTGAATAATACTCATTTTACGATGTCAGTGAATTCTGTGAACTGCCTATTGCTCCGTCAATAACAAATGTGTAGTTTGGATCAAATTAGTTGCAATTAATACGTGTTCGCTGATATAGATCATTTGTCCTATGACTTCTACCTGACTTGCTGATTTTTGCAGCACAGGCAATGGACAGATTTATCATAATTCAGTTGTCAAATTTAAATTTGGAGGAATACATCAGGGTAAAATTGTTGTGCTATACTTCCATATATGTATTGTATGTTACCCAGGTATTAAGTGAGTTAACTAGGGGCGCTATATCAGTGACCTCCACGCCTATCCCACCCTTTGCTTGCAGATCTAGACTGCATGATTATTTCAAATTGATTTGGCTCTCTCAATCACAAAATATATTAAGTCTGTATCATAAGAATGTTTTGTAACTACATAAGTCAGATTTTTTTTTAATAATTGATTCATTGAAAATATTACCCACTCAGTTGCACTCACAGTGATTTAGATTGTTAAATTTCAATCCAATTTCTGACATTTCAATTTAAATTCCCTTTTTGTTTTTTTCTTGTATAAATCAGTCAGATTTCACTCAAATTTCTTTTGTCTGCAAAATCAGGACACAAAATTGTTAATTGTACAAAATAATATATGTAATCATCACAAAAACGATGAGAAGCACCTGTTAAAATGTTACTTCCCAAAAATTAGAGAAAGCTATGCACTACATATAAAAGGGTTTACGCACTGAAAGCTGCTTTACTGTGTATTCTTGTTGGTTTTACGAATGTTGGCCCAGTACTTACGCTTATTGTGCTATGCTATGTAAGCTCTGTTAAAAGGTATTACGTCTGCTATTTGAAACTATTGTATTATTGGGCATTTAAAGGGACAAACTTTATTGTAAATGTTAAAATTCACGTAATTGAAGTTAAGTTCTCAGGGTTTATTCACTTTATAGTGGTATTTGAAAGCTAATAATTGAGTAAAAAAGTAATTTCTGAAATTAAGTTTGGTTAAAATAATTATTGTATATAATGTGACATATAATAACCACAAGCCAAGCCTGGTAATGTTGAATAGTCTAATGATTAATTTTATATGCTCGTATATTTAGTTTTATGGATCATTCGACTAAATCATGTAAATGTTGGAAGATAGATCTGTTGACCATGTGAAAATCATGAATGTAAAAAGTGTTGAATATTGTAAAAATGATATATTTCTTGTAAGGCCACACCAAATTGATTTTATGAATGATAGATGTTTTGAAGTGACCCAAGTGAAATTTAAAAGAAAATTCAGGATTTACTTTTCACAAATCCAGGCGAGCGAATGAAAAATAATTCTGATTTCTGAGGAACTTAACTGATATAGCACTCTTAATGCAATTGTACATGTATGTAAACTGAACATAATTTTGCTATACACATGTCACAGAACTAAGTAACTTCAGAATTTTCCCCTGCCTCTCAAAACCCAAGCAAGTTAAATAATGGTAATTTTATTTTGCGAATTAAGGAGTGAACAAATCTGTCACCGCAAAAATAAATTTGATGTGGCCTTATACCGTAATATTATTTATGTGTGGGACTGCTGGACGAATTAGACGTAACACTTCGGCATATGGGACCTTGCTGTATCTCAATCTGTCTTATTTCCCTGATCTTTGTTTTCTTGTGTCTAATCCAGGAGATAAGTTGAATAGTATGAATGCAATGCGCTCACTTATTGTTTTTGACCGATGTATGTAACTCGCAATATTATTTGTATGCGTAAATTGCGGATTGAAAGTTATTTATATAGATCTACAAATAGTAAGATAACATTGCAAATATAGGAACAATATTGTCTGCTCTGTACCTTGCATTTTACTGATGTTGAATGGTTGAACTAAAAATTTGCAAAATATGGCTAAATATGAGGAAGTAAATTATTCTCTAACCTGCTGTTATGTAAATTATAGAGCGGTAAGCGAGAGCAATTTGCGCCGAAGGCGCAAATTGCGATCGCTTAGCGATCCTTCCCACACTAGTCATGTACGTACTGAAAAATCATGCTACTCTGTCACTTCAATCTCAGCGTGTCATTCGCCATCTTTGTTTTTGACCACGTGATCAGCATGGTCGCCGCCATTAATCTACCACGCATGCGCAGATGGGTAAATAGCATGACTCCGTTCATGACGCCGCAAAAACCGACAGAGGGCGCGCCGAAACAGTGGCGCCTCTAGCGGCCGTTCACGAAATCGCCAAAACTACGGAAAATTAAAACGAAAATTCAACAGCGTTGGCCTGCTTACCGCTCTCTCCTGGCTTGGCAGATTACATATTACATTCCTATGAATTAATAATATTACAACACTGTTTACATTAGGTAACAGTTATGAATATTGACTAAGCTGCATGTGACTCATGATTACATACACGAGGTACTAATCTGCCACCAGCATTTAAAATGGCCGTGAGCAACTAATATGTTTGATTTTGATAACTGTGCCTTGTCAATCAGGTGTCATTTATAAATTACACATAATTAAGCATAGGATTGCTGGTCTTAATTAGTTATTAATTAGTTATTAAGTATTAGAGTTATTCTCTGTTATGGTTCAGTACTGCACCATTCCTGCTATTAACATTCCGTGTTAACGTTGAACTCCATCTTTATTTCTGTTACGTTTTATAGATAAGTATAGCCAGTGTTTCTGTTAGTTTACATATTTATCATGTGTTTATATAGTTTATTATCTAATGTGTAGTATATGTATTATAGCACATTCATGACACACCAGCAACAATTTTGTGAATAATTGGTGGAATACTAATGCCATTAATAATGGCCAAATTAAGTTGATTTACATTGTATCAATAGTCCCACTTGAACCTTAATTGTGGTCGCATGTTATCTAACAATTTCGTTAACATTGGTTGATTTGTTGAACTACAAGTGTATTATAGAATTCATATAATGTGTAGAAAGTACTCTTAACGAAAACTGAACCTTTGTAATAAATCCTATAACCTTAACATTGCTGGTGTCTTTATTTCTCTTGAATATATATATATGAATCTCAGAATATAGATTCCATGAACTGTAAGTTTGTTCGTAACCAAAGCAGTTGGTGGTCCAGTGGCTAGGACACTAATGGCTCAGCGAAGGTCAGCGGTACAATTTTCGAGACTGGAACACAATATAGTTTGAGGACCTTTTTGTCTTATCTTTGCTTGGCAAATGACTAATCCTTACACAATGTATGGGGAAAATATCAGGCATGTTAGACGAGGGAGGTAAATGCATTTGATCTTAATTTTGCTGGTTTGATTCTTGTCTTGGGACATATTTCAAGCTCTCTTAAGCTGAAGAGGAAAGTGAAATGAAAATTTAGAAATGAAATCTGCATGGATTGGCAGGATGGTTGTTTAGGACAATTGGTCCAATAATCTTCTCTATCTTTACGAATCAATGGACTCCATAACATGTTTATTTTATTGTGGTGTATTGAATTCACAATGTCAATTGGCGGAGCTAGGACAGTGACATGAAAATTGTCATATATATGATAAGATAACCCTATATATTGGGACATATTGCAATAACCAGATAACTGGGTCGAAGCGGAGACACTCAAAATGATTTCCACTATCTGCATTCCATTGTCCAGGGTCATTTGATCAGTCAATGAAATTGTGTTATCAGACCGATCTCACAATGGTTATTAGATACAATATTGTGAATGTACCACCATTCAGGATGGTCACTGACACAGATTGAGACAGTTCCCTCCCAAGCACCACAATGGATTAAAAGTGAGGTTTTGTTTTGATTCTGTTCATCAGTTTGTCTTTTCACAGTTAGAGGGATTATAATTCACACAGCAAGATTATCATGGCATAAGTGAACATTGCTGAGAGTGAAGAGGACATGTATAGTTGACCTGGGATTTTATACTATTTTATGTTCATTTAATTTATTTGAATGTATAGTTTATATAATAAATTGATTCAACATGCGCAACAGCAAGGGATACGTACGCAACAGCAAGGGATGCCCAACCAACCAAGAGAGAATGGCCCTGCTGACCTTAGCTGCTCAAATTGAGACAGAGGAGCACTTTTGCCCCTTGTGCATTCGACAGAACAAGAGTTTCTTCATCTTGTGTTGTTCCGCTTTCACAATACTCACTATTGGAATAATTCTTATCATCATAAGAGTTCCGGAAGTTAGACCAAACCTACCAACTGATATTTTGTTACCATCTGAAGTTTTACTCAAGTAAGTGCTTATCAACTGTTTATGACCTTCAAGTTCAACAAAATATTTGACAAGTAAACATTAAACAATTATTTTTTAATGAAAATGGTATCTAGTTGCAAAGTCCAAGTTGCTTATTTATAAATGGGACATAGGCCTAATTTTATAAGTATACATCACAGCAAGTAAGATTAAACTTGATGGCATTATCATGAAATATACCATCAATATAAAATTGATAACATCTTTAAAATTGGAAATAACAAAATAATAAACTTTTCCTTGGCTTTATTTTCAAGTGGTTGGGTGACCAGAGGCCACAAGCAGGTGCTTGACCAACTCAGAGTTAACCTAGACGACCCCCCGGAAGAAAGATGGGCTGCGATTGGCCGCAAGTACAGGCATCTTGGCCAAAATATTACTGAAACTGTCAGGTAAATACTTTTAAAAAAAATCTTTGTCATCAATTCAACATTACAAAAAATATAGGGCACTGACGGGCTCTAAAGTGACACCAACTCAATCCAGATTCCCTGACTCCTGCTTTTTACCAAAACTAATTCGGTCTCCAAAACTAATGCGGTCTCCTCCCTTTCTGAAAGACTCCCAAAATGACCCTTTATTCTGAAGCCTTTAAAGTAAGCACCTTGAGTAATCGATGATAACTAAATCCTGAACAATAAATGATGATAGGCCTATGAGAAAACAGAACAGACAACTCTCATCACACATGGTTCTCAACAGCGGATGAGAACTCAGCATGAGTGATTCACTAGTGTGTTGTTCTTTTCAAGTTGAACTTCACACCAAAACAAAAGATTTGCATGTGTCATTACATCACAAGATCACGTCTATTTTTACAGTCTTGTGAGGTCAATAATGTCACCCAGTTATGATGGTTATTATAACTATCTATGCCAGAGGAGTTTGACCCCAAACTTTGTCATTGAATACTTCATTCAAGCTCTGGCAAAAACCACAATTTGTATGAACAACGCACATGTATAGCAATTACATGTAATTCTATCTATGTGGTTAAATTGATGTATTTAGTTAACACAATTGATCAAAAAGTCAACAATGTCAAAATTCAGAACAACCTCCTAAGACCCCACTATAGTATAACTACGTGTCTATGCATATTATGTAATTTTAACCCATTAATACAACATTTATTGCATATCACCTTATTGAACAAATTTAGTTTTATTTAAACACGTTATGCTGACATTCAAACTTTCCTTCCAGCGTATTAAGGAAATCAGCATCTTATTCCAAACTATCAGAAATTTCAAGCGGATCGAACCTCGATAACTTCATATTGAACCACACTGGCCGCTCATCTCTGCTAGAAATTAAAGGTTAGTCTTTACAGAATGATTTGCTATTCATTAAGTACTTGCTATAATGTTTAAGCTTTAAAGTGATTTTTATAATGGTATTTTATTTTTTAAAGCACATTTTGTTATTTTTTCAGGTTATGCGAAGTACCTCAATGTCTCATACGAGGATTTAATCATTTTCAATTTACTACATCCCTATAACATGTAAGTTTAAATTGCACAAGGCGTAAAACACAAACTCATTCACTCACTTAAACTGCACAAGAAATGTTATAATTTTGTGTATTTCATAATCTTTAGACCCCAGGTACAAATTATTAAATGTTTAATAAAATTTTTTAACATTTTCAAACTCCGAGCTAAATTCACAACATGCAACGAAAACTTTTCCCAAGTGATAATCTTCATGTAATTCATTCATATAAATACTTTCAAACTAAGAGATGTCTAGACAGGTCTCTAAGATTGCCATTACACTATACGAGCGCAAAAAGTGATATTATGGCAGTTGCAAAGGGGTGGTCCACGCAGCACTGCTAACTTATATTTCATTAGAAAATGAAGAGCCCTGATCAGGAAATCACCTAGTTACCCTTTGTGAAGAAACTTCAAGACGGATGGTCTTAATTAACTGCATTTAATACAAATTCCCTTTTCACCATAGGCACAATGACATCTCCATCGTACCGGACGACCAAGGCCACGTCTGGCAGAGGGTCTACCTTGCCAACCCCGTCACTTCCCATCTTCCCAAGTTCCATACTGAAGTCGACTTCTATTTAGCAGGCAAGGTATTCAATGGCAATTAATGCAACATTCATTATTTAACATTTTTTTACGAAGTCCCAGAAATTAACAAAGATGTGTTTCAATTTTCAGTTGGTGTACAAAACAGTTACTGGTATTGGTCTCATTGGTGCACCTCTTGGAGTTCGATTCAATGGTTTCACCATTAGCGTCAGCTTAAAAAGTAAGTGTAATGGAAATATTCCAAAATTTTAAATGTGTATCAACAAAGCACATGTTATTTAACTTTTTTAAGGAGCTTTTCAAAATCCTGCCTAATTTAGAAATGTTTTTTTCTTTTTTTCAGACATATCTGATGAAAGCCATGAACTGCAGAGTGAATCAGCTTTCGTATCTAGTTGGGCAGTTCGCCAGGTAGGAGTTGAAGAATTAAAGAGATTCATTTGAAATTATTTGATTGATCATACACTATACACTTTTTTCGGAACATCTTAAAACCTTCCAAAGTTTTTCAGGAAAACCATATTTCCCATTACCAAAATATAATATCACTCCTTTTTTATTTGCATGAACAGGTGCTACATAAAAGCCATTCATACGGTGAAGCAATGAAACATCTCAGAAATTTAAATTACGCTGGGAATTTTGTGTTGGGAGGATTAACACCTAAGGAAGTCATCATTGTAAAAAATACTTTTCATCAAGACCCAGTTTTGTCATCGGAAGTCATCCACAAACAGTAAGTAATTTCAAAGCAGTACGTTTTTTTGAAGTTGACACAACTTTGTTCAATTGCCAAATTGTGCTAAAACAACTTATTAATATTCAGACAAAATCACAATCAACATATGAAAGCAAATGTTGTATTCCTGTCATCGCTTAAAACGTTGACAAATAAACGCTATTACATTTATAAATCAATATTAAATTACTGAAAAATTGGCATAAAATCGGCATATTAAAGATGTATATATAGAGGAATATATCTTTTGAGTGTCCAATTAATCCTACTGCCCTGCAACATAGTCAGGAGCGGACTGACAGGAAAATAACTTCATATTATCCCAATGATGGATATATTCCAAATGGACTTGCTGAATGGCATTCACAGCATTTCATAACACACAATCAAATTAAAATAAATTGTATTTATGATTTTATATGCATCTAGTATTGATTATGAAATTGCAATATACGACATTGTATGCTTAACTAATGGCAACCCTTGCTCCCACAGAAACCCAGTCTACACAATACAAATGACGGCATCGCACCCAGCACGTTTCCAGGCCTTCTGCTGGACGTTTAACTAACCTCAACTATCTTTTGATGAACAGTATCACTTTTGCTAAAGCTAAGTGATGAAATGATTTTACATGAGACTGTTTCACAACCAATTGGATTTACATTACCACTTTTTACGGATTTTACACTTTAATCCAATTTTATAATTTACAAAAAAATTTACAAAGACAGTGGCATATTCTGTGATTTGTATGTCCTTGAAATTTACTCCGTTTTAATGATGAAAATGTTTTATGTCCCTGTATTTATCATTAAATTGATATATATTGTATCTTAATATTATTTATGTACAGTACATGTTTGTATATTTTATGTCAACTGAACTATTGTGTTTCCAATGTTTAGATAGATGTTATTTAACTAATTTCTACATATAGAAGAAAATCATTGTCATGTATGTAGCTATGTTGTTCTGAGTAAATTTCACCAAAATTAGACTTACGAATTGAGTGTTGTATAAATATTACAAAACTTTATTGAACAATATGTAAAAACAGATAATATAAAATCATTGCACAAATTCAGTTTGAAGGTAATAGTATAGATGAGAAATGAAGAGATCTCCGTCCGAATCACAACTTGCATTCATAATGTCAACTCTAATCTTACATTAAGACTGTTCACCTGATCAAATGCTCATAGCTGATCTAATTACACTTGATTAATTCATTCCCCGATAAAGTAATTACAAAGAGCTGTGCATAATTTCAGGTCATTATAAAGAAATACTAGAATAATCAGACTTTCATTTCACCCCATGCATTCAACATTGTGCCCCATTGCATGAAACCTTTGAATGTATCTATAGCACCTCAAATACAAAATATTAAGCTATTCTTCAGTTACTACCCATGCAACAGGCACTTAGACTGAAATTACCGTCTTTATAATCATGCAGTATTTTCAAGACACAATCTTGTACATTTGCTTCCTATCAAATTTTCCAGATAACCCAATCTTGCATAACTCATGAACTTTTGAAATATTTTTACAATGTTGAGTAGAAAGGAGTAAGCCAGGCTAAAAACAATTTACCAATGTACACATATTAGGGATGCACAAGATATATCACAAAGCTTGTGCTCCAACTGCTCCATGTACGTAGTAAGGCAAACTTTTAACTGTTACCATGCAGGAACAGTCATTGTCATGTAAAACATTGCCAATGCAGGAATTGAGTCCGTTTCATTCTTGTACACATCGGCCATGGATGTCTCGGGGCCTCCATGAGCCAAGCATTGGAAGTCTCCGGAAATAAATGTGGTTAACCACAGCATGTAAAATGTCTGTATAACCAGTCACCAATGACCACCCAGACAACCTAGCTGAGCTGGAGTGCCAACGAGTCACATTGAATGAGTATATCAAGCAGTGTATCATTGCTGTAACAGCTGCAGGAGATGAATATGCTGCATGACCTGCTGGCTGTTGAGTGGCTGGGCGTCCTGATTCAGTCTTTGTATCGGGGGTCCTTGTTGCTTGTGACCCGGCAGTCGTGGAATGTGGAGGGTGTGGTCCCTCGGGGATAACGACATACTCTCCTCCATGTTCGCTTGTCTCAGTTTCAGTTCAAACTCGCTCTCACCAGGGGGCGGCACCTCTGCAGTTTTGTCTTTCTCTTCCTCCTCCTGGTGGTTGTCCATGTCTGGCACAACTTGAAGAGGGCCTCCTGACACTGACAGGGCTCTCCTGCAAGGAAACCAATTTCTTTCTTATATTTATGATGAAATATTTCTCTTTCTCTCTCGATCGTACCAGTTTTGACATCATATGGCAAGAAATCATATATGCATGAAAAAGCCGATTTTATAAACTGACAATGGTCCAAGGGATAAGCATTCTCCAACTAGTACCCTCCACCTTTGGTTCTTTACATAATATCTTTTAAAATATTTCCCTGATGAGCACCTGATGATCACCAGCCCCTCATGAACAACTCCCATGTCCAAAGAGAGGGTGTTTCTCATCACAGGCACTACTGAAAACCATATATGAAATACTTGTATAATAAAGTAATTACCATTTAGCAATGATGTCCCTGAGGCAGTCGAGGACCAGGGAGGCGCTGAGTCGGGCCTTGGGGTCCAGGGTGAGCAGATTGCGGATCAGATTGGTCGTGTCATTCGACACCCTCCCATCGCTGAAACAGGAATGAGAGAATGTATACAATGCACTTGAAATGTCTTCACTATATTGCATGAAGTTAAGCGTTTGAAGTCCTAATTTTCAAAAAGAGGAGCTGAACAATAATACTATTTGCTTGTAAACAGTCCCTCTTTCTTTCACGGATCCACCTTTCTTATTTTACATGCCAAATACCAAAGATGCTGAATGTATATTACAAATTCAATGAAAGTTAAACACTATAATTAATTTGATGATCTGATACAGTCAAGAGAGGTTTAAATACCTTGGTATGTGGAATTCCACAGCTTTGATTTTTCGGAACAGCTCTTGAGGTACACTGTCGTAGAAGGGGAACTGGCCGTACAGCATGGTGAACAGGACGACCCCTAGGGCCCACAGGTCGCTTGGTTTACCAAGATAGGGTTTCCCTGAAAATAAATAAATGCTTGTAAATAAAATCAGCATTGTGTAAATAATTTCTAATTTTACAATATTTTAAGGATCGACTCCGAGAAAAATTTATATAGTAACTTCCAATTTTCATATTTCAAAAGAGCGATTATGAAAGGCAGTATGCATATACAATGTAGGCCTAATAACATTCAAAGTAGCTAGCTGACTCTTTGTTTGACAGACTTTTGTGACGTCAGAGAAACAAACTATTTACCACTCAGAACATCGGGACTAATGTAGGCAGGGCTGCCCCTCTGGTCCTTGAGCAGGTCTCCTTCCGATATCAAGTGTTTTCCCAGACAAAAATTGGTCAATGTCACTCGACGAGAACGTTTGTTTAGCACCATGTTCCCGAGTTTCAAGTCTCTGTGTACGATGTTTTGCTGGAAGGAAAAGAGGAATTCAAATAAATATCTAGGTCACAAAGTTTTATGAATGCATCTTTTAAAATATGAATGTAAAGTAGGCACAATCCAATATCTTCTACATACAAATTGCTTAAAATTTATATCAAGTTAGATACTACGAGCCTTTCAATTATTTTTCACACTGGTAATAGGTAAATTCTACTCTTTCAAAACTCACTTTGTGAAGAGATTCAACGATTCTGACGATATCAAAGAATATGACGATGGCTTCCTTTTCTGACAGCTTCTTCTCCTTGATGACGTAATACTGCAGGTTGATGAGGTCGGCCGTTTTGTTGTTGTAGTCATGTGGCACAGTGCAGTCCAAGACGAGGATCATGCGCTTCTTCTTCCTCCCCGTCGGTTGGATTTGAACTTGGCCTGTCGACAAAACTTTGTCTTTCTCCTCCAAAGCTTCGTCCTACAAATATTGAAGTATTTCAAATTATTACATCCAACAAGATGAGCGAACAAACTTCAGCAAGCACAGAATTAATAATAAATTCAAGGACATCATACTAACGAGTGAGAACTAAGGAGCTAAAATGTATAAATCCCTGAATTATTGGGGGGGGAGAGATTTTCATGCAAAGATTATGATCATAACAGGATTCAAATTTAGATTAGGCTTACTTCACTTTTCAAATTTTTACAGTATTATTACTGGAAACCGAAAATTGTGACGGAGTAATTGGCTGCTATATAGGGGTCTATAGTGAATAGGCATATCACTTGGATAAGGGCGATTCTATCATGTTGACATAATTTTTGAAAAGACAAGATGGGATACCGCGCATGCTCATTATCTTGAACATGAAGAGACATCACTTGACAAGATGACACACCTTGAAGAGCCCATGGTGGTGCACTATCCCGTCCTGGTGCTTGAGCATGGACAGAAGAGTGTACTCCGTGTGAAGCAACATCTTCCCCTGCAGGTGGTCTGCCGTCTCCCTGGTCCCTTCTTCTAATGTCAGGATCTGAAAGAGAGAAATAATCCTTTGATTGATTCATAAACTATTTTGAAGTTTGAATACCACTTGTCATTTCCAAAATGTACCAGATAATTATGATGTAAAATATTTTGGACTAGTTATCAGTGCTTCACAGTCACAATCACAGAGTTCACACACCTTGAGAGTATAGAAGTCGTCAGTTCCTTCCTTCCTGGCCAAGCAGGGAACAATGCTCTTCACTGGGGATCCCAGCAGTCGTGGACCTGAAGTAGCAAATAGTTTTGATGATATGTGGTCAGATTTTAACACTCACGAGAATCAACCCAGCAGAAACATGACACAGATAGTTGAGATTAATGACTTCAACTGTAGCTGTAAGTTTGTGGCACTATTCTGATGATATCAACACTAAACAAATCTTCACTTGCAAACGTTCATTCATTGCTATACTATTTTGCCAACTGATGGCAACTTAATTAACTAAGCCTAATGCTCGTTAATTACCGATGAGATAGCATCCGGCCCTCTTGACAGTGGGCACATGGGAGGGCATCCTTGCGCCATCTTTCTTGGTTTTGCTAGAACTTTGCCCCGCGCTGTTGCTGGCTGAAGCTCTCCTCTTCATGGTGACAACTGGAGCTGCGTGATCTTCCGTCAATCACACCTGATCATGTCCATTTGGTCTTCATTTCTGATCAACCAGCAATTGCCATTTTCTTTTTAAATTCGCTCTTCCATCAGGAATTAAAGTCTGGAAAGAAAAAATCATATAAATGATCAATTTAGTTGGTAACCCCATCATGCAACCACAGAACAAGTAAAGAAGATGGATACTCCACCAGGTATTGGCCCAAAGGAATGAATTAATGAATGAATATATTTTATAGACAGAAAGTTTAAGAGGTCAATATTGAGTACTGACCAACATGTCATTATGTTCAGGAACAACAATAGGATATTTGATGGTCTATACAATTATCACTTGCAAAGTTCTGGTACCCATAGTACTAGCATACACCACTATTATAGCCTTGACCAATAGTAACTGGGTATTTCCACATTTCAACATAAATGACTCACACACACTGTCATGCACAACAACTTGAACAAGTTGAACAACTGAAACCAATCACTTATCAGCCAGTTGTCAAATACATTTCTTCACATTACCACTTCAAGTTCAAGAATAAAACACCAATAGCCTGTGGTTCCAGTTCTTGTTATTTGAAGGTTGAACTATTACAACAACAGAACTAGCTACGATCTACCTGAACAACGTATCAGAGAAGATAACTCTCAGAAATGAGTTTCACAGTTCACAGAAATGAGTTTCACAGTTCACAGAAATGAGTTTCACAGTTCACAATGTTTACATCCATTGCACATCCGCCTTTCAACAAACACCAGATGGCACTCTGAGTCAGAAGTCCTTGCTGGATGGTGGCGCCCCTGGAATTAAATCAGCAGTCCCCAATCTGGTTTCCACGGCATCAAGGCCTTAGGCACCTACTGCGTTACGTCACAAAACATTTCACAATCGGTGACGTCACTTTGATTGTTTTCTCGACCAATCAGAGCCCAGAAAGCAGTACTCCCTGCTTGTCTGTTGATATACAGACCGGAACTAGATTGGCAGTCCCTGGACCTTGGGGGAATGGGGGCAGGTGAGCACATACTTATTTGTGGGAAGCTGAAGAGGCAGGATTTATTTATTGCAAATATGACCAAAAACCAATTCATTGCACTGGCACCAAAAATTGACGCGACAGCAAAAAATGTAGGGGAGACCAGGAGCTACCAGGGCACGTTGGTAGACCTGTCAGCCTTTCTTCTTCTTCTCTCGTTGTGCTGGTATACCCCGGGTCGCCGGGTAGCTCAACCTCATTTTTTTCGAGGGGGCTGCACTTGTACTAGGCAATCTTCTGTGTTGGTGATCGCCGTACACTGTATGATGTATGAGATGATAAGGCTGGGAGTCTGGCACATACTCTATTCATTCAGAGATGTCCAGGGTCTTTCAGTTGCCCCAACATAGAACGTTGGATACAACCAGTAGAGTAGGAGCCGCCGAAAATAGTCAGCTTAGCCGCCGATTATGGATGCAATGAGCCGCCGCCAGGTCCTCTCTGGAGCCAGCCAGCCGCCGCCGGTACATGATCGCCGGCGGCCGCCGATTGGCCTGGCACAAAAAGCCTTCGGATTTAGAGTAGGAGGCTGTATTACAATGCAATCACAGCTCCAGCAATCATGTGTTGGCAGCATTGCAATTAGTTCACTTTGGCTGCTTCATTCAATTGGACAGCTCTTATACTTTCTTTGTGTCATGTTAGCTTAAGACCTTAAGTTGCTGACACTTGAAGTGCAATTCAGCCAATTAGCCCCTGATAGGAATTAGCAACTGAATGAAAGCAATAGTTGTGACAGGTCATTGCCTCTGTAACACTGAGACTCTGTTGTTGAACATTTGCTTTTCTATTATTATTTTGTATGGTACTTTGAAAGCTATAGGCTTTGAAGCTCTTTAGCCAGATTCACTGTACTGCTCCCAAGTTGTTTACGTAGCCCAATGGTAGAAATGATTATTTCTTTAGCCAGATCAGACTTGTGTTAGCATTTTGCTATTTGACTAATGGTCAGCTAATCCCTAGTTTGATTTAAGATATTTGATTGACTGAATATCATGCATTTGTTTTTGAGCCCCAGCCTAGAGACAAAACTTTTATAATAGGCTATATATAGACCGAAAAATGCTGTCGGAATTCAAGCAGCTTCGTTTTGAGTCAGATTTTGTCGGACTAGGCTATATAGAGAGATTGCAGCAACATGACATCTGTGATGTCAGAGAGAAAATTGTATTTTTCCACACAAGCAGAGGTAAATTCAGTAGTGTCTTGAAAGAATTGTTGGTGTCTGACAAACCAAAATAAATTATGCACAGGAATTAGGCCTATTGGATTCTTACAAGTGGTAATAAAATCAGGTAAGACACAGCAGGATCGAGGCATTCTCAAGATTGATCATCACTTTACTCAAACAACCTCTACATGATCATCACTTCACTCAAACAACCTCCACAATTGCACAATAATATAGGCTATTCCTAGATGGAAAGACAATCCTTATTTATTTAGGGTAAACCGATTTTGTAGACCTGCAGGTATATAAACTTATCTTCCACAACGCCAAATAAGAAGTGTTGTCCTTTGTTAAAAGTATGATCTGGACACACCATCAGTTCGATGACTCGCAAATTGCAATTTTACCTGTTGTTACCTTATATTTTCTCATAGACTTGATAGGTGGAAATATTTTAAACAATGCCATCTAGACACATGTGTTTTCCTGAGTATATTAGAAAATCCTCTCATTCCTCTGTTTGCATGATCTAGCTTTTCTTCAATGACTTCCTTTAATACCATTGCCTTTAAGGCCTACCGTAACACAGGGGACAGGAAAAATGCTGTTTTTATTATTGTTCTCCGCCGGATATCATATTCTTAAAATAACTCTATTAATATTAGTTAAGCTGCGGCTAGCCGACTAGCCAGCCACCCCTAATTTAAGCCAGCCCCAGCCACCTAGGGTGATGGCTGAGCTGCAGCCAGCCGATTATACCTTTTAGCCAGCCAATTTTTGGTTGGCCGGCTGGCTGACAGGTCTACACGTTGGACCTCGGGGCACATTGGACCTTGGGCACGTTCGACCATCCCAAATATTTCTCTTATAAAACTTACAAAGTTATCCAAATCCCAAACGAAGAGACCTTTTGTGGCATGCCTTTTACTAAAAAGTTACATGAGCATTGAAACAAAAGTGTGAGTTCCATTTCAGGTTAGGGACCGTTCAGAATTTATGACTGGGGGGGGGTGGGAGTTTTGCTGGAACTTCCCGTCAAAAATTGATACCCCCCCCCTTGAGTTTCATGCGGATTTTTAGTACCCCACCCTTAGGTTTCACACATATTTTTAGTACCCCCCCCCCTCGATGTACAAAGCAATATACACATATATATATACTGTTATACATGGCCATGCATACAGATTCGCGTCATTTCACAGACTTTGGCGCGTAAAAAAGTCCAAATAAAATGAGTTTATGAGTGTTTTTTAACATTTTTTCTTTGATAAAATTTCTTACCCCCCCCCCTTGGAAGTGTTGTCAAAAATTAATACCCCCCCCCCCTTGAAACACATGTGAAAAGTTAGTACCCCCTCGGCCAAAACTCCCACCCCCCCAGTCATAAATTCTGAACGGTCCCTAATTTCTATGATTGGAAAGCTCTCAAAAAGACCTACACTTTGAATACCAACAAAAATGGTCTAGGATGATATCTTGACTCCAATTGACTCTTCGGCCTGCACATTTTAGAAATGAAAATGTTGCTGACTGTCTAATCCTATTAAAAAAAGGCTTTTGAATTTTTTTCACTGATAATTGCTGTGATTCACATTCTTCAAGTTCCAGAATAAGCAAATAAAATATTTTTTTAATTTTTGGTCATGGAAAATCCTACTTTAAAGTTTTAATGCAAAATTTTGTCGGAATTATTGAAACAATTCATGGAGGGGCTGTAATATTTCATATTTTAACTTCACAAGAATTAAATATAGGACAACATCATTGGTACCATGGGAATGCTAAGAGTATTTTCTTTCATTTGGTACCACTCATGTTGCCCTGCCATAAATTCTGAAGAAGATATGATATGAAATGCAACAGACCCCATCTCACATTTTACGAGTTTTCAACTAACTTTAACATTAAAACTTCAGCACTCACAAGCCAGGCGCTCCCATGGTAAAAATGAAAAAGTCATTCTGGAACTTAGAGAATGCGAATCACTGCAATTATCATTGAAAAAAATTTCAAACCCTTTTTTTTAACAGGATTGGACAATCTGCATAATTTTCATTCTAAAAAGAGCAGGCTGAAGGGCTAACGGGAATCAAGATATGATCCTAGACCATTGATGTTGGTATGCAAAATGAAGGTCATTTTGAGAGCTTTCCAACCATAACAATTAAAACGCTGAATTACACATATTAACAAAGTAATAGACAACCGCGGATTGGCGAAAATGGTCAAAAAAGAAAAAACTATTGAAACTTTGGACCAAAATTGAAGTAGGTAAGAATTGTCGAGGAGTATATAATTTCTTTCTGCAGTTCTGCAGTTCTGCAGCAATTCTGCAGGAAGCTGCAGAATTCTGCAGTTCTGCAGCAATTCTGCATGAAGCTGCAGAATTCAGTGGGAGCTGCAGAATTTCTTAAATTCTGCAGTTAACTGCAGAATTCTGCAGCTTCCTAAAAAATTCTGTAGGATGCTGAAGAATTCTGCAGTTCTGCAGACACCTGTCACTGCAGCATTTTTGAAAATTTTCAGCAGCAAAATCTGTAATCCTGTAGGAGTTAATATGCAGCTTGGTTTTATGCACTGATGCAGCTAGCTGCAGAATTCTGCAGGAAGCTGCAGAATTCTGTAGGAAGCTGCAGAATTCTGTAGGAAGCTGCAGAATTTCACAAATTCTGCAGCCACCTGCAGAATTTCACCAATTCTGCAGCAGCCTGCAGAATTCTGCAGTTTCTTTAAAAATTCTGCAGGAAGTTGCAGAATTCTGCAGTTCAGGAAGCTGCAGAATTCTGCAGTTCTACAAAAAACTGCAGAATTCTGCAAGAAACTGCAGAATTCTGCAGGAAGCTGCAGGAAGCTGCAGAATTCTGCAGTTCCAAAAAAACTGCAGAATTCTGCACTTTCAAAAAAAACTCTGCAGGAAGCTGCAGAATTCTGCAGTTCTGTAGCAAATTCTGCAGTTCTACCAGGTAGCAGTTTGTGGAATGACATTTTTGCGAAAAAGTGCCGTACGGCAAAAAGAAACAACGACGGACAAAGACTGACTGCTGTATTAAATAGACCTGGTTGCAGAGTACCTGAAACTTTTTTCGGAATGAAATTTGGTTGAGAATTGACCGAGCAGAGAGGAAAAATGTCCATGGAAGTTCATTATGATAGAGCACTGTCAGCAGTTTATGAAATGACATTTTTGCGAGCTGACCGATCGCCGAAAAACGGGTCGTACGGCAAAAAGAAACAACGACGGACAAAGACTGACTGCTGTATTAAATAGACCTGGTTGCAGAGTATCTGAAACTTTTTTCGGAATGAAATTTGGTTGAGAATTAACCGAGCAGAGAGGCAAAACGTCCATTGAAGTTTATTTGAGCACTGTCAGTAGTTTATAAAATGACATTTTTGCGAGCTGACCGATCGCCGAAAAACGGGTCGTACGGCAAAAAAAACAACGACGGACAAAGACTGACTAGTGTAGTCAATAGACCTGGTTGTTGGGTACCTGAAACATTTTTCTGAATGAAATTTGGTTGAGAATTGACCGAGCAGAGAGGCAAAGCGTCCATTGAAGTTTATTTTGATAGTGCAGTTTGTAAAATGACATTTTTGTGATCCCATTTGTTTCCTCACAGTCCTCGTTCTTGTCTAGGTATTAATGGAGCTGCAGAACTACAGAATTCTGCAGTTTCCTGCAGAACTGCAGAATTTATTGCAGAACTGCAGAATTCTGCAGCTTCCTGCAGAATTCTGCAGTTTTCTGCAGAATTCTGCAGTTTCCTACAGAACTGCAGAATTTTTTTGCAGAACTGCAGAATTCTGCAGTTTTCTGCAGAATTCTGCAGTTTCTATTGCAGAATATGCAGCTGCAGGAAGAAATTTAAGTGTACTGGCTAGCTGCAGAATTCTGCAGGAAGCTGCAGAATTCTGTTAGAAGCTGCAGAATTTCACAAATTCTGCAGCCACCTGCAGAATTTCACCAATTCTGCAGCTGCCTGCAGAATTCTGCAGTTTCTTAAAAAATACTGCAGGAAGCTGCAGAATTCTGCAGTTCTGCAGCTCCCTGCAGGATTTCTGAACCTCTGTTGTTTCTTCCAGCTTATTGCAATGCATCTGCAAAGTTCAGACCTCTTTGACATCCATGGGGTTAATTAGCCCTTGTAGAGGGATAGCATACCAGTGGGATACCCCCACCCAAGGGAGCAGTTCTTTTTATTCTGGGTGGACATTTCAGTGTTGGTTGGAAGCATGTTTGTTTTGATTTTGCTCACCGACTTCAAACGGCCAGTGCAACATTATTTACCCACACATCCCTCTAAAACTTTGGATTTAGACACTATGAAACCTAAGTTTTTGATTGAGGAATGATACAACTCTGTATCTTGATTAAAAGTTGCCGAAAAACGTAATATTATCTCGATCTGACAATCGCGCCAGGCCAAGCCTATGAATTGTTAGGCCAAGCCTATGAATTGTTGGGACTACCTAAAAGGCCTAGAAAGACAACTATTTGGCGTACAGAAATGGCAGACCCCTTTTTAGAAAGCTGAGACGATTATCTGTTGATATGGGCTATTTAAAAAACCTTGACAGTCTTTCTAGCATTTAAACATGACAATTTTTCATAAAATTACATCAAACAACATTTTACAAAACTGTAGAAACACAACATTTTAAACATCAAATTTGACTCATTTCCCATATTTCTTCTATTGGGTAACCCACTGGTACAGGGGGATCCCTCTGGCCTCTGGGTGTCCTCTTGGTCCTCTTTCTTGTTTGTGTATGTTGGGGTATCCCACTGTAGAGAGCCAGTATCGAACTGATATCCTCACTGTCGACTAAGAAAATAAATGAGCGATAATACTTACTTTCTGTTACCGAAATTGGTCGTGGTAGTGACTGGTATCAACATTTTTCTAATTTTATTTTTCTGAATTTTTGGTGGTGTTCAGAGTCGTAACATTAACACGTCAAAAAGCCATACTTCCTGTCTATTGAACAATCAGAGGGGGTTATTCTGGCAGGAAGCAGTAAGAAAATAGACACAAAAAACGCCACAAAGTGTTGCAATGGCCGAAATGGAACATTAACTTTTCATAGTGATGTCCTCATTCTTGTGTGGGCATCCCAGTACAGGGTATCTCAATGGGAGGTCATCTTTCTTGTATAGGTATGCTGGGGTATCCCACTGGTACAGGGGTATCCCACTGGTTTCCTCACTGTCCTCCTCAGTCTTGTATAGGTATTCCACTGGTGCTGGGGTATCCCACTCATAGATTTACGTTTATATGCCTACGATCCCACTGGTATCCTCGCTGTCCTCATTCTTGTGTGGGTATCCCACTAGTATGGGTGTATCCCACCTGGTGTCCTCTAGGTCCTCATACTTATGTAGGCATGCCGGGTATCCAACTGGTACAGGGGTATCCCACTGGTTTCCTTACTGTCCTAATTTTGAAAAAAGAACTGCTCCCTCAGGGGTATCTAACTGGAACATACCAGTGGGATGCCGGGATCCCACTGGTGCGGTCCTCGCTACCTCAAGAATAGCACTGCTCATAAAACCTCCCAAGCCGCATAACTCCTACAGAACTGCTGCAGAAACTTACAGAAACGCTGCTGAGCCAGACGAGCACCAAAACCCCCTGACCCCCCCCCCCCCTGACCCCCAAACCGCTACACCCCCAAACCTGGGTAGCGGCAACATGCTGGTCAAAGAGGGTCTGAACATTTCAGATACATTGCAATAAGCTGAATGAAGTAACAGAGCTTCAAAAATCCTGCAGGGAGCTGCAGAACTGCAGAATTCTGTGCAGAATTTTTTAAGAAACTGCAGAATTCTGCAGGCAGCTGCAGAATTGGTGAAATTCTGCAGGTGGCTGCATAATTTGTAAAATTCTGCAGCTTCCTACAGAATTCTGCAGCTTCCTGCAGAATTCTGCAGCTAGCTGCAGAATTGCATAAAATCTCCCAAGCTGCATAACTCCTACAGAATTACAGATTTTGCTGCAGGGACATTTCAGAAATGCTACAGTGACAGAGGACCAAAATTGCAGAACTGCAGAATTCTGCAGCTTCCAGCAGAACTGCAGAATTTTGTGCAGAATTCTGCAGGTGCAGGAAGAAATTTAAGTGTACTGGAATTGTCGTATAATCATTTTGAGAACAGATTTGGATTCTCCAGGTCAAAATGCACATTTTAGACACTAGTGCTTTTTGAATTTTTATAAAAATTAAAAAATTGACACTCCCTACTGTCGTGAGGTGCCCCTAAAAATTGGCAACTGATTGAATCAAATTTCATGTTAATTGTCAAGAAACCAATTCCATCAAATTTCCTTTGGTCAGTGTCAAATTGATTGGCAACTGATTCTTACCAGTGATGGGCACAATTCAATTCAAACCACACCCAAAATAGGTGATGCCTCTACAAATAAGGATATTGCGGGCGTATTTATGCATAAATACGAAAATCTATACAATTCAGTGCCAACAAAGCCAAGATGGAGCATCTGAAAAGTAGCATTGCAGCAGGACTGATGAAGGAGAGTGAAATTAAAGTCACCAATGATGAAGTTGTTTCAGCGATACAGATGCTCAAACAAAACAAGTCTGATGGGGGCCCTGGACTATGGTCTAATCACTTGTTAAATGCTAAGGATATAGTTGCACCATACATAAGGACTCTGATTAATGCAAGTATCACTCATGGATACACAGCAGATGATCTTCTCACTGCTTCACTGATATCCCTCCCCAAAGACATACAGGCAAGCCTGACTGATGTGAATAACTACAGAGGGATCTCTCTTGCCAGCTGTATTACCAAGGTTATTGACTGGGTTTTAATACGAAAGTTTAAGTCGCAGCTGACCTCATCAGATCTACAATTTTCCTTCAAGGCGAAACACTCGACCTCTATGTGCTCGTTCATTGTGAAGGAGGTGGTGACTCATTACCTCAACAAAGGATCAAAGGTATACACATGCATGCTAGATGCAAGCAAAGCCTTTGACAGGATACATCATGGCAAACTATTTGAAATATTACTCAGAAGGAATATACCTTGTGCAGTTATCAGACTCTTATTGAACATGTATGAGAAACAGCTCCTCAGGATTACATGGGATGGATACTCAACTCCCTATTTCGGCTGCTCTAATGGCGTTAAACAAGGTGGGGTACTATCGCCGGTGCTCTTTACGCTGTACCTTGACGAACTGTTGAGAAAGCTCCAAGAGAGTGGAATAGGTTGTTATATTGGCAGTGAATATGTTGGCGCAGTGTCATATGCTGACGACATAACATTAATGTGTCCCAGTCGCAAGGGTCTTCAAAATCTGGTAGACATATGTGCAGACTTTGGCCTGGAATACAGCATACAGTTTAACTCAAAGAAGTCGGTGTGTATGTGTTTTTCCAGAACGTACAAGGAGTTTCAGATAACTATGAATGGGTCCAAGTTGCAATGTGCAGATGCAGTCAAGCATCTTGGTCAGATCTTAAGCTACAACTTGGCAGAGTTCAAGGAAGTTGAACACAAACGATGGGATATGATACGTCGTTTTCATTGTATCATGTCAAAGTACAATGGAATTAGCAGTGATGTGAGGACAAAGCTTTTTCAGACTTATTGTGTCCATATGTATGGTGTTGCATCATGGGCACTTGATGACAGCAGTATCAACAAATACAAAACAGCCTGGAATATATGTACAAGAAAAATATGGAACCTCGACAGACGGGCTCACAGAAGGCTTCTGCCCACAATTGGTCAGACTACACAGATGGATAAAATGCTGAGAACTCGATTTATGAGACTGTATAACTCGATGACCTCTGGGAATAATCCAAAAGTTGCGGCTGTAATTCGGACAGTGAGTGCATGTAAGCAGAGTATCACAGCCCGCAACCTTTTGCTTGCCAAAAACATGTGTCTTTCCATAGACTATGAAGCAGATACCATAGCAACTGCAATCCGTGAACTCTCACTGGTGGTGCAGGGTGTATACTCCCTGAAAAACTGGACTGTTCAGGAAATAAATGAATGCATTTTGAATTTCTCTGTAACTTAAATAATTAATTTTAAATATTTTAAACTCTGCATTTAATCTCTGTAAAAAAAAATTGTGTCTTGACAAACACGAATAAATGGTATATATATTAATGATTTGAATTAATTCGAATTAATTCAAAATTTCAAAAGATGATGAATTGAATTGAATTGATCATGTGGGAAAAATGCAATGAATTGAATTGAATTGAGATAGGCTGTGAATTGAGCTTTTAATTCAATTCATTTTCAATTCATCCAGCATTTATTGATTGTCCCTCATGAAAAAAAAAGCTCGAACAGTGAGGAACTAATGATAACAGATAAGAGTGTGACCCTTTGAATGATTATTGACATTGTTCGATTGTGTCATTTTGGAAATTATCTTGGTTGATGCTAGCCCATAACCATTACCAAGATCTAGGTTCAATTATAAGTAAGTGGATTCCATATTGAACAAATATGGACAAAGGTCAAACGTAAATTTCCGAGGCTTCTACATATGTTTAAAAACAGGGTGATAGCATGGTGAAGGCTAAGAGATGCAGATTGCTATCACCCATTTTCTGAAAATAGAGAAACAGGGCAAACATAAAATCACTGTGAGAATTCCTCTTACTAAGTGAGCCTGAATGGTCAAATTTGGCTGCCTGGCTCGTGGACTAATTGATTGAGCTCTTTCCAAAAAATAAGTGAAATGAATTTAATTTGCACTGATGCCTAATTGAATTGAATTGTGCATTGCTGAATTGTGCCCATCACTGATTCTTATTAACTTCTTTGGTCAGTCACAAATGGGCTAGCAACTGATTCTAACAAAATTCTCTTTGGTTAGTCGCAAATTGCCTAGCACCTGATTCTAATTAACTTTCTTTTGGTAAGTCACAAATTGCCAAGCAACTGATTCCGACAAAATTATCTTTAGTTAGTCACAAATTGCCTAGCAACTGATTCTAACAAAATTTCCTTTGGTCGGCCACACATTGTCTAGCCACTGATATCTGACAAAATATTGGTTTAGTCAGCCAAACATTACATGGTAATGATTCTGACAAACTTTTCTTGGTGAGTCAAAAATTGCCTGGCAACTTATTCTAAAAAACTTTCCTTTGGTCAGTCAAAATTTGGCAACTGATTCTAAAAAACTTCAAATTAGTAAGTCACAAATTGTCAAGAAACTGGCCCATCAAATTTTCCTTTGATCAGTGTCAAATTGTCTGGCAACTGATTCTGACAAACTTAAATTTCCTTTGGTCAGTCACAAATTGCCTCACAATGATTCTGACAAAGTTATTTTGGTCACAAATGGGCTAGCAACTGATTCAAACAAACTTTCCTTTGGTTAGTAACAAATTGCCTAGCAACTGATTCAAACAAACTTTCCTTTGGTTAGTAACAAATTGCCTAGCAACTGATTCAAACATACTTTCCTTTGGTCAGTGACAAATTGCCTAGAAACTGATTCTAACAACCTTTCTTTTAGTCAGAATCTGGTGTCAGGCAGTGTGTGACAAACAAAATGTTTCTTTAGTCAGCCAACATTGCATGGTGATGATTCTAACAAATTTTTGCTTGGTCAGTCAAAAATGGCCTGATTATAAAAGACCTTCCTTTCGTCAGTCAAAACTTTGCCACTGATTCTAACAAAATTTCACAATGGTAAGTAATAAATCGCCTAGCAACTGATTCCATCGAATCTTCCTTTGGTCATTGTCAAATTGTCTGGCAACTGATTCTGAGAAACGTTCCTTTGGTCAGTGACAAAATGCCAAGCAACTGATTGTTATAAACTTCCCTTTAATCAGTCACATCTTGCTAAAGAACTGAATCGATAAAGTGTTTTTTTTAGTCCGCCACATATTATCAGGCAATGATTCTGACAAACTCTCCTTTGGCCAGTCAAAAACTGCTTAGCAACTGATCTGATTAAAACTAACTTTCCTTTGGCAGTCACAGATTGGCTTGCAACTGATTCCTTCTATAGGCAACTTATTCACTGCAGAAAAAGGCGTCACATTTGAACATGAAGGTTCTTGTTTGGAACCTTTTTGGGATTCCTTCTGCTGAACCTTATTAAAGGTTGAATGTGGAGCCTTTTTCAGGTGCCAAATTGTCATTTTAATTTTCAATCTATATCACCATAGAACCTCAAAATTATCCACCTGGAACTGAGTTGTGAGAGTGTGGGTCTCCCCAATTTAGCAACAACACCAACTTGTTCTTTTTGTCAGCATCTCCACGGGCCTACTTCCCGACCTATACTTGTTGATTCAGATGATAGTTCATCACTGCAGTAGCCACTGCTATCCACTGGGGCTACATGACATTGTACACCATTGCGGATGGTTATGTTTTCGGTTGTATGCTCTGAGAAAGGCCTGCAGATGTTTGAGATTGACAAGACTAGTGTTTTTCATCAAAAAGCAGTACTTCAAATGTATTATATAATCACAGTGTAAAGAATACTGTGTAATGCATTGGGACATCTAGTAGTCAAAATGCCTACAAGTGTCAATGGCTTGTGTTGTGAGTGGGCAACCTATAGGCCCATTGGGTGACACAGTGACACGAAGGTGTTGCCAGTTGCTGTAAAGCAGTTAGCTTCGATCTGACGAAGGAGATTGCATTTCGGATGGAAGAGAACACTTGACTTCGATTTCCACTGACCACTTGGACCAAGAGCCAACTTCAGTTAAGGCAATGCCTAATGTTTATAAAATAACTTTAATGAGAGTTGACCTGCAATCAATTTTGAGCAATTATTTCTCCTAGGTAAATTTATGTCAAATGTTTTCCAGGATTTTTTTTCTCTCTGGAATACATCTAAATTATTCAAATACAGATACAGATATATTTATTGTCACATAAGTGAACTTTGGTAGCATGAAGTGTATCACAACAGAGGAAATGTGCAGAAATTTAATAAAATAATTATCTTCCTCAAGTTAATATAGGCTATATATGACACAGCCAAAAGGATTGACTGCCCAATAGCTTGGTTTGGCTTCCTTTTCGTCGTAGCTATTCTTTTCCTTAAATGTTGAAAATCAAAAACATCTTAAATAATTATCCACAGTAGGGCTCACTATCAAGAGTTTTTGCAGCCAAATCTAATGACCAAATAGTTGTGTCAACCTGCTGGACACGAAACGACCACAGAAAGAAAGCCGATACAGAAAAGGTGCAGGATTTGGTGAAAGCAAAAAGATGCATGCTGAAGACTGTCACAACATAATTGAGTGTGGTAAAATTGCTCTAGGCCTACCATTATTTTGGTGATGTATTTTTTTATAATAAGATATACTTCAATGGACAAGCTCAAGGATATACCGGAGAAATGCGGACTGCATTTGAGTGGAGACACACTTGAGTAGCCTTGTTGTAGATAACCCTGTCACAGTGACAAGGAATAGCACAAGGGTCAAATTGTGATTCATCTGTACTTTGATTTGCTGATACATATGCGCAAACAGAGAAATGAGTGCTGTGCAGTTATGCAGCCCCATAATTGCCTGTAGAGCCCCTGGATCCCCCTGATCCAGAAGCAAGCTTACAAGGGCGGGGGTGTTTGCATATATATGGCGTTTTATCTGCCCCCCCCCCCTGCTCCCCCTGCCCATCAATTGCTGCAACAAGTAGCAGCATCTCTTCAGCATCTCATCAGACTGCTCTTTCCTGATTGGCTGCTGGTCTGGCACTGTCCTCCTGTTCCATCCAGACTGGATCCCTGCCTCATGAATATCGAATGATGGAGGACAGGCGAGGGCACTTGACTGCTTTGCTTGCGACTTACGAGACTCACTTCTCAGGGGGTCTGCCTCCCATTGCCGGACATGGACAACCACAAGGGGGTAAGTCTTCTACATATGTTTATCCATCTTTAAAATGTTTTTTTTTTTTGAAAGTTCACATGTGGGATTCACACTTTGTATGTTTACTCTTTTTCTTCTTTTTTGTTGAAGAGCCTAAATAATAATTTACACTTTCAAACTTTTACCTTTACATAAATATCCTCATTGATGGTATTTTCAGGCAGAAACCAAAGGAAATATATGAAATATTGTATTGGAGTGAAGTATTTATCAGAAACTATTTTAGAATTTCAAGCACTTCTCTTATAATTGTCATGGAGTTCTGGGTGTGCTGCCATAACAACTCCCTGTCAGTACAGGTCTGTGTTATAAGTTAAGTGTAACTTGAAGCCAAATTGTGCAGGCAGAATCTGACAGATGTTCATGCTATGCAAGTATTCCATGACTGAAACCTATGTAACAAAATTAAATCGTGAATAAAATATTGGAATAGACTCTAACTTCCACATAGGGATAATCTGATTAGTACTGTTTAGCAGTTAACTCACCAAAACAATGATAATGGCTGTCGGTTCACAACTGAGGAATTCAGACCACAAATGTGAAAAATCTCACCAGAGAGCGGTTAGCAATATTAAACTCACTAGAAAAAAGATTAGATACACAAATTGCACAAAATAAAGAGATATTATTAGAGCTCTTGGCAGATTGGTGGTCCAGTGGAAAAATAAGCCCGAGGTGCGATTGACTCATATATACCCGATCCCATGAGGAATAACCGGCTCATACCATGAGACAAACAATCAAACAGACAAACATGAGATGATAAGTGGACAACCAAGAATTTAGGATTTATCACAGTGAAATACAGGCTTGTGATTGGCTGACGGATGTGTCGAATGGTATAATGTGCAAACGATTTTTGCTGTTGCCACGGCGTGATGTCTCATCAAGTGTTGGCCATCATTGGTCAAATAAATGTGGACCTCACATAACACACCCAATCTGCATGTCCAATGCTAAACTATTAGAACAGCCATGTGATGTCATACTCCCACATTACAAGAAAACACTTTTTTAAAATTTCTGTACACTTTTTGGAAGAATAGTTACGTCCCTTTTAATATCAAAATTTTTCGAGAGGAGATGGTTTCAGAAACTGGCAGACCCTTCACAGTACACTGTTTTTGACGAAATTATGAAAGTGGGATATTTCACAGATGTATGAAAACATTTGGGCCTATAGTAGTATCTACATGATGATTGGTTTGTGCTGAGACATCATCCAGGTAATGTCCATCCAGGTTCAGGAACAAGCTTCACCTCATCCAGTTTTGTTGATGCACTGGAGTTATGACAAATATGCTATTCAAATATTTTGGTGTCTCACGAAATTATGCAAAAAACACATGTATATATTAGCGGGGAAGGAATCCGTCAGAATTGTGCACTTGGTGACAAGTTTTTGCAATTTGGCATGGCGTTTTATATGGCTAAGGGGATTTCAAAAACCACCGCACACAAAGTGGGAGTCCCCCCTGGTGGCCGGTATGCACAAAATCCAATATGGCTGCCGCGAAAAACAAATAATGCCATATCTTGGTCACTTTTTGTTCTAAATTCAAGTGCAATACCTTATTTTCAATGTTTATGATAATGCCAAATCTGTTTCTGGGGTTGTTTTGGTTGTAAATTGTGATTTTATGGGTCTGTGGAACAGCTCAAGGTGATTTTGTGACAGATTTTCGTGTTTTTTGCCCTTCAAGGCTTAAACATATTTTTTGTGAGGTATTTGAATTTCAATCAAGTTTGGAGATTATTTCCAGAGCTGAAAGTAAAGTCAAAACTATAACCTGTCTTGATTAAATGGTGTCTTCTCTTTTTAAGAACTCAGCAATGAGGCAAACTGCTACGACTCTGCTGATAGGGCGTAAAACACAAAACTCACTCACTCACTCATTGCTACGACTCTCATTTAGAAGATCATTGCATACTGTGCAACATTGTTAATTGATATGTAATTCCCAAAAAAGACATTGACTCTCCTGAAATAAATAAGCCATTATTGAACTTATTGGCATGGCAACTATTATACCTCACTGAATGTTTCACATCTGAAGTGAACATTCGTCTCAGGCCCACGTCCGAACTGTCAGAACTAGCATGATGCCTCCAGTTGCTTACAGCTGAAGGTAAATGGTAACTAGTGATCAAGGGCTTAGCACAAAATCATAATTGCCGCACAGCTACTTACATTTCTTTTTGTTATGATGGAAGTCAATAACAAGATAATAAGCCAAAAAAGTATATTCTTTGTGGTTTTCTGACTTCAGACCACCCCAATGCATTAACACTTGGAGGTGCAAGAAAGCCAACATACTATCGTAAAACCATCACGCAGTTACAGAGAACTTGCTTGTACCACATCTGACAGGTCAATCCAGTGTGGGACCCACTATTCTGATCTGACATTATGTCCAGTCCAACCACCAGTACCAGATTGTATCAACGCTTAACATGGATTAACCTGAAGTGGTTATTGGTTAAGTCATTTTACTGACATTGTGTCAATGCTGAACATGAGTTAGATGACTAATTTTAATTAACTGAACTCATGTTAAAACATGACAATAATTTTTGCCAATAACCTGGCTAGAAGATCAGTTATAGGAGTTAACCACTTTAGGATAACCCATGTTAAGCGTTCATACAATCGCGTACAGGAGTGAAATGTTGCTGAGTGACTGTTGTCAGATGAATACTGCACAACATAGTAGCCACTTTTGAATGTTATAAAAAGTGACAGCTTATAAAAGCCTGCCTTCCCGTATCATTCAGGGAGATTCTGTCTCCCTTAGCTGTTCATAAGTACAACTCCATCATGCATGTACCACTGTACCAGCTCTTCATTGCATGTGATGATAATCAAGTTTGATTCATGCTGATTTATGGATTAATGCCAAAAGTGACAGACTGACTTTAGGATTACTCTCCAAATACGCCATGAAGTCCAAACATTATCTGAGCACTGTTATTTACTGAGGTCTCAGACTTAAATATCTAAAGGTTTGGTCATGGCTAAACCCAATCAACAGTTCAAACTGGCCAAAATTATTGAAGAAGATGATTGGCAGTACCAGTGAAGTGCTGAAAAAGGATTAGACAATAGCCTTGCTGAGCAATATGATGTAAGTGCAATATAAGGAGTGTCAGCCTCTTCCTGCTAATAGGATGATACAAATGTAAGACACTAAGTCTGGGTGCTCAGAACAGGACAAACTTGACCTTTATTTTTGATAACAGGTGCAAATCTGGATGTTGTGTTGCTCTTTGTCCATAAACTGCACGAAGCCTTCCTTGTGCCTTGTGGCCGTCTTTCAAGAACTTCAGCCATGATTAAGTTCTTTTGAAATGAGGAACATCTGGCAAGATTTTGACTTTCTGAACTCATCCTCCCTTGCCAATGTCTGGGACTTGAGACGTTGGTTTCTGTAGGCGTCCAACTGAATAACAATGCATCTGCTCAGGCTGTGGTGTTGTGCAGATTAAGGCCCAGAGCTACATTTACCTTGTATTGATTTAGATGAAGTCGTGCATGCCTGAAGAAATCATTAATCAGCAACTTGTCCAAACTCCTTAAAAGCTTCAGACTTTGAATCATTGTCTTCTTTTTCTGTTGCCCGTAGAGATCCTTTGGCTCTTCATCCTCTTTCTAAAACTTGAGACAATGCTCATTGCTTTAGACAATGGCAATGAGAATCTCAGAGAGAACTTCCTTTCACTGTGCTAGACAATAATCACATCTATTATGAAGGCTGTTCAGACGGAGGGGTAGATGTTTAGAATTTTGGATGTTTCACACAGAAGGAGATGCATCCAAATTGCATAGTTTGTGTCTCCAAACATAAATCATGGAAAGAGACCACTGCACGATTCTAGAAGAGACCAGCTGATTGATTGTTGGCCACTAGCTCTTGATGAGAAGGTGATATCACACCAAAGACCAGTAAGAGATTGGTTGGTGAGTGAGTGCCAATTGCTCTTCTCACTTGACTTAAGCAAAATCAGACATGGACAAGATGTGTATGTGCTCTAGGGATATGGAGCTTAGTAGTGTCAGTTGCTGTGCATACCTTGTCCTCTTTGTGTAGTTTCTTCAAGAAACCACACAAAGGACAAAGTATACACACCAAACTTTCGTATGAAACAATCATTTACTTGAAGCTAGAGCAAACCAACAGCTCACCAAGGTCTGTGGTCTTGAGATACCAATCTCAATATTATTAGGGGAGCCCATTTTCAAACCTCTTGACTTTTGTCTCCCTAATGTTGAAACGTCACTTTATTAATTCCTCTGTGCTCACCATAAGCTGCTTATTTCTATGACTAGAACCCACCTCGCTTTATAAACTGATGGAATTCTTCACTACGAGATGAGATCGCTTCTGCACTGCAGTGGATAAAGCTTTCTGACTAATTATGAGAAAACAAGCCAGAACATGTGACAGCCACCGGTAGGAACACTGCTTGGTTAAGAGCAAAGACTCTAGTGAAAAGGTTTACTATGTAGGAATATTTATTTTAAATTTTCCACAAGGGTTTGGAGTGCATACTGCCTCACTTTACCATATAAACCTACATACTCATAACATGAGATACAACAGAAATTTTTTGCTGAAGTTTGATCGTGTCATCTTCATATCAGTGAGTCAGAGAAGAGATGGTTCTTCAACTTCCAGTTTTCTAGTGAGATCTGTGTGCCCATATAGTCATACATAGGATTCATCCAGAACACTGATATTGATTTGAATTAACAATTCTCAATTATTATTGATGTGATTGATCAGAAGTTCTAATGAGCAATAATATCACATTTGATATCATTGTTTCGCCCTTTTAAAGATCACACTGAAAACATTTCAAGATCTCAGTTATTAAACATTGAGCAGAGTAAAGAGAGCTGAGAGTTATGAATGACTTGGTGCATATCAGTCACATGACAACATATTTATTGAATAAGGGCACATCAGCAATTATTAAGCCTCTGATGTACATATTAGGTTATTAAAAATGCATTAAAACATGCATACATACAGCGTTTGTGCCCCTTACCCACCAGACAGAACAGTATCCATTCTTACATGAATCACACAATTATAGCAGCAATTCATCCCCATAACTTTCCATGGCAATAATTAGCCATGACATTGTACAGTTAATTCACATTCATTAAAGTCAGGCACAAGTGAACAAAATACCAAGTGACGTCTTTTTTACATCTTGCTGCTGCAATGAACATTGATTTTGGCATTGAAATTCATATTTGTGCTACAAAATAACAGCAAGAACACATTTTCCATCATCAAAATAGTGGAAAATGATGTATTACACATCAATATAGCACAGAAAGTGACCGAGATATGCTAGTTTTTGTGTTTCGCGGCGGCCATATTGGATTTTGTGCATACCGGCCACCAGGGGGCACACTCACTTTGTGTGCGGTGGTTTTTGAAACCCCTTTGGTCATATAAACACCCATGCCAAATTGCAAAAACTTGTCACCAAGTGCACAATTCTTATAGATTTTGACAAATTCCCTCCCCGCTATATATATATTATGTTGAAGTACCACAAGACTCAAAAGCCGCGAGAGTGATGAAGTGAGGAATGCATCTGTCAACTCAACACAAGCTTGCATTTCACTTGTACTGTGATAAATCCCATATTCTTTGCTGTCCACTTATTGTCTCATGTTGGATTGTTTAAGTGTTTGTCTCATGTTATGAGCTAGTTATTTACCATGGGATCAGGAATATCAAAGATTTTTGCTCCCTTGCTGTCTCTGCCAAGCAAAAATGCATCGTCTCTATATTGGAATAACATTAGTTTTTCATTGGCCTAAATTTTTTTCAAATTTATGCTGCCCATGACCTCAAAATTGTTTCAATCATTTGAAACATACTTCTAACAGTCACACTACCCTCAAAGAGTTTGAATACACCTGGAAAAGTGATGAAACAGTATCAAAAGTCACATTGAAGTCATAAAATTTCTTTATTTTGTCATTTTAGGTCATTTTGGTTGAAATTTATGGCCTTTCTCGCTATCACAAATTATGGTATTTTATAAAAAAAATTGTCACAGCCCAGTTATCTTCTAGGTTTATGAAACTCAATCATATTTAAGTGTTTCCAGAGTTGTAAAATTTGTAGTTTTAAACCCCAAAAGACAGTTTAAATAATGGACATCGACCACTCAAAAATACAAAATATAGATAATTTCGAGTCACCATGAGGTATAATCATGGAATGCGTCTTCTCAAGTGAAAATTATTTAATTTGAGCTGTTTCAGCATTGTTTTGGCCCAAAACTAGCCAAAATCGGTATATTTGTCCAATTTTCAACGGCCCGGTTTATCTGGTCTGAAACTACTTGTAAAATCATCACAAACCAGTGGAAATGTGTAACGAATGATAAAATGTTAAAAATATGGAAGAAAACTGTGCTTTAATAGCTTTTCATAAAAAACGATAAAATGGGATATCGTGAAAATTATATAGATTTATACCAAAATGATCTAAAACTATGAAATATGGACACCTTATGACCTGAATGTGAATTTCCATATTGTTTGAAGTAAATGTAAAACAAAAATTGTGCTGAAGATGAGGTACTTTTGAAAGAAATCTAACCTTTTCTGGTGTATTCAAACTTTTGGAGGGTAGTGTACCTTATTCTATCCCTTTAACTCAATGCAAAGGAAACTGAAATAACATCTGTTGCTTTAAAACGGCTAGCGTTCAAGAACATTTCTGCGACCTTCCCTTGTAATAGCATTGTGATTCGAATGCGCAGTTCCTTATTAAATAGTTCATCAATTTCCATCAATTTTGAAAAACATTTTTAAAAGGATAAGACCAATTTTAAGATTTTGTTGAGTATACATTCGAAAATCTATGCAAAACCAATGTTGTTCCAATGGTGGCAATAAATAAATACAGCTTGCAGAGGCAGCAAGTAAGCACATTTTTTTAATCTGATTAGTTGGCAAATGATTAATCGCTAATGATTGGCCCTGGGTGATGACTGGGGCATATCTTGAAAATTTAACAAAATCACATTATATGTTGGATTTGCTTACAGTCCTTGTCATACTTACATGGAATCTCAAGTTCTTTTCTATGCTGTTGAACTGTGATGTCAGAGATGACTCTACTCTAGCATTGCAATACATGTAAATTAACTACAAGCTGTGATATCATTTTAAACTGGGTCAGATTCCCCAGCTTCTAACCAATGCGAATCCACCAAACTGAGCATCACAGTTTCAACTCAGTGTCAGAGTGAAAATTGGGTCTGGGAAAACCCATGCAAGTTTGACATCACAGCCTCTCAGCCAATGGGCTGCCAGAACAAATATACATAACATAAGCTACGTGTTTACAAACAAATTGTCAAAGCCTTCTGTTTATACCAACTTCCATCAAAGTTTAAGTTGTAAGTTAGCAAGTTTGTAGATTAATCAAACAACTGTGTGGGGATTATAACAGTTGTCTACTGTACTGTGAATGCTCACAAAGCTGCCATTTGGTAGGATCAGACTGGTGATTGCTGTGATAAATCATTGGGATCACAAATGCAATGCTTCCTTTAACGTTGTTAATATATCAATGTTTTAACTGTGATGTCTAGTTTACTGTCAGCCCATTGGCTATCAAGCTGTGATGACGTAGTTGTAGGGGCTATCCCTGATAAAACTCTTACTCTGACACTTTGTTGAAACTGTGACGCTCAGTTCAGGAGGATCAACATTGGTTAGAATCTGGGGAATCTGACCCAGTTTAAATTAACATCACAGCTCGTAGTTAATTTACATATATTGCAATGCTAGAATAGAGTCATCTCTGACACCACAGTTCAACAGAATAGAAAAAAACTTGAGATTCCACGTAAGTATGACAAGGACTGTAACTCGGCAGACACCGAAATATTTGGGTATCGCATAACTCTATGTTTCCTCAACGATAATGGATGAAAATAAAAGAAAGATCTCAGTCCAATCCATACATATATAATGATTGTGTGGAAATGATAGGCCTACAACGTTAGCCCAATTTTTTCACTCTAAAATAAACTTGTGACATGCTTCTTGGAGCTGCTGTAATAACTGTAGGCCTATAACTCATTGTACATGAAAACACAAAAACGCTGATCTATATATATCAAACATTGGTTTTGTCACAAAAGTTGGAGGCCTAAATCTCACGCAGTCAGGCCCGATAGCATCCAATGTGAGGCACTGACATCCATCCATCCATCCAAGGCAGTGGCACCAGGCTCAAGTCAGGCTCGCCAGGCTGTGGTGTGATGGAGATCAAAGGGGATGAATGGGGAAGCAGGGCCATCCAGAGCTATCCAGAGCCATCCAGGAGCTCTCTTCTTATTGCCACAATTTGGCCTTCCATCCCAACTCATCAGAGCCCTATCGCTTGGGCCATCAGGCCAACTATGCAAGGGACACTTCCATTAGACGTGACAAACTTCCTCCCAACTTGTTGCAAACGGCCACATCCACTCTGGTGCAGGATTTAAAAGAAATCTGCAATCTGAAACATCACTCTTTTATGATTGGCAAAACATGACATGATAACGAGCATGCTTCACAGAAAGACATGCATGTCCTTGGCAAAGGAACTTTCAAGTTTTTGTCATTTATTTACCCTATTGGATCGAAATGCACAACAATACAATTACCAGTAGTCCTGTAATCAAATGTTGTTTGTCACTTGCCAATAGAAAGAAAAAATACTATTAAACCGTTTGAATATTCTTTTCAAAGAACGCTGAACTTGTGAGGGTAAGAATTGGTATAAATTTTGAAACAATCATGCAGTAGTCATGTCACGGAGTAAAATCTTGGAGCACCAGAAAATTATTTTATAGGGGAACCTTCGCCATTTTAAAAGAAGACAAGCAGGTTGCCGTGATTTTTAGAAGTCAAAAGATGTGTTGAACTTATTCTGGTCTTGTGTTAGACACGTTGGTTGTGTGTGTAGAATGTCTTGTTGACTTTTTTGTGCTAAAAAACTGAATATCTCATAAACAAAGACGTTACACGCTTTTCTCAATTTTTAAAAGGCCTATCTCAAAAATAATGAAGCCACTGGGCCGGATTTCATTGGGGGTCAAAAAATGTAGGAATGGATGTAAGCAACAACTTTATATTGCACTCTTGCTTTGAATACATTCTTGTGCCAAAGTGCAGAAAATTTCAGGACAATATTACGGACGGTTGTCGAGATAATCTTAAAAGTACTTTGAAAAACGTGAATTTTTTGCTATTTTAGCGTGACATCATATTTTTCTTCGGTTGAATTATTTCAGGTGTATGAAATTAGACAAATCTCATTGTCATTTTCTTAATTTTCCCTTCATCTCTATGGTCAAAGGCTTCATAAAGTCACTGAAACAAGTATATTTATGTGCTTGTTTTGACATCTTTGAATTCTTCGTGTTCGAAAATTTGAGTCAAATTTGAAGCTTCCTGATCTGGGACATTGTAATTTCTCTTTTACTCATGTTAGTTGAATCTTTTTTCTATTAAGACCTAGTATAATATCTACTTTCATGCCTGTGAAAAATTCATTTCTTGAAAAAATTCCAATGAACATGAGAGAAGGCTTATGTGTCGCACGCGTAACGCAAGGAGTACTTTCACGCGTAAAAAAGCTATGAATGCTCTGATTTTAACCTGGATTGGCTTGAAACATAGTAAATATGTGAAGCATCAATAAACCATGAACTAATACATGTCGGATTTTCGGTGACTGATATCTGTTGGTAAAATACAAAAATTACTTTGTCGCACGCGTAACGCTCACAAAAATATTGATCATGTTAAATTTTTTTCCTGTAAATAATGGAGCCATGATACTAATATTACCTGTTGTGACAATTACCACACTATTTTAGTAGTTTTAATATGTTTCATGACCTAGCCAATAATATAATGGCATATATGAAATTTTTGTGAAAATTTGGGGCCAAAATGGCTATAAAGGCAATATCCAATTAAAAACACCCTTTTCATTCGAAATGGTCGAACCATCCGCTGTTACTTATAATATCATATAAAATCGATTGTAGGCAAAACCAGAACATTTTTTGCAATTTCATGCGACATCATTGCTCAAAATTAGTATTTTAGCTGAAAAAAGGGCCAAACATCACGCTTCTTTCATCTTTTGCTGAGTTAATACTCACTTCAGGGGCACTTATTTGGTATGAATTTGAAGCCAACATCCAGACCCATAACCGAGGACTGTTCTGAGGCAATTTTAATTACGTTTTTGAAAAAATATTGCTGAAAAATTATCAAAAATAGTGTATTTCTCACAATATATTTGGTGTATTGGAATGAAAACTGCCCTGCATGAAGACACTACACTATTTGCCCTATATGTCATCATATAAAGAAATTTGATGGCCTTTGATCGTAAATTGACATTTAGTTTAGTTTTCTCCTGTAGAGATGGAAATAAAACTTTTAAATATTTGGTATTATTCTGCTATCATCAGTTATTTCCACTGGTTGGAACTCTACCTATGGTAAATACATTTTCTGGAACTTAAATATGTTCTTAACAAAACTGCATGGTCATTTGATTAAAAAATACATTATAAAATGTTGATGGTCATGTCACACTTTGGCTTCATTATTTTTGAGATAGGCCTTAAGGAAACTTCCGACAATCATTGGCAAGGCAATTTTCACTATTTCTTAGAGCATCGTTATTTTTATTAAAGCAAACATGAAATTCTAATGTATGTCGAAGATATCAGATGACAAAGAGTATAGGCCCACATGTGCTATAGACTGTTATTTATTTGGCCTCAACAATACCTGGTGAACATTTGTCAAGGGCAATGCCATGTGATGTTCAACGGGGATCTCAGGGACACAGGGACAGAGTATGATTGTATGTTAGGAAATGCACTGCCAATCAATGGGATACATTATGCATGCAATGATAGAGAGCATCAGTTTGTTAGTGCTTGGCAGCTGAATTAGCATCCTAAAGAGGAGTTTTGTCTCTTCATTAGTCCCCCTGAGTTGCACAAAGTAAGAATTAAGTGCTGAGGAACACTTAATTATGCTCTTACATATGCATGGCATTATCTCTGGCCTTGAGTGGCAGAGGTAGCTAATTTATGTGGTTAAATAATGACTATGTGCTGTGCCCATCAGGACGAAATTAAGAAAAAGATCATGCTCCTCTAATTGATGTCTTGATTTGGTTCATATACTGTAAAAGCACGATGAAGTCAAATCTTGGTGTTTTTGACCACATGTCAATAGAGGGATCAAAAAGCTGCTCATATAGGCATTTATTTGAAAAGTGGGGCCAAAAAGGTCCCAAGGAGCTAAAAAGTGAATCTCTGAATCCCGATAATCTAATATGGCAAATGTTCAGTCCAAGTGGTCCCTGTTACGGAAAAAGTAATTTTGGGGTCAACAGGTCACTGCATTTTTCATGAAAATTCTCTGAAAAATTAGTAAATTGGTCTCGAAATAGTCACAACAGTCACGCTAAAAAACCATCACAACAGTCACACGAAACAGTCACTTCAGTATTATTTTGGCTAAAATATTCTGATATGAACAGTCACGACAGTACCCTGGCCATTCAACAAATTAGCCTAGCTGAGGGATTCATATATAATAGAATTTCGAAGGTTCGAGGGCATTGTCCAAAAAGAGGCATCACATAAAGCTGCATAGAGCTTGAGACAGCATGATGCAAGTATCATCGTCTGGGGGTGTTTTTCTGACATTGTTGATTCAACTTGATTGGTCTTCCAATTTCATACCAAGTATCATGATTCAGTGATACGAGGTCAGAATATCCATAGGGTAATATTGCCTTGTACCGAAGAGCGAGTGTCCTCATGATGCATTTCCATTGGACAGTATATGGTGAAACATGTTTAACATGGAATTCAATGGCTAATCAGTCACTGAGGGGTGTACTTTCTGGTAAAACTTCATATATCCAAAGCACTCATAGTTCATAATATTATGTCCTACGTGATGCAATGATATATTTTCTGTTATTTCAGGAATCAGTAAACGGGAGCTGTAGTCCTGCCAAAGTGACCACCCTGATCTTGTCCCTGCCTGACCACGTTGGAGGTCTTGCAGAGGTCCTCAATTGGCTAAAGGTAGGAATCTATAGACTATATATCTCTATATTTGGTCAGAAAATCATTGGTTAATGGTTATCACAGATAATTTGGTTTCCTTTAGAATTAGATAAGAAAAATGTGTCCTATATCACCAAGGATAATGTTGGAGGCTGATAGGAGTCACCATGCATGCCATATCCAACCCTGTTGTATTTTAATGTTTCTATTTCAGGAACATCATGTTGGTTTATCCCACATTGAGTCCAGGCCCTCCCGGAAGAATGTGGAGGAGTACGAAGTCCTGCTGGATATCAATCCAGAACAGGGCAGCAACCTGGAGGTCCTGCTTTCTGCCCTCAGAACCATAGCAACAAGCGTCAAGGTCCAAGGGCTGCCCAAAGCCACGCCTCTTGAGAAGCTGGGCAGGGACAGTCAGTATTGAACCTTCCTTACATTTCATTTCTTTTAAAAGTACAATAACCAATCATGCCAGTCGCATTTCTGTATTTAATCAATAGTTTACCAAAATCTTTTGCATGTGGTGAAGTTGCTTTACCTTGCTGCCAAGTCCAGGTTTCAACGGTATCTTTTAGTTAATGTTGCGTAAGTACTGTTAGACCTGTGGGATTATTCTGCTGTAAGTTTCTCTCGTAAACAACAGGACATGTTCATAAATGCATGACAAAGTCTCTAAAAGCTTCTAATCAGAAGTTAAATGCTCATGTTAATCCAATGCCTTTCTGCAGCTTCCATGGACATAGCGGGCATCCCCTGGTTCCCAAGGCACATCTCTGACCTCGATCTGTCCTCCAACAGGGTCCTCATGTATGGGGCTGAACTGGACGCTGACCACCCTGTGAGTTGAGATCTTGTTTAAATGTCCTTATTTCAAATTAAAGTTAAATTGAATTTGGTAGGCCTGAATATAAGGATTGATACTTGCTATATAAAGCATCGTTGGTACTTGGTTGCTTTCAGGGCTTCAAAGACGAAATCTACCGAGTAAGAAGGAAGAAGTTTGCAGAAATTGCTTACAACTACAAACAGTAAGAGCTTTCAATTGTCCATAGGGTTTTAAAAGCATATATAAGAATGTTGAAAAACGTCCTGTATTTTAGATTAAGTAAACTTTACTTGTGTATTATATTAGAGCCTGTAGTTATGATTTTTTTTTCCAGTGGCCAGCCAATCCCAAAAATAGAGTACACAGCCGCTGAGGTTGAGACATGGGGCAACATTTGGCGGGAACTGCACAAGTTATATCCAACCCATGCTTGCAAGGAATATCTACAGAACTTCCCCCTGTTGGTCGAACATTGTGGATACAGGTATTGAATGAGATTGTAAACATGACTTGTATCACACGTTTGCATATAGGCATTTTTCTGAAATCGCCTCCACTTGGTTTTTCAACTTTAGAATGTTGTAGCAAGAAAAGTTTAAGTCCGATTTTGCTGATATTTAGCTCGTTGGAAAGAGAAGAGTTTATCCTAAGAGAAAAAAAATATGGCATGTTTTTCATGTTCACCTGAACAATACAACAATAGGGTTAACCCCCAAAATGTCCATTTTCCTAAATGTGCATTTTGACAGGTCCAGTTCGTGAGGGCAGTGTAATCAAACCAATCAACATATTGCTGAGATCTTGATGCCATTGGAAAGAGTAAGACCTGAATTTTTATAAAACCAAAAGTGCATATTTTTAGAAAATTTTCCTGATTTTTGCCAGCATGAATAAGCTGGCAAAGTTTGAAAAAGGTGGTTTTGTGACAGTTTTTCTTGACTTTGAACAGCCACAAAGCCATGAAAAGCTAATGTGACTGTGTGTTACTATACAGCACCAGATAGATCTTTGTGAGAACTTGACAGTAACATAAAAGTCACACAGATTTTTTGGTACACTTAGACCATAGGGGCAAAAAACACTGTGTAACGCTACGCTAATAGTCACGCTTTTTGATAGTCACGACAGTATTCAGCACTAAAACGTGACTGTCTGTGATCATCTGTGACTGTCTGTGATCATCTTGTGACTGCCTGTGATCATCTTTTGACAGTCTGTGATCTTTCAGCCTGACAGTATTGCCTCTGGCATAAAGGAGAGCAAAATTGCAATTAGCTTTGTTTGATTACAGTGGATGGTGTTCAAGGCATTCTCTAGATTCTAATTGCAATTCTGGACATTCCTGAACTTTTCTTGACACTATCAAACTACTAATTGCTGTTAAACATTGTGTCATGTCTGCTCACAAGCAGCAGAGCAGGTAACTTTGCATATTTTTACTAATTCACAACTGAATTAACTTAGTGTTATGACTTATTGTGCTTATAAATGCTGGAAGGAAGTGGCTATTGGACAATAAAATTGGCTATTATTAATTTCACGGTGAGGTACATTTAGCCACAGTGGCTAAGTATTTTGAAAATTCAACAAGAGCCTTGTCTTTTGTTAAATAATTAAATATTTTGGTGACTGTTCGTGAATTTTTGTGACTGACTGGGTGATAATTTGGTGGGACTGTCACCATTAGTGACTAACAATAACAGTGATTGTTAATTAAAGTTAAGTACTATCTTGAGTGACTGCCAGTTTGGTTACTGGTGCAAATTGGTTCAAAATTTGTTTAGTCAATTTTATGTCCGAGTAAATACCAGTGTAGGCTGTATTCTGATATTTTCAGGTGTTACTCAAAAGAGTATAGTTTACAAATGGTTGAATTTTTGGCATTGAATTGTAGTTAAGTTAGTTAACTGGAATAATGTAATTTAATAATAAGATGAATGTAAATATTTTGTCAATACCTTAACAGTGGTACATTATCACATCATATTGGAAAATAGTGTTTTTTTTGCTTTGCTTATGAGGCTTGCAGTTATTTGGAAAGGTAATCTTTTTATTAAGGATCAACTGTCACAGTTAATCACATACGTGTAACAAATACTGTATTGGTCAACATTAGTCAAAAAATCTTGATCAATGTGATTCATCCATCATCATTTAGAAAACAACACTGGAACCACTGAGAGACAATGGAAATCTTACTTAAAATTTTAAAATATTAAATGGAGGTTCTATTCCTGCTATTCATACAGGTTGATTCTATGACCTTCTATGTTCACTTTTAAAATGCTTACTGTCAGCTGAAAGAAGCATCGAGACTTAGTGTCAATCTATCTCATCAATTGCTTCCAGATTCCAATGAAAAAAAAATCCTAAGTTTTTGGTCACAGTTTAAGCTTGAAATTTGAAAAGATGTGCTCATGTAGGCATATTCTTCATCAAGGACTGATATGAATAGTCACACTCAGTCACACAATAGTGACCATAAAGTGTTAACAGTCACAAATGCAACATTTTGCTAGCCACTGAGGGTTAAAAAATGGTGATCAATATGACTTTCTTCTTCAATTTGAATTAAAGGCTTTAAATATTTGACTCATGCGTGTGAAAATAAGTGCCCATATACTGGCATATAGGCACAATCTTCAACAAGACTGATTGGAATAGTCACACTTAGTCATACAGTTGTGACTATAAAGTGGTAACAGTCGCAAAATTAATGCAACATTTTGACAGTTACTGAGGTTTACAAAATGGTGATCAATATGACTTTCTTCTTCAATTTGAAAGAATAGCTTTAACTATTTGACTCAAGCATGGGAAAATAAGTGCCTATGTGGCACATTCTTCAACAAGGACTGATTGGAATAGTCACACTCAGTCACCCAATAGTGACCACAAAGTGGTAACTGTCACAAATGCTGCATTTTGATAGATAGTGATGGTTACAAAATGATGATCAATATGATTTTCTTCTTCAATTTGAAAGAATTGCTTTAAATATTTTACTCAAGCATGGGAAAATAAGTGCCTTTGTAGCACATTCTTTAACAAGGACTGATTGGAATAGTCACACTCAGTCACACAATAGTGACCACAAAGTGGTAACTGTCACAAATGCTACATTTTGATAGATAGTGATGGTTACAAAATGGTGATCAATATGATTTTCTTCTTCAATTTGAAAGAATGGCTTTAAATATTTTACTCAAGCATGGGAAAATAAGTGCCTTTGTAGCACATTCTTTAACAAGGACTGATTGGAATAGTCACACTCAGTCACACAATAGTGACCACAAAGTGGTAACTGTCACAAATGCTACATTTTGATAGATAGTGATGGTTACAAAATGGTGATCAATATGATTTTCTTCTTCAATATGAAAGAATGGCTTTAACTATTTGACTCGAGCATGGGAAAATAAGTGCCTATGTGGAACATCCTTTAACAAGGACTGATTGGAATAGTCACACTCAGTCACACAATAGTGACCACAAAGTGGTAACTGTCACAAATGCTACATTTTGATAGATAGTGATGGTTACAAAATGGTGATCAATATGATTTTCTTCTTCAATTTGAAAGAATGGCATTAAATATTTGACTCAAGCATGGGAAAATAAGTGCTTATGTGGCACATTCTTCAACAAGGACTGATTGGAATAGTCACACTCAGTCACACAATAGTGACCACAAAGTGGTAACTGTCACAAATGCAACATTTTGATAGATAGTGAGGGCTACAAAATGGTGACCAATATGACTTTCTTCTTCAATTTGAAAGAATAGCTTTAACTATTTGACTCAAGCATGGGAAAATAAGTGCCCATGTAGACACAATCTTCAACAAGGACTGATTGGTATAGTCACACTCAGTCACACAACAGTGACCATTAAGTGGTAACAGACACAAATGCTGCATTTTGATAGATAGTGAGGGTTACAAAATGGTGATCATTATGACTTTCTTCTTCAATTTGAAAGAATAGCTTTACATTTTTGACTCAAACATTGGAAAATAAGTGCGAATGTGGACAAATTCTTCAACAAGCACTGATTGGAATAGTCACAGTCAGTCACACAGTAGTGACCATAAAATGGTAACACTACTGTAACAGTCACAAACAGTCACAAATGCAACATTTTGATAGTCACTGAGGGTTACAAAATGGTGATCAATGTGACTTTCTTTTTCAATTTGAATGAAAGGCCTTACATGTAAATAAATATTTGACTCAAGCATGGGAAAATAAGTTCTCATGTAAAACCTTTCTTAAACTTGGACTGTCATGGACTAATTTGAATGGTCACAATCAGTCAACAGTAGTGACAATGACATTGTTACAGTCAAAATCTTTGGAGGCTGCCCAAAAATAATGCCCAAACTGGTCCCAAGAAACCTAACTACACAAAAAATTGCTTTAAAAAAAATCCCACCCCCCCTGCCTCCTATGCCTATGATCCCTCGTTTTCACCCCCAGTGTATTCTAAATGGTCACGGTTATTCACAGGGTACCTGTGAAGTTGTAACCAACATGACACTATAACAGTCAAAGATGTGATGTTGTGATAGTCACAAAAGGTCACAAGTTTGTGATAAATATGACTGTCTTCTGTTTGAATCTCAATGCTTGTCAGAATCACATGTTACAATACTGTCATATTTGGCATTCTATTTTATGCAGACCGGCAACTTTTTTGGCAAGAAAAAATGAGCTAACTCAGTACACATCAATGTACTTCTGCTACCCGTACTACAAATTTTTCATACTTGGAATGAAGTGGCTTTTTGAGAAAAATGCCGAGAAAATAATTAAGGAAACATGCCTAAAACGTAACTGTATGGAAAAATAAACTTAATTTGAATTAACATAAATTTTAGTAACAGAGTAGCACTGATACACCTATACAGAGCATTAATCCCAATCTCCACCCTCCCAAATTAAGTTATTTAAATTTAAAGTATTAAACTCCAATGGTCACAGTTAGTCACAGACAAGACACCACAACATTCAGAAGAGGGTCACACATTTGTGACCAAGAGATACTGTGATTGTCACAAAAGGTCACAAGCTTGTGATCAACGTGACTGTTTTTGTACATTTGAAATTGAAAACATGTGAAAGTCACGTACTGTCACATGTTACCATTTGTACTATCATTTGGCGCTCTATATCTAGTTAATTTGTAACTATTTTGGCGTAAAAATTATATGAGCTGAAGCAGGAAACACCAACGTATTTTTTGGTACCCATATTGCATGGGTTCTGTGACATTCATGTTTTTCATGTTCAAAATGATGGTGGAGGCGTTTTCAGAAAAATGCCTATATAAGCCCAGGCAATAGAACTATACACTTAGCATGAACAGATGTCATTTATAAATATCGAATATTATATAATAAAGAATCCAAAAACAAATGCAGAAGAACAGATTCCAGAATGAATTGGCTTTTTCAATATCGCCATGAATGACCTGTTTCGCCACAGTTGCGACCCCAAATTAAGTCATTGTTGGTCGTGCAGGAGGGACAGCCGACTGAGATGAGTGTAAAATGTCGATGTTTGTTTCAGACCGGACAACATTCCCCAACTGGATGACATCTCCAAATACCTCACAAGTGAGTAGGGATACATTAATAAATCAATACTCGTAAAAATGAATTTATTACTGAGAAAGAGAACGATACTGCAGAGATCTCTAGGTCAATTTTAACACTGATTGAGCCATGAATGTCAAACATTTTTAAGGCCACAGCATAACTTTTTTTATGGCAATGACAGGCCAGAAATGAGGCCCTTCCAAATTTTTATTAACCTGGAAATTAAATTTAGGTGAGTGTTAGGCATACATATTTCAGAACTTTGTAGTAATCACAAGAATTAGACAGCGTTTCTGCATGCTTCTGGAAAAAAATATACCTGTCACAAATTTTCCTTTGAAAGCAGGACTATAAAATAAATTATTATAGGTCTATTTGTATCCTTGATTTCCAGAAAAGACAGGCTTCCAGCTTCGTCCGGTGGCCGGCTACCTCTCTTCCCGGGATTTCCTCTCCGGATTGGCATTCCGCGTTTTCCACTGCACCCAGTACATCCGCCATGGGGCTGACCCTTTCTACAGTCCTGAACCGTGAGTTGTAAAAATGTATATTTGCCAAAACATGTTTTTGAAATAAGCACCAAAAATTATAAGACCTCGCTTCAGTTTTATTATAATAAGTCTTGGATGCATACCTCATAATTGATATTTTGTTATCTTTTCCGAAATAAACATTTATTCTGGCCTGTCACACTAATCAATTGATTTGTCTGATTTGGTATTTTTAATAATAAATGAATGACAGTCTAGTGTTCATGTAGGTTTATTGACAGATGTTATCTTATATAACGTTTGTGCAATAGGCCTTCATAGGCTCAGTATACAATTAAATGTACAGTCTTTTGTATTGCGCATGACTGAGATTAATACAATACAATAAAAGACAAGAGGAAAGGACCAATTGATTGTTAATGTATTGGTAAATGGTTTTGATGTATAGAAAAGATTTTTTTTAAGAACTGAAATACATACCGGTATATAATCCTGATTAACTTAAATGAGATTTAAATTGTTGAGAAAAGATATAAATAACCTAACATAGTCACAAAATGTCTGTTACAGAGATTGTTGTCACGAACTGATGGGTCACATGCCACTTTTCTTGGACAAGAACTTTGCAGAGTTCTCTCAAGAGATTGGTCTTGCTTCTCTGGGGGCGTCTGATGAGGAGGTGCAGAAGCTCGCCACTGTAAGTTTTAGTAATTCCACATAAATTTAAATGAGAATCCAGCAAAGTAGAAAGATTGCAGCTGTGTCAAGTCATAGATCTTCTTATGGTTCAACTCAGATTTGGCAATCTTATATTTCAGTGCTACTTTTTCACAGTGGAGTTTGGTCTGTGCCAACAAGATGGTCAGATGAGAGTCTATGGAGCTGGCCTATTGTCATCTGCAGGGGAACTCAAGGTTACATTCACGATTTATATGAGGCAGGATTTTGGGATCCCAATTAAAATCATTCTAAACTCATATACTGTTTTGTATACTCTTTTGGTTGCGCAGCTTTCGATCAAGCTCTGAAGTTCGAACCGCTGTCCATATTACATAGCTGTTTCTGAAAAATCTTGATTTTCACTCATAACGTCCACTTCTTTATCTCGATGACGAATTTGAGCCATGTTAACAAAATTACATGAATGTAATTCAAAATAGAATATTCCTATGTTTTGTCCAAATCAATGAATTCAAAAAGCGTGGCCTAAATTCCATGAGCCGCCAAAATTTCTTGAATTTTCTCCCCTCCATTTTCAGCATGCCTTGAGTGACAAAGCAGTGATCAAACCATTTGAGCCTGAGAAGACAATTGAGGCAGAATGTCAAGTGACTCAGTTCCAGGACCAGTATTTCTACTCCCACAGTTTCGACGAGGCCAAGGAGAAACTCAGGTACCTGTTGATTAATGTTTCTATTAAAGCTTCAATTGTGAAAATTTAAAATATGCCTAAAATCTGAAATTAATTCTTGGAGTCCTTGAGTTGGGAAACAAAACACACAGCAATAAATAGCAATTTGTATTGCATGTGTCACGCCTTATTACTTTCCCACAGACCAGATACATTGCAATTGTGTTTTTAAAAAACCGTTCTTTTCCAGAGCTTATGCTGCAACCATCCAGAGGCCCTTTGAATTGAGGTATGACCCTTTTACCCAAAGTGTGGAAGTCCTGTACACCCCTCAAAGAATTGCTTCGGCTGTGACCGACATCAAGGACCAACTCAACAATGTCACCAACGCCCTCAAGAAGCTGAATCTGGCCGCCAGATATCCCCACTTCTAGAAAGATCCCAAATTCTACAAAAACCCCACTTCTAGAGAGACCCCAACCTCTCGAAATATCTCCTAAACTTCTAGAAGTATTATACAAATATTGCTTGTTTGAAGTTTACAGATGATGTTGGTTTGAAAATTATTTCAGTTTCGTTCAGGATTGCAAAAATGGATACCGACTTGCACGAAGTATGCTGTCCTCTTGTCATATATACACTGTATTGGCATCAGTACAGTATTAGATGCTTTATATGGATATTTCAACCCTGGATGGTAGAAGTATAAACAGTATTAATATCAAGACCTAAAAAGGTATTATCATAATCCTCAAGTCAAGTTTTAAGGCAGTTTGATTTTTGTCATAACTTGAGAAGCTTAGGGACTATTCTTGTTTCCCTTACTCAAAAATGGCGGATTCTTTAATGTTTTCATACGGGAAGTTTGACCGCTGTTACATCAAGGGAATCAAAACAGTCACAAATCTTTTCAAGATATATGACAAAAATGAATGGCTTTAGTTGCTTTGGAACCACCAGTCCTAATCTTTATTTTTAGAATTTATTTTTTTTAGATTCTTCCGATCTAGTCAATGGGTAGATCCCCATCTTAATCGTTGAAGTTGCTTACTGTTAATGTTATCATATTGTTATAGATGGCAAGTAGAAGTAATTTCAGCACATGATGTAATACATGTATGCACACTTATAATGTTATGGGTTAAAACCCAGCCTTGGCAAAAATTTAGACTATAGAACCTCTGAAATGGAGAGTTCTTAGTCCAAACTTCAAAAGCTCCAGAGAAGATTTGCAATTAAAACAAATTAATTGATGCTTAAATGCATCATTGGCTGTGACAATGGCTGTGAATTCAAATATATCAAGTGACATTTACTGCAGAAATCTCGTCCATTGCGAGTTGATAGGCTCATATAAATATGGCTGTGAATTAAACTGAATACAATTTACTGCTTGTATGCATTGTACAGTATTGTAAGTAGAATAAATTGACGTTGCAAATTACTACACTGTAAAATTTGAAATTTTGAGTTGCTCAAATAATTGAGTGAGATGGTTGCACAATTTGTTTGAGCCATGATAGCTTGCTGTTTTGAGTTATGATAATCTTTATGTTGTTATAACTTGCAAACAACAAGCTATCTTGGCTCAAAGGAATTGTGCAACCATCTCACTCAATCAATAAAACTAACCCAAAATTCAAAATTTACAGTGTAGATTGTATCTAGAATGTTTACTGTTTAGGAATATAGTATGTACAGTACTAGTAGTAATAAAATGGATTGCATGAAGTAATTTTAGAAAATTTAATGTATAGCATGTACATCATAAAGATAAATAATTATCACACGTTGTCTTACTTGTGTATTTCCATAACATCAGATGTTCATGGTCATTTGTTGTTTTTCATATTCTTATTTCGTTTTGTCCTTCTTCGCGTTCTTTCCTCCAAGTTCTATTTTCTGAAAGTTTTTTCCATCATTTTTTTTTCTAACGCGTCAAACCTTTGCAAAATATTCAACTATCGATTAGCAATACAACTATTGCCAGAGATATATTGGAACGTCTTATCCAAACCTTATCCAGCTGAGAGATTCTCTTGAAGCTTCATCCAATGTAATTTAATCATTTTGAAATTTTCTGGATCCCCCCCATCCCCCATCCTTTCAACAAATGAAGTTTCTTGTGTAGGCCCCTGTCTCTGTTAGGGACTGACAAGTGGCAGCAGAATGCTGACAGTCCCTGGAAACTCATCAGAGGTTTGATGGTTTCAATCTGCTTATGGGTCATTCCATGTCAAATCAGGCAAATTTTCAGAAAGTCCCTGCTCGACCGTCTCAGATCTTCTTGAAACTCCAGTCAATTATTGATCTGATATCCAAATGAGGATTTCCAAAATAATAGCTTCCACCGACACATAGTTTTGGATATACGGGCCCTTAAGCAGAGGGGGTTGTCAACAAGATTTGAAGAAAATCATTCTGGACCATTTTTGAAGCTTCTTTCTGATTAGAGATTTAAAGTTACATTCAACATTGCTTCAGCATCACTTTATCTATTCCTAGTGACTAGGGAAAACATAGTTTCATTAGCCTACATAGTTGCATGAAGTCATGGGATGCCCCCAAACAAGGGCATTTGTGCGGCATTGACTCAAATTGAACATGTCATAATTACCAAATACATGGCTTTATGAATATTCTGTGTCCATAAATCATTATTTTGCTTATGAACTAGTAGATTAGTGATGATTTGGTTGAAAAATGTTAGCTTTTTGAAGCATATATGTTGCACTACACAAGTTCAAATATTGACTTTTTGTCAAAACGAGTCATCCTTGACAGGGCAGTGCTCAGTCCTGACACCTGGTACCAGTCCAATATTCTGTAATATTGCAGAAGAAAGGGTAAGACAAAACATATCTGAGAACTGACTTGGTGATTTTTTTCTAAGTTGAACATTTTTTGGGTTAAAATTATGTAAATCGGCACTTTTCGCTGAAGTCTTTTTTTTCACATTTGGAAAGGAAAACCATACAAAGTCATCAAAATAACCTTGGTAGTGCTACAAAAATCATGATCATGGCAGTTTACACTTGTCTTACTATAATAATCACTATTTACGGTTTAAAAGTTTAGGTCCTGACTTCGACACCATTGTCTTAGAGACTGAATATTAATGTAACCATTAATTTAACATTGATGAAAAATCTTTGCCTCTAATAATATTTCAAATGAAACTTGTAATTTTTAGTCAGAAAAATGGTTTATTCTTAATTAATTCGAATGTTTGATAATCTTTTCTTCATTTATTGCACATTAACATGGTTTGCACAGAAGTCTCCATGTGTAACAATAATTTTGTTCAAAGTACTCTCATCAAGGGTGTAAACTAAATTTTGTTTTGAAGATGAGGTTGGCAGTGTATTGATGCCACACAAGAAAGATGTGCTTCTTGGGCATATAACACTCATCAGGCCAAAACAATGTCTTTGTTGGGCCTTCAGGATGCAATTTCCTTGACTACATGCAAACATACCAGTCATCATCATACACATTAGCAATATAGGGACCAGCCTTAATTGAATGATTGCTATCAACATAGAAGTTGTTGGATTGTGGCACCAAGAATATCTGATGAAATCAAATTTTAACGCCACATCAACTCAAATTTCAAAACAAATTTCATGTATTACATGACAATAAATTCTTATCGTATCGTATTTTATCGTTACTCTATACGAATGGGCCAAGACCCATTTATCTGGAAATTCTTCCTTCTTAGTTCAATCACAAAGAGTTTAGAACACCATACACTAAAACCAAACCAATGCCTAGTATTAGCAAAGTTGAATCAGCAACTTGAAAACTGTGCCTGGCTAAAGAAGTCATCATGCCTTTTGAATTATGTTTCATCAGATACTCTTGGTACCACAGCACATGATTGGTGTGTAGGTACAGTCAAGAAATTTGCCAGACATATTAATAAATCAATCAATTAGGTTGCCTCCAATCAATCTATGCATCCCAAAGGCCCAACAAGGTCATTTTTCTGGAAAAAAAACCTGACCAGTGCTTTGCCCCAACACAGCACATCTTACGAGGGGCGTTCAGAAAGTTCGAGGCTTTTTTTCGTATGGATACTTATTTTCAATCTAGAACTATGAATTTTTCACAGGATAAAATTCAGCATATTTGGAATGGATTTCCAAAATTGTGGATAATTTGGACATTTCAAAGTCATTCTGTGGTTGCCATGGAAACTGAAAGTTCAGCTTCTTGGGGCAGGTAACACTGAAACCAAGAAAGCCAAGAAATTGTGTCTGTGAGAGACTTCTCTCTGTCACCTTTATTAGTGGGATTGACAATATTTGACACGAGAAATATGGTATTAGCTTCTGAATATGCTTTCAAGCACACCAAATGTGTGTATTCTTACACTGAACCCATGTAGGAAAGCACTCCTGCATGCCAGATTTGGCGAGGGGAAATTCAGGAGGCAAAGGTGTGTTTCCCTGACCACATAAGGACTTGTGAAAGCATTGATTCACTTGTATGAACAAGAGACCAAAATGGACAGCATTATCTATCCCAGCTATTCCTGTGACAAGTTGCTTTATATAAGTCCTGGTTTTCTCTTAGTTTAGTCCATGGGGACTATAGTTTCAGGCGCTGGAGGAGAAAAGGCTTTGGATGACGGAAATTCTTTCACATCTAACTTTGTTTGGAGGACTTCAAGGAACATTTACTTCAATCTGCCAGGTCTATGAATCAATGCTTTTGGTGAGCTTGGGAGTATTTTTTAAGGCTAATATTATATTTCTTGTGTCAAATATTGTCAAACTCACTAATGCAAGTGATAGAGAGAGGTCGCTCACAGCCAAAATTCATTGGCTTTAGTGGTTTCAGTATTATCTGCCCCAAGAAGCTGAACTTTCACTTTCCATGGCAACCACAGAATGACTTAAAAATGTCCAAATTGTCCAAAATTTTGGAAGTCCATTCCAAATATGCTGAATTTTATCATAGTTCTAGATTTAAAATAAGTGTCCATATAAAAAAAAGCCTCGAACTTTCTGAACGCCCCTCGTATGTGGCATAAGTGCACTGCCAACCACATCATCAAAGCAAAATCACGCCCTTGATGACAGCACTTTGAAGAAAATTATTGTCATACTTAGACACTCCTGTTCCAACTATTTCTATGCACAATAAATGAAGCAAAGATGATCAATATTTAAATTAATTTAGAAAAGAGAAGTTTACAAACTAAAATTGATTAGTCGCAGTGTAACAGTGCTGAAACATCCATTCTAAGTTTTTTGTTCAATGTTAAATTAATGGTTGCATTAATATTCTGTCTCTGGGAGCATGGTATCTGAAGTGAGGACCTTTGGTCTTAAACCATGAATGGTGAATATTACAGTAAGATAAGTTTACACTGTGATATTCATGATTATTGCAGCACTACCAAGGTTATTATGATGACTTTGTATGGTTCCCTTTTGGAAATATGAAAAAAATGACTTTAGCGATAAGTGCCTATTAACATAATTTCAACACAAAAAATGTTCAACTTAGAAAAAAATCACCAAGCCAGTTCTCAGATATGTCTTGTCTGACCCTTTCTTCTGCAATATTACAAAATATTGGACTGGTACCAGGTGTCAGGACTGAGCACTGTCCTGTCAAGGATGACTCGTTTTGACAAAAAGTCAATATTTTAACTTGTGTAGTGCAACACATATGCTTCAAAAAGCTAACATTTTTCAACCAAATCATCACTTATCTACTAGTTTATAAGCAAAATAATGATTTATCGACACAGAATATTCATAAAGCCATGTATTTGGTAATTATGACATGTTCAATTTGAGTCACTGCAGCACAAATGCCCTTGTTTGGGGGCATCCCATGACTTCATGAAACTGTGTAGGCTAATGAAACTATGTTTTCCCTAGTCACTAGGAATAGTAAAAGAGGTGCTGAATCAATGTTGAGTGTAACTTTAAATCTCTAACCACAGTGAAGCTCCAAAAATGGTCTAGAATGATTTTCTTCAAATCTTGTTGACAACCCCCTCCGCTTAAGGGCTCGTATATCGAAAACTATGTGTCGATGGAAGCTATTATTTTGGAAATCCTCATTTGGATATCAGGTCAATAATTGACCGGAGTTTCAAGAGGATATGAGACGGTCGAGCAGGACCACTGCCTGAGTTGACATGGAATGACCCTAAAGGGAATTATCCAGTTCCTAACAATTAGGTGCTGGACTGCCAATCGCGGGGTCCAGGGTTCAAATCCAGCTATTGTTGGGTCACCTGGGCCAATGTTGGATGGTTGTTTCAATCATCCTTCGCCTCATTGCCGTGTCTTCCTCCTGTCCTAATTAGCCTACCAAGTGCATAAATACAGGAATAAGAATAAGAATAAGAATAAATTTTATTTTCACTCGATTATAATAAACAAATAACAGCAGCTAAAAGCTGGTTTTCGAGTTATAACAATAATAAACAAGGTAATAAAAACAATTAAAAGCTACATCAGATATATAAAAAAGAGTGCCACATGGCATAATAAAACATTATAAAAGCATGACTGACTAGCAAAAGCATCCATGACTAGTGATAAAGAAATTGAGAACATTCATTACAACTTTCTTTTACACATTTCCAAGTTGACATTTTGTTTATAAATTCATTTTCATTCTCAGAATCTTTTATAGTGACTGGCAGAGAATTCCATAATTTACTGCCAGCATAAAGCAGAGAGCGATAGCCATATGTCACAGTATTGTACTTCTTCACATGAAGTCTTTTACTATCTCTTAAGTTATAAGTTATTTCTTTGAGTTCATACATATCATTTAGATATTTCAAGTTGAGATCATTGAAACATTTAAACATGAAGACATCGATTTTCTTCAATCGCCAATGCAAGAAGGTATTACTGTGACATATGGTTAACATTTCAGTGAGATTAAGCATGTGATCTCGGTCATCTAGAATGAATCTCAAACACCTTTTCTGAATTGTACACATAAGATCAGCTTGTAGTTTTGGGCAAAAATGCCACACCATAGGGCAATATGTGAACTGGGAGGTGACCATAGCATCGATTAAAGCAGTTCTCTCAGTCCTGCCACAAATTCGATTTGACATCCTTTTGATGATATTCAAATTACGACTGGCTTTATTACAAAGACTTTTTACATGTTTTTTAAAAGAGAACTGGGCATCAATGTGGACACCTAGCAGTTTTACATCCTTGACAGCATTGATTGTAACATGATCTATCGTAATTGTTCTTGGCTCATCGCAATTAGGGTTTTTGTCAAGTACCATAAACTGGAATTTGTCGGGATTTGCCCTCATCATGTTTTGAGAGAACCATTTTGTACAAATTTCGGCATTAGACTTTAGCTTTGACATCACATAAGGGATCTGATCTCCTACAACAGCAATCGAATTGTCATCAGCATAATTATAAAAGTGGTCTCCGACATCATAAAGTAGATCATTAACAAAAATATTATAGATTAATGGCCCAAGAACACTGCCCTGTGGCACACCCTTAGTAATTGAGCACCAATCACTCTTGAAGCCATAATGCTTAACTCTCATCTTTCTGCCTGTCAAATAGGATGCCATGAGGCAGCACGAGTCCAAAGAAAAACCATAAGCAGACATTTTAGAGATAAGAAGTTTGTGTGGCAAGCAATCAAACGCTTTGCTTAAATCCATAAATAATGTTCCAACTACTTTGTTTTCATCAAGAGCCCTCTTCCAGTCTTCTATAGCATTTATAAGGACATGTTCACAGCTTATGCCACTTCTGAAGGCTGACAATTTTACATGAAATATTTCTTGAAAGTGTGATATAATCTGGCAGCTCATCTGGTATTCCATTACCTTTGATATAGTACTTGGGCAACTAACTGGCCGATAATTTTCTTTCCTAAACTTGTCTTTAGCTTTAAACAATGGACTTGTTTCAGAGAGCTTAAATGAATCAGGGTAAACATTGTGTCTGAAACAATGATTTATAAGATTACTTAGTGGCATTGCCAGACCTTGTGCAGCCACTTTTAAAAAATAGGGGGATATATTGTCATACCCACAAGATTTTTTGACGTTCAGAGATTTCATATGTTTGAGTACCTTGGCACCTGTGGTCTCAGAGAATGTAAAGTCATTGAGATCATGAAAAATATTTTTTATATTCGCAACGCTTGGATGTTCAGCATGGCTTAATACTGCTTCATTAACAGTTTGTCTGTTGACATCATTCTCAAAGTTATCTGGATGGCCAATGTCATCCGCCATGGACTTGTAGTTTTCGAAAAAATAATGTACAACCAAATATATGAATATTTTACTGAAAATGAATTGTTTCACCAAAGTCAATATGGTTTCAGAAAAAATTATTCCACTGAATTAGCTGCTATAGAATTAGTAAATAAATTAACATTAGAAATGGATAATAATGAAGTTCCTATTACTATATTCTTGGATCTTTCGAAAGCCTTTGATACGCTTGACCATACCATATTGCTAGAAAAATTACAAACATATGGAATTAAGGACATGGCATTTAACCTGTTGTTAAGTTATCTGTCAAATAGGTCACAATATGTAGATTTTAATGGTGTGAAGTCAAGTTTATTACCTATTACAACAGGAGTTCCACAAGGGTCTATTTTAGGCCCGCTCTTATTTCTCATCTACATTAATGACATAGCAAATGCTTCTACTATTTTTCATCCAATTATATATGCAGATGACTCCACTTTGTTTACAACCTTAAAAACTGTCCAGCTTAGTAACCAAGACATTAATATTGACGAGACCTTAAGCATTGAACTTGTAAAGATTAACACATGGCTCAAGTTAAACAAATTGTCACTAAATTGTGGAAAAACAAAGGCAATGATATTTCACACAAAACAAAGAGTTGTTGAAATTCCCAAAATACAAATTAATAACCATGAGATTGAATTTGTAAAACAATTTAACTTCCTGGGTATAATTATTGATGAAAACCTTAATTGGAAAGCCCACTCAAATAGTGTCAGTAAGAAAATCTCAAAGACAATTGGTGTGTTAAATAGACTAAAAAACATTCTGCCTGCAGAGGCGCTATTGCATATTTATAATTCACTTGTTGTGTCTCACCTAAATTATGGTGTGTTCCTTTGGGGTAGACAATCGAAACAAATAAATATACTACAAAAAAAAGCTGTTAGATTACTGACTAGAAGTAGATATAATGCCCACACAAGTAAAATTTTCAAGAACTTAAAAATACTTAAATTTGATGATATATGTGCACTGCATGACTGCAAATTACTTTACAAATACTACAATAGAATACTTCCTGAGTCGCTGGTGTCCCTGGTCGAACTGAATGAGCAGGATCATCCAAGGTATGCAACTAGGTTGGCAAGTCAACCACTCTTACCTATTCCACGAGTAAGGCACGAATTTGCAAGACAATGTTTTTCATATAGGCTCCCAAAAATCTATAATGATATGAACAAATCAATTAAGGATAAATTATTTACTCACAGCTATATATATAGGGTTTAAGATATATGTTAAAAATTACTTAATTAATTGTTACACTACAAACTGCAGCATTACTAACTGCTACATATGTTCTCAAAGTTGATTATTTCCCCATGAATACATGGAAGTTGTTGTATTTAAAATAATCATCCTTTGTTATTATTTGAACTATCTATTTTTCTATGGTTTAAAAAAAATTTTGCTCTGCAAATAGCATCACATGCACCTTCTCCTCCTGTCACATCATGAACCCGCCAGTTAACATATTTTGATAGCCTTTCTTTTTGAAGTATTACTTATTTGTCTCCTTTTGTACATTTTCTTTTTTTTTAGTAATTTATGATATAATTCTAGTGACTTATTTGTTGTCAATATTTATGTTTACTCAATAATTAAGGTGGCCCCTTGTTAGCGGCTATTTAAGCCTTTAAGGGGTCTCCTGACTCTATGTAAAATTTCTTTTGAGTCAAAAATATATTCTGAGTCTGAGTCTGAGTCTGAGTCTGTAGTACTCTTTAAATACATTACAAACATCAAGAGGCTTGTTGACTACTGTAGTACCTTCCTTGAGAATAATGTTACTATTTGACATAGATTTTCCATTAATATACGGTTTAAATGTATGCCAGAAATCAGAAGATTTGTTTCCCGAAACACTTTTTTCTCGGAAGAATTTAATTTCAGAGTTGCGTCTTATGCTGTTAACCTTGTTACGGAGCTTTCTGTACTCTTCCCAGTTTGCTTTAGATCTGTTTTTCCAAAATTTATTTCTCAACTGATTTCGCCTATGAATAGCTTTTCTCAAAGTTGAATTCATGAAAGGAACAGAATCTCTCTTAAGAGTTCTTTTCTTTAAAGGTGCATGACATTCAACAACTTCATCAATAAGAGTTTCATGACACCAAGCTACATCATTTACATCATCGAATAAGTAAGAAATATGGAAGGGAATCATTTCTACGTCTCTACAGAAAGCATCAACATCAAACTTTTTCATGCTTCTGTAGTGAATCAGTTTGTTAGTCTTTGTAGGGGCTGTAATTTTGGTACTGACGCAAACCATTTTATGAAAGTCACTCAACCCAGTGTCAAATACAAAAAACCCCCATCATCCATCCTTCCTAATAATTAGGAAAAATATACAAAAGTGGTATACAACATCAATTTAGTCTTTTCAATGTTAAAGAAATCAACTGTTTAAAATTGAGGTTGGATAATTTTCATTTACTTAATTTCAAAAGTTCAAAATATTAATGTTTTAAATGAAATTACCTCCCCTTGTTATTGTCTCAAATGCTCCCCTCCAAAAAAAACCCCAATAAATACACCTTTCAATGCAGATACCCCCCCTCCTTCCTTGCAAGCTAGTTACCCCTATTGTCTTTCCAAGCAATCTTATCATGTTATCAGTTGTCCACCCCATCTTTTGTTTAAAAATGTATAATAGCAAAGAATAATTGAGTATACTTGACCTGGATGCATATTAGCAATTATATACAGATTTTATTTTCACATTAGATGAATTATATCTACTATAAGTTAAATGAAATATTTCATATGAATTGGGAATATTAGGTTCACATGTGTATACCAGCATATGAATGGGGAATATTATCTTCACATGTGTAGACCAGCACACATCCATTATGAATATGCAAACAAATCGTGCATAATCTATCTGTGTGTCTTAGATATTGATATGAAGGGTAGAATTCAAATATTTTTTATAACTACAGAAGAGAAGATTGATTTAGCTAAAGCCATTATATGACATGGTATTCTTTTCAGCATTTTTAATGATCAAATTATTCTCAGCCAAGTAAAGACAATAAATATTTTTTTAAGTTAATGTATAGGACATAATGCAAGATGGTGTATTAATTTAAGAGCCAGTATAGATGGTCTTGTTAAAATCCATTCCAGTTGGACAAAGACTTTAAGGGTTCTAACATGCATTTTTGTAAGTTAGATATGATCTAACTAACACAAAAGTGAAAGTTAGAAGATCCAAAAATGAGGTGTTTAACTTTAGACCTGACATGCTTCCCCAGCTATATCTTTCAACTTTTGCAAAGTAAACAATCTGATTATTGGTACTGCACATCAGGGGTCATCTCAGTCATGCGGGCGCTTTTATGAAACTGCCCGCACAGGAGGGCCCGTGCCCGCAATAGTCAGCCCGTGCCCGGCCCGCGCCCGCACACTTTATTGTGTGGGTGCCCGTGGGCTGCCCGAGGGCACGGGCGCCCGGCCCGTGCAGGTCTCTAGTAGGCACCCTATTTTCTTTCCTCCTAAAGGGATTCCTAGGTTCCCGGTGTCCACCTCCTTGGCGATTTCATCCATTAGGACTGCATACATGATGACTGATAAGACTCCTCCTTGTCTGATGTTATCCTTCATTGTTATTTTCCTGGTATCCCCATGGGCTGTCTCTACTTGAGCAGTTAAGTCTTCATTCAGTTTCTTTACTATCTCCCACGTTTTGTCTTTTAGTCCCTCTTTGTAGAGTACGTGGAGTATTCCGGCTGCCCACGCCTTGTCGTAGGCTTTTGTTACATCTAGGAATGCAATGTACACATTTTTTCCCTTCTTGGCCAATTCTAGAATTGTTGTGATATGGTCGACTGTCTGGGCACCCTTTTTTCCCCCTCCTTGCATATCACTAATGTTGATGCTTTTCTTTACTCTGTCGTTGATGATTCTCTCGAAGAACTTTCCCATGTTGCTTCCAATGTTTATTCCTCTCTCATTTGAGCATTTCCCTCTTGTTCCTTTGCCTTTATAGAGGGTGATTATTCTTCTTGTCTTCCACTCCAGTGGGATGATCCCCTTTTCTACTATTGAGTTGAAGCTTCCTCATATCATCTCCAGGTTGTCCTTGTTTGCATACACTGTCTTTGTGACTTACTTACCCTAAGCAGAGGCTCCAAGATGAACTAGACACTCTACTCAACCAGAAATATCGCTCAAGAAACTGGAACCTGGACCTGCCGTTGTTGATAGGAAGACCAAGTTCCATAAGGACAGACTTTATACCCCAGCTTCGACTCGCAGTGGTCAGGTACATCTGAGCCAAACTCTAGCCAGCCACCAAGTGTCAAGCTACTGTGAGCAGATCTACCGGAGAATATACCAGAGACCATATATATATATGCTAATGAAATAGCAGCGTAATGAACTACAAGAACAAGAACAAGAATATGACTTATCGTTTAACATATTAGACAGAAGAAATGGTGTTTGAGAAATTTGGGCCAGAATCTCCTCCAACAACAATTGCTATACCAACAATGCTTCAGGCAGACAGGACTGGAAGAAAAGCCAACCAGGAGGAGCCACATGTCAACTTGTCAGAACAAACATCCCCTGGTGTAGATTATCCAGAAAATATTATAAAATGAACAGACAGCATATAACCCATTTTTTGCCCAGACTCCTATTTTATGACACCAGTTGGTAAGTTGTGTTATTATTGTGACATGTAAAGACATATATATTGATTCACTTCTTCTTCTTCTTCTTTTTAGTTCCTGCTTCTGTTGGGCAAACCTCCTCTCACTTAGTGATGATCAGTAATAAATAAATAGGCATATACATATTGTTTTTGTCTTTCGAAACTGGACTGAAATTGATCAGTTTGCTTATTCAGAGTACAAATAAATAAATAATGTTGAAATTTGAATATTCAAGAAGTGAACTGAATACATACCTGAAAAATCATAGAATTGTAGCTAAAACATAGGCTGCGCAGCAGCAAACCTTCAGCGAATAACACCTTTAGAAGATTACAATAATATCATAAAATTGGTGCGTTTACGAAATTGCTTAGGTCTATAGGTATGCAATAGCCGTCGAGTAGTGGCCTTCCATTATCTCAATTTTTCCAATGATTCATAAAGTGTTATACGCATCAAAAAGCACTGCTAAATTGCATAGGTGATTTGTTTAGAAAAATGCATTACTGTATATGCAATAGTGGGGAAGTTTTGGCTCCGATATAAAAAAAATTATTTTAAATATTTTTTCTCAATATTACAAAAACTATAGAATAGCCATCTGTCAGACCATGAAAAGGCACAACTAGACCATACAAGCCATATGTGTACCAAACTTCATCCATGTATATGGAATAGTGACCGGATGTTGGGCCAGAAACAAAAATAATAATTTTTATGTTTTTTTCAATATTTGAAAAAGTATATAATATTTCCATCAGACATTTCAAAAGGCACAACTAGACCATATTGACCATATTTGTACCAAAGTTCATCCATGTACATGCAATAGTGAGCGAGTCTTAGCCCAAAAAACAAAAAAAATATGTTTTTATATTTTTTCTCATTTTTTCAGAAAGTATAGAATATCTGTCAATGAGACCATCAAAAGGCACAACTAGACGATATAGGCCACGTGTGTACCAAATTTCATCCATGCACATGCAATAGTGACCGAGCCTTGGCCCGGAAACGAAAAAAATATTATTTTTATATTTTGTTAATTATTTCAAAAAGTATTTAAGATCTATTCATCAGACCATTCCAATGATTCATAAAGTGTTATACGCATCAAAAAGCACTGCTAAATTGCATAGGTGATTTGTTTAGAAAAATGCATTACTGTATATGCAATAGTGGGGAAGTTTTGGCTCCGATATAAAAAAAATTATTTTAAATATTTTTTCTCAATATTACAAAAACTATAGAATAGCCATCTGTCAGACCATGAAAAGGCACAACTAGACCATACAAGCCATATGTGTACCAAACTTCATCCATGTATATGGAATAGTGACCGGATGTTGGGCCAGAAACAAAAATAATAATTTTTATGTTTTTTTCAATATTTGAAAAAGTATATAATATTTCCATCAGACATTTCAAAAGGCACAACTAGACCATATTGACCATATTTGTACCAAAGTTCATCCATGTACATGCAATAGTGAGCGAGTCTTAGCCCAAAAAACAAAAAAAATATGTTTTTATATTTTTTCTCATTTTTTCAGAAAGTATAGAATATCTGTCAATGAGACCATCAAAAGGCACAACTAGACGATATAGGCCACGTGTGTACCAAATTTCATCCATGCACATGCAATAGTGACCGAGCCTTGGCCCGGAAACGAAAAAAATATTATTTTTATATTTTGTTAATTATTTCAAAAAGTATTTAAGATCTATTCATCAGACCATTCCAATGATTCATGATTCATAAAGTGTTATACGCATCAAAAAGCACTGCTAAATTGCATAGGTGATTTGTTTAGAAAAATGCATTACTGTATATGCAATAGTGGGGAAGTTTTGGCTCCGATATAAAAAAAATTATTTTAAATATTTTTTCTCAATATTACAAAAACTATAGAATAGCCATCTGTCAGACCATGAAAAGGCACAACTAGACCATACAAGCCATATGTGTACCAAACTTCATCCATGTATATGGAATAGTGACCGGATGTTGGGCCAGAAACAAAAATAATAATTTTTATGTTTTTTTCAATATTTGAAAAAGTATATAATATTTCCATCAGACATTTCAAAAGGCACAACTAGACCATATTGACCATATTTGTACCAAAGTTCATCCATGTACATGCAATAGTGAGCGAGTCTTAGCCCAAAAAACAAAAAAAATATGTTTTTATATTTTTTCTCATTTTTTCAGAAAGTATAGAATATCTGTCAATGAGACCATCAAAAGGCACAACTAGACGATATAGGCCACGTGTGTACCAAATTTCATCCATGCACATGCAATAGTGACCGAGCCTTGGCCCGGAAACGAAAAAAATATTATTTTTATATTTTGTTAATTATTTCAAAAAGTATTTAAGATCTATTCATCAGACCATCAAAAGGCACAACTAGACCATACAGGCTAGATGTGTACCAAATTTCATCCACATACATTCAATAGAGGCCGAGTGACGGGCCGGAAACGATCTATCCGCCCGCCGCCCGCCGCCCGCCGCCCGCCCGCCCGGCGGACGGACAGCATTTTTACCCAAGTGATTACAATACCTTCTTCGAACTTCGTTCGCTGAAGGTAAAAAGGAGAAGTCGTGTGCAGAATAAAAAGGGAAGGCCACTCAGGTTAAAATTGTAACCACTGCAGTGCCACAATCTGTGACTTCTGTCCACTGAGGATGTTTTTGCAAAGAAGGAAAAAATCGAAAACATGCCTTTTGAGCCTGAGGCAAATTCCATTCTCTGAAGGATTCTGTAAGCACGAGTCAGCAATGCCATTGGCTTTGTTGTTGGACGGTGCTTGCAAATGTCAAGGCAGAGAACACATTTCAAACAAATGCAACAGAAAGACAACACAGACATGACAGACTCTGTCACACATCATGGACACATCACAGACTGGCTCTCCAAACAGAATGCAACATTCAGCAAATGTGAGTCGAATGTTCCCATTGCAAATACTTCATTGCAAATACTTTAATGCAGTTGTGTTGAACACTTCCCTCCATATTCAGTGTCATTTTGCAATTATGTCCACACTCACTGCAGAGGATGTAATTTCCCTTTGCACATTTCATTTCATAAAAGTCCTGATCAACAGCAATTCTCCCTGCTCTTCTGTCTGCAATTTTGTCAGCTATTCATCCAGCACGATTCTATCACAGACAGCTCAATGGCTCCTTCTGAAGCAATGATAGACCTCGCAGATCCGTTTCCTACAACTGCTTTTGACACTGAGATGCTTTCAATTGCTTCCAGTTGCCATAGGATAGAAATCATGTTGTTATCTAAGGGTAATTCATTAAAATTAATCATCCTACAAAGCGATATTATAAAATATGAGGTCAGGAAAATTCCTGCAGCATGCCTCTAAAAATATAATTATGGCCTTCCTTATTGCTGTTGCACATGCATGCCTTCAATTTTCTGAAAATTCAATGAAACACTGATAGTTGTGGAACCATATAGTTCCTTTAAAGTTATAATATAACTGATTTATAGCCGGTATGTATAATCAGTCTCTAAATATAGGCTACACATTCTAGATTGTCCATATATTCACTGATACATTGTATTTGCAAAAATGTTTTCATTAATTAGAAGGCAATGGATATTGTTGGATAAGGAGAACCAATTAATGCCTCGAGTGTAGACCAGCAGCCTTCCAGACCTACCTCGAGTGCAACCACACCGATCTTTGTAAAGGCCTCATCTTGCACTTGGGTTTTCTGAACGTGTCTTGTATTGCTTTCTTCCATGTACACAAGAAGCTGGGTTCGTAACAGTTTGTGCAATATTCATGAATGGCCGTGGTTTGCAGCTGAGAAATGGAGCTGATAAGCTGAAGCAGTCTTCAAGCAGAGGCTGATGGGCCGCATCACGCATCAGCAAGGGCCAGCAGGCTGCAGAAGCAGATCTAATGATGGAGCGAAGATGGCAGAAAATTAAGGAGGCCTCGTCTCCATAATTCATAAGAAGAAGGTTCAAAGATCTTGCTTGGGACCTGAGAGCTCACGCCATTCAGTGTGACAAGAAATAGGGACCCTGCTGAGCATAAGAGCTAGGCAAGATACTAGCATAGAGCCTTGGTCTCTCCATATAGCTCAAATTTATGCAATCTCCCACACATTTCGTGAATATAAAGTGTTTCCTCAATTGTATATTCCTCGACATGAAAATTATTTTAAATGTAATATATAGCCAGAAAGGTGGCAGTAACAACGCTTTTGATTTAATCGGTTGGCTTTAATCGCAACAGAATAATCAGATGATCTATTGTAATGGTGATGCTGGTGTCGAACCATGCATTTAATTGACAAAATTGAATATTTCACTGATTTTAAAATTGAGACCATGAAACATGCAAATAATCAGATGGAATAACACGCTTCATCGGACATGATTGTCATAATATATTAGCCTTGCCAAACGTATATTTTCAAGTTCTTGTGCTCGATTTAATAAAGATTTTTTGTTTAGCCAGAGGCAATTTTTGGTGTCCTCCAGGCAAAATGGCAGACAGCAGGCCCTGGCCAGTGCCAAGGCTGGAATGCAAATTAATCTCTGTCTGTTTCAGTCCAATGTACTCAGTTATATATGCCTACGCAGTTGCATAAATATATCTACAAAATTAAAATAATGTATACAAGTGAAATAGAAATTTTGAGGTCTTGATCTGGAGGGAGTGAATTGATATTGGCATGGGACTATTTTGTGACACTTGTATATCGGTGCCTAAATAATTGCTTAATAACAGTGTGGTTTACCCAATCCCATTGTTTATCTGTTATCTGTATAAAATGTGCAGGCTTGACTATCAGCAAGCACTCTGCTAGACAGTCCCTGTGTTTTCCCATGTGCATTGCAACCCTTCACTATAAATATGGTGGCTTGACAATGCTTGCCCAGACCAGCCTAACATCACTTGGGTGGTCCATCTTTAAGCCCATCCATCTTTCAAATGTCTGCTACAATGTACACTGCTGTACAGTACAGTACTCGGCTATTGTGGCAAATGCATTTGTGTTATCCCGCACTAGTCTGCTTCAGTACAACACTTGGTATATCAGCTCAGTCTTTAGCATCATGAGTGGCCACTGATGCCCTTCTATCCTCAGATAGCATCCCCTGCAGCAGCATCTGGTTTCCCAGCAACAACAGTCTGCTCTGCATCTGTGTATCTTACAAATATCAGTGTGCAAGGGTACCCCTAAGTATGCTACAGCAAGGCTACAAATATACACCTTGAGCCTAGCACCCTCCACTGCACTTTTCCATTGTCTCTACTGTTTCTAAGGATTGCAGTTTTCACAACCATTTCCAATTTATTGCAAATGATTTGGCTAACAGGCAGAAAACAATAACAATCCCACAGAACAGAGACAAGTGGTGAAACAAACGATTATTGCCTCATTCATTCTCCACACATGGGTAGCAGCCCAACAGGGGTATTAAATCAGCCTCAGTTAAAGTTGCAATCATTATCAATAACTTTGCAGTTAAGTATTTAAATTGCTCTCCTTGGTATTCTATCCAAAGTGGTTGGTTGGGATAAACATGTAGACACAACACAAACCAGCCTCATTGCAAGCCATTTGGTAAAGTTTTCAAGCCTGCAGTTGGCCAACATTTAAGGGAGGCATTTGAATGAGCAATAAATCCATGCTGCAGACGATGGTACGTGGATTAACTCAGATAAATGACGCACTTCTGGAATCCCATCAAATTCGACCACCATGGCAGGAGAGCTAGAGGAAAGGCCCACAAAAGAAGAGCGATGCTGCAAGTAATTCTTCCAAAAAGGAACCTGATAAATCCATGTTAAACTGGCGATGTGATCAGCCAACTGCAAACTTGCACCAAAACACGATAATCTGTCAATTAATCTTTTCAAGATCAACTAACGAAACCAAGTCTCAGTGCAGAACAAGATAGTGTTCCTTTTGAGCCAAAAGAGCTCATAAGTCAAGAGCAGCAAGTATGTTACAAAAAGGAGATCAGTTGAGTCCCTTCGCACTGAGCCATTGGTATGATATCTAAAATAATCTGTGGTAAATTAAGCTGCAATTTGATAGTAATTGATACAAAATCAAAATGAACAACAACAAAAGGAAACCTTAGCTTATGGCATTATGGCTAGAATGGCTTTTCTAATGCAGTAAGTTGCAGCTCCCATACAGCTTATTACTCCTCGATCCACAAGGGATTGGAAAATCAAACATTGGTCCAAGGGCTGAGCAGGAGGGCTGAGCATAGAGGCCTGTTTGAGGAGCATATTGTTGCAGCTGGAGAGAGATAATCTGTCCCCCAGAGATATGTCCCTGCACTGGGCCTGCAGTGGCATCAAAAGAGACTGCAGCACGTCCTTGAGCCGCAGACAGGAAGGAGATAGGACATCCTGCAGCTCCATGACAACACTATCACCATGACAACAGTCTTCAAGGATATCTTCTCTAAGGCCTCTTCCAAGGTCATTTCAGATGGCTGGCTGGTGCTGGAATAATTTATGAGGCAGCATCTCTAAAATAACCATTTCAATAATTAAACATTATTACATTGGTCTCATCTACATAATTCCATGGAGCATTCAATTCAGGATTGACTGTCAGATGGAAGATAGTGACAGCTCAGTATCCAATTTGGCTTACTGTAGTGAAGCATTTGGGCCTGGATGGCTGTGTTGTGTAGAATTGGACATGATGGGCCATAAAGAGAAGTCTATGGCAGCAAATGTAGCATCCTAGAATGTCTGTTGCTGCAGCTGGGCTGTCTATGGTCTGCTTGTCTGGTTCTTGTGACGACAGAGCTGCTGCCAGCAATCCAATCTGCCTGATCTGAAAGACTTGTGGTCAATGGCTGTAGTAAGCCCTACACCCAATACAGCCATCTGACCATTTCTGTGCCTTTTTCAGCCTTCAGGGTAGAGTTAACCCAATTAGACGTCCCTATAGGTCCAAGCAATTTCCTTTAACCCTTAGCTCTACAACAAGCACTACTCCAGCAAAATACCGCAACCCAATTCTGCTCTCACAGGTCAATGGCCCACCCTTGGTTCACGTATATCTAGGCATCCACTCGTGCATGGGCTGGTTATAATAGATTGGCCTGTCACTTATCAGTTGCCTTTGTGGCTTAGCTCTATATTGTCTCTAAAGGCCCCATAACCCAGGCATGATGAAAGAGCTTTCAACACACGCAAATGCATCATTTTAACTGCATTGTAAGGTACTTACTAGCTGCAAAAAATACTGCCTCTGATATTTTTGCAGTCGACCATCTGGAGGCAGTGAGCTGTTCCTTGCTTGTTTTGAGTCCTGATTCTGAGCTGAGTAACTCATGTCTGCCCAGACCCACTGCCTTCCAACTCAAGTTTCAAGAAGCCCAACACACACTCCAACCAAACCCAGGTGTTCACGAGATAAAGACACAATTAGTTGTTTTGCACATCTTGCCCTGACCTGTCTTATTGGCTCTTTTTTGGATCTCTGAGTTTCTCGTCTGCACGTGAGAAGTGCGCGTGGGAATAGAAATCACCTTGAAAACGAGGTTGCCAGGGCCAGACAGGAGACAAAAATACTCCAGAAAATACAACAGCAATCGCTCTACTTTATACTTTCCTCATTTCTCAGCATGCAAACATTTTGAGCTCAGTTTGTGCTTAAGGCAACCTACACTTCCTCAATAAATATGACTTCAACTGTTTCTCCTATCAGCTAATATTTGATCAATGATAATATTCAATTACAATGTACTCAGCAATAAAGTAATAATTAATCATAGCAAAGATTTCACAGCATAAAATGTACGAAACTTTATTTTTACAAAGCACCGTAAACATTCAAAACGAATATAACATCTTTCTCTTATACAAAAATATAACAACAAACCAACCTTTCCTATAAATTGCAAGTTACTCAATAACAACTCATCGTAACGACTCGACCTTCAATAAATATTCCTGTAAGACACTTTTCTTGAGATTGACTTGGCGGCACAAAATTGCAGAGGAATCTGTCATCAGGATACCTACATGCAATATTATGACAAACAAGAGTGTTATTGCCAGCAAATTGTGTGTCACTCAAGGGTGCTCAAGCACTCTTCCAAATTGGCAAACCTCTCTGATATTTGGCCACAACTCACTTGCTACATTTTTCTATCAAGACTAGTTCCAAATCGAGTGAATTCTTCACCTTAATGATCCTATGTATATGCTAGAAAAGACAAGAGATTCGTATTACAATAAAATGGACAGTAACTGTTATTCAATGGCATTGTGAACTCATGTGAAGTCAGTTGGTGAGTCTAACATGAAATGGAGTTAGTCATGACACAGGATGGATGTAAATACTTGAGATGAACACACTGAGAGGGGGGTGATCAGACAGCCCTTTGACGTTTCAATCCACCTGACACACACAGTCTTGGTTGAGACTGACACAATCCCCACAGTCCCTTTCTTGACTGCAAAGCTGCCTGACTGTGCATAAGACAATCCTTAGAGCACACAAGCACAGCAAGGGGTTAACTTATCAAAGTCAGGCAGACGACAGAAGACCACTGAAGACCACAGAAGACCACAGAAGACTCGGAGGGCACCCAACATCCAAGATAAATCCTTATCCGGAAGAACATATATCCATGGTAATAAGACCCTCCTTGCTCAGAGCTCTGCTGGGAGGCACATGATTGAGACACGAGTAATCCTTTAGTGTGTTGGAGCACAGCAGATAGACAGACACGTAATAAATATGAATATAAATTGGAATAGCCTATGGTCACGTTATGTGTTGGGAGGTGCCCTGCTCACCATGTTGGGTATCCGGATCGGGGACAAGTGTAGAGTTCGCATGGTCTCCCTGGAAGGGCTGGTGGGGGCACTGGAGCTGCCCAGGATGGTCATTCCGTCAGACCTGTCCAGCTGGGTGATGTGTGTGAAGCAGCAAGGCGAGGAAATGTCTGACTTGTTGGGGGCCTTGTATTTCTTCTTGTCCTCTTTCTTCTTCTTCTTTTTCTTGGAGCTCAGGTTGAGAATACTGTCATTGGGGTCAGACGTCCAAGAGTGGATCTTCCGGACGAAGTCACTGGCTGCTCCTGGGTCCTCGAAACTGAGGCCGACCACTTTGGTGTGGTCGTTGGACAAGTGCAGGGTGTGGAAGGAAGGGTGGTTAGCCCTGTAGTTCGTTAAGTGGTTATAGGTATCCTTCCAAAGAATAAATCCTGTGCTCCTTTCGGCAAACACAACAGTCAACCTGCGAGATCTCCTGCTCTCCCCGGAGTCCAACACGAGAACAGGAACTCCGTTCTTAAAGAAAGTCCAACTGTCCTCATCCGGGAGAGCTTGTGTCGGAGATTTGTGGGGCGAAGCGCGTACTGTTCCGAAATACATGTGCGTTTCACAACCACCAACGTAAACTTCCGTCTTGTGACTGCGGAAGAACATCTCGACCTGCAGCACTTCCTGTTCCGAGAGCATCTTGGACTGTTTCGGAGGCTGGTAAGCGCCTTTGGCCTTCTGACTTGACTCTACGTAGCGAGTGAAGACGTGTTCCTCTGACCTGTTGCAGGAGAGGAGGCTGTCATCCATACTCCGCTGCTGGGCATGGCTCTCTACCAACCTGGCTCCTTTTTGCATGCGCCCTAGGGAGTCATACTTGCCCGTGATCTTCTTGATGGCAAGTTTCGCAGCCTCCTCCTCCAAGGACCTCGCGTGGTCAGGCTTGCTGTAGATGGTCGTGTCCAGTTCTGGCTGGATGAGGAAGTCGGGGGGAGGGGGGAAGGCCTCCCCGTCAGAATCGTCCTCTGAGAGGCCGGGGGCTTCCTCCTGGGCCAGGGCTATGCACGGAGGACTCTCGTGGGGATCCTCCTCCTCTATGCAAGACAGCCGCCAACTGTGGTTCGACTGAAGTGTCATTTTTTACAGCATATGTTTTTAGGGCGACGTAGAGCGGCGCTGGGCCGCTATTGGTGGCAGGGGCCCATTACTCAGTGCGGGGGCAGTGGGCAGGAGAGGGGGGAGCTCACTGCTGGCCCCTCTGAGCACTCAAGCCTCCAGCCCAACTGAGGGGGAAGGGCGGAAATGACAGCCAAAAACTCCGGATCACTGCCTCAAAAATAGTGAAGGCATAAAAAGCCCGTTGGTGATATCAGCACCTCGTAAGAATGTCTTATCTTCCTTCTGCTGATTTCTCTTGTGGCTCCCAGCACGTCTAAGCCCTGAAACACAAGAGCACTTTGTTTAGAATGCAGTTAATTCATGTAAATACAAACTAAGCTACACGAAAATACATTCAACGTTACACAAAGACAACTGGGGATTTTTCAAATTTGCACAGCACTCATCTGCTTCGCACGAATCTCAAATATGGAATGAAAAACTAATCCCTTTCAAATGCAAACATTCTATTAATACCTATTCAGCTGCAAGGCCTAATTGGCTGGTGGTTTGACAATTTATATGCACAAGTTAAAAAAACTAAAGCAAAAAAATTACTGTGTATCAAAGGGAATATAAACAGAGTGTAAAAAAGTCTCTGGTTGTTTTGAGAATGTGGAGCATGACCCAAGTTGGAATTGGCAGCAGTCATTGGGCCTGTATTGCAAACCCACAATAACAACAGTGTTCTGACTATATGGGAAAATGCTGTGCATAGAAATGCAGACTTTGAAGCTTGATTCTGGTTGCTTGCAAAAGGTCTCATTGCGTGCTGTTCCTGCTGTAGTGAAAAAGTGAGCTTTTGTAGTTGGCATGCAAGAGAATGGAGGAGAGGCAGTCCCAGGCAGTCCCAGGAAAGTGCAATGCGTGTCAGAAGGACCCTAACGACCAGATGTGCTCTGACCTCTCTGGGCTTCCCCTCTTTTCCGCAACGCACCCATCTGGAGGAGCCAAGCACCCATCTGGAAGGTCTCTGATGCCCAGCCATACTTCTGGCATCAAGGAGCAATATGTTTGTGGGGAAGCTTTCAGCCTGACTTCCTAATAACACCAGCTCAATTGCTCAATGGAATAAGCCTCTACAATGTAATGTGTCTCTACTTCAAGCTGCAGGCCAAGGGCATTGTGAGATGTACCTTATTCAACAAAGACCACAAAACATTGCCTCTCCACTTGACTGGGCAGCACTTCTTTCATGAACTACAGAAATATATACACAGTACATGGACAGCCTTGTGTAATATGAATAGAACACATGCATTGTACCTATATCAATAGCAAATATCAGTGCAGTAAATGTAGGCTATATGGTTAATGGTCCAATAACTACCCACCTAAGCAATCTTAACCAATCCTGTAAAATAAACAGGCTTTCGTGTTTGACAATCATCAGGAAAACACTTTTTCAATAAATTTCAGATACATTATCCATACTTTCCTCCATTCACTATATACAGCATGATTCCACGGTCTGCCAGCAATTACCCACAGAGAGCTGAGTTGCATTTTTCCAATACTATTTCACATGAAAAACAACAACCTAGATCCAAGTTAGACAGCTACTGGCATGCATGTCACAGATTGCCAAGACAAACACTTCTTGAGAGAGATCTCCTTCAGACTTGCCTCCAAAAGTAAACATACCGTAAAGCAGATCTCCCAATCAGCTAGAGATCTCTGAAAGATGTCACGTGACTGAGAGTGGCACGAGACTAGGGCCAGCGAACATCGTCCCACCTCAGGATGAGGCCTCGTGAAGGGCACCAGCCATCGTCAGCAGGTCAGTTGGAGCACCGAGCAGATGGGATGAAGCAACATGCAAGTTGAAGAGCTCAACTCGCCCTCCCCCGCCATACAGCCCATACTACACACAGGACCAGGGAACTGCTCACCCAGGAGCCACCTCAGAACCAACAGCAGCATCGATCGTTGCCAGACGACGTCTCCATGGCAACGCGACCAGCAAGATGCCAGACAATTCACGCAGACGACTCTGGCAGGGGACCAGTCGGCAAAAATGAGAATTCTTTTTTTAAACCAGGGATAAAAATCAGAGGTCAACGTCCTCTCCCACAACAACTGCAGCTTCTGGGTTTCTATCTGTTTCTTGCCATTTCCCACTGTGTCATTTTTGTCACGATTTTCTCAGCCTCTCACAGATAGCACACCAGAGTGCCAAAGGCCCTTACTTCTGTGAAGCCCTCTTTCCTGCTTTGCAGATCACACTCGGCAGATCACGCCGTGGTGACTTGAGCCTCTCAGCCACGACTCCCGACTCGAGGGTCACGGCACGATCCTGTCACCAGCTCGTCAATTTGCGCAAAACAAACAACTGATTGGTTCCTCGCAGTGGCATCCACACAAGCAACAAGCACAAGAACTGTCAGCTCTGTCACATCCTACATTATGTTGTCGAGCACAAGAGACTATTCAATGTCGACACATCTCAATACTATCCTGACCGGAAGTAGCCTGAACCCAAAGATGCTAACCAAGCCTAACCTATATATACATGTATGTATGGGAGGCCCATGAACTTCTGATCCTAGTGATTGACTCGGACTCAGCCTAACCAAAAACCTATGAAATATCGAGAAAGGCGAAGTCTACGGACAATTAAGTGAATTGCAATGGCCAAAGCCAGACTCTGGTGCAGTTCGATAGAGACAAGGTCAGCCCTTATCAGAGCGAGGCCAGCAGGTCACCTGTAAGTGCTAAGAACAAGAAAAAGTGCAAAAACAACAGCGATAAAAATATCCAGTAACAGCAGCCGAGTCTGGAAAGTGATTGAAAACATCAGGTTCATATTGGCAAGCAAATGCAAGGCAGAAAGTACTGGGCTAATCACCTGCGAGCAGCCAGCAGCAGACTGCCAGGCATGTGCAATATTGTTGAAGTATGTTGCGAAGTATGAGATTCAACATGAAGGATGTGCACTGTACTTTCACTACTTTGTAGACAATACATCATCCTCATCTGCACGATTCTCCGGAGGCCACTGCAAACAGCGAATGTGCTCCATATTCTCTATGTATACATGTGCCGTTTATTCCAAAGCAAATTATGAGAATATCATATTGTTTGGCGATAAAAAACAAGATAGTTAAAATCTTTCCAAATTCAATTAAACAATGCTATGTTTTAGCGGGTATGACTTGCAATTCATAGTTTAATATAATATGAATAAGATAAGATTGAAAATGAAAGAAAATATTAAGTCATTTAGTAAGTCATTCACAAGACAAAAAATACAAACATATTAAGATACTGGCAGCAGGTTACTTCTTTTCCTATATTCTTGTTCTTCATATCATAATATACGTATGCATATTTTTTATTTTTTATTTACATACCTGTGTAAGTACTTGTTGGGGATGCACAATTAAATATAGTCTTAATAACTCTTGTGCAACCCCTCACCAAAGCATATTGCACCGATAACACTGTGGATGTTTTATGTATATAAGTTGTTGTATGTATATGCTTGGGTGAGAAATAAATATCTATCTATCTATAAGATTCAAATTACAAACACATAGACAAGGGGATGCAAACTGTACAACAGTAAGGCAAGAGGATTAGGGTTGGCTCGCTGGTCACTTGCCTGTTGCCAAGCCCTGAGGGAGGGACCTGGGGACTCCATCAGCCGCATCCGTCAGTGATCAGTGGCACCGCATCTATCTGGTCTGCTTCAGCAGCAAGAGATGTGGGCGTGGCACTCTACTAGCATCACAGAGTTCCCTTCCACTGCATCCAACTTCTGAGGTCCAAAGCATCTACTCACAGGCTGACGGAGAATGGAGTCTAAATGCAAAGCTCTTCAGCTCACTGTCAGGGTATACAACAGTAGTGGCCCCACAAAGCAACACCACAGCTGCCTACACTTGCCTAATTCACTGTTGCAGACACAAATGACTCACTCGACATTTCTCCAGCTGCCTATTTATATTTTGGCCTCAACTCCTCCATCTCCCATCTTGCCTGCAACCACATTGCAAACCACACAGATCTAGACTTGTCAGACTTGAGCAGATGATGATCGCATCATAACAGCAGCTAACAGCATATGGCCGATTAGAGGCACTTTCAGAACCAGATAGACCTCAGAGGATTAATTTGACTCCACTTCTAAAACATGCTTCACAAATAGCATGGCAATTGCCAAAGGGAGCCGCAGGGAGCCAGACGAAAGACAATCACATGAGTTTTTAATTCCGCATATTAGACAATTCATCAATTTGCTTTGTCACGACGGAGGCAGATGCGACCAGAGAGACAGGAAAAGGGCAGGCAGGAATTAGCATGGCGCCGAATTAACTAGCGTGTGGCCTCCGAGGGTTTGTCTCTTCAATATTGCATGGTGGCTGCTGGAGCTGGGTCTGCGACGCGTGGAGGGCCTTGAACCGGTTACTGCAAGGGCCATACCAGGCTGGCCAGGCAGAATGGACTCCTGATAGACCGAGTTGCCCTTGCTCTGGCTTGCTGGAAAGTTGCTGCTTTGCATGGTGGGAGTTCTGTGGCCAGAGTTCATCACAAGGAGATGCTATCTATCTAGGCTGCTGCTGCTGCTACCAGTGTTGCTGTATCAACAGTCAAGTGGTCGACTGAAGCCTCCATCTCTCCATGCTCTGATAAAGGTCAAGCAGTCACCACCATCGGCCTCCATTGCCTGTGTTGGCCTGTATTGCCTGTTCCATGGACATTTCCCATTTGTCATTGTGGAGTCGTTCATTGATCTACACCGGACACTGTCACCAACCCAAGCAATATTGTCTCTGCTTATGGGCTTTGTGTTCCCACTCCCTCCACCTCTATGCTGTTGGCAAACCAACAAACCAATATGAACCAACAGAGGCATAGTGAACTCGGGCATTATGCAGCTACAAAGAGAAGCATTCACTATACTGCACTGCACTGCAAGTAATGGTGCAACCAAACACATCATTCTGCAACTGACTGTTCCCTGGAATCAGCACCTCATCTCATCATGCTCATGACATCTCAATCCAGTTGATCATTCAAATTTCACCATGTATTTAATCACGGGTGCCTAATCCAAACCCAAACTGTGACTGTTGGCTGTAAATGCAGAAAGGGTGGGAGAATAAGGGCTTCCTCTTAATTGAAAATCACCCCCGATTAAACAGGGCTTGTTTTACAAATCACGCAGCACGCCATTAGAGGGCATATCAGGAGCACAATCCCCTAGTTGATTAGATTGGGCCATTTACGTGACACCCATTCCCAGCCAGGCCGCTTGCTTGCTTTCTATGCTACGGCTCTTTTATGGCTACTATAAATCCACCGGGTCCTTGCTTACAAGATGTCCTGCAAGCATGAAGCAGTGCAGCAATCCGACTCCATGGCCAAGCATATAGGGAAGGGAGTAGAGCATCTCAGTTGCTTGAAAGGCTTGTCAGGGATTTAATGGCTGTTGTAAAATGAAGAGGCTGACCTCACTACACATTCATCAGTATCACTAATCGGGGTCAGTGGGCTAAGCAAGCTCACTTCATTAAACTGCCATCCATCCACCGGATTCTACCTGATCCAGATCTGCATACCGGTCTCTATGACTCTCTAATAGCTTGTTCCATAATGTAATGCCAAAACCCAACTGTAATGTGGAGGCTTTCCCTATCCCCATTTCAACAATCAACAAAAACTGGTCAACCGTTCAAAACAGTCGATCTTAATCTTTGAGAGGTCTCCTTGACCCCTATTTCTATAATAATATCAATGTATTATTATTTCGATATTTATCTTTAAAAGTGGGAAAATAAATGATTTCTGAGTCTGAGTCTGACAAAAAGGCAATCAATCAATCAATCAATCAGTCAGTCAGTAACCAAGCAATCAATCAATCCTTCAATCAATCTTTCAATCAATCAATCAATTAATCAATCCATCTATATTAAGTTCCAATAGGTATTCCTATTTTCGTTTAGCATTCAGTGGCCATAAGTTCCCAAGCTCCAACAGCCTCACACTACTCCCAAGTTATAATAGCTCAACATGTTAACTTTTCAATCTTTCCGACCCAACTGACATGCAGGAGTATTTTCTGCTCTCTGACTCACACAAAAGCTTCTCATGATTAGTGTGTTATGTTGCAGAAAACCTGAAAACCCTTCATTTCTGTCAGAGAATGACAAGAGGTCGGATGCCCCTCCTACCTGATGCAGGGAGATAAATCAGAAGAAGACCAAGGGGTCTTGGGCAGTACTTAGTGTGAGAAAACAAAGTTGCAAGGGATCATTATTTACGGGGAATGCAAGAAGTATGCAGTGATGATGCATTGATGCAGCTCCAATGTTTTGTCACATCATATCACTCTTTTATTTCTCCCAAAAAGAATTGCCTGCAAAGACTTTTTGAACATCGGGAGATAGTTTGCAATATCTTGCTGTGGTACTGATTTATTGCTTCTACGGCAGTTGTAAAGGTGAGATGATCATGCTGACTTCAGCTGATCAATAGTCGACACTCAAAGATAGCCCTGGCCAGGATAGGAACTCAGTCTTTGCAGGAACTGACCAAAGTTCTATGAACATAAAAATATTTCTGGGAGTAGTGCCATCTATTTTTGCAGAGACACAGTAGGCTAACCAGTATTATGAATTGTAGCTTTTGCCATATCGTAGCACATGTTGTGGATAATATTAACATTCAATGTTGCTGGCATATGTATATAAATGTATACAAGAGAATACAGTCACGTACATTAGTCCCCAGCCAAACCCACCAGTCTGCATTATGTTATTATGCATTGGGTCACCTCACATGTACAGACAGCAGCTATTTGTGGCCACTGGTCTCACTGTTGAGCCTGTCTGAAATTCTGTCAGCTCACAGCATAAAGTCAACATCAGTCTATACATATAGAATAATCTATCCATTCTTAAATGGCTGCTAAACTTGCTGGCTATGACACAGTTTGTTGACTGGGCAAATTGGAGGCTGATTTGCACATCCCATCGAAATATAGTCAGTCAGTCCCTGAAGAATACTCCATGTTTATCTGGCCCAAGAGCCACTGAACCCAAAATGACAGCCAGGCAAAAAAGTCCCTCCTCATACATGATGCGAATATGAGCAAGGCATTGAAGGCAAAGGAGCTATGAATGCATTTCAGTCATGTCTTCCTGCAAACCGAGAAACACTCAGCATTGCAAGTCAGGGGCTGCAGCATACAGAGGTGGATGAGATTTGTTTTGAGGAACGGAATTTGGTTTTCTTTTGAAAAATTAGATCACATCAAACATGGTTTGTTCCATGCACCTTTAGATATCTTTACAGTAGGGCTCTCACGATTAACCGATTAATCGCCGCCGATTAGATTTTAGTTAAAAATCGATTCCAGTTTGCAAAATCGATTAATCTTTTATTTGTATAGTTCTACATGTAAGACACTGTTTGGCATTCGAATTCCAAGTGTCAAGAGTGAATTGCAACTGGATTGGTCAAGTGGATTGGGTAATTGGATTGGTATTACCTGATTGAAGCAGATTTGAGTGAATGAAGTGTGAAGTCCCAATTGCAATTAATATTTTCAATGGAATATCAACGCCTCTTGGCTCTGCTTCAAGACAATAATATAAAAAGACACAGATCTTCACTTGTTCTCTAGAATGGCGGGAAAACGGCGATTAATCGATTACGATTCGATTTTAGGCTATAGATTAATCGATTTTGAAATTATGTAATCGTGATAGCCCTACTTTACAGTCTACACTATGTATTCGGACTGAAAGTCAATCCACTGCTGTATAAAATTAATTACTTCTTTGCTCTGATCTGTTTTTCTCCCAATGTTGAATCTTCTCCCCACTTCCATGGTCTCTTCTCAAAGTCTGCACACACATTGTTTCAGAGCAGGGCATTCTTCCTGAGACCAACAGAAGACCTGGCATCCGAGACATTTGTTGTTCCCAGCCACTGCAGGCCAAAGCTGATAAGCCATGAGTGGCCCCTTAAGGCCTGATATTAGCACAAACATCACTGTAGTAACAGAAACCAATATGCCCCAACTGTATGAAGATATTGTAATCTACAGAAATGCAATGCCAATTTGATCTACATTTGCCTCCACTGATTGACCAGTTTTATAAATGATTCTTGCTCACAAATGATTTTTTTTTTTCTTTTACTAACAGCACAATATATCTTTTTACGAAAGCATCCTGCTTTCTTTGTGTGCATATGTAAATATCCTGTTTTCTTTGTAAGTAAATATATCCTGACCCGGCAGATTGTCATAGTGTCTTTTTCGCTGGTAGCAATACAAGAGTCAGTAATGTTATTGCATGGTTCAGATCCTGCAGGTCAATGTTTCTCCTCACCTGAAACTTGCTCCTTCGGTGTCTTGTGATATGACTCAAGAAAATGCAAGATAATGGAAAACAGCAGGTAGACAATCTCCTAGACATTACAAGCTGCATGAGTAATGGTTGGCCTGGGGAACATGACCTTTTGTGTAACTACAAGGGAGAGCATGGATACCAAAGACAGCTGGAACAAGAATCCGAGGATTCAAACCCTGGGTTCTGTTGGGAATTAGCAATTAAGCATAAGATCCGTGGATACAAGATCAAAGTAGCACTGCACTGCGAAGTGCAATCAGCTTTGACACCTGTCAGATTGACTTAAAGTGCTTTTTCTCAATGGCAATTTGGTAAACTGAGGGAGAAAACACGCTTTAGAACTTGCAGAATTGCAATTAGCATTATTAGACTGCTTCTGAGAATATATGCACTGCAAAAAGCAATTGCCAAATGCATTATAGGCCTTCCTTGAATCGCATGGACGATCGTCACGAGGGCGACATTATGATGCAAAGTCAGCTTGAAAACAGCCCCTCAAGACTCAAATGATCTATTACACAACAAACTACTAAAATAAAAAAATAAAAAAAAAATTATTTTTTTTCCAAATTAAAAAAAACAAAAAAAAAACCACAACAAACCATCCCCAATTCCACAATGCATTTTAGTTCACCTCTATATGAACACAAAATGGCCCACTTGACCACATTCACACCTGTATTAAGGCTGGGAAAACTTTTTTCCAAAAATCTCTCAGACTGGTTTTTAGATAAAATTACCCTGGGGGAACCCAGGGTAATAAAATGACACAATCACTTCCTATGCAAAACTTTCGCTTACTCAGGAAGTGGAATGCTTTATCATGTTTAACTTACATGATTTTGATGTCATAAACTTCCATGTAACTTCCATGACGTTATTGACACATGTTATCAATGTTATTATTAGTGTAATGTCCTTAAGATTAACGTCATACTCTGTTTATCTATTGACCATATAATACCAAATGGTAAACCTCCCTTCCTACTTTACATATTTGAGTTGTGAATTAAAGTCAATGATTTATTCCCAAAAGAACAGGGAAATGCATTTATTGTTGAACTGAATTGAAGTCGCGGAATGGTATATCATGAAGGCCTGATGATTCTGAGATTATTATCATTTTCCTAAAAGCCCCGCATATAACACATTATAGCAGCTCATTTAATGGGAATGTTGTGTCATCTGAAATGTCCTTCGCCATTCATCATATCTGCTCATGTATATCAAATACTGAAGGAATAAAATCATGCAAACAATGTGAGGGGATATTTGTCAAATTTATTGACAGAAAATAAACATGGAAATTGGGAAGTTTTCATATATATATCAGCATTCAGAAGTTTTCTTGGCATATTCAATACTTATTCACAGCTCTAGGCAAAACAGGGAGCATTTTCTTTTTTTCAAACATGCAATTTGCCTGTCTATAATTTTTAGACCAAAAATTTGCCTCATTTTTGCATTTTGCATGATCCCTGCCTGCACAGAGCAGATAGCCCTATCATGGAAACCAATTGCACAACAAAACTCTGCCTCAAAAATGGCAGGCATGGCATTCCACGGATCAATAACCAGAAGGGTTGGTGATTGTCATGAAAATAAACAAACTAAGCAAAGCCAAGTCGATTTAAATTCTCAGCAACAATAGCACGGATATTGTACCATGACTCATGGGTCCTAATCAAACAGGTCTGAAAGTGAAGTGTCCAGCACACACAAGTCATCGGCCAAGATCTATCCATAAATGTATTTATCTATCTATCCATCTATCTATCAGTCTATCGAAGTAAGTGAGCGATCAAGCTACCGGGTACAGGCCCATTGGCAGTAGTTGGTAGACAGCAGATGATCAAGGGACTGCAGTTTGTATACTCCAGTACCAAATCTACCAACACCAAATCAACCAACACCAACATGAAGTAAAACAGTGGAGCATTGGTGGTAGGTGTGGATTAGTCATTGGATAGGTGATCCAATCCATTATGGATAAAGGTCAAGAGCTCCGTGCTGATACATAGGCAGCCAGCTGCAGATGGTGACTCATGGCAAGATAACCTCATTGCTGTTCTGCTCAGCCTCTGGTGGATCTCTGCCTCCCGCAAATCGGGTTGGTTGGACAGTTGTTCCTGGAAGGGATGGCACTGACAGCAGCCAAACCAACCACAGCTAATTCCTTCAAACCACATTGGGTCCAGACCACAGAAGAATAACTTCCCAACCTCAAGAACCTCAAGAGAATTCAAGTCCACATTCTGGCTTGCCATCCTGCAGCCATGCTCCAAGGCTCCAACTGGTGCATGTGGCACTGTGTGGTCTCTCCTGGATTCCCTCCTCTTCAGGAAACTGTTGTCACTGTGCAGCTCCGTCCACTTGGAGTGTTGGAGGAACGAGATAAAACGACAGCTCATAAGTTAGCAGAGCTCTCGAGTAGAACAGAGGAAGGTGAGGATGAAGTAAGGAATGAGGTTATTTTACTGAAAGTCAACCAGGAAAATTACTAATGGCCAAGAGACCCACAACACAAAGACGGATGGCCCACTTCAGGCAACATGATAAGCTTTTTCCAAAATTGCCCCTGTACCAAAACTATGCAGTCAACACTCAAAGATAGCCCAACATGGTCAGGAATCGAACTCAGGCCTTGCAGGAATTGACAAAAGTTCTATGGAATATCCAAAAACAATTTGGTGACATCATGATCCTATATGTGCAATCTGCTACATGTGCACACTGCACAGTGCTGAAATATCACAAAACATTTAAAAATATTTCTATGAGTCCTGCCATCTATTTTTGCAGAGACGCAGTAACCAGTATTATGAATTGCAGCTTTTGGTATTGTAGCATATGTTATGGATAATATTTACATTCAACGTTGTTGGCATATATGTATATGTATATAAATGTATACAAGAGCATAGTCAAGTACATTATAATCCTGAGCCAAACCCACCAGTCTGCATCATGTTATTATGCATATTGGCTATTGGGTCATCTCACATGTACAGACAGCAGCTATTTGTGGCCACTGGTCTCACAGTTGAGCTTGTATGAAATTCTGTCAGCTCACAGCACAAAGTCAACATCAGTCTACATATAGAATAATCTATCCATTCTTAAATGGCTGCTAAACTTGCTTGCAATGACACAGTTTGTTGACTGGGCAAATTGGAGGCTGATTGGCACATCCCATCGAAATATAGTCAGTCAGTCCCTGAAGAGTACTCCATGTTTATCTGGCCCAAGAGCCACTGAACCCAAAATGACAGCCAGGCAAAAAAGTCCCTCCTCATACATGATGCGAATATGAGCAAGGCATTGAAGGCAAAGGAGCTATGAATGCATTTCAGTCATGTCTTCCTGCAAACCGAGAAACACTCAGCATTGCAAGTCAGGGGCTGCAGCATACAGATTGACAGAGGTGGATGAGATTTGTTTTGAGGAACGAAATTTAGCTTTCTCTTGAAAAATTAGAACATACAACCATGGTTTGTTCCATGCACATATATATATATCTACAGTCTACACTACGTCTTTCTGACTGAACGTCACTCCACTGCTGTATAAATTAATTTCTTCTTTGCTCTGATCTGTTTTTCTCCCAATGTTGAATCTTCTCCCCACTTCCATGGTCTCTTCTCAGAGTCTGCACACACATTGTTTCAGAGCAGGGCATTCTTCATGAGACCAACAGAAGACCTGGCATCCGAGACATTTGTTGTTCCCAGCCACTGCAGGCCAAAGCTGATAAGCCATGAGTGGCCCCTTAAGGCCTGATATTAGCACAAACATAACCGAAGTAACAGAAGCCAATATGCTGCAACTGCATGAAGACATTACTATAAACAGAATTGCAATGACAACTTGACCTACATTTGCTGATTAATTGGCCAGTTTTACTGCACAGGTCTGTTTATTGCACAAAATTGGTCTTTTTTTTTTTTCTTTTAACCGATAATAGCCAATATATCTTTTACAACTGTATCCTGCTTTCTTTGTCCTGACCCAGTAGATTGTCATTGTGTCTTTTTCGCTGGTAGCAATACAAGAGTCAGTAATGTTATTGCATGGTTCAGATCAGTGATGGGCACAATTCAGCTACATGCAATTCAATTCAATTCAATTCAATTGGGCATCAGTGCAAATTTAATTCAATTCAATTCAGTTGCTTTTTGGAATGAGCTCAATTCAATTCAATTCAATTCATAGGGGTAGTCAATTCAATTCAATTTGAACAATTCATTTTGTAGCGTAATTTGTCTTAGTGATACAAATTGTGAAGTAGAAAACCGCGAGCATCAGGTGCAGGATATAAGTTATGCATTATATTACTGCTCACTCAACATTGACTGTTAGATATTTATGTATGTCAGTGAAGTCGCTGATGTTATAGCTTGATCATTAAGTGTTCAAGATTACATGATGACAAAAATTTGTATCATAAGTACGAAACATAGTTAGTTTTCATTTTGTTCTCATAAATTGATCATGCAATGACCTCCATGGACGTTTTGAATTGGAAAACTAACATTTCTACATTTTATTATTATCATAACATAATATGTTATCTTTGAATAGATTTATCATCATTGTAATGCCCTGTAGAAAAACAAAAATCACACTGCAAATTTTGATAAAACTGAATTGTTTGCAAGAAATTATTATTCTGTTGCAAAGATTAAACATGGACAGATCTATGCAAGTCATCATTTTATCATGCATTCATTGTTATTTCAGAAAATAGGCCTAATTAACTCTAACTTGCAGATCAAGCATGATACTAAAAATAAAAAACAAAAGAGAAAATTCTTGATTGCACTTGTAAGGACCAAGTTTGCTTTTGTCCCTTCTTTGAACTGTTCAATTGCACTTAGCATTTTGGTCATTGCTTTAATGAATTTGACTATTGTCAATTTGTCAAGGATCATGGTTCAATATGGAAGCCACTTACTAATATTTGAACATGTAAAACTTAGTAGATAGGCTAGGATCAACCTAGATACTTTTCAAAATGACTTAAGATGCTTTTAACTAAACAATGTCAATAATCCTTCAAAGGTTCAGACTCATATTATCAATTCCTCACTTTTGGAGCTTTTTTTCACGAGGGATGATACATTATGCATATATAATATATATTCTGGTTGAATTGAAAATGAATTGAACCCTCAATTCAATGCCTATCTCATTCAATTCAATTCATCGCATTTTTCCAACATGGTCAATTCAATTCAATTCAATTCATCAACTTTTTAAATTTTGAATTAATTCGAATTAATTCAATTCATGAATTGAATTGTGCCCATCACTGGTTCAGATTCTGCAGGTCAACAGGGTCAATGTTGTCTCCTCACCTGCAACATGCTACTTCGGTGTCTTGTGATAAGACTCAAGAAAACATAGATAATGGAAAACATCAGGTAGACATGACAAGCTGCATGAGTAATGGTTGGCCTGGGGAACATGACCTTTTGTGTAACTGCAAGGGCAAGCACAAGCTAACATAGATACCAAAGACAGCTGGAATTAAATGACACAATCACTTCCTATGAATTACCATATACTCTCTCTTACTCAGGAAGTGGAACAGTTTATCACATATTTATAACTAACATGATTTTGATGTCATAAACTTCCATGTAACTTCCATGACATTATGGAGAAATGTTATCGATGTTATTATTATTGTAATGTCCTTAGGATTAACGTCGTAGTTTTTTCATCTATTGACCATATCATCTCCGATAGTTTTAAAAACCTCCCTTCCTACTTTACATATTTGAGTTCTGGATTAAACTCAATGATTTATTCCCAAAATGTACAGAGAAATGCATTTATTGTTGAACTGAAGTGAAGTCATGGAATGATATATCACAAAGGCCTGATGATTCTGAGATAATTATCATTTTCCTAAAAGCCCCGCATATAGCATATTATAGCAGCACATTTAATGGGAATGTTGTGTCATCTAAAGTGTCCTTTGCCATTCATCTTATCTGCTCATGTATATCAAATACTGAAGGAATAAAGTCATGCAAACAATCTGAAGGGATATTTGTTGAATTTGTTGACACAAAATAAACATGGAAATTAGGAAGTTTTTGTAATTATGAGCATTTAGAAATTTTGTAAGTATATTCAATATTTATGCGGAGAGTGAAAAGAGGAATACCTTTCAATTTACAAACACAGCATTTTGCCTGTCTCTACAAATTTGCAACATTTTGGCATTTTGCATGATCCCTGCCTGCACTGAGCAGATATCATGGAAACCAATTGCACAATAAAACCATGGCTTAAAAAAGGCAGGCATGGCATTCCACGGATCAATAACCAGAAGGGTTGGTGATTGTCATGAAAATAAACAAACGAAGCAAAGCCAAGTCGATTTTTATTCTCAGCAACAATAGCACGGATATTGTACCATGACTCACTGGCCAAATCAAACAGGTCTGAAAATGTCAAACACACACACGTCATCGAGCAAGATCTATCTATCTATCTATCTATCTATATATCTATCTATCTATCTATCTAGCGTGCAGATTGAGCAATCAAGCAACAGGCCCATTGGCGGTAACTGGTAGACAGCGAATGATCAAAGGACTACAGTTTGTACTCCAATACCACATTGACCATTACCAACATGAAGTAAAACAGTGGAGCATTGGTGGTAGGTGTGGATTAGTCATTGGATAGGTGATCCAATCCATTATGGATAAAGGTCAAGAGCTCCGTGCTGATACATAGGCAGCCAGCTGCAGAGGGTGACTCATGGCGAGATAACCTCATTGCTGTTCTGCTCAGCCTCTGGTGAATCTCCGCCTCCTGGAAATCGGGTTGGTTGGACAGTTGTTCCTGGAAGGCATGGCACTGACAACAGCCAAACCAACCACAGCTAATTCAGTCAAACCACATTGGGTCCAGACCACATAAGAATAACTTTCCACCTCAAGAACCTCAAGAGAATGTGACTTCACATTCTGGCTTGCCATCCTGCAGCCATCCTCAAACTGGTGCATGTGCAATGTGTGGTCTTTGCTGGATTCCCTCCTCTTCAGGAAACTAGTTGTCACTGTGCAGCTCTGTCCACTTGGAGTGTTGGAGGAACGAGATAAAGCGACAGCTCACAAGTTAGCAGAGCTCTTGAGTGGAACAGAGGAAGGTGAGGATAAAGTGAGGAATGAGGTAATTTGACTGAAAGTCAACCAGGAAAATAACTAATGGCCAAGAGACCCACAACACAAAGATGGATGGCCACTTCAGGCAACATGATAAGCTTTTTCCAAAATTGCTCTTCTGGCAAAACTATGCAGAATGTTTTCATTACATAGGCTTACAACAAAACATTTACGGCAACACGGAATTTAGAAGAAAGGTATCACATATTATATAATTATTTAATGATAACAAGGGTCTTTGATGATATATTTCATTTTGGTGTGACCATGGGTTTCTTACCACGACGTATATTTAGCAATATGGCAAGGCATAGAGACAGAAGTTCTGAAGCATATATATATATGCAGAGTCATGTTAAATTCATGTGACACTTCATGGTCCTTCAGTATGTTTCGTGCAAATTATGTCATTCTATGGATATAACACCACCATCGGCTGGCAACAGAGTATAATACATTGCAATGGTTATAATAAGCTCTAAGTGCATCCGATGAACTAAGTACCTCTCATCGTACATGTTTATGGCAAGTAGCATTAGGTGCATTTGAGAAAGTGTGTAATACACAGACGGAGGAGGCTTAGGTGGTACTTGATTATTCACTTATTGAATTACCTTCCAAATGCTGAAGCTAAACGTTATTGCCTGGCATTTCTGGATCATACAGCAAATGTAAATTGGTACATGTCAGACAGCTGATGATGGCCTCTGCCTGCAATAATGGAATTGCAATGTGCACATGTATGTACAACCCCCCCCCCCCCCATTCCCATTATATCCTCCACTATATAGGCCTATAGACCAACAACAGAGCAACATGGCAGCAGATCAGCGATGACTCATCCCCCCAGTCTCTGGCAGAATGCTCCAACCTCCTCCACCATCGATCGCTCTATTGCGGCACCAGCAGATAGCCCTAATCTTGGGATACACACAAATTGCTAATTTCCTGGGCTAACAGGAAAAACTCCTAAAAAAGATTATCCCCATATATGCCATACACAATCATAACGGATAACTAAACAGCAACATATATGTCCGCTGCTTATTGCCATAATCATCTGGGTACATATTAACAGACCAATAGAACACAGCTCTCCTCCTAGCACGCCAGCCTCAGCTGAGCAGACTTTCCCACATGGGACCCTTTATGTTATATCACTAATGGGTTTTGAATATGCCATAAGTGTGGTTTAGATTGGGATAAAGTGAAATAATTAACTTAAATGTGAAGTTATTAAACTGCTACACAAACCATTTTCCTTGCATTGCATTCCAGATGCTCTGCGCCAGGAGCCAAGCAAACAGTAGCCATGCAGCAAGACCAGAATGGAGCATCTCATCTGTGAGCCTTTTCAGCAATTCATGAGCAGCTAAAACAAAGTATTATTTAGCAAAAAATCGATGGTTCAATATGATGCAGGCGTGCGCAACCCTAACAAGACTTCTCCATTTTCTTGGTGAATAAGTTGCATCCCATGGAAGCAGGACATTGCAGGGAGCTGGCTGCAGTTGCTGGCACGACACAATTGCATTAGACAACCTCTGTGGCAGGCATTGGCTGAGGGCTGTGACCAAACAAGACGGCATTCAACTTGATTCAGCGAGGTCATGGGAAGAGGCATGTGCCACAGGGACACCCCCAAGGACACCCCACAGACACAGCATATGCCCTTCTCCCCAAAAGGTCCTCATCCAAGGTCCTCATCTGCTGCTCCTGAGGGCAACACAAACCAAATGATCTGGAGGCATTCCAACACACATGTCAGCCAATTTGCACATGTCCATACCACTGCATTGAAAATGTCCCAACTGCAAATAAAGCAATATTCCAATACAGTTCTATCTATCTATCTATCTATCTATCTATCTGTCTATCTATCTAAGGGCTACCTTACTATAGATCTATGATCTATCTATCTATCTAATTATATATCTATCTAGCTATCCATCTATCTATCTATCTATCCACATCATTTATACTCTGCATGGGCTCACTCAGCCCAATTGCTGCCCATGCAAATGTCAAATTTCGTCATCGTGTTATGTATCCACGTGGACGCCCATGTCCTCACTGCAAAAACACAGGTTTGTTTTCATGGGCACATGCAGAATGTGCTGCTGTTTACCCTTTTGCAGCTGCTCTTGGTGTCAAGATGGCACTCCAGAATGCAGGTTTCATTTGCTGCTTCGCAACTCATGCTGTGCTGAGAGATGTTGAAACAGCAAAATGGGCAGCTATGGGCCATGATGAGGAACACTGTAAAATTTTAAGTTTTGAGTCAGCTCAAATGATTGAGATAGTTGCACAACTCCTTTGAGCTAACACAGCTTGTTGCTTTGAGTTATGGTAATCTGTCCGTTGTCATAACTTTAAAAACAACAAAATATGTCAGCTCAAAGGAATTGTGCAACCATCTCACTCAATCATTCAAGCTTACTCAAATTCTAACATTTTACGTGAACTGCAGGGCGTTTTGTGAAAGACTGAAACAAGTCTGAGGTGGCAGGTTGACCCTGGGGGTGATTGGGGGAGCAACAGGCTCAAGAGTCTTGTCAATTAGGGTAATCTGCGTGTTGCAACTGGAAAGGGTGCATCCCCCCCTCAGGTCAGACCAACTGGGACCACAGGGAATTGCTGATGCAGATGGTGGAGGCTGTTGCTGCTGACCAATGCTGATTCTGCTGGCTTGTGCTCGTGCCACTGATGCAGCCTGGGGCACCATCAAACACGCAGGCTTCCTGATGGTCACTTCAGTCATATAATTTGCAGTATCAGACTACTAATATGAAACACATTACTATTTAAAACATTGACAAAATTTGAATGAAATTAGTGAAGCAATTCGGCTGAAAATTTGCTCACAAGATTCCGGAAGATTACAATAGCAATAGAACTCAATTACAGTGCCGTAAAAGTGTATTCAAAACAACTGTTACAGTGCAAATTACTTTCCTTCGGCATTTAGTACATCCAATATGACTTCAAGATTGAGACACAACCTTCATCATAACAAATTATACCAATATATAACACTATGGCCTGCACACTGTAAAACTTGAAACTTTGAGTCAGCTCAAATGATTGAGTGAGATGGTTGCACAATTCATTTGAGCTAACATAGTTTGTTGTTTTAAAGTTATGATTAGCCTACGGACAGATTATTATAACTTAAAACAACAAGCTATGTCAGCTCAAAGGAATTGTGCAACCATCTCACTCAATCATTTACAATTTGAAATTTCAATTAGTATGAGTTGCCAAGCCACTTGCTATCCAGCATTTTATCTTCCTCTGATTGGTCCTTTACTGCATGGTCATCAGCCAATTAGAGGAATCTTAGAAACTATGTAGCAACTCATACTACTTGTTTAAATTGCAGTGAGCTGACTCAAAATTCAAGTTGTACAGTGTATAGGCCTATATGACAAGAGAAAAAACTCGCAAGTATATTAACTTACCACTTAATCCCGGCACTTAATCAATTTTCGAGTTCTCAAAAACAATTGATAACTACATTCTACAGGCCAAGCATAAATGAAATGAAGACAACAAATTCACAAGAGACCAAAAACAACATACAGAGTGATGCACTCTCTGATGATGTTATGGAACGTGCCAGTGACGCAGAATGACATGACGTTCCATGCAACAATGTAGTGACATTCTGATCTCTTTGCATAAACATGACCCTACAAGGTCATCTGCCTGACCTTGGGTCATCCAGTGCCATTTCTGGGTCAAATTGAGGTCATCCACAAAGGATATTTTGGTCAGTGAAACTGGAGCTCTGACTGTATAGCCATTCGTCCACTGGTCTGTTTTGCTTGTAAATAAACATCAGAATGTTTCTATATCTGTTAAATATTTAGATATATATTTACACCCACAAATAATTAGATGAAATGCAAAGATTGATTCAGGTGAGGACAGTGTACACAGGTTATCTGAATGAGCTTGACGACTGTCAGGTGAGGAGGTTGACTTTAAGGTCATTCACTCATTGAGGCCAACTTAGAATACCTGTTATGTCAATGCATGAGGCATCGGAGGAGTGCATGACTCCCAATAGGTCTGTGCACAGTGAGTCAACTGGAAGACCAGAGGGCAGTGTGTCCAGCAAGGTCCTGCAATGTATTATCCTGGTATCAGGTATACTATATATATATCAGCCTTTGTCTGGTCAGGTCCACGTGAGATTGAGGACCTTGCCCTCCTGCTGTGGCTCTGTGTTGTGTTTGTTATGCATGAAATGGCCAGAAGACAAGCACAAGAGGAAGCAGCAAGAATATGTGACTTCTCGAGACTTCTCGTGACTTCTCACTCAGACAGGTGCACCTGGGTGACCTGCAAACGTGCTCACCCACCACAATGATCAAAGATAGCAAGAGGAGCAAGCATCGCATACCTGGTAGGGGAAAAAATCTGAAAATCTCAGTTTACATGCAGATATCTCAAGATTCCACAGGATGACTGAGTGAGTCTGACTTGACATAAGTTTGATAGGACTTCAAAACAAGAGATGCATTTCACAGGGAGATTTCTTGAAGTGTTGGGATATCAAAAAGACATCTCTCCATTAATCAACGCCAGCAGAATAACATGGATGCATAAAGGGCCCATTCACAACACACAGACATAAGTCAAGAGTGTCTTTCATGGGAGAGGCAGCAGTAAAAAGCAAGGAGAACCAGACTGGCGAACCCTTCCACATCAGATAACATCCAAGAGTCTGGCTAAAAAAAAAGGAGAGCTAAAAAAGCAAATGGGTTATAGGATGTCATGTCAGTCGGGTAGCCCACATACAACAGCTCAGGGTAATGGCCCAGGTCCCCAGGGCATTAGATGACCTTCTATATTTACCTCTACGATCCATTACACAACTATACAGCATATAGCACACCAAGCATGCCCTCCTCACAACATTACTTGTATAAAATGTCTCTGCATAATATTTACCTTCAAGATTACCAAGCCCCAAACAGCACACAGTGCATTGTATATCGAAGCCCTTCTGCTAAATATGACAAGTACTTAAAACAACAATTCCCTTCAGGAGCCTGAATTATAAATGTCCAATCAATAGAACATGTGCATATATGCAGTGCAGGGGGAATTGATCAATGGGATTAAAATGGGAACTGCGGTTACCAATATTAGGCACTTTTTATACAAATATCACACAGCACATGACTGGACTATCTGATGAATACATTACACAAACATCATTAAAATGCAAAACCTACAGCCACAAGTCAGTAAAATAAAAGGTTTGTAGCCTATCTAGTAAGTATCAGCACATACACGCAGTATGTCTGCTATAGACTGTATGCAGTCTGCACCCCAGAGCAATAGTCGGTACATATTGCTTGCTACTGCCTCAATACACATGTATGCAGATCATGATCCAGTCTGGACTCACCGCTTGTCACAGGGCCAATGTATTATCCAGTCCTGATTGCCGCCGGTCCTATGATGATATTCCATGTGTTCAATGCAGGTAATCTCCATCAATGAATGAACGAGGCCAGAAGCTGCGCGCAATTCGCCTCCAACGTGCAGAATGACGGGCACCACGCGCGTGCATCAGGGAAATTTGGCCCTCTGGTGAATAGGCTTGAAACTAGCTTCTTTAGAGGCTTCCCACATGTGGAGACCAAATGCTCAGGTCCAGTCCATGCAGGGTGATATATTCTTCTTGAATAATGATCTACAGTTTGTTGCAATAGTTAAAATATTTCACCTGCCCCCAACAATATTGTCACATACTAGGTTATTTATACCCTTCATATAAAGACCACAATGAGCCATTGTCCTTTGCAACTGATTCGCCAATGTTCACGTGGTAAACAGGGAATTCCGTGAATTAATGTTAGTAAACACTCCTGATGCGTATCAAGCATTGCTTACCAAGCAGACCGTGTCACCAGGGAGGAATCTCAACTATGTCCGATATTTCATTCATCAAGGTGAACACAGCTATCCGATGCACCCCAGCAAATAAGGCAAACAGTGCAACATGGGAGTTATTTTGTGTAAATATTGCATCAATCATAACCAACCTTCAAGTGATGTACACTGACAAATGCCCTTTAAGCCCCTTTTGCCCCATTTCTGGGGTAAACAACAAAACAATGGAGTAAACAACCCCATAAGGACTGCACACGTCCTCCCAAAATGTTTACCCTTGTGGAGACAGGACTGGATTGTTCTGATTCATCTTTATTGCGTTGCTCCTTTGATTTGATAAACAAAATGACAAAACTAATGATTCACCACTTGGGATGTTTTTGGTTGCTTGGAAGAGATCCAAGTTGGAAAAGGGCAACAGCTAAGAACTGAAGTGACTTATACACTGCTTAGCAGTCCAATTAAACAGCATGAGAGGTCGTTGGGGCCACGTGGGGGTTTACAATCTTGAGCTGATGTGTTTTGATAAGACTTGGATGACCTCCCCTTTATTTGTTGACTTTGAGCGTTTCGGTTCCAGGTGCACGTTGGTCCAGGGGAAAATGGGCAAGAGCTCAAAATGCTATAACTGCCAAATGAATGACATGTTTATTAGGGAATCAAAAATTTAAGAAATCAGATACATGTAAGAAGGTAGAGACCTATATAAAATATTTGTTAGATGAAATTATCTGAAAAGGCAACTCAATAAGCTGTTAACATGGTTAACTTGAAGAACATTCTTGCTTACAAGCTTACAGCTGAGCTTACATTGTTTTGCAACAACAGCACTTTAACTGCCATAAAAAGTTTCCCTTTGTTCAAGATTATAATATTTAGCACCTTCGTCCAAAATGTGACATGCAGATTGTAGTGCACGATCTAGATGGGGAATTATGGGACACCCTCTGACTTCCCCTCCCTCCAACATAAACACCCACCTCGCGGCACCTCCCTGGGGCATCAATGTCATCTTATTCTTGGTGCTCATTCCAATGTTTGTGCCATGCATTTGACATGTTTGACCATCTTTGACCTCATGGATCTCTTGTTTTGGGTTCCACTGACTTCTCTTTTCTGCAGGAAATGCCTCCGACCACACTTTAAAAGCCCCCAAAACCACATCCATGAATGACAGCTAGATGAACATTAAATTTACAAGGAACCCCAACAATAAGTTACTAATTCAATGGTTAGAATTCAAAGAAATAACTGTTACTCTCTGCTGAATCGAACAAAATAAGTTCAGAAACATACAACTTAGCCTTTTTCAAACAGAGACCTTTTTTTTTCAAACAGCAAACTTCAAATATTATTGCTTTCAACAAAGTTGAACAAACTATTCAGGCTATTCTAAAGATGTTGGATTTGAAACAAAATCACTTAGTATCCTAGTTGTTTTAAATAGTCTTATGTTCGACAAAAGGCAAACAATAATTTTGCTTTGGCCTATATTTCAAAACTTTTCTGAATTTAAAAACATTTACCATCTCAAATCAACAGAACTGATGAAGGAGCTCGGATGAGTTCAGAAAGCTTTTCAACACTGAATTTCGTTTGTGAGTAAACGTTTCAAATCTTCAAAAAAAAATGTACCAGCTAATTTAGGCAGTTTTCAAATTGGCCAAATCCTTTTTTGCGAGTCATTTTGCTACCCAACCCTCATTTGCCAAAACACTTGATTTTGGAGGTATTACACTTAGGTCTAATGTCGAAATTCAAACCTAAAGATTTCAAAACTATGGGACTACAACAGGAATCCAAGGATTCAATACCAGGTAGGTGGTTTTATCAGCAAGTAGGCCTATGTGCAGTGACTATTATACCTGCCTTTGATGTCGCTTGGATGCACTTGCATCGTGTTTAACATTCTGTTGAATGAGCTGCTAGCAAAATTACCAGAGACAAAGAGACAAAAGGAGTAAAGTCATGAAGTTGGTGTTGGTATCGAGCAAGTTGATGGAAATTATTTCAAATAAGCAATGAGTTGCGAGTTCCCATCCTACCATACAATAGTCAGTTTGGACCATATCGCTGTGCTCTATTTTGTTGTGTTTTTTTTTTTTCTCTTGTTGATAGTTCCTATTTGAAATTTTCATGTTATCCAGCAGTAAAATGTCACGAGTGTTGGCTAAATGGCTGTGGTCGGTCCAGACCCTCCAAATATTAAGCTAATGGCTGGGACAAAAACTGTTGATGTTTTCGATTGAGCGTTAATCATCATTGAGGTGAACAAACATTCATTTAATTATTTTTGGTAGTTTTTATTCAAGCATTTGTTTATCCATGCATGTATGAATTTAATCGTATTCTCGTGCGACTTGCCAGGAATAAGGGTTAATGTAAAAGAAAATAATGAAAAAGACGAAATATATAATTTATGAAACTTTGTATGTTACTGAGTCACCAAGTGTTGTTATGCACAGATCAAGCCTAACTAATCAATGCACTGCACCCTATCTTCACAGTCAGTTCGACGCATGCAAGCAGCCAGATGTAGCTTCAAGAGATGTCACAACCAATTCGGTTAGACCTGAAACATCTACAAATCTACATCTGCAAATCTACAAATACATTCCTTCACTCCTCCCTTACTGAAAATATGCATGGATTTTGCAAGGTTTATGTAAGATTTTTGCAAGGGTGGATCCATGCATTTTTCTTGAACCATGCATGGATTTATGCATGGAAAACTTAAGGATCTAGCTGCTATCCAGGCGCATGGAAAGTGTAAAAATTGCTCTTGCATATTCCTTGCATGAAAGAAAAGTGTAAGACTCGTTCTTGTTTTTTTCTTGCATGCATGGCAAATGCATGGCACATGCATGGTATACGCATGGGCAATTCCATGCTTTTGCCATGCATCCATGCACGGATTATGTATGGAAAACTCAAGGATCTAGCTGCTATCCAGGCGTTGTCAGGAATACGCATGGAAAATGTATGGATTTTATGGTGCTTCCATGCATGCATGGAAAGTGTAAGAATTGCTCTTGCATGCATGGAAAATGCATGAGATATGCATGGTATATGCATGGAATCTGCATGACCTGAATCTTGCGCACTCCTTGCATAATACTTGCACATTTCTTGCACGGGACGGCCGCCGCAATTTTGCCCAGAAATTCTAACGTGTAACGGATGTGACCGGGACAGTGGATCTGCCGTGTTATTGGTGAGGATTTGCCCTGAATTGCTATTTGCCCTGATGCCAGGGGCTGCAGTCCCTCCTGACCCCCCCTGCAAACAATTTTTTTTCTGGGTCCATTAAGTGGGTCGAACAAAATTTCCCTTGCCAAAAAACCAATAGAACCCCTCAAAGGCCGGGGTTACTCACTATGAAAGGGATAGAGGTGCCAATGGATGGTACTGCTTTTTTAACACGAATTCCTTTTGGTTTTTTGACAACTCTGATTAATTTGGTTCTCGTTTTTGCAACCCAAGCATAGGCCTCTTTGGTATTGTTAGATCGGCTCAAAAAAGACAATTCTAATGGGGCCGACCATAAGAAAGTTGGGGAGGGCTATGGATTTTACCCTCGGGACAAACTTCTTTTTAAGTTGCAAAAGCGTCAACAAACTATTTTTTTCGCATGAGGACAAATTTTTTTTATCGCTATTTAACATTAAATACAGTATCCTAGATACAGGTGGAAACAACATTTTTTCCCAAATGCTGAACTTTTTTTTTTCAGTGTCAAGTGTGACACAAACATTTTTTTCAACAAAAATCCATAGCCCCTCTGGTCGGCCCCTCAGCTATCAAGGCATTGGGAGTAGAGAACTATAGGCCTATACAAAATATATTTGCAAAACATATATCACCTTCATAATGACAAAGTCCAAAACTTCATGTAGGCCTAAACTGCACTCCGACACTACACTTCCTTGAAAGAACTTTTGGAGTCGAAATCAATTTACCAATCTGAAGAAATATTGATTTTTGAACCTCTTATGATGCCTGAATATATAGTTGAACAATTGAAGGTCTTACCTTAGCAAATATATCACAATCCAAGCTTCAATCACCTTCATAATGACAAGCTTTTCACTGATACAACAAACATTGAGAGAAGCAGCCGACAGTTGAGAAAGCCCGCTTTGTTGATGACATCATAATTTTTGTTGGCAAGGAAAACCCGAGGCATGATTGGATTTTAAAATTTTTAATTAAATATAAAGTAAACAGTTACATGTATTTGAAAGGAAGGATAAAGTTAGGATTACTTAGGCCTAACAACTATTTTAATGATACACAATAAATAAAATTAGATGAAGGAATAGTTAAGTGACATACACTTTAATTATGGAAAATATAGAAATAAAGGTGAAGAATTTTACTTGTGAAGAAAAGTAATAAATTGAACATATGTACAATAAATATTAACAGTGAACAATAGGAATACGATGACACAATGATAGTGGGGTTACCAAAGGCGCCATAGCGAGTGTCAAATGAGCAAACCCCACAGAAGGGAGAGGCAGAGTCCAGATGGGTGACCCACGCGCAGGGAGTGAACCGACTGATGATTGGTAATCCACAGGATGTAAACAGCTGAAAGTCACCCATATGCATGGAATGACCACAACATGAACGATTTGTATCCAGGGATCATCGATGACTGGCGCTGTCCACACCCATGTGCATGGAATGTAGATTTGCTGAACGATTGAGGGTCATCCATGTGCATGGAATGACTGCACGTTACAACCCGATATTGGCCCACCCAAGTGCGTCGAGTGAGCAGATTTCGATCCGCTGATTGTCGATATGATAGCCACAGATGGTCGATATCCACACCCATGTGCATGGAATGCAGATTGCTGAACGATTGAGGGTCATCCATGTGCATGGAATGACCGCACGATACAAAGCAATATTGGCCCAGCCATGTGCGCAGAGTGGGCAGATTTGGATCCGCTGATCATCGACATGATAGCCACAGATGGTCGATATCCACACCCATGTGCATGGAATGCAGATTGATGCACAATTGCGGGTCATCCATGCATGGAATGACCGCACGTCACAAGCCAATATTGGCCCCGGATATGGAGACTTCGATTCACTTGGTCGATATTATACCAAATGGATAGAGGATCAGCCAGGTGAGGCAGAGGCGGCAGGAAATCATGGAGAATATAAACGGAAAATCAAGCAACAGTGATGAGGTTATAATTACTCTATATTGTTAGAAGTGAATAATTACTTAATACTGTTATAATTTATAAATCTGTCCAAGTAGGATATGATGTGAATAGGGCAAAATTGTATCTGACTAGCAATGTAAGAGAAGGGATGCCGTAAATAAGTGATGTCTGTCAGGAAAATAAAAGAAATTGATAACATTTAAGTAGGAAAGGCAATAGGACAAGTAAGGGCGGCAAACCCGCAAGTAAGTATGGAAAATGTCAAGCAAGACAGTAAACGAAATAAAGTATAAGTAATACATGTTATCTGTGAAGAAATCAGACAGTGAAGAAATTAGAATCGGTCTATTAATATAGGGGGTGGGAATAAAATGATATCTGTCAAGGGAGACAAAATCGAATAGATATAATTGTTAAGGAAGACAGGCGATAAGTTGGCAATATCTTTCAAAGTAAACAAGAATTAAATTGCTATTCCAGACAGGAAAGTCACTCCATCTACCCAGTCAGGCTGGCGATAAAGAAGACATGTAGGTCAAGGAAGACGATCAGTAAAGAATATCTGTCAAGAAAGATAAATCAATTATCATTTAGTCAAGCCTTCAAGGGAGACAGGAAATCTTTGAAGTGTGACTGGCAATTGGTCAAGAAAGACAGGCAGTGAATAAAATAATGTTTGTAAGTTGGGTTTGATGTTTATCTGGAACTGTCGTTATTCGACAAAATGCTAGGTGAAGCCTTTCGAACTTGGCGAATGGGCGAAAAGTAGCCGGATTAAGTAGGGAATTTGGTCCTTGCGGCAGGAGATGGTTGATGAACTGGCTGTAGGGGAGGATGGGAAGGGTAAATCTGCCAAGAAATACAGAGATTCTGTCAAGTAAGACAGGCGGTGAATAAAATATTAGATATTTGGAGTAAGATAGGCTGTGGATAAAATAAAAACAAGTAAGTCTGTCAAGAAAGAAAGGCAGGGTGAGAATATAATAAAATCTGTCAAGAAAGACAGGCGGTGAATAAAATCAATTAAATTAAAGTAAAACAGGCTGTGAATAATAATAGATCTGTCAAGTAAGACAGATGGTGAAGAAAATAAAATCTGTCAAGATAGAGGGGCAATCTGTCCAGAAAGACAGGCTGTGATAAAATAATATCTGTCAAGAAAGACAGGCATTCTGTCCAAAAAGACAGGCAGTGATAAAATAAATTCTGTCAAAAAAGACAGGCTGTGAATAAAATCAAATATTGTAGAAGTGTAGGTGTGTATACAGGGTTTAGGCCCAAACCCTTGAGTTGTTGCCCAAACTCTTGAGTTGTTGGCATCTCCGTTGTCTCCTCCAGTAGGTATTGTTGGCCTTGGTCCTTCGCAGTCAATGACTTAAAGTACGACAGTGGGTAATCAGCTCAGATCTCAATCAGCTGGCCAGCTACATGCAGCAGTGCGCCGAGTAAGGAAGACTTATGATCGCAAAACTGATGCAAATACTTGGTACCTAAGTTATTTGGTACACACAAATATACACATGCGAGTGGCTTGGCAAACTCATCAGGCAATAGGGTACAAATAATAACTTGAATTGTGTAATGAATTCGTAAATTTGACCTCCAAATAAAACAAGACAGGATGTGAATAAATAATAGATCCGTCCGGAAACGACAGGCTGTGAATAAAAATTAAATCTGTCACGTTCTGTCAAGTAAGACAGGCTGTGAATAAAAAGAAATCTGTTAAGAAAGAGAGGCTGTGAATAAAATGAAATCTGTCAAGATAAGACAGGCATTTTGTCAAGATTAAAGACAGTTTGTGAATAAAATGAAATCTGTCAAGAAAGACAGACATTCTGTCAAGATAAGACAGTTTGTGAATAAAATGAAATCTGTCAAGAAAGACAGGCATTTTGTCAAGATAAGACAGTTTGTGAATAAAATGAAATCTGTCAAGAAAGACAGGCATTCTGTCAAGATAAGACAGTTTGTGAATAAAATGAAATCTGTCAAGAAAGACAGGCATTCTGTCAAGATAAGACAGTTTGTGAATAAAATGAAATCTGTCAAGAAAGACAGGCATTCTGTCAAGATAAGACAGTTTGTGAATAAAATGAAATCTGTCAAGAAAGACAGGCATTCTGTCAAGATAAGACAGGCTGTGAATAAAATGAAATCTGTCAAGAAAGACAGGCTGTGAATAAAATGAAATCTGTCAAGAAAGACAGGCATTCTGTCAAGATAAGACAGGCTGTGAATAAAATTAAATCTGTCAAGAAAGACAGGCTGTGAATAAAATGAAATCTGTCAAATAAAACAGGCAGTTAATTAAATCAATTCTATCAAGTAAGACAGGGAATCTGTCAAAACAACAGGTAGTGTAGTAAGATGGGCTGTGAATAAATTAATATCCGTCCAGAAAGACAGGCGAAATAATATACATGTCCAGGAAGACATGTAGTTATTAAACCATATCTGTAAAGAAACTAATGATATTACTGCCAAGAAAGGCTGGCAATCTGTCACGGACAGGGAAATTAAACTGTTCAGGAAACGGTTCAGGATCACTGGCGCTAAGTAAATCAACATCTGTCCAGGTAAACCGGAATTAAGTTAATATTTTTGTCAGGAAAGACAATCTGTAAAGTAAAGCTGACCATCAGTCAAGTAAGACAGGCTGTGAATAGATATAATATGTTTCAAAGAAGAGAGGAAATTAATGTAGACTATAAGTCAAGGTAGCTGATCCTTGAGCATTTCTGACAAAGTACATGATTTAATCAAGGTAAACGGTCGATCCTCAGCTGATCCTTGAGCATTTTCTGACAAAGTATATGATTTAATCTTTCTGTCAAGGAAGATAGGGCATAATTTTGTCAACTTGTTGGGTACAATAAGTCTGGCTCTGCAGAGAAGATCGGGATCTGTAAAGAATATCCGGTGAGAAACAAGAAATAAATCCATATTCCTGAATTTTTATGAAAGGTCGGAATACCGACAAGTATAAAAGTCAAGAAGAACAATTAAATTAATATGTTTTTCATGAAAGACTGGGATTCTCTCAAGACTGTAAATCTGTCATGTGATAATGACAATCTGACAAGTAAGACAGGCAAAACAATGTTCAGTGTACATAATCGCCGCCCAGGAGGACAAGCAATAGCAATATCTGGAAACATGAAATCATTCAATATTTCTGTCAACGGTCAAGTAAGACAGGCAATCTGTCAAAATGACAGGCAGCGGAAAATATTTTCACCTAGGAATAATGTGGAATCGTCAAGGAAGACAGGCAATTCGTATATTGATGTCAAGAAAAATTGCTGAATAAATTGATGAAATATTTTTGTCAAGAAAAGACAAGCAATCTTTAGAGTTGAAATCTCGAAATGTGAGAGCAGCAGGTGTTCGGTACATATAACATAACAGTTATTGTCAAGGATTAAAGGGGATAAATAAACAATACTGGCGACGAGATCAAGAAATAAATATTTATATAATTTACATAAAGTAAGTCTATCACAGAAGTAAGGGTGACAGTGAATAATTTAATTTATCTCTCGGGGGAAATGGGGAAAAGGATTAATGTTCATATCCGTCAGGGAAGACGGCATCTTCTTAATGTCACGAGCCAGATGTAAAATAAGGAATTTCTGTAAAATTAATATTTCTGCCATGATTGACGGGGAAATAATATCTGTTAAGAAAGACAGGGAAAATAATCCATCAGATATGGAGGAATATAATTAATTCTGCTGAGAGTGACAGGCAAATCATATCTGTCCGGGAAGACAGGCTAAACAATGTAGTCAACTCAAAGACACTTCAGCAAAGCCTTCAGTGAATAAAGCAGACACGCCCACATTGCTGGCCAATGAACAGGCTTTCACACATGTTATGCAAATGAGGCCGATTTCGCTGATTTAGATACTTCCCGAAGCCTTAGACATATGATGTTTAGCTTGTTAGATAGATCTCTCTGGGAGCTTTAAAATGATAGCCGTTGCATGACCGTAGCCCAATAACTCGCTTCGGAAATTGCCGGTAAATATTTGAAGTGGAGAGAGATACTGCCCGCTGATTGGATATGACGCTCGTGACGTAATTTTATGGAAATATTGACTTTCAGAGAGATTCGTCTAGGGTAGATTCTCTGGGTGCTCAAAGACAGCAAATGGGTGAACAATTTGTCAGATAACAAGAATTAAATTAATATTTCTGTCAAGAAAGACAGGTAGTACGTCAAGAAAACAGGCTGGTGAACAGACAATAATAGAATAATAATATTTATCTGTCAAGTAACAGATGGAAAGGACATGAGTCTTGACTGTCAAGACTGACAGGCTGCAATTAAAACTTCACTGATCCAATCATGACCACAGGGAATCTGCTTGTATAAAACCTTATTTGATTAGGGCTAATGTAGACTCTCCACATGATGATCTCTTTGTTGTTGCTGTCATGCTCCACTGCACAGCACCCAGCAGTGGCCTAGATCCATAATTAGGTCACAGCCTTCTTGTAAACAGTGGTCCTTTGTGGCTGGGAGAGGCTAAATAATCCTGAGTCTTTTCTTCAAGCCAATGGTTAAGTAAGACTCCAGTTGTCTCTCTGTTTATAATCCCTATATCCTCTGGTCCTTGATCTGCAAGGATGGCCAGCAGCAGCTCTCTCAAAACTCCAGGGGAAAGAGAAATTGAAGATAAAATATGTGATGAAGTTGATGATAAGATGGTGGAAAAATAATGACCAAAGTAGGTCAGATGGTGGCTCCCCCAGTGGTGAACAATGGCTTTTCCCGCCAACAAAAAGATTGCTGCCCAGGGTCAACAATTTGATAAGTTTTTGCATCTTCTTTACAGGAGAGCTCCTCTGGGAAGAGACTTACAAAATCCATGCATTGAACTTTGTCTCTCTTGATGAGTCTTGCAAAATTCTTGCAAATATCTTGCATCAGACTTAGTCTCTGACATATTCTTGCAAATTTCTTGCGTTGGAGTTTGTTTTTTACTCCTATTCATGCAAAACTCTTGCGTTGGACTTTAATTTTTGTATAGAAGTCATGCGGAATCCTTGCAAAATTCTTGCAGATTCCATAATCATGGAATGAAGTCATGCAAATCCCATGCAAAATCCATGCAGATTCCACGACTGCTTGGCTAATCTTGCATGTTCCAGGCATCTAAAAAAGTTAGAGTCCAGATCCATGCAATATCCATGCATATTTTTAGCATCCATGCATTTTCCATGCACAGTTTCAGTAAGGGCTGTGTTATAGAGCTCTTTGCAGATTGGCGGTCCACTGGAAAAATTAATTTTCTTATTTTCAATTTGCAAACTGGCTTTGCGATGTCGTTGACAGTTTTCTGTTGGTCTCCCAATCTTCTTATTTGATGAAGTACCTTACATAATTTAATTAGTTCGCTTATCGTCACATATATTATGGTTAATCAGTTGTTTTAGTGCTTATCATAACTGACACAATCAAAACATTCTTAAGCCAGTGACATCACACACCCAAGTTGAAAATTAATTTTGAAACTGTTTGGACCGCTAATCTGTAAACACCTATAATCATAGCACAGTCATCACTTGTTCTTACACCAAACTCTGTTTCAATGCCTTCTTGACAGTGGCACACTTTTATGTGCCTCCTGCAAAGCAGTCACAGCTGAAGTTCTGAACAGTCCCATCATGTAGGAGCAGGACAACCTACAGTAGGCCTACGTCTCCCCCGGGTCCCCCCTCTGAATATGGCAAACACTTCTTGTTTAAACCGATAAAATTAACAAGTCGTAACACGGATTCAATAAAATAATACTTTTATTAAGAAAATGATCATTTTTGTCACATAGTTTACAGTGTTCTTTTGCTAACATTGTTTCCCTGCATGATGACCATGCTGATTGCATACATAAACTTGACCATGACACTGTAAGCTATACAAGTAAAACATGTCGTCTCAAGTGTGGTATTCAACAGTAACCTCCCCAGACTAAATAAGCAAAGATCAAGACATGAAGAGGACACAGCCATGTAGCCAAGGATATTGAACCTCCTGTCCAACGTAAGTCCATGCATCCAGGCCAGAGAGGGAAATTCAGGGAATCAAACCCTGGACGCAGCCATCACTTGAGAGCATCCTAGGGCTTCTCAGTCTCCTGGATACAGTCTGCAATGATGGTGATGTGCTGCCGCAACAAATCTGATGACAATTCATGTTCAGTTTTAAGGTGGTCTTCAATCAGCACTCTGTTATTGGAAGTCTGCCCGCATTTGTCACACACATAAACCTGGTCATGATGCCCTCGCACCTTCATGTGATGGTCCAGATGGTGGATTGCGCCAAACTGCCTTTCACACACATTGCAAGAGTAGGTCACTTCTCCAGTGCAATGGGAGGCGTAATGATCATCCAATTGCAATTTGTCAGTAAATCTGGTATAGCACAGATCACACACTAAGATAGACCCATTGTTCTTTGACGCTGTCTTGGTTGGTGGACGAGAGCAGTCTGTTCTGGAGTGCTTGTGATTCGTAAATGCGTGAATACTTGTGAAGCAGTTGCCACAATAGGCACATTTGAATAATATAATCTGGGATTTCTGTGAAGTATCATTCTCTGGAGTTTCATAGTGATTAGCAGCAAGCTTACACAAGTTGGGTTTTGCACGACAAAAGCCTTTTGATAAGTTTTCTCTCCCACAAACATCGCACGAAAAACAATCTTTATGTTTCCCTACGTGTGCAGTGGCAGTTGGCAAATTGGTGTAACTTGTGCCACACAAACAGCAGATATACGGTTTCAGCCTTTCAGCACAGACTTTGATGTATCTTCTGAGGTTTTTGGGAACAAGAAGTTTTTCAGAACTGTCGTGGATGACCATGTGGGTCTTCAAACTTTCAGTTTCCTCAAAGCTCTGTTCACAAAACGAACATATCAGATTTTTTCCATAGCGATGAATTCTTGAATGTTTCACCAAATTTCCTTCATGCAAAAACCCTTGTCCACAAATGTCACAATTGCGCATTTCACCCAAATCGTAATTGGGCGATAGGACGGCAGTGCCAGATTTGGTTGGTTTGGGCTTGGGCCTAGCAGGGGTAACAGATCCATCCACATCGAGCATAACACCACAATGACCACATGTACCAACTGACTTGCCACAAGATTCCGAGAACTTTCCATGAACATCCAACTTGTGTATATCTGCGAATCTCTTGCCACAAAACTCACATTTGTGCAAAGAATCATCCATCTTAGCGGCTGTCCTGGTTGGCGGGCGTAAGCAGTTTTCTTGGGATTTCTGGTGATTGGAATAGTCCAGAAGACTTGTGAAGCGGTTACCACATAAGACACATTTATACAATAATATAGCAGGTTTTTGCAGCTCACCAGTTCCCAGATTCTGAGCAAGCATACACAAGTCACGTTTTGTCTGGCAAATGCCTTTTGTTAATCTCTCCCTCCCACAAATGTCACAGGAATAGCGCAACTTATTATGTTTGTGTAAGTGCGTAGTAGCGCTTGCCACATGAGCAAAATTGATACCACACAAATTACAAACAAGCGGCTTACGAGTTCCAGCACGAATTCTAAAACTTTTACTAAGATGTCCAGGAAGAGATCCTTCGTGGACGGCCATGTGACTCTTCAAACTTTCAGGTCCATCAAAATATAGTTCACAAATCCAACATATTTGACGTTTTCCACACCTCTGGTGTATTCTCGAATGTTTCAACAAATTTCCTTTATGCAAAAATCCTTGTTCACAAATTTCACAATTGTATATTTCACTAAAATTGTAACGAGGTGATGATTTACTAGTTTGCTCAACATTCTTCTGATTCTCCTCCTCATGAAGATGACCTGGTGTGTCCAATTTTGGAGCAACATTGCCACAAGAAACCAAAGCCCCAGATGTGCAAGGGGTCGGGTCACTAGAGTCGATAGGCTCGCATTTAATCTGGTTAGAAGCACCCAATTCCGAGGTGGTGTCACAGGAGGTAGGTTCGGATTTTACAGGAGTCCCAGGTGATACCTGCGTCTGCATCTCAGACTCCTGGATTGTACAGTCCTTAGGAATGGAGACATGTTGCTCCAAATTAGATGTCAATTCATGAAACTTCCTCAGGTGATTTTCCATGGAATATCGATATTTGTAAGTTTTTCCACATTGTTTGCAGACATAAATTTGACCTTGATGCCCCCGCACTTTGATATGATGCTTCAGATGAAGAACTTTGGCAAATTGAATTCCACAAACACTGCAAGAGAAGCACACGTCTCCCATGTAATGCGAGTAATGAGAGGCATAGTGTTCGTCCAATTCCAGTTTATCGGTGAATCTTCTATTGCACATATCACACAAGAAGATAGATGCATCCATTCTGGGGCCAGTTTGTATGTCTGGTACGTGATGACAGTAACCATGAGGTTTGTGATTAGTAAATTCCAGAAGGTTTGTGAAGCGGTTACCACAAGAGGCACATTTAAATAATTTAGTTGGGGGTTTCTTCGATGCATTAGTTTGCAGACTCTCAACTTCAGGACCCGGTGCAACAGACATCATATTTGAATTTGCAAAGGTAGATGAAATTCTAGAATCATTTGCCAACTCACCACAACTACGGGCAATCATGCAAATGCCAGATTTAGTTGTGCATATTCTGGATGTTATATCTTCTCTCCCGCAAATATGGCAGGAATAACCGTCTTCGTGTTTCTGAAAGTGTTGAATGGCATTATTCAAAGTAATGTAGCCCCTACCACACAAATTACAAACATATGGCATGTGTTGTCCATTGTGGACCTTGACATATCTGCTGAGGTCTTCTGGTACCATTTGTGCAGAACCTTTGTGGGACACCAGATGAGTCTTCAAACTTTCAGTTCCGTCAAAACCCGCTCCACAAATGAAACATACTTGACGTTTTTGAACACTGTGAATTCTTGAATGTTTCAATAAGTTCCCTTTATGCAGAAAAGCCTGTTCGCAATTGTCACAATTGTAAAGTTCACCAAAATTGGGGTTGAACATGTTGAAAGAATTAGTCCGTCTGAGATTGATATCATCCGTGAAATCCTCACATGGGGCGATGGATATAACATTAGATTCGGAATGAGAGTGGTTGCCTGTCAGATCAGGCATATCGTTTTGATCATTGCAAACCTCATCTTTAACGACATCAGCAGTCAATGATTGCTCCTGGGCTTTGCGATTATCAAGAGATTCAGAATCCATTAACATTTTTCCACCAGCTGCAAAATCACATACTGCATCCTTTGGTGGATCCTTCGTTGTATCCTTTGGTGGACCCTTCGATGGATCCTTAGATTTCTCATCACTACCAACTTGAATCTTCTTGATGTTGGAAAGCGTACCATCTGCTGATGGAGATTCACACAAAGATGATGCACTCGTACCAGATTTATTATCACACCAAACAGCACCTGAAGAAATAGGTTCTGACTTTATACAGCCTGACTCAACAGAACCAATCTTGATGGCATCATCCGATTCAACTTTGACACGTGAAGAATCCACCAATTCACATTTTGTCCATTTTGGTTGAGGCTCTCCAAAACTTCCAAGTTTCCGTTTTTGCTTTCTGTTCAGATTAACACTGACAACCTGACAATCCTCACAGTCAATTGTCTTTTCCTCATTCACTTCTGTTTCCATCTTGCCACTGCATGAAATGATGTTCTTACTGTCTGTATAATGTTTCAATGTTGAATGAATGAGCTGGGTCAGGTCACTCCAGCACTGTAGATTCTCTGGGAGGGTCAGGTGAGATCATTCACTTGTTCATAGCAGAGACTGCCACAGTTGTTTGTAAGATAGCATGGCCTTGTCTTCCATTCAATTGTTGTCATTGGCATATTTGTTTCCTCTGTGCACATCTTCGGATCTTCTGTGCAACATTTCAATTTAGAGCTGAGAGGACTTGGCAGCTATTGGCACCTGAAATGGAATGACTCAGTTATTTGAAGATAGTCAATGATCTGAGCTCTTAACATGCTTAAACTATCAAAATAAACAGTGGCAGACCAGTAGTCTATTGGGGATGCTGTAAAATCATAGACACACAGATCCCTGAAAAATAGCAACCAAGACCCACCTGCAGTCGCATTAATGCCTCCAGATTGTTAATATACCATGTTTGCAGAAATTATAACCGCTGTTATAGTCTGTTAACCTTCAGACTAAATACATATCTTACAAACTTGTGTTGTAAACATTCAAGCCAGAGCCTTCACCAAATGGGTCAGAAATGTTCCAGCCCCAAAAAGTAACATGCAGAGGGCAGCACAGTCTACTTCTAACACCAGGCAGCTCCCCCAGTTGCCTGCAGCAGTACTAAAACATAGGAGTCCATCATTCACAGATATAACTTATTTATAAGAGGATGATACTCCATCTAAAAAGTACTGTTACAAGATCCACGGTAATGTATTTAAATGACCTGTTAAACCATCATATGGCAATATAGATACTGTTTAGAACTCATCTTTTGATTTCACTACTATTACAGGATTTTTTATCCATGGCTTCTTGCCACCTGACTTAATTTCAGTGGTGCTTGTACCTATTGTTAAAGATAAAAGTGCTAAAATTGGTGACAAGTCTAATTATAGACTGATAGCGATTGCTAGTGTCATGTCTAAGGTTATAGAAAACATTGTGTTAAATAGAATTATTGATTATATACTCACTGAGCCAAATCAATTTGGCTTCAAGGCTAAATTAGGCACAGAGATGCCCATTTACCTTATTAAAGAAATTGTTGACAAGTATAAATGTTTAAATGGGAATGTATTCATGTGTTTTTTGGATGCCTCTAAAGCTTTTGACCGTGTTAATCACAGTATGTTGTTTTCTAAGTTACTACGCCGTGGGACACCACCGTACATTGTAAGATTACTAGATTTCTGGTACTCTAACCAAAGAATGTGTGTTCGCTGGTCAGGTGTTTTGTCAGACTCATTTGGTACGACAAATGGTGTGAGACAGGGTGGAATTCTATCCCCATTCCTGTTTAATATTTTTATGAATGACTTATCTGTATGTTTAAATGATTGTAATACTGGTTGTGTGGTAGGTAAAATTATCATTAATCATGTTATGTATGCTGATGACCTTGTGGTCTTCTCACCCTGTGAAGATGGCTTACATGATCTTATAAAGATTTGTGAAGACTATGGTTGTACCCATGATATTATATTTAATTCTAGAAAGAGTGCTATTTTGGTTTTCAAAAACCAGTTCCTTCAGCGATCTGTTGAAAGAGAATTTGTATTTAATTTAAATGGTAATGCTATTCCTGTGGTCCATCAGTTTAAGTATCTAGGACACTGGATAAGTGATGATCAGAGAGATGATAGTGACCTGCTACGTCAGTGTCGTATGTTGTATGCTCAGTGTAACTTGTTAAAACATCGATTTCACATGTGCACAAGACCTGTAAAACTATTATTGTTCAAAACTTTTTGTTATTCCTTATATACTCCATCACTTTGGTGGAACTTTAGACAGTGTGCCTACAGAAAGGTCAAAGTGGCGTATAATGATGCTCTGAGATTATTGTTAGGTGTTCCTAGGCATCATAGTGCCAGTCAGCTATGTGTCACAAACAATGTTTACACTTTTGATGGTCTATTACGACATATTCTGTTTAAATTTGTAACTAGGCTTTCTCTGTGTAAGAATGCTTTAATATTACAATTGCTCAAATCCGATGTATATTGGTTATCGAGAATCCGAAAATACTGGATCTCATGCCTTCATACTAATAGTTAGGCTGATGATGTATACTCTTTTATATTATTGTAATTATAGTTCCGTATTCCTGTAGATTCCAGTAGATGCTATTATGGACCAAAGTCATGTCATGTACTATGCGTCTGCCAATAAAGTTTTGAAAAAAAAAATTGAATATTGGATATCAACAAGATTCAAGATTCAAATGTTTATTTATTGTCACGTTTTGTATACATAGAACATTAGCTCCGAGGAGCTATTTTATGACATATCTCAAACAAAAATATATGAAAGAGAAAAACAAATAAAAACAGATAAATCAGGTAAATTAGGCTGGTAAAAAAAGTTTTGAGTAATAAAAACAAGTATAAATAAAATAAGTTTAAATGATATAAAAACAGGTCAATTAATATTTACAGCAGATTAATAATTTAGAATTGGTAAATGAAATGAAACCCAGGCACGTGAGCCTATTTACATAAATTACATTTGCATCTATTGCCATTGGAGACTTTTAGTTTGGACTTAAGTGCATCAATGGTGGTACAGTTTTTAAAGTCCACTGGGAGGCTATTCCATAATTTTGGCCCTTGGGATCGAAGCGAGTGATCTCCAAATCTTGTAGTCCTTGCCCTTGGGATTGCGAAGTTTGGTCCAGTCCTGGAGACTTTCTCCGTTGATGAAAATATTTCTGACATGTATTTCGGCCCAAGTCCTTTTAAGCACTTAAAGAGTTCACATATTATAGCCTTTTCTCGGCTTATTTCTACAGTCCACATATTTGCCTTGACTAGCAAGGTCTCGTAACTTGAACTATAGTCTTCGTAAACAAATCTAAGACCTCGAAGGAGGATTTTTTCCATTTTGTCTCTATGCGACTTTTTACAAAAATGTAGAAGAGGTGAACAATAAATAAAATGCGCAACTATGAAATTTCTAAGTATAGCTAATTTACAATCTTCTGATAGGTAAGAGGTTAATCTCTTGAGTATTGCTAGTTTACTGTTAGCCTGTTTACATTTTGAGATAACATGACCATTTTAAAAGTGTTAACTCTTTATCAATCATAACACCAAGAAGTTTAGCTTCATTTTGACTATTTAAAGTGATATTGTCAATTGTAACCGAGTGAGTTAATTTATTCTCTGATACAGTGGGACAGAGAAGCATAAATTGAAAATTTTCACTATTGGCTTTCATTAAGTTATCTTTAAACCAATCTCTAAGAAGTACAAATGTAGTTTCTACTTTTGACAGTATTTCATTTTTGGAATTTGCTATTACAGAGGAGCTGTTGTCATCAGCGTAGTTACTAGGAATTACATTTTCTTTTATCAGAGCCAGTAACAGATCATTGATATACAAGTTAAAACAGTGCGGTCCAATCACACTCCCTTGCGGGACACCTTTCGTAAGTGGTCGCCATTCACTAACAATTTGACCTAATTTAACTCTTTGTGACCGTTCACTGAGGTAATCTTGAATTAATTTAACAGCAGATTGACTGAAGTTATACAATTCTAGTTTTTCTAGAAGAAGGCCGTGGGGTAGGCAGTCAAATGCCTTCGATAAGTCAGACATGATAATACCCACATATTTTTTATTATCTAGAGCCTGTCTCCACATTTCAGTGGTATGAATTAAAGACAGAATGACAGCCATAGTTTTTCCTATACGCAGATAGGTACGGACTGTAGACTTTCTCAAGATGTGGCTGCATTTGATGCATCATGATAGTTTCCATAACTTTAGAAAGGCTGGTTAGTACACTAACCGGGCGGAAATTGGTCCATTTTAGTTTGGACTTGGCTTTATATACCGGTGCAACCTCAGCCTTTTTCAAGCAGCTTGGGAAAGTGCTTGAATTTATAATATTATTTGCCAAATTGCAAATGGTAGGAGAAATAATTTCTCTACTTGATTTTAATGCTTTTGGGGGTATGTTGTCGTATCCCACAGCTTTATTGGGGTTGAGGGCACGACCTGTCGCATCAAACAATCAGTGCCCGATTGTATCAACACTTTAACAGTGGTTATCATAAAGTGGTTAAATCATTTTACTGATATTGTGTCAATGCTGAACATGAGTCAGGTAACTAGATTTAATTAACTGAACTCATGTTACAACATGACAAACTTTTTTGTCACTATACCCGGTTAGAAGATAAGTTAATAGAGTTAACCACTTTAGGATAACCCGTGTTAAGCGTTCATACAATCGTGCTGACCACGATAGTTGGGGGGGGGGACTATGGACTTTACCCCCGGGACGAACTTTTTTTTTTGCTAGCGGCACGTCGACGAACATTTTTTTCGCATGCACACTCACGACAAACTATTTTATCGGAATTTTAACATTACGGTGCCCTAGCTACAGGTGGAAACAAACTTTTTTTATATTTCCATGTGCTGAACAAACTTTTTTTTTTTCAGTGTCAAGTGGGAAAAAATCTTTTTTTTTCACCAAATATCCATAGCCCCCCCCTAAAGATCATCTGGCCGGCCCCTAATTCACCATTGAAGGGAGAGTGAATATATGTGAATTCACAGCTACATTGGCACACTCCACTGAACTGAGGTTACAACAAACAGTCAATGCCAAACAATGCTAAACAAGATAATCCAGCTTGCTATTTTGTAACAGGGCCCCTTAAAAAAACAGTCCGATCATAAGAATATATGACAGTGTCAAGGAGTTTTTGGGTCATTTCACGCTAACTGGGCATTTTCATGATGCAGAATTTTAAAAAATAAACTACTTTTAATTTGACAAATTTTTGTTTTGTCCTGTAGTGTGGGATGTGGAGTATACAGAGTAATTAGTGCTGCACTTGAACATTGATAGTTATTTTTCTATCTGCAGCTGAAATTGACAAGTCACTCTTAACATGTCCATGGTGTTACGTCACATATTTGCTAGGATGACACAGACTGGGGAATGAAAATGAAGTATCCAAGTGTTGCAACAGGGAGATTCTGTGTTCTTGTCAACCCCAGTACTGTTATAAAGATGTATTCCTCTTTTTAGTTTTTAAATTATTTCACAAATGTGTGAATATTCAGTTTTTTTAATCGTGAGATTGTCTTTAAGTTTTTCTGAAGTGAATACTGACATTAATTTCTAAAATTTTCCTTCACCATTCCCATATGCTGTCTGTGTCTGAAAGTCCTCTCATGTCTTATGGCCCAGGAATGTACCAATTTGGAATGACAAAGAGAAAACTACCATGTTACACCACGGAATATGGTCAAATGGTTACACCACAGACAACATGTAACACCACAGACAAATTCAAGAAATTGCCATCTCAGAGTTACAACGTTAATTAAAATACAGCTTCCTTACACTTGGTAAACCTTATTTTAGATATAAGATTGTGTTTGTATATTGTACTTCCTGAGTGTACATTATTGCATCATAAAACTCAAAAAGAAAATATGTGTTGTTACACCACAGACATATAAAAATAACACCACAGCCAAATCCAAATGAATTTCTGATTGATATCACACCTTTCTTTCAAATTCTTTGGCAGTCATTCTAGGCATAATAGCCTGTATAAGAAAGCACCAGTTAAGTTGAAGGATAAATAACAATGACAAGAGTGCATGGTATTACAAAAGTCTTTGAAACATGTACATGGCAAACTGTCTGTGGTGTAACACATGGCCTGTGGTTTATGTTACACCATGGACAATAACACCACGGACAATTTTTCCTTGAAATAATAACTGCTCCCTGAAAAAAATGTCGAGTGCAACAGAACTAGTTTGCCCCAAAACTGCACTTCAGTAGAATTCACCCAAACATGCAAATTTTTAATAAAAAGCTAAAATTATTGGTTTTATATTGCGAACACCATGGACTGTAAAGAGTTTGTAACACGTTTTGCTTTTTAGGGTACCTCACTTCAGAAATTTACAAAATTCTGACTTACTTTTCGTTCAGATAGCAAAGCAGACCATTTTATTGTGATGCAAGGTCATGCGACTTGAAGGCCAGGGAGCCATCATTGTTCTCAATCCATTTTTAGTGGTTGTTACACCACGGACATCTTAAACGTGTAACACAACTAAAATGATAATTCCTGCAAATTGTGCTGTTGCAGGTACAAAGTGATTAGCCATTTCTGGTTTTATGAGTATTGAAGAGAACATTTTATCTTGAAGTTTGTTCGTTTCGTTATAATTACTTACTACTTACAGCCATTGAATTGATCAATCTCAAGTTGTCACAAGGGAAAAAACTGGAAGTGTCATTGTTGGCTGATATATAATAAGTAGTAAATGATCTTTTTCAGAACTTCTGTATACACTATCATAATCCAACACACTCATAGATTGCTGCACATTGGTTTATTGCATTTTTGCACAAATGTAACCCTCAATAAATTGAACTTGGTGTTGGTCACATGAAATGTCCCAGTTAGCGTGAAATGACCCTTTTGCCCAAGAATTTGTGATTGGAACTTTTGAGCATCCATTTATCAATCCACATGGAATTGTTCATGGACTACATCTATATTGCATGGAATATCTATTATTTGGAATGGCTAACAGAACAAATCGCATGATACCAATTTTCAAAGGAAGGTAAGAGAAATTCTCCTGTATGGCCATGTCAACACAGAATTTTTTGCCAACTCAGATTGAAACTTTGGTAGCTGTTAGTCAAATATCAAAGTTGTTTCAAGGTTACACTTTGCATAGGTTTTGTCAAAAGTGACTACATACACAGTTCTAAGTGGTTTTTGATAGCTGACAGCAATTTGATTTTATATGAATTGACTTTTTCTGAAACATGTGCCTTCTCCAAGCCAATGTTATGATCAAACACGAAGTCAAATACAGCATGTACAGTGCTGCCACGTTGTTGCACCATGCTCTGGGTATTATGCATCTGATAACTTCTTTTCTCTTCTTGAGAGCATTGCGTCACGCTGAGGCTGTTTGTGGATCATTCTAGTGTTATGCAATTCACAGTTAAAGATCACCAAACTTCTTAAAATTATCGTTTTCACAGCTACGTGATTTTGAAAACTTTGTTTTGCAGTTAAACTGTGACACCATCGAGTATCTATGAATGTGATCAATTGGTCTAATCCTGAAACTGTGAAACCCAGTTTAGAGTTTGACATCACAGTTTATGAAAAAGGAATTTGAAACTGCTAGGCAATGTTACTTTTTGTGTACAACTACAAAAAACGCCTTCAGTCAAAGCTGAGTGTTACACCTTTCCAGAAGAATCTCAATGTTTTTCAAACAAAGTGTGTTATTGTTTTTCACAAGACACTACTAAACAAGTTGACAAGTCAACACAATTTCAAATAACATTTGAAATTTGTTGTCCGTCATTGTTGTAACTTTGTAACTCTCGATAAGTTGTCTGTTTCATTCAGTTACAGTTCATGGAAGCATCAGATTCTATCAACTAGTTTAGTTAAACAAGCTAAACATACATAATCCATGTGTTACAGCGAAACACTTTGATATAGAATTAAAGTGGACTGTGAAAATGGCACTTTGTGACTCATGATAGCCGATGAAGTGTCGTCTTATCTACTTTCAACATGGGAAACATAGAGGCTGTTTGATTAATCGTGATCAAAAGTAAGCCACTTCTCATAACAAATTTTAGAGTGAAAATCAGATGCATATAATCCTTTCGTTAGGCTGTCACCGACAAGTGGGATAAGTCTCCTTCAATCAAATTAACATTGAAAGTATTTGGTTTGATCATGGCAAATCATCAGCATGATGACACATGAACTGCCATTTTCACAGTGCCACAGTCCACTTTAATTCTATATCAAAGTGTTTCGCTGTAATGCATTGAGTCAGTTTGTTGAAATCTGTGCTTGATACACATATATGAATAATATAAATACTAAATCTGTGACTTCACAAGAACAAAATGGAAAAACACATAGCTCTGAATAAGATAATAACTGTAGTAAAATCTAAAACATACACTAGTTGGCTTTAGATAATGTTTATTACTGGATGCAAAGTTGCAATGATCCAAAATGAAAGCATCAAGTTCACTGCGCATAGAGCTATGGACAAATGTCAGCCGCTTCACAAACTTGGTCCTATGCAACATGTATTTAGCCCAGTATCCATGCTGTGATTTATGACGCCAAAGAACAAGAACAATTAAGTTTTATTTAAATTCAATCAAATCATACATTTATATTTGAAATACATTAGTTTAGTTGACATCATCAGTAAACTTTAGAACAGTGGTAACCAGTCAAAAGTATAATTTGTGCATTCTAAAGCTCCTGGACACAGCCTGAAATAATGTTGACGTGCTGCTCCAAATCGTGCTCCAAATCATGAGCAGTCTTAAGGTGATTATCTATTGATAGTTGGTGGAAAATGAGTCCACATAACTGGCAGACGTGAACCTGAATGTAATGCCCTCGCACTTTCAAATGGTGTTCCAGATGATGGATTTTGGCAAACTGCCTTCCACACAAACTGCAAGAGTAGGAAACATTTCCCGTGTAATGAGAGGCATAGTGGTCATCCAATTTCAATTTGTCAGTAAATCTCTTACTGCAAAAATCACAAATAAACGTTGACACATTGCTCTTTGCGGCAGTCTCCCTTTGCAGACGAGAACAGTTTCCTTCGGACTTCATGTGATTTGTGAATGCCAGAATACTTGTGAAGCGGTTACCACAATGGATACACTTAAACAATACGGTCTGGGATTCCTGTGAAGGATCAGCCATTGGACTTACTTCCGCATTATGATTAGTAGCAAGCTTACACATGTTATGTTTTGTTTGACAAACACCTTTTGATAAGTTTTCTCTTCCACAAACATCGCACGAATAACCATCTTTATGTTTCTGTAAATGCGTAGCAGTTTGTGACACCTGAGCGTAACTTGCACCACACAAACTGCAAACATATGGCTTCAGGCTCCCAGCAAGCACCTTAAAGTATCCACGGATGTTTCCAGGGACAGCCATTTTTGCAGAACTTTCGTGGATGGCCGTATGACTCTTCAGACTTCCCGTTTCTTCAAAGCTCTTTTCACAAATATAACATATTAGATGTTTTCCATTTCCGTGAATTCTTGAATGTTTCATCAAATTTCCTTCATGCAAAAACCCTTGTCCACAAATGTCACAATTGTGTAGTTCACCACGGTAACCAGGTGGTGATTTACTAGATGGTTCAGCATTCTTGTGATTCTCCGCCTCATAACCTTGTGCAATTGTATCCAACTTTGTAGTACAATTACCATGAGAATCAACAGACCTGAAAGTAACAGCAATCAAGTCACTGGAGTCGATAGGTATACATTTAATATTGTCAGATTTACAAAAATCAGAAACACCCATTTTGATGATGGCATCAGATGTGCTAGGTTCGGACACAAGTGCTGCAGACCCATCTACCAAAGGTGTTGCACTGGGTGACTTGCCACAGGCTTCCGAGAACTTCTCGTGATTCTGAAGATCCAGACGACTCGAAAAGTGTCTGCCACAAGAGCCACTTTTAGACGCAGCAGTTGAGAGTATCTGAGGATCCAAGGGCTTCGCAGGCCGCAGTAAACTGTGCTCAATGCTGTGGATATGCCGGTCCAAATTAGAGTGCAATTTGTGGACCTTCCTAAGGTGATTTACTATGGTTAATCGGCGTTTGGAAAACATCCCACAAAACCTGCAGATATAAATTTGATTTAGATGGAATTGCAATTTGACATGGTGCTCCAGATGACTGATTTTGGTAAAGTGCTGTCCACACACATTGCAAGAGTAGTCGACATCTTCGGCATAGTGAGAAGAATAATGCTCATCTCGTATCATCTTTTCTGTAAATCTTTCACTGCACAACTGACATGTGAACTTAGATTCACCAGTTTTCTTTGTTGTCTCATTTGGCAGGATGAAGCATTTTCTGTGGGACTTCTGGTGATTGGTAAATTCCTGAAGATTGTTGAAGCGGTTGCAACAACCTACACATTTATATAATTTAGCACGTTTCTGTAGCTCATGGGAATTTTCCAGATTTTCAGCAAGCTTGCACAAGTCACGTTTTGTTTGGCAAATGCCTTTTGTTAATCTCTCCCTTCCACAAATGTCACACGAATAGCCAAACTTATGTTGGCGCAAATGCATAGTAGCATTAGCCACATGAGCAAAACCAGAACTGCACAAAATGCAAACAAATGGCCTACGAGTTCCAGCATGGATTCTAAAACCTTTACTGAGATGTCCAAGGGCAGATCCTTCGTGTACGGCCATGTGACTCTTCAAACCATCAGCTTCTTTAAAGTTTTGTTCACAGATCAAACACATTTGATTTTTTCCACTCCGATGAATTCTTGAATGTTTCACCAGATTTCCCTCACGCAAAAATCCTTGTTCACAAATGTCACAATTGCGAATTTCACTAAAATTGAAATCAGGGGATGAATTACTAGATGGCTTGACATTCTTATCACTCTCAGGATCATGAAGTTGAGCTGTTGAAACAATAGCTCCAGTTGTACAAGAGGTTGAATCACTGGAGCCAATAGATTCACATTTGATCTTGTCAAAGGCACACAAATCAGAAGCATCCAATTCTATGTTGGTATCAGAGGCGGTATGTTCGGACTTCACAAGAGTCACAGACCCATCAAACTCAGGTGTGGTCCCAGGTGTCATCCCAGGTGATATCCCAGGTGATATCTGAGGCAGCTGCTCAGACATCTGGATCGTACAGTCCTTAAGAAATGAAATATGCTGCTCCAAATCAGATGTCAATCCATGAACCTTCCTCAGGTGATTTTCCATGGAATTGCGATATTTGTAAGTTGTTCCACAAAATGTACAAGCATGAACTTGGCCTTGATGTTCTCTCACTTTGGAATGATGCTTCAGATGGTGGCTTTTGGTAAATTGCGTTCCACACACATTGCAAGAGAAACAGACATCTCCTGTGGAATGGAAGTAATGAGAGGCATAATGGTCATCCAACTCCAGTTTATCGGTGAATCTTCTATTGCACATATCACACAAGAAGATAGACACATCCAAAATGGGGCCAGCTGGTATGTCTGGTACGTGATGACAGTAACCATGAGGTTTGTGATTTGTAAATTCCAGAAGGTTTGTGAAGCGGTTACCACATGAGGCACATTTAAATAATTTAGTTGGGGGTTTCTGCGGCGTATTACTTTGCAGACTCTCAACCTCAAGACCAGGTGTAACAGACATATTTGAATTTGAAAAAGTAGATGAAATTCTAGAATCATTTGCAAACTCACCACAACTACGGGCAAGCATGCAAATGCCAGATTTAGTTGTGCAAATTCCGGATGTTATATTTTCCCTCCCACAAACATGGCAGGAATAACCATCTTTATGTTTCCGCAAGTGTTTACTGGCATTATTCATATTACTGTAGCCCCTACCACACAAATTACAAACATATGGCATGTGTTGTCCATTGTGGACCTTGACATATCTGCTGAGGTCTTCTGGCACCATTTGTGCAGAACCTTTGTGGGTGACCAAATGAGTCTTCAAACTTTCAGTTCCGTCAAAACCCGCTCCGCAAATGAAACATACTTGACGTTTTTGAACATTGTGAATTCTCGAATGTTTCACTAAATTTCCTTTATGCAGAAATCCTTGCTCACAAACTTCACAATTGTATACTTCACCAAAATAGGGGTGGCTAGATTTGGTCCCTTTGAGATCTAAACCATCCTTTGAATCCTCAAATGGGGCAATGGATAAGACGTTCGATTCGGCAATAGAGTCGTTTCCTGTCAGATCTGACATATCGTTTTGATCATTGCAAACCTCATCTTCAGCAACATCAACAGTCAATGACTGCTCCTGGGTTTTGTGATTATCAAGAGATTTATAATCCATTAATATTTCCCCACTAGTGGCACAATCCAATACTGCATCCTTCAGTGTATCCTTTAGTGTATCTATCGGTTTCTCATCACTACCAACTTGAGTCTTCTTGATGTTGGAAAGCGTACCATCTGCTGATGAAGGTTCAGACAGAGATGATGCACTCGTACCAGGTTCATTATCACACCAAACAGCGCCTGAAGAAATAGGTTCTGACTTGCAGTCCGACTCAACAGAACCAATCTTGATGCCATCATCCGATTCAACCTTGACCTGTGAAGAATTGTCTGTTTCACTTTTTGTCCATTTGGGTTGTGGCTCTTCAACACTTCCAACTTTCCGTTTTTGCTTTCTGTTCAGATTAACACCAACTACCTGACAATCCTTGTCATCGATGGTCTTTTTTGTTCCTTCATCCATTTCTGTTTCCATTTTGGTGCTGTATAATCTATTGTTCTGTTATGTTTCAATGTCTTCAACTTCATTGTTGTCATTGGCGTTATGTTCCTTTTGCATCTTCGGATCTTCTATGCACATCATGTTCAATTTAGAGCTGAGGGACTTGGCAGCTCTTGGCACCTGAAATGGAATGAACTAGTTATGTCGAGATATATTCAATGATCAGAGATCGCCAATAATTCAATAAAGATATATCAAAATAAAGTTAATAAACAATTCTCGGTTCCTCATAGCACAGTTTTGAGATGAACAAGGGGTAGGTCTGGCAAGAGCTCTAAGTGCCTGTACCCACAATCGGCCTCGAGATCTCACTTTCTGGGCCCTCACCTCGGTCCAATCCCACGGAACCTAACCAAAAATTTTGGTTAACATTATTCTATGTATTTCGCTGGTGGAGCAATTAAAACAACCTGAACAAATAATACAAGGTACTAACGCACCTACTAGAGACCTAGTGGGTTGTAGCTTAGCTAGTGACAGTGCTGTGACATCGAGAGTGACCGACCAGCAAATGAAATGCTGCTTGACCATATATATCTCTGAACAACACTGACCAAGACCCACTTGTATCAATACATCCTGCCAAGGCAGATTACCAAAGGTGTACAACTTTCCCTTTACCGTGGCCACCTCCCATGTGTATTCCAATGAAGGATATTTTTAAGCAGCATTTATCCCTCCAGAACACAAGTGGTTTTTCACTGGCACCTTCAGAGTTACATTTTAAATTGTTTTACACACTACAGATGTCAGACTATAACAGATGCAGTTGTGCATTTCAACGGAATTTCAATTAACTTTGACATGTGGGCCCTCAATATATGGCTAATTGCCTATCCATCAACAAAAAGACATTTCAAAGCACAAATGATAGTGATCCCGGGCCCCTTAAGGGCCTCTATGATCAGATCTTATTCGATGATATATGCACATATGATACGATGACTTGGATGGAAAGCGAACATCAGAAATATGGACGGATTGAACTTGTGATGAAAAACGGGAATATATAGATGAAACAGGTATATATAGATATATATATACAGTTTGAATTTAGTTTTATGTAAATTCTTTCTTCCAAAAAAAAAATTATTTTCTTCTTTACACATGAATGGCATTGGGCAATTGGGCATTCTAAAAACATCCTTCAATGGAATGCTCTTGGGGGAATTTCGGGAAGCCAGTTCTTCACCTTTGGTAATCTGCCTTTGAGGGAACTCATTTTAAAAGAAGAACTGTTACTACCACTGCTATGAGGAGGCCATTGATAGTGACTCATACATAAACTTCCATGCTGATTCCAAAACAATAGTGACTCACACATGAACTTTGATGATGTCACAGACTCACAAGCACCAGAAAAATTTTTGAGCTACTTCTATAACCGGTTTCACAAATGGAAAATATTGGTTTGTATTCAAACGTTCTAAATTTGAGCAACTAACAGACCTTGGAACACTGAATGAATAGTATAGACCTGTTGCCAGACTCAAGACACATTTATTCACCTATAGATAAGATATGTCAGTTAAGACAAATGTACATAATAAAATAATAAATTACTAATCGGCGAGAGATCACTCTAAGACATAGATATTGTCGCTGGCGAGTGACCACCCCGAGCGGAATCGACTGCTGAGAGAACCAAGCATATCTTACACCACCTTTATGTTATTGTTGTTTGTTTCATGGCAGTCACTAAGTTCAAGTATATAGCAGCCATTTTGTTGTGGCCATCTTGGATTTCTCTAAATGTTCCTGATACACACCAATAGACCAATACCTGTACCAAATTTTGTAACTTCAAGTGAAATATTAAGGTCACAGCGGACGGTTCAATTACAGCAGCCATTTTGTTTCGGCCATCTTGGCAGCCATCTTGGATTTTACATGTTCCTGATTCACACCAATAGACCAATACCTGTACTATATTTCATAGCTTAAGTGAAATGGTAAGCTCACATATATATACACTGAGCAAAAAAACAATCGTCCTCCTAAATCAACAGGATAACAAAGGTCCAAATTATGCTTTTTAATTTTTGAAAACTTTGTGAAAGTATAGAGGAATATCATTGCAAAAACTTGAATGACTTTCATTCATATGGACTTCACAGTAATTCCACAGTAACAGTAAAAGTCAACAGGGGGGTTCATTTGAAAATTCACAACATGTCAGTGCTGAGTGTGGCCACCTTTTGTATGCACTACATCTTGACAGTGGCTGCATGTGAACTTCACCAGCTGCTTTAGAACACCCGTGGAGCATGTTAGTTTATTATTTCACCATAGCATCCGTCATTTCTTGGACATTCCAAGACGGGGGATCTCTATGCCTGGCTTTTCTGTCAAGGGCATCCGAGACATGTGCGGGGCTGAGGACGGGGTTTATGCTGGGACTTATTGCTGGCAATGGCTTAATATCCATCCCATTGGTCCGAAGAAAGCCCTGAGTGAGCTAGTGTTGCAGACTGGACCCAACCGCCCACCTCCAGTCCAGAACTAGGGGTAAGTTGGACCAGCCCAGGGGGATAGCGGTCCGGTATACTGTTACCTATTGGTTTCCGATTCACAGACAATTTTCAACACACATTATCAGGAAAAGGTGTGAAAAATTTCCTTTTTTCTTCTTCTTTTTTGCATTTTTACCACTTTTTAGTGAACCTGTCTGTACCGGTACAGACAACCTATGGACCGGTTTTTTGGAACTGGGGGTGGTCCGGTACTGAAGAGGTAGTGATACTGGTCCTAAGCAATCCAGTTTGCAATCAAGAGTGAGCCCTGCAACTTGCTCACCTGTCATGCAACTTGCAGCACACCTATGGCTCATTCTCGATGCTCAGATCGCAGTCTCGGCATTGGAGTTTCATCGATAAATGTTGATGCCCTGATCATTTAAGCTTGTTTTTTTTCCTTCAGAGCATTAAAAGAGACATGCCTCAAGTTTTCAGATTTTTCAAAAAAATTTGTTGGGTGTCCATAGACCAAATTAGTGCTTGAGGCATTGTGACCACTGCTCATGTTCCGCTTGAATGATTTTATCCAAACAAAATTTTTATTGACTCTCTGGACAAATATACAAATTCTGATATCGGTATTACAGGGGTAATTCATATATTCCAGAAGTTAACAGTATATTGATAAGGGGACGTTTCTTCTTTGCTCAGTGTATATATATATATAGACACACAAACCGTAACCACAGAAAGAAAACAGACGAACTAAAAAATAAGTTTGTTCGTCACTTGACACAGAAAAAGAAAGTCCGCTCAGCAGATGATAATTTTAGAAAAGTCTGTTTCCTCCTTTTAATACAGCTGAGCATATGCCATAATGTTAAAAGAAAGCTTTTGCTCTTTTCGACTTTTGAACACGAAAAAAATGTTGTTCAACAGTTGCTTTGCCCAGCAAAAAAAGTTTGTCCCAGGGCCTGGATGTAAAATCCACAGCCCCCCCCCCCGCCAACCATTATTCACCTGGTTGGTCCCCCATGAGAGCGGCATAGATATATTTAAGTCAGAGGATCTGCACCCTATCAAGGTAAGTCATAAGTCATAAATCTTTGACACTTTCCCTGTGTATTCTCCTTGGTGTTAGTGATACTGTGTAATAGTGTGTATGGTAGTATTAGTTAAAGCAAGACCCACCTGCACTGCATCAAGGATCCCTGCTGTCAATACTTTGTGTCTGGGTAAAATATAGCTGCTGTTCACAAGCAGAATAAATATCTGATGAACTAAATTACATTGTTCTTGGTTTAAAATTCCATTCAAGCCAAGTGATGTTATCAACCAACAACAGAACAAAATGGGTCAAAAATGTTTCAACCCAAAAAAGTGACTTGCAGAGGGCAGCACAGTTCAGTTCAAGCATCCTCTAGCTGCCCCCTAGTTGCCTTTCTCAGTACTGCTACCACATTCTCTTGAATATTTTCTTTTAAAAAAATCTGCTACTAACACGAGCGGAAGTACCAGTCATTGGTATTGTCTTATAGGGTATAATTGGTATTAATGCGCGTGGCTACTAAACCCTGCTCTTGGACAAGGCCATTAATTTGCATCCTGGAGCGAAAATGTCATTCAAGCCACCATTGTATTCATCAACTCCTTCACCGGGCTCCTTCACCACACACACTCATCAGCAACTTCGACCGTCAATCTCCCAAACACAATCCTCAGAATATCACTTGCCTCATAGCAATCCAACAGACCCTGTGGCTGGCTGACCTGCCACATCTTGCGCCCGAGTTGGACACTCTATGTCTACAAGTTGACCGCTATTTGCTGCCACCTAGGGTGCAAAATTCGCGAGCTCCTGTGAGCGGTCAACAGAATTTCGATCTCTGGAAGAAACCAGGGCAGTGTGGAAGAAACCAGGACAGTTCCATCATTTAGTGATGGTCTAGTTTATTTCCAAAAACTCTGCAATGTCTAATCTGACTTTGGTTGGCTTCAATTTTAAGCAGACAGCTTGTAAATACCAATATAAGTTGGAACTATTTTTTATCATGGAGGATGTATACATTAATTGTAGCTCACATATATTGCCAGTATAGAGGGGGCCACTTGTGGCATGGACAAGACATTTGCTGAGTGTAACACAGCTTTTATGAAATTGTAAATTATATTGTTGTCCTAGTTAATAAATCTCCATAAAGTAAAAGAATAAATACAATTGAGCATTTTTGATATCACAAAGCAAAAACATTGGCTTTGTATGGACACGTGAATAAGTGAGAATGCATTCTTTTTGGACCCTTTTCTGACAACAATTTAACATGCACTGAATGGCATAAGTAGATTGAATACCATCAAGCTTCCGATGAGTAAAATCATACCTTTCACAGGCAAAGTTTATGCTTAAGTTTCAAAACTTTCTTTTTGTCTCATGATTTCCAAACATTTTCATTCAAAGCAGTGGACTGGATATTTGCCAGCAACCTTGCTTTGTGAGAGTAGTTTGGCGTAGTAATATGGACAGCTGCTGTGCGACCTAATCTGGTGATCTGTCCAAAACAGATCAAATTATTGTTGACCCAATTCGATTTTCCAGGGACTGTTAGCATTCTGCTGCCACTTGACAGTCCTGAACAGAGACAGGGACACTCTCTAAAGTAACCTGCCAAGACTCCCTAAACGAGCTACTGGGATAGTCCTCGACTCAACCCTTGATCTGTTATTACTAGCAACCTCAAATTGTGACAAAACAAAAGCTGTTAACTTTCCTGTATTATCACACCTTCAGACTCCCTAAACGAGCTACTGGGATAGTCCTCGACTCAACCCTTGATCTGTTATTACTAGCAACCTCAAATTGTGACAAAACAAAAGCTGTTAACTTTCCTGTATTATCACACCTTCAGTTGAAGATAATATGCATGACAAATTCCCCAGAAACAGGGTTCAATTTTCCTCACTTTTCACAATACGAGTGTTTACAGACTTCTACTGGAAGTTTTGAACCAGTAATGAAATTCACATACCCTAAAATTGAGGTAATTTTGGAACACTTCCTCACCCCATTCAACACCAAATTTGATGAGATTCACATGCTACAAGTGCAAGACCGAGCATTTTAATAAACCTAATTGCTACTGAAGAGTCACGCTCTGCCTAGTTCAGTTCACTGATTAAATGACGCAAGTGCAGTTGACACCCTCATAATCGTTCGAGAACATTCCCATGCTAACTACACTGTCAAAGCAGACAATTATTTGTATTCAGAAATTTCAGAAGCATCATGAGTAAGTCAGAGTAACACAACACTTCATTTGCAGACAAATAAGTATTTATTGTACCTATGTGTTTCGGCAGTACACACGCGGTAACTGGATAAAGTCATACACCCGAGCAAGACACCTATATCATATTCTTTAAACGTATCAAGTCACAAAATTTATCACAATAGTGCTCATATCCACAGAAGCATGCAAGTAAATATTAAAACAGGGAAAATAGCAACAACCACGGGAGATTTTGAATCTACGACAGGTACAACAGCTTTCATGTCCAATTAAAAATCCACTTGAAATTTTTTCTCTTGCCTCATGTTTGTGCGCAAATTTGCTGTGTTTCATTTGCATTACAAAACCACAATAATCAAGTGCTAAGTCCAGTATTATACATACGCATACTTGATCTGGTAGAAAAAAGCAATCCTAATAAATATTCTTGTGGATCTTCCGGATATCTCGAACAGGGCTACTCATACGGAGGATGGCAAAAAGTATTAATCCACAAAACAGAAGGGTAAAATCACTCACCAAGCCCCTGTCAACGTAATTTTGTGTCAAATCAATCCTTGAAGTATGCCAACTCCAACGAGATTCAATTGCAATGATTATAAAATACTAACAATAATTATTCCCCATTAAATTCTGCATTGATAAAAGATGTATATATATATATATTCTTGATATATAAACCGAATGCATTGATTCTTCATCTTCAGATGATAACAATTATGTCCAGCATATTGTAGATTCAAAATATATTAAATTCTAAAATGGAAGAGAACTCATTACTAAAACCCCCTCCTGAATTCCACAAATGGGAGTCATTAACTAAAATGTGCATTTATTCGCACAAATAATTGTTCCTGAGCATAACACATACAAGGTATAAATTACATATACCGACCATCATAAAAAACCAACAAAAGAATAAGTAATAAATACCTAACCCAACCAATGTGCACAATAATCCCATTGCATAGCATTATACAGCACAGTTGAGAACCTCTGACAATGAACTTCATTATTAAACCAATTAGCAATAACCAAAAGAAAACGTGAAGTGATATTCTGCTTGATGTAACACAATACAATAATTGTCACATGTGATTATTAATTGGTATAGTTGTAACCTCAGCTGACATTATGTTCAACAACTTTTGTCACCATAAGTTTTGAACCTCAGCACCACAGCGGTAGATATTTTGAAAAGACGTCATCATAATCACTTAGTATTACACGAAATAATAGAAAGCGCATTTGTTTCACGTCAGGAATGATCTTGGTAGATATGCTATGCCTCTTAGATTGAGCAGGATGTCTAAGGCACGCAGATCAGCAGTCACGATATCATATGCCGCAGTAGAGTCATGATCGTCAAAAACCTTCAATTGTTAGAATGATTACCACTGACTAGTGAACAAATTACCGAATTACATATCCTGACATTTAAATAGTTGGCATGATCTTTTCAAGATTAAAGTTCAAATATATTCAGAAAATTCATGATCCACACATGCTTAGACCTTGCACTCACTAACAAAATCCCAGCTCCAAATTAGGTTAGTAGCAGCATGCCGATAGACCACATGCTCGGTCTTAAAAACTCACACTTAGAAAACAGATACTGGTTGACAGAACCAAAATATCTTATTCCCCGACTAACAAACATAGATATTTGATAGATGTAACAACAAAATATACAACAATTCCACCCATAAACGTAACAAGAAGCACACCAAATTAATAAAAGGCCCTTTCCACTTCACACTTCACTCACTGCTATTAGAAACTTCAATTCAAATTTTTCTTGCAGTAAATTTGAAACAGATTCCCAAGTATAATAGGTATGAGAGCAATAGCTATGGTCCCCTGAATACATCATTATCGTGAGGAACTATCATAAGAAGCAATACACCAACCTGGATCCCACTACCCAAAGACTCGCGGAAAACATCTAGAGAATTCACTTCACTCCTACTTGACCATTCCATTCAGCTGCTACAATGAAGTTCCCATTAAGAAGGAGGACAATTTTACAAGACGGGAGAATGATAAAAGAGTACAGGAATTTGAACAACAGACTGTTACAAGTTGATTATGTGAAGATTAGAACAAGAAGTAGATAAGACAGATATTAACTAAAGCAGAAGTGTTCAGTCTATAGCACGAAGCGGTTGGCAACTATTGTGATGATGTTGGTCGACGTTCTTACGTGGGCAGGTCTGCTTTTGTCGCAGCTTCTATGTCCACGCGGCATATGGGGCAGCGTTTATTGGTAGCCAACCATTGGTCGACACAGTCCACGTGGAAGAGATGCATGCATGGCAAGCGCCGCACGTCTTCCTCCTCCTCGAACTCAGACAGACAGATGGTGCACTTCACTTGGTGGTTGCACTCCTCCTCTCCCTCCTCCACGACGGCGCCTTTCAACACCTGCAATCAACAGAAGACAAAATTAATGTGAGCCAATGGAGTCACAACATCACTGTTGATAGGGCGTCACTTCCTTCATTTACGCACTGACCTGGTTTAATTGGACAAGCAGGGCTGGCCCGAACGTTCGCAAAATTGTGTCACTTACTTAGATTACAGCTTCACTTACTGAGTTATCAGTGCTTGATAATTACTTCACAATATATCAAACAGTAGCAACGGCTTCCACGATAATATGCCTGACCACTATCAATTTCAAAAGTCTTAGGTTCACCAACATTCAACCTCATTACAATTTAATAGCGCATCAAGTCCTATTTAGTTAAAGAAATTTACCATGGAAATTAATAAATACCAAGTCAAATGAAGCATTCAAAATCATAAACATTCATTTCTGCACTTTGAAACTTACAAATCAAGTAGATCAAAGCCTCAAAAACGAAGTGATGTGGCTTGGATTGGTTACATTTTGCACTAGGTTACTACATTTATGGAAATCTTGAATAACGACACTAGCATACTGTACACCAAATACGTCCAGGTCAAATATGCTTTATAACTTTTCAATAGCAGTATTTATGGCATACCTTCTTGTATTTATGTGGGAATGTATTTCTTTCAATTGTTTCTGGCGTGGCCCCGCGGTTTACGTTGCCCAATCGTTCTTCCAAGTTTATCAGGTCCTAGAATCACAACACAAAATTAGTGGTACATAACATCATTTACTTCAAAATTGATATATTCGTTTCATGATGGTACATATATAAGTTATCAGAGAATACCAATGTTCTGTGACCGACTAGCACAAACAATGTCAAATTATCCAGACATGATCCTTTGCGACCATGATGGTGCCTTTGGTGGGTCTCGTGTCGATTATTCGTTATTACTGTTGTTATTACTATTTACACATTATTGTAATTCATCTGGACATATGCCATATAAATAGAGTCTGTTCTGTGTTAGTGAAGGTCAATGTTAGACACGTACCTCATATGTATAAGTAGGAGGCCTGTTGAACATCATGCGACCCATTCGGATCTGCATGCCACGAGGGAGACTGGCCATGGGGAAATGTTGGAAAGCGGACATTTCAGATACAGGGAAGCCGTGACCAATGCTGATGCTGATGCCAGGAGGAACGAAGTGATGGTGAAGACGAGGGGGACCGTGGTAATGGTAGAGGTGATGGTGCAAGTGCTGACCTGCTGCTGGACCAGCCTGGCCACTGTGGTTACCATCACTGAAAAAGAACAACATGTTCACATTATAAGGACGCACAGCTTATTGATTTCTTGCTTAAATTGAATAGTGTGTATCCAATTTACAGAGTCAAATACAGACGGTAGTTTCAATTGCCCTCAAGTTTCTTAAGTTTAACACAAATACATTGCTAAAGAAGCTAGTAATGTACATAGAACTCACTTGACAACGGTAGGCACAACCATGTGGATGGACGAATTCTGCTCAGGGGCTACAGGGGGAGCAGGAGGGGGCGGCATGGAGGGGAAGGGTGGGAGAGGGGGCTGGGCCGGAGGTACGGGGTATAAGTGGTTGATTTGGTCATGGATTTGGCGCAGCCCCCGGAGTGACTGGAGGTGGAGCATGTGCATATCCATGGGAGGCCTGGCTTGGCCGGGGGCAGGGGGTTGAGGGGGAGGAGGAGCCAAGGGTTGTGAGGATGGGGGATTCACTGTATCCTGCTCAGCCGCCCGAGGGATCCTGGGGTCAAACAATCGCTGACGGAGGTTGCCCAAGTAAGGATGATTGAGGGGAACTCCCTGATGGCTGGAGCCGTGCGGACCATGGTGAGACCCACTGGAACCAGAGTGAGGCGCAGAGTGACCTCCAGAGTGAGCCCCACCGTGGTTGGCAGCGTGAACTCCTGAATGGTTGAATTGTAAATTTACGTTGGTCGCGGCAAGTCTTGGCAAAGGAGCGGGAGACCCGCGGTGAAGTCGGTGGCCACCAGAACTTCCTGAGCAAAAAAATAAAACAATCATTAACACATCAATATGACAAAGACCACCTTCATCTGTTACATGGACACTCAATCGACAAACACTTGCCTCCATTCTGGTGATCCCTGTGATCATTTTGGCCGTGATTGTTGTTATCCTGATGCTGTGAATTGTTTTGGCGTCTGTGAGACCCATCCCACATGGCACAAGCCATACGCTGCTAAAAGAGAAAGAAGAAGGAAAACATTTACTACTGGATCAAGTCACTTGAAATGAACATCTCTTAAAGCATTCACAAACCAGCTAAAGGTCATGCTTACATCCTCAGCTCCATCATCTCTACTTGGTCCACCACTGCTCTGATGGTTCCCGGCCGTCCCTCCGTTTTGGGAGTTATTCTGGTATCGACAGCTCCTAAGGTGTGAGTGAGGGCCACCCCCTGAGCTGGCGTTGCTCCCAGGGGCCATTCCAGGGGCCATCCCAGGAGCCATACCAGGGCCCATGCCAGGAGCCATGCCTGGAGCCATGGGGGAGCGAGACACAGGGGGCGCAATGTGTCTGTGGTGATGATGGTGGTGATGGCGATTGTGGGGCTGTTGCTGGAGCAAGTTCCTGACAGTGGGGTTGCTACTGGAGTTGTTGTGACAGTGCCTTTGGCCTTGCTGATGATGCTGATGATGTTGATGATGGTGATGATGATGATGGGGGGCAACCACGTGCTGCCCATTACCCTCCCCGACGTGACTTCTGTTGCCAGGTTGATTTGACGCCCCCTGTCTGCAGGAATTCCCCCTCTGTCCGTTGCTTTGGGCCGTGCTTTCTTCTCTTGGTTCTCTGGTACGGGCACTTTGGCTACCACTACCACTTGCCAATTCTGCAAATACAAAAAAGAGAACAACGTCATACAGTCGGACAAGAGAAACACCTGAGCTCTGTCATAACCAAAATCTACTTGCAGACGAGTTCAAGGAAAAGACTGAGGAACTCAAAGGGTATAACAAAAGAGAATTAATTTACAATCAAAATTTTATGTAAAAACTCCTTCATTCAAACAACCATTTCACACAGGAGACATCGGAACATAAGGGCAATTCATCTCAGACACAACCACAATGTTATCACAAGCAAAAATATAATCACCTGTATCAGATTCGGTGAGATCTACAACCACTGTTGCCGAGCGATTCCCTCGAAGCCTTGGCCTGGAAAAAAAACAAGTGAAAAGATCTAGTACACAAAATTCAGCACACAATTTATAATGCCAACACTGCTTGTTTTTAAATTATTTTACCATCAGTTGTTGATTGCTTTGTTTTTATTGTACAGTGATTTTATTGAACTTCATTTGTTAATTTTACCTGTATCTGTCGGGCCACATGAAAAACAGAAAATTTCTGATTGTGTCACCCAACTAAAAAATATTCATAAATAAAAAAAATATAAAAAAATGCAGTGAAACCAAATTGGCCTCAAGACTGGATAAATTTATCAGATTAAATATTCATAATTCAAGGATGGCACTCACTTCTTGGTCTCCACTTTCACAACTTCAATGTCACTATCTTCCTCCTCAGACGAGACTGTGACGTCATCAATGCTGTCCACTTGGATAAGAGACTGGGGTGACGCCTGACTGATGATTTCCTGACTAGAGCCCAAAGATTCGACTTCATCAATGTTCATAGCACGTACCCCTAGGGTCTGCGTGGTGCACCCAGCCTCCTCCATGTCGACGTACTCCCTCCTGGGGTCGATTGGGGGAGGGTTCCTGTGTCTGTGTGAGTGGAAGTGGTGATGGTGGCAATGGTGGTAAGGATGGTTGTCGTTCTTGGGACGCGCCCCTCGACTGGCCACGCTAGCTCCACTAGGAGACGGTGGACTCAACACGTCCACATCAGAGTCAGAATCACTTGGGTCAACATCCTCGGCCCCAAGATAAGGCACAGTGGAAGTGTTCAGCTGCAGGCCACTAGTGGATGGCTGGGAAGGAGACAAGGGCCCAGTGCCCCTCTCCATGCTATTGTCTCTGTCATAACCAGCCATGGGTGAACGCTTTCTATCCACAGACTGACTGTTCAGGTGAGAGGAATTTCTCTTTTTCGTAATCTTAAATGGATGCCTGTTAGCGGTGGCAGCACTTGTGCTCACTGCACGGGCGTGGTCCGAAACGGAAGCTGGAAGACCTTGACTGTCGGACGGTTCGGAGGTCAGTTGCAGTCCTGAGCTTGGACTGGCGACATCTGACCACATGGGGAAGGGGCCACTTGCGGAGTGACCAACGGCTAGTAGTTGAGGATCTTCTTCAACCTGCTCCTCAGCTGAGTGAGGCTCCTCATCTGCACTGTGCTGTCCGGCTGACGACAAGAGACTCTCCAAATTCACATCACCTGAAACTGGAGACTGCACCAGACCATCCAAAATATTCCTTTGCTGAACATGATCGGGAACTCTCCTTGATATACCTGTAAAAGCACACACCATTATGTTTAGCATCAATTCGTGCAATAAAACCACAATACCAATTCATAGACAGACCACGAGAAGGATTACTAACCTGGCCCTCCGCTGGCACCATTAGCATTCGTCTCTAATGACACAATATCAATTTCATCATCAGGCCGATTCCACATCTCCTCTTGTCCACTGCCTGGAAGCCCAACTGCAAGAGAATAGGATTCAATATTACACTTCTAGCTCAATTGCTATAAGCAGAGTATGAAGTAACCACTCAACTCGTCACAGAGGCATATCTCACCAATTGGAGGTGCATAGAGATCCGACTCAGCAGGAGACTCAAAGTTTTGGGGCTTGTGCTCGAAGGAGTTGCTGGCACTGGTCTCTACGGCCTCATCAATACCCAAAACGGCACCCTGGGACATCCCCGGCAATTCCACTATCTCGCAAGTGCTGTCAAGCGCACTCTGAAAAATGTCACAATGCCATTAATAATTTTTGCTTACCTCAATCCAATAAAAAAAATACCTGTTCTGAATATGCCAAGACACTAATTTCACTTACTTGAGACTTTTGATGACCAGTGCTATGCCATACATCCGGTTTAGTGCCTTTATCACAATCAGTGGTACTCTTTCCCATCTGCAAGCAACAGTTCACTTACTTTACACAGGCCAATATATTGAAAATTTTGATATTAAATTAACATCACCTTAACAAATAAATGATTAATCTATGCAAATCAGCATCACATCAGCCATTCATGGTGACTTATACATTAATTTGTAGAAAGTTAAAAATAGATACATGTGATGAAGTTGACAAGTGTACCATGTGCCAGGTGGTGATAGTGATGAGGCTAATCTCAATGAACTATGTATTATGTAGTCACATCTTTGTTGGGTTTAATTCTGCGAAGGGGATTTTTACAAACCTTGGATAAGATGTGCACCTTATTTAAACGCCCACAAGGCCTCAAGTAAATTTGCACTATGATGGCCAATCCAAAACACTCAAGAAAGTAATTATGTGTTCATAAAGTAAAGCTACTGCAGCTCTGCAATTGCAATCATGGATCATAAAGCTCAGCATCTTCATTTCAAGTGAAGCTCAGAGTGAAGCTCAGAGTGAAGCTCAGAGTGAAGCTCAGAGTGAAGCTCAGAGTGAAGCTCAGAGTGAAGCTCAGAGTGAAGCTCAGAGTGAAGCTCAGAGTGAAGCTCAGAGTGAAGCTCAGAGTGAAGCTCAGAGTGAAGCTCAGAGTGAAGCTCAGAGTGAAGCTCAGAGTGAAGCTCAGGGTGAAGCTCTGGGTGAAGCTCTGGGTGAAGCTCACAATGAAGCTCTGATTGAAGCTCTTGTTCATTGACCACAGAGTGAAGCTCAATGTGTTCATTTGTGTTGATTGCCATTCAGGTCCAATGATTGAAGCTCTGTTAATTGCAATTTAGGTTTATCGTCCACCTAGTGAAGCTCTTTGTTTGAGATTGGGTCATGAGTTATAAATTCTTCAACCACATCAGCAACAATTTGTGGTCTCACACTCGAATTGCATTTCATGTGATGCATTTATAAATAATTCATAGCTAATTAAGGTTGTCACTAACTAGCCCAATTTTGTTTCTTGTGCCAAAGAAATTTTTATTTGATTAAAGTGGTAGATAATATATTCATTATTCACCTGTTGTTTCAAAACAGCAAGTGACAGGTGTCAAATGACCACAATCCACATAGGCCTTGGACAATCACATGAATTTACCAAGATTGATTGACTGCTGAATGATCGATAGCCTGACTTGATTCAGAATATGAAATTTTGCAATAGAACTTTACTAGAAGTGGCAACAGATGGATTTCTAGTGAACTATTTACTGACTCTTGTTGAATCCACACTTCCACGAACTGGGCAAATGCGTACAACAAAAACATGCCTGACTCACCACTGACACCAGCCATTCATGACAGATGGGATCCGTGTTGGCAATTTTGGGCCATGGATTTACTTCGATTCTGTTAATTTTAAAGCAATCGACTCAGTCATATTCGTTTAGCCTCATTACAGTAACTTATAGGGGAGATCTACACGCCAGAACAGTAAAACACGCACCCAGCAATCACCTGTCAACTAAAATATTTTGATGTGGCTTCACCATGTTCACCACAAACAACCGAATATGTACGGATTTCATTCGTCCACAGTTACCCTCTTACAATACACAATGACAATCAAATTAGCCTATATGATAGACAAATATCTTATTTACCCGATTTGCTAATTTCCGTGGCCCTTTGGATGAATTAAAAGTGGTTATTTGGCGCAGAATGGCACGGGTTCATTCGATCCCCGCTCCAGCGGCCATTTCATCCAGTCAGTGTCAACACACTTAACATAAAATCGACTAATTTGAGGAGTTTCCACTTAAAATTTTAGCCATACCATGTTAAAAAATCCTGCAAACAATAAATTTAAGAGTTTGACTGACCACTTAATCAGGAAAATTTGCAAATCAATATTTTAGGTATGGCATTTTGTCCAATCCACAAAGAGAAATGTCAAACTAGAAGCCCCGCAGAAAATATCAGATATAACCTGAAACGCGGGACGCACCTGCAGGTCAAATCTATTTTTTTTTTAAATTCAGATTCTCACTCTCCCTTTTCTTTGCTAATTGACGACCTTCTCCCCCTCTCCCCTAGAAACATTCTGTTCACTAATTGGTTCCATCTGTCAAAAATCGACACCCCACAAATCACCCACTCCGCCTTTTAAGAGCCAAAGTGCCACATCTTGCTGGAGTGAGCTTTTAGAATTGGTCCCCAGACTCCCTCACCAGAATGCCCTCTAAAGGCAGTAAAAAGGTCTTCGTCACGGTGGGAACTACAGAATTCGACTCCCTAATTAAAGAAGTGTCGTCGGACCCAATTTGTGAGGTAAAACACTGATGAAGTACAACTTTTCCATTATCGCCCATGTAAACAAAGAGCTGTCAAGTCAAAGAAATCCAAGTTTTCTCCATGCACAATTTCCTTTTTTTGGCCAACAGCAATCGATGACAGCTGTCAACGAAAATCTAATTGGCCTATATAGTATACCATGCACTACTCAGCGAAATAGTGTAAATTTCCACTGACTCTGAAGTTAATTTGAACAGCTTGATTAAAGCCCAATATAGGCCTACCAAAACAAGCAGCTGTTGGAAGGCAGATCATATCATCTGATGCAAGGAGTCTATAGGAATCCACCATGGTATTCCCCTTTCCCAAATTACAATGAAGAATCATCACTACATGGCATCATTTAGCTTTACGTCACATTCAATTGACAGGCTGTTGAGGTCAAACTGTAAATCATTTGCAGAACTGTGTTCTTCACAGACTTCACCCTGGCCTGGGATCAAACCTAGGACCTCCCGGCCAGCATGGCAAGCGTCTTAACCACTGGACCACTCTGCTGCCTGATTAAACATGCAATCGAGATCGAGTCACAAGAACAGTTACCAACTTACCATGTTAAGTGTAAAGATAAAACTTACATGCCTGGAGAGATGAATGCACAGATTTTATAAGCTTCTATTCAATTATATTTGCAGATATTAAAGTCTAAGGGATACACAGAAGTTGTCTTACAAATAGGCAGAGGAACCTTTGAACCAATTGATCGAAATGAAAATGACTTCCGGTTGTCGCACTTTCGTTTAAAGGACTCCATTATAGATGAAATGCTAAGTGCAGACTTAATCATAAGTCACGCAGGTAATTTCAAGACTTTCATATCTATATTGTTTTGTTTGTGTTTTACGCTTCAGCAGCACCTTAGTGGGCTATATCGAGGCAGGCGATCGCCGTATGATGATGAGATGAGAAGACTGTGAGTCTGGTATATACCCTATTAATTCAGGGATGCCCAGGGTCTTTCAGTTGCCCCAGCATAGAACACTGGATACAACCCACCTCCATTTAATGTCCCATGGGCTCGGACTAAATTGAGTTCCGGGTTGGGATTTGAACCCATGCCCTCAGAGCCAGTGGTTGTGCAAACAAGCACTCTTAACCATTAGGCCACGGAAGAACTTTCATATCTATAACGACAGCAAATAAGCAATACTTCCAACATTATCTCATACATAATGTATAATATGATGCAGGTGCTGGAAGTGTTTTGGAAGCCTTGGGTGCTGGCAAGAAGCTTGTGGTTGTCATCAATGAAGAATTAATGGGAAATCATCAAACTGAATTGGCGAAAGAAATGTCGAATCAAGGCTACCTCTTTTACAGTAATATTAGGTAAAGTGTCTTCCTTACTTCTTGAATATCCTTCTATTGCCTATAGGCATAGGAGCTAGAGGCTGGGGGGCTGCAAAAATTTTGGAAGTTAAATTTTTTAGGGAGTTTCGGGCAGAACATTTTGTCAATTTAGATTTTTGGGGGCAATTTGGGCAATATTTATTGGGCAGCCCCCCCAAAAGTGATTGTCCTCCTACACCTGTGGTTATAATTATCATGTCTGCAAATTTCAGAACATTTAAATACTCTAATTTTCTTCGTATTGGTTATCTTTCAGAAAACTAAATGAAGTTCTCAGAGAATCAGACTTCAGCAAATTGATCACCTACAAAAAAGGAAATCCAAAAGTATTTTCTAATTGCTTAGACAACATAATGGGCTTCTCCTGATAGCACAAATCACAATTAACAATTCATATAGGCCTATAGTATTTATTCAAAATAAAAGTGAACTCTCGTACAAATCAGTCTGCTTTATTGTTTGTCCAATTTGATTTTGTTTTTCTAATATTACAGGCAGTATAGAATACATTTAACATGTACCATCAAATACAGAGGCAATCATGGACTAACTACAGTAGCCTGCTGTAGTTGCGAGCGTTAGCGAGCAGGCTACAACATTTCAGAATTGGTGCCCTATTTCACGTCCTTGCTTACATGCATTTTTGAAGCAACCCAGATCATTTCTGCTGAGGGCGGACCTTAGAGGCAACAGCGCGGACCTGATAGGCAGCAGTTCTAGTGCTCTATATTCCAATTCGATACCCAATTCGACTTGAATTTTGTCAGTCTGCAGCCTCGCTCGCTCGCCTGCTTGTACAGCAGACCGTGCTCAGTCAGTACAATACTTACATAATTGTATGCAGTATTCCCATATTTAATTGTTATACTGGTAGCACTGGTATTTTCCATAATCATGGTAATGGAAAATGGTTACGCAACTGCTAGCAATATTATTTTTTTAAAAGCCAATAAGCTGCACATTTACAGGTAACAAAAATATACTTTAAACATGGTAAATGTCAGTAGCAGTTTTGTTTACACCCTTGCTACATAAATCTACAACAAACATTTGCAAATCTGCTTACTTCACTCTAGCTTTATAATTATTTACACGTAAGTCATAAGTCACCGAACAAATAAATTTGCAAAGCATAAATTCATTATTTACACGTCGTGGGGGCATGTACAATTTGCATGTAAACATTCTCAAAATTACAGTAATTATATAATATATATAATACCGTATTTTCTCTATTAAAAGCACACCCCCTAATAAAAGCCCACCCCCTCCACAAGGAACTAATTTTCATCAAAATTCCATCAAAATATGACTTTATCCTAAGTTTTTTATGCAAAAAATTATTAATTGACCATATCATCATTACTTCTGCCCACTGGGTGTTTAATAGAGAAAATACGGTATAATAATGTACAGAACACAAGTTAAATGCAACTTTTGACTCCTTGACAATTCCTGCCGTAGTTTAGTCCTGAAAGGTTTACAGCCATCTTTCGTGAGTCGTGACCCTTTTTTTACGTATCATGCATTTAAAACATCGGGCACCTAGAACTTAGATTAGCATACATATATGACACATGTAGGCAATTAATGATCAATTTAACAAACTCTTGGGTTTCACTGGAAAATTATTGTAACCAAATTTTAGGTTTGACTATTTTGTTATTAGCAGAGAATTACATTAAGAGGTCACTAGGGAAGTTTCTCCCATAAGGCCATATGACATATATATATATATATGTCATATGGCCTTATGGGAAAAACTTCCCTAGTGACCTCTTAATTTATAGTAACAATCATATTAACCACGTTAAATTGAACGACAGTGATCATGAATGGAGATCGGACAAACAAAAAAATATTGACAAATCATAATTCTAAATATACGTGGGTAATTCTTTAATAGTGTAAAAGTAATGCATCAGAGACTGCATTACAAGTCACACTGCCAGTCAATCTGACATCACATGATTAAGAAATACAAAACTATCCCTGATGCCTGTCACCAAGAAACTACAAGTTTACGTTAACTCTCAGTCTATCATTCTGAGTAGGCCTAAGCCAAAACAAGGACACCAAATTTCTTCCGGTGACCAACAAACATGATTTAGTGAAAATTGTCCAACAATACTCGAAGTCTCAATTTGACAAACCATACATCATGTCTATCAAGACATAAACGGCGACATTTTTATCAAAATTTCAGAATGCTAGCAGGTGTCAGTTCTCATCAACACAATTTAATATACTTTTTTTCACAACCAAGAACAGTTTTCTTGAACACTTCGGCGTGTCTAATTCTGGATATTTTTGTCAGCTGCGTCAGACACAGCTGCCGTGTCAGTATTCTCACTACTGTCACCAGCACTTTCAGCTGCAACGTCACTAGGCATAACCGCACTTGGCATATCCGCACCTTGACTGACAGCAGCAGATTCAGCACTCTCACCAGTATTTATAGCTGCATTGTCACTAGCCATATCCATATCTTGATTGGCTGCAGTGTCAGTAGATTCAGTTTCAGCCTCTGGCACCTCACCCACAGATTCACTGGTAATCGCATCAGAGTCATCTTTGGGTGCCTCATCTTTGGGTGCCTCAGTTGACACCTGATCACCACCATCACTGGTTATAGCATCAGCATTGGTATTCCCATCAATATTCCCACCGGATTCAACACTGGCACTGGTATCATCCGCAACAGCAGAGGACTTGTCGCCTTCTTCTTCAGCAGAGGTTATCCCAGCATCATCAATATCGGTTTTCCTCCCAACCTCAGCACCGGGTTTAACGTCACCATCAGTGCCAGTTGTTACATCAGCATCGGTGGATTCAGTACTTGTTTTAGCATCGTCAGCATCACCACCAACTGCAACAGCATCGCTTGTTTCTTCAACTTTGCTACTGCTAGAGTCAGCAGCAACATCTTCATCAGCCTCCGCAGATTCAGTACTAGTTTTTGCATCAGCATTATCAACATCACCACTAACTGCGACACCATCATTGATTGTTGCCTCATCAGCTTTGCCACTACTTGGGACAGCAGTGGCATCACCCTCTGGTTTGCTGTCACCCTCTGGTTTGCTGTCACCCTCTGGTTTGCTGTCACCCTCTGGTTTGCTGTCACCCTCTGGTTTGCTGTCACCTGTCTGTTCAGCTTCTTCACTTGGCTTCAAGTCTGCATCAGCATCTTCACCATCCTTCTGCCCAGTTTGCTCTGGGATGGGATCACTGGACTCAGCATCTTTCATCTCATCATCAGTTTCCATTGGGACTGAAGCACTTTCTGGTTCGGTGTCATTTGTGACATCGCTTGGCTTTTCCTGCTCACTGGATTCGCGACTTCTCTTTTCTGCATCGGTCTCCATAGGTTCCTCTGCAGTCTCGAGCATCTTCTTTGGCTCCTCTTCTTTTGAGTCATCAGTGGCGCCAGCTGCGGTCTCATCACCAGTCTCTGCTGCTAACTCAGACGATGCAACATCATCTTTGCTCTCAGATGAATCCTCTGCAAAAAATATTACAAACTTACATTATTAAAGCAACATGCTCCAGGAACCATTGTTAACTGCACACACAGACAATCCTTCATGCTCCACCATTGTTGCAATTCTTAAGTAATTACCATACACCAAAAGCAAATTTAAGAGGATATCCATATTTGTCAGGCTTTTTTTTAAATAATTTGAATCTGAATGAATTAGAAAAATTTTCTGTAACACAAAAACTTAACACTCGATCATTACACTTGCTGCCGTGTTATACATAAAGCCCATTCTGCATCTGGTCAATTCAACAGGGAAAGCAGCGTTGACTTCTCCATTCGAGTTGGACGATGAAGTCAGACCCCATTTTATGCTGAAGTGCAAAACATGCTGATTGATCTAAGAAAAGGCAAGACTTAGTGCCATGTTCAACGTAATCTGTAATGTGCAAAACCTTACCTCTGATAGGTCATTCAAGGCTACTTTATGGACCTATCAAGGTTATTTCATGGACAAATCACGGCTACTTCATGAAGTTCATTCAAGTGTGTACATATGAGGCAACAAATGAACTTAAATCTACACAACTGTAATAATAGTTAACATCATAAGAAGACATCAAATGCAGCATTCAGGTTGCAATAACACGTGACAAGCATGAATCAATGTGCAGCTGTATGCCGGTGCTGCAAACAGTTAACAGCAGTGCAAGCAAGCAAGCATATCAACAATCCATAACATGTTAAACACGCAACACTAAACACACAACACTTAAACAGGCACACTGCAGGCAGTGCAGGGAGATCGACCTACCATCTTGGGGAGCAATGGGGACCTTGATTGGTAGAGAGCTGAGTAGGGAAGACTTCTTATGTTGGGGCTGAAGGACCTTCATGGCAGGCTTGCTCGGGGAGGACACTACCACGTCAGAGGAGTAGCTCCGCGAGTCAGTCACAGACCCTACTGAAAGCATAGGCCGTATCGCCACAGGTTTAACATTACACCACAGCCATGTGATACAGTTTGAGTGTTGTGCATACGATAAACACTATTAACACAGGCAACTTGTTGTATTCCTATCTTAAAGGGACTGCACTTGCACCAACACCTTAACAGCAAAGCTCATTAACATTACAAGCATGCAAATTTCAAGAAGACATTTTGAATCAGCAACTTAGCACAAATCATAAATGGGAATGACAATTTCACGAATGGGAATAAAAATCAACAAACGAGACGAAACATAGCCATAGATGAATAAAATGTCTGACAATCTTTGAACGTGTCCTTTGAGGCAATTCGTCCAAAGAAACATCCATCTACTTGGATACTTTTGACCCAGTGTCCGGTCGAGTCACTCAATTAGTTGATTGATGTCTAATATGAGAAAATCAAATAAACTTAAGAAATCTGAAGAAGGAGAGATGGAATAAATTACCTTTGGAGGCTGAGGAACCAGTGCTGGAGTTCATCGACCTTTTGACCAGGCCCAGCGCAGTGAACATGGTGGGCACAACCACATCAGGCTCAGGAGACTCCGGCTCTGCAAAGTTCAACTTATTTATCAGACTCTCATGACTTCACCATGGAGCATTTCCATAGTGAAATGTTTGTTATGCAGCAGAAATTAAATTTATATCATAAATAACCTTTTCTTAATGAGAACAAAATTTCAATGGAAACATCTAAACTTTTTTTAATCAATGAGTCAGCAATATTCATAAATCTCTAATTAGAACTGATTACTGTTTATTCTGTTATATTAGATCAAATATTTGCACCAGTACCTTCTATATAGGGCTCAAATGGGTTGAAATCTTCTTCTTCGTCATCATATTCAAAGTATTTTGCTTCTGGGACATTGAAGTAGGCCGTGACCTTGCCACAGGACATCAAATGAATGGCTGAAATTGAAAGGTTATTCATTGAAAATCTATTTGTCAAGAAATTCACACACCTGCGAATGAACCAGTTTTTTATGCGACAACGTGACAACCTACCCATGGAATTTCCATAGGAGCATTTGAAGCCACACAGACAGTGAAGAGGAGCAGCCAACTTCTTGTCCTCCTGGCTGATGGTGCGGCGCAGGGGCAGTCGTCGGGCATGGAATGCAAACCTGTGCGAAGTGTAGCTCAGATGGCAAGTGGTCGAGAAGCGGCAAATGGTACACTCCAGTTGCTTCCTGTTATCAATCAACAGTCAATTAACAATAAATTTTTATGACATTCACTGAATCAGAGGACTCGAGGATATACATCATAATATGGAGATATTTATGCCTTTGTAACATGAAATAAACTAAAATGTAATATAAAATGTCAGACTGTCTATGATGTAAAATAAGAAAGTGCTATGTGCAACAACTTACTTGAAATGATCCAAGAAGTGCAGAGGAGAGTTGCACTCCCTACAAGAATACTTTTCTGGAATCCTTGAAAGTCGGAGTCCCCTCATCTCTTTGGCATAAGCGATTGTTGGGGAATTTAGGGACTTCATGGCAGAGGCAGGAGCCAGAGGGTCCACTACTTGCACCATCACTTGCTGCTTTGTCTCTCCCATCGTTTCTTTTGTCAAATCACCTGCAAAATTTATTGCATTGCTATCGTTCTACAGCAAAGGAAAGTATCCTACACATCTGGTAGATTCAAGGATCCTAGAACAGTTGCAAGAATAATAGACTTTCATGAGATTTTCTACAATTTTGGCAATACTGGGCCTACACTGCATGGAGAATTGGAGATGCATTTTGGTTCATCATTAGACACCTACTGTTCATTAGAGTCTCACAGGGAAAAATCTGGAAACTTTGAAAAGATTTTGAACAAATTTTAGGAGTAATGTGGGGATGTATTATAATTCTTCTAGCTATTAGGCAGTTTCAGTGTCTGGGAAAAAAGAGATCTCCTTTTAAAGGAAACAACTAACTCCTTGAAAACCAACCTGTGATGATATCGATTCCTTTGCAGTTGGGCAGATGGTCCCTCTTCTTGTGTACCTTGACATCATCCGTGGTGTTTTGGAGGAACACCAGTTTGCACTGATTGCATTTCTTGGAGCGTATTTTGATCTGGTGCATCTGCAGATGCTTGTAGAAGTGCTGGGTCTGGCCCCAACCATCCGCTCCCTTGGTGAAGTGGATCTTGAACACCTTGAGGCAGTAGTGGCACAGGACGCTCTGCGAGTCATCGTGGCGCTTCTTGAAGTGGCTCACCACATCGTTGTAGATGGACGAGCGGAAGTTGCAGAGTTGACAGACGTAAGGCATCTCACAGGCCACGTGAACGGCTCTCATGTGTTGTCGCAAACTGTTTGTGGTGGGCAGGTCTTTCTCGCAGATGCGGCACAGCAGAGTGTTGGAGTTGGTTTGATGCACCTGCGATATATCCAAGGAGATATCACTTTTACATGACTATGTTTTAGAAGGCATAACTGTCAGCACAACTAATTTGGACAGAATAGAACAATGACCTGATAATAATCTATCAAGTCACAGATGTTCCAGGTAACTAGAAAGATTCTGTGCACATCAGAATTTCACAATGTAAGGCAAGTTTCACAAAATCATTTTAAATCTTCTTTTTCAAAATCACAAATTACAAGTACTGAAGCACCAAGTAAGTTAACTTATGTGACCAAACACGCAGAAAAATAGCACTCACCTTTTCTATGTGGCACTGCATTTCGAATGGTGTGTCAAACTGTCTGTGGCAGAATTTGCATTGAGTGAGATCAGTCAAATCCAGATTCTGCTGCTTCTCGCTGTCAATATGGCCTTGCATGTGAGAAATTAGCCGCACGTTGTTGAACAACATCTTATGGCAGTACCAACACTGAAAGCAAAACCAAAGGAACTGGTAAGATAATGGCATTCACTTCATTCATGAATTCATGATGTCATGTCGAAGGCAGCATCACGTTTTCCTTACCTTAAATCGGAACTTCCCCTTCTCCTCCCGGTACATGGGGTCACCCTCCTGTCTGCTGTAGTAATATTCGTCCAATGGAATCCATTTGCCACCCTCTGCAGCGAAAAATATCAGCAATTTATGAAAAAGTAAAATCAAACAAATTTTACATTTATAGGCTTTAGAATTAAAAGCTCCAATTGTAATTTGAAACTAACCAATCTCACTGAGGGGGGCATCTCGAGACTTCTTCTTGCTGGGCACATCAGAGGCAGGATCGGCAGCTCTCTTTTTGGGAGTTAATGCCAGAGGTGTTACAACTCCTTTCAAGCCAGCTGGAAACGAAAAAAAAGACATCAAAAGACTTGCACAAGCTGCAAATACTCTCAAGTTACAGAAGTACTACAATAACCCAGGGGTTGCAACATGAAATATATTGAGACAAGATTTATGGAAACACAGTGCTCACGTGGTAGAGGAGGAGGAGCAGCAGCCGGCTGGAAAGAAGAAATACAAAATCTGAAAGGCACTGCTAAGAAGACTTTTTATGTGTACATTTTTTTCTCACAGAGTTGAAATCCAACTGAAAATCAACAACATAGGCCTACCTTTGTGCTGACAGTCTTTATGAAGCTGAACTGGCCTGGCAGCAATTTGCTGAAGTGTTCCTGAGGAATGAGCACACGTTGGTTGGTGCCGACCTGATGAGCAAGGACCAAAGTTCCCGACTTGGAAGGAGGAGCATTGGCCAACAGGGCCTGGTAAGCAGTTGGGGATAACCCTGACAGGCCAGTGGATGGCACAGATCCTGTGACATTAGAGATGGTAAGACCTTGATTCTGTTTTGATTGAGCCGTTTTGCTGCCTTTAGCTAAACTTTTAGTCAAAGCACTGACATTTTCTGAAGCTCTTCTCACTGGTCTTCCAGTACTTGTCGTCTTCACAGGATCATCCAGTACAATGACATCATCCTCATCATCTGAAAAACAGAATTTTAACATTGCCAAAGGACACAAAAACAACTGTCTGGTAACATAGCATCACAACTTTTTACACAAAAATCATGTAATCTTTATGTTATCTATCGACTAGTATTCAGACTACAAAGTACCAAACAGCTGACACTTGAAAATTGAACATACTCACCAGATGGGATGGTAACTACAGGCTGCGCCCGAGTCGCTTCAGAGACAATCCAGCCATTGCGCCTGGCTTCTGCAATTTTTGCCCGGGACTCTTCATACTCCTTCTTAGCCTTTTTAAAGGCGGCTTTCTGGGCAGGAGACAACTCCTCATCCTCACACACCATCTTCAGTATCATCACCTGAAACACACCACAAAGTCCACTTTAGAGTGTGTTCTTTTTGTCTCTTAAAACCTTCTTTTGAAATAAGAAAGTACAATGCCCATCGAATATCCAACAATAAATCAAAAATTTAACGTGCTTTTAAGATAATTTTACACAAAAAATGCATCACTATATATTAAACTAGAGACAGTGCCGCAAGTGGAATTAGCTATTTGGGGTACGCATGGAAATGCTGTCCCACAGGGACTAAATAGTCGCCCCCATTTCACGAAATTCACACTGTTTATATATATATATATTACATTTTTGAACAAACAGTGCAAATGTTCAAAATCCATGCTAAAGTGTTCCAAAAACCATGGCAAAGTCAATGAGGTAGGGATCGCTGTAGTATGTTGGGATGACTTGAATCGAGCTGCTTGAGATGGAACAATTGACATAGATGTGATCGAGGATGTTTGCGATATGTTGGTGATTGAACGATTGTATGTATCCATGATGGTGCAGGATAAAGCCAGGATTGCATGAAGGCTAGTGGTTTGTTGATGGGGATATTGAAGTCTCCAACAACGAATGAATGGATGCCTTGAGGTATTTGTGATAGGAGGACTTCAAGACCTGTGACAGACGAAGGCTTGGTTCTCTTGTGATAAGCTGATGCTTGGAGAAGGTGCAGACCGTGAGACAGAAGTGTGGCTGGCCCACCAGCACATCGAGGGTGATGATTTGATGCTATTGGTGTGGTGAGGCAGGGAAGACACAGGTCCAGGTTGTTTCAGCCACGTTTCAGTGAAAAAGATGATGCGGCTGTTGTTGATGAAGCCGTCACGGAAGAAGGCTTCCGAGTGTGGCAGGAAAGAGTTAATATGGATATGAACAACTTTCAGATGTGACCGCTGGGATTTGAAAATGGTGGGGAATGAATGCGATACTTTCTCCATCCTAGCTAATTCATCAATGGCTTGTTTGTTGACTTTAATCTTGTTTGGGGTTGTGTTGTCTGTGAAGAACAGTCCTGCCCTGGCAAGCTTTTTGTTTGGCTGACGGAAGTTGAGGTGAGTGGGTTGCCTGGGATAGATGTTTTAAATGCACAATGCGGTGCCCCCGTAACATGAGGCTTTGAATGTATATGAGAATTGGTTCATGTGAATCACTTTTAACGGGAGTGACAAAATTGGGCGTGATCTTAAGTAGAGTTCTTTACATAACTAGGTCTGTGAGCAATATATACAATAAAACAGTCAAGTCAAGTCAAAATACTTTTATTTTGGCAGGGTGACACGATCAGCATTAGCTGTATTTCAACACGGGCCTGACTAAGAGTAACTAGAATAACAAGTATACAATTGTAATGTTGAGAGGAGGAGGCCCCGACCGGGAGTTGAACCCGGGCCAGCTGAGTGGGAGGCGGGGACATTCACCACTAGACCAAAGAGTCACTCAGTGATCTAAGGGTCAGAATCACCACAATCCCTTCCCCTCAAGAACCTTCCTCCTCCTCTGAATAGTCCATTGCGCTCTCACCGCTAATCAGCCCCATGCTGCCTTCTCTGCAGCTTTGCTGGGGAACCAATGTAATGTTGAGAGGAGGAGGCCCCGACCGGGAGTTGAACCCGGGCCGGCTGCGTGGGAGGCCGGGATCTTGACCACTAGACCAAAGAGTCACTCAGTGATCTAAGGGTCAGAATCACCACACAAGCAACAAGGGTAAAAGCAAGAAGTTTTGCATTACCATATTTTTGGATACCCGGTTTGGCTGAAAAGATCCAAGTGGGGTGCACTCAGCTTCTACAACAGGTGTAGCAAGATTGGGATCTTGCTCAGCAGATGAAATATCAGGTGTCTTGCTAAGTTGAGACGTGACTGGAATGCTCTGCCTGAAAACGGTGTTATAAAGCATAAATTGAAGTGATATCTATGTGTTTGATTATATTGGCATATTTGATAAATATGCAAGGCAAAAAAGGAGAAATTACAAGGGCGTCAGTTCACTTTGAAGTGGTGGGATAAATCAGTCCGAAGCTTATTTGTGAGAGAAATTTACAATTTTTTATGCATAAACTATTAAACATATATATATGTTGGCCCCACCTACACTGATGCCACCGGAGAAATAGGGAACTGAAGGGCGAAGTAATAAGCCAGTAACACTAAATTTATATAAGACATTAAAGAGAATCAAAAAATTCTTGTAATCAAGAGAATATAAATGAGAAACTAGTCAATGAAGTTATGATTTTGTTAGGTTGAACTGCAAAATGAAGAACTTGACTCACCCATGGCGTACTTCGTCATCCTGAGCATTGATTTTATCAGGCAATTCACTTGATGACTTATTGGCTGACCTCCTAGCGCGTTGCTTGTCACGTCCAGCAGCTCTCCGTTTGCGGCCACAAAGAATTTTTTTTCCTTTCAAAGGAGGCATGTTGTTAAGTTTTTCGTTTGATTGCGACAGTTTCTCTGAAAAGCAACAAAACAAGGATTGGGAGAGCTTTCTGTTGGTCAAAAAGGACAAGAGCCAGCTGCGAGAAGCAACCTGCAACGTCAGCGAGGTCCAGCAAAGATTTGCTATGAGCCACAGTTAGGGCCTACATCTGGCCAGAAGATGTAACCAGTGACCAGCAGGGACAGTTTTCTAGGAGTGTCAGATGAAATGGAATCTAAGGATAACCGCCAGCTGTCCCTGCAAGTTCACTGGAGACTACAGATTTTAATTCGCCAATGTTTTCTGGTACTTTCAGGATTCCATGAGATGACGTCATGTGTTAATGCTTCCGAAACATGAAGACGGCTCTTTCTAGTCGTCCTTCTTATTCACCCTTCTTGGTGTCCAGAATTTACCTTGCTACACGGATAGCAATGGTTTTCGATCCACCTTAGACTTTCAAAGCAGCGAAGATCCTCTTTTGCAAATCCTTATCAAAATGGACACCATCCGGGAGGCACTTGGCACCAAATTTCGAATTGGATTGAGTGAACTGTCTGGATCCTTTCCGCTTCCTTTTCTTTGAGTTGCGTGGTGTTCAATCTAAGAGTCCTTCTTCTTGATACCTTGTTATTTGTCTTGATGGCAGAATTCACTTCCGCAATGTCCTTAGGGTCTGCTGTTCCTTGTCTGTTTCCTTGCTAAGCTGTGATGCTGTTTGCTTATGGAGCAGGAAATAGGTATACAGACTTGCAGGAACAATGGTGGTCACTGGTGAGAATTAATTTTTGCCAAATCCTCACTCTCGCTTTCTTCAATTGACAGCAAAAACTTGCAATGTACAATGTAAAACAGGGAGAACAAATGCAACAAGACAACATAATAACACAATTTACAGTTTAAAGTAGTGTCATGGCGCCAGCTGCTGTGTTACAAAATCCCACCTACAACGTACAGGCTCATTTATTAATTACAAAGTCGCCCCCTTGTAGATAGGGGCGACAATATTATCCCAAATGTAGTTCTAATGGTCACATCACTATGACCAACTTTCAGCACATCATCACCACATGAGTTACTTTCTATTATCACTGGAACTTGTCTTAACCAACCAACTAGCTGAAAGCAGAAATGCTTTTTTGACTGCCACTGTTAACGGGAATGAAAAAACCGTATTGCTGTGACTCACCACATCGTCCTGCCTCCTACGGGCTTTTCTTTCGGCCAGCAGCATTTCCGATTGTGACGGGACCTCAACACCAGCTAAAGTATCAACACCACCTGAAACACAAGAAAAATTAATTAAACATTTAGCCTACAATACATCTCAGTAATAATACGATCAGCTTAATTTTTTATAATTAGGCCTATCCAGCATTATACAAGTCCATTTCAAAGTTTCCAGCTAGTTAGACACAACGCTTAAGCCCTCCTTTGCAGTGACACTGTTAAAACAGGGCATACTTTCACTAAAAGAGAGAAAGAGGTATTTCAACTGCACAGTGCACACACATAAGCAGGCAACTGCCTTGATTTTGTAGGCCTTCTTTCATATGCAAATGAAGGCCTCTCATAACTACGCCAACAAGAATTCATATAGATCTATATCTTTGAAAACGTGTAAAGCACCAAAGGAATTGCACAGAAATGGCTTCTGACTCAAATAAATATGTCCTTAGCCAAATTAAGTGACCTGCAGGAGAGGACACTATGGCATTATAGGCAAGCCATTTTCAAATTCCAACAATGCAAATGAGACCTGGACAGTGTTGGAAAGCACACGAAAATGAGTCACAAAACATTTTAGATGTTTAGTTATCGTTATAAGTATTAAAGATGAATTCTAATGAATCTCATTTTGCACCCGGAACAAAAGTCAAACAAACACCGGAGTCAGATTCAGATCATTTATTTACCAAATGCAGTTACCAGTCAGATACATAATCAGCACACAAAAATATGGCAGGAGACACCAACAAGGCACATTAAAGCGAAGATTTGGAGGCAGCACAGTGACCTTGCTTAGTGATGGCCACAGTAAGATATTGAAAATCCACAAAATAAAACAATTCTTCTATTATCTAATAGAGAATGTATGTCATTATTTACATACAGTCTGGGAACTAGCCAAAAGATTCTCAGAAAGGTATTCATGGGCCAGCTAGCTTTGTTACTCTGTGTGGCACAGTCTCTGGATATCAAGCTAACATCACAAGCTAAGATCCAAGACTGATCTCATTATCGAACTTCATGTGACATGGGGTTGCCACCTCAAGTTGCAAGTCACCTGGAAACTGGAAAGGCATTTACAGCAGAAAGATTGCAGTACATTTGAGTCTAATGACCAGCTACTCTACAACAGGAGAGAAACTGACTTACAGTGAGTCTGAATCACCAAGCAGTCCTTTGTTCGTTGATTATCCCTTCGCCTTTGTTTAGAAGGTGTAAAACCTTTAGCTCGCGGCATTCAGATGTGCAGCAAGAACTAAATACCTGAAAAAGGGAAAGAGCCCGATATAATCCTACATTAATAAATATATCTGCAATGCACTGGATGGCGAAACTGCTGTTCTGACCAGAGTTGTCCTTCTCAAATCCTAAGTGCAAGACTTGGCAGTGATTATACCAAAATTTTGTAGTCAACACTCATTCTCAGTGCCAGTTTGTTTTTTTCCTGAGACTTGCAAATAAAATTGAAAAAGATCCGAGGACCTCCCAGGCAGATCCATCACCAGCTGAAACCTTTTAGGAACAGCAAAATAATGACAAATATAATATCGGACTTTCTCCACCCATTATCAGTTATATATTTGGCGCCAGGACGAACACGAGAGGGGTGACTAAATAAATATGGACCTGATTGTAGGATTTCTCATCGCCAAGATTTCAATTCGATTTCCCTAATTGACCAGATATTTGCAGCCTTGCTCCAATTGCTCACACTATTACTTTTATTTCTGTTGAGATTTGTTAGTTTAAAATCAATAATCATTTTGTTGGATCCACTGAAAAGCGCTGTTGCCGCCTCACGAAGTAAAAATTAAGATTTACCCATGGCATCACCACTGTGGCCCACAAAGGCAAAGTGCACACATGTAACAAGGCAATGGCTAAAAGGGATAAACAAGAATCCGCAGATTCAATGCCTGGTTAAGCATAGGGAAACATTAAGGTCACAGTGAAATCCATATCCACAGGCAAATACCTGTACCAAATTTCATAAGTCTAAGCGAAATATCAAGGTCACAGATGGACAGTTCACGAATGACGAAAGATTGCTGCCAAAACGGCTGCCACAAAATGGCCTTCATCTTGAATTTATCATCATGTTCCCAATCAATACCCACAGGCCAAGACCTGAACCGAATTTCATAAAATGAAATATTAAGGTCACATTTGGCAGTTCAGGAATGAAGAAAGACGGCTGACAAAATGGCAGCCATCTTGGATTTCTCGACATGTTCCCAATTCATACTCATAGGCCAATACCTGTACCAAACTTGACAAATATAAGTCAAATATAAGGTCACGATGCGCAGATCAAGAATGGCCGCCAATGCGTATCAATAAAGAAGTATGCGCAACTGATTGGAAACTTTGAAGTGTGCATGCATAAGTTAACAATCAACCATACTCTAAATTCATCTAAGACCCTCAAGCCTACTACCTTCAGTTTCTTTAACTCCATGGTGCGATAGGAGCGTCCAGTAAGTTTCATAAAATTTTGTTTTCCCAGAACAGAGGAAGAAATATACATAATCATATTATTTTAACCTTCTGCAGTGCTGGTCTGTGCATATCTCTGGTATGCATTTTAAAAATTTTCAGTTACCTAAAATGGCCCTAGCCAGTTAAATGTCCAAAAGTTGGACTTCCAAATTGTGCTACCAATTGTTTGGTTCTTCTTTAAACAATCGATGAAGCACACATGAATCACTTGTAACTGTTGATTCAAAGTTTCTGCTTACATAAAACATGCACGTTTAGTGAGGTATATAGTTTCAATCTCAGGTATATCTTAAAATCTCCCATTTCCCCTGCTGCAGTGACATCACTTTCCTTTGCAATGAATGTGCAGTCTGATATAGATTTTTCCGTACAATTATGTTCTACATTGGACTCCTCATTATCCTATATTTGTATGATACATGTCCAGGCCCAAAACATTGTGTTACAGGAATAATTGAGAGAGTTATATACCAGGCCCAATGGTGGCTTGATGTAAACTTGAATGTGCAATAATATCATGAGAGGACACTTCAAGGTTGAGCCTTGCTGGGTTGGTTTTCAGAACAGTTGGGTGGTGAGAATTGCAAATTTGTTGACGCTGTATTTTCCTGAGCCTGTTTTGAAAGTCAACACTACTCCGTTTTCAGCCCTTAACCATTTCTGTTAAAGTTTTTTATCTCTGTGGACAAGAATCCGAAAATAAATATATCTGTTGTGCACTAGATGGCAAACAACTAATGTTACCAGTGTCATCCTTCCCAAATGCAAAGAGAAAGACTTGCAAATCATTACAACAAAACTTCAGCCAGTTCAGGGTCAACAGACTCAACACTCATGCTCAGTGCCATTTTGTTTCACAGACTTTTGCAAATAAAATTTATCTGGATGTAACCTGTCCTATAGGACTAGAGGTCGCCGTTATTTACTGAATAATAAGCATGCAGCTTTCTTTATGTGCAGGCCTAAATGCCTAACAAGAATCCGTGGATTCAAAACCGACCTAGCGCAAAATTTAAGGTGCCATTGCTGAAACCACTGAGCAAGTGATATTGGAAGATAGGAGAAATAGTTGATTGGAAAATGCTAGACTATTAGTATAGCATCAATGCAGTTTGAACAGATTTATAAAAAAAAAAGGAAAGCTGGTTGCCAAAATGGCCCTCATCCATACCCACAGGCCAATACCTGAACCAAATTTCATAATTTCCCAACATGTTCCCGACTGATACCATCAGCCCCATACCTGTACCACATTTCATAACTCTTAAGCGAAATATTGAGGTCACAATGGGCAGTTACAGAAATGAAGAAAGATGGCTGCCAAAATGGCCGCCATCTTGTATTTCTCGACATGTTCCTCATCCATACCCACAAGCCAATACCAGTACCAAATTTCATAACTGTAAGTGAAATATTAAGGTCACAATGGGCAGTTCAAGAATGAAGAAAGACGTCTGCCAAAATGGCTGCCACAAAGTGGCTGCCATCTTGGATTTCTCAACATGTTCCCAATCCATACCCAGAGTCCCACACCTGTACCAAATTTCATAACTGTAAGTGAAATATTAAGGTCACAATGGGCAGTTCAAGAATGAAGAAAGATGGCTGCCAAAATGGCCGCCACAAAATGGTGCCATCTTGGATTTCTCAACATGTTCCCAATCCATACCCAGAGTCCCATACCTGTACCAAATTTCATAACTGTAAGTGAAATATTAAGGTCACAATGGGCAGTTCAAGAATGAAGAAAGATGGCTACCAAAATGGCCGCCACAAAATGGCAGCCATCTTGGATTTCTCGACATGCCCTGATCCATGCCCATAGTACCATACCTGTACCAAATTTCATTACTCTAAGTTGAAAACTAAGGTCACAAATGGACTTTTACACATGTTGACAAGAAATGTGGACACATCACATGGACATGGTTTACATGAGTCCCCTTTCACTACCCACCCCCCTCTAATAACCGACGTTAGGTCGGTTAAAAACTGTCCATCCATTCCCCCATAATGCGAGGTCCTAGCTGACAGATGAACATTGATTGCCATCATTAATTGACCGTCATCATTGATTGCCAACATTGATTGCCTTCATTGATAGCCTTCATTGATTGATCGCCATCATTGATTGCCTAGCACTGCAGCAGTGCCAAGCCAATGACAAGAAATTGTATGTGTGCACGACATTTCGCGTGCAAGACATTTTGTGTGCACGCCATAATGGGTGGACAACACTTTCCTGCGGACAGGACGAAAACAGAAAACGCCATCCTCTAGCAGTCACTGTGCTGGAGGATGGAGCTCTCCAGATAAGACGGCATTTTCGGAACCCAGGGGGCACAAACAACTACAACCACCAGCAGCGAGCCAAAAACATGGTAAAATCATACAGCAATAACGAGAACTTTGTAGTACAGTGTAGAAAATGAAGGAATTACTTAGCAAATGTGAGTGAAACATTCCCAGGTCGGATTGGGAATTATGGCCAAAATCGGCCCGATTTCGATCCAGAATATCGGATCGGTGCATCTCTAGGTCACTTCCACAAACGCAAATCAGCAAACATGATCAACAACTTCCACAAATGTAAATTTGCAAACTTTTAAAATTTTTAAATAGCTGGTGAAAATGCAAACACAAATGCAAACCAAAGTTTCTGCTCATATAAAACATGACTGAGTGACATGGCACATAGTTTCAATCTGGCCAAATTCAGCTATATCTTGAGATCTCCCATTTCCCCTGCTGTAGTGGCATCACTTTTTCGTTTTGTCCAATTATGTTCTACTTTGGACTCCTCAGTATCCTAAATTTGTATAATACATGACCGGGACCAAAAACATTGATCTGTTTCTCTGTAACATATTGTGTTTGACTGTGTATGAAACAAAAGCTGCAAGGCCACAATTGAACTAGTTGTGACACATGTACCAATATTTTGTAACAGGAATAATGAGAGAGTTACATACCAGGCCCAATGGAGGCTTGATGTAAACTTGAATGTGCAATAATATCATGAGAGGACACTTCAAGGTTGAGAGTTGTTGGGTTGGTTTTCAGAACTGTTGGGTGGTGAGAATTGTGAATTTGTCGATACTTTTCCCTCCTGAGCCTGTTTCGACGGTCAACACCTTTCCGTTTTCCAACCATTTCTGTTTAAGTTTTTTATCTCTGTGGACAAGAATCTGAAAATAGATATATATCTGTTGTGCACTGGATGGCGAAATAGCTAATGTGACCAGTGGCATCCTTTTCAAATCTAAAGTGCAAGACTTGGCAATGATTACACCAAAATTTGGGAGTCAACAAATTTTTCTGTCTCCATATGGGGATTACGACAGGTATTATTGGTAGGTGGCACAACCATAAAGGGGGAGCGCTGTTTTTGTCTTTGGGGAAGCCCACCAAATGACATATTATCTGGTTTGTTTACAAAGTAAGTGAAATCCTGTGACCAACAGTTAATAATAATCTGGTTGTTAACATGTTACAATCCCCAAATCTGTATGATAACAACACACCTTTTGAACTGCTGTTTTGAGAAGATAATCAATACTGTGTAGCTGACCAAAACAATCAAACATTCAACAAACACACTCATTAAGTTGGCATGGTCAACAACACCAATCACATTGTTGAAAGGCAAACGGGATTCCATTAGAGCTCCTATTGCTTGGAAACACCACCTGTACATGAATTCAGAACTACAAATGGAGACAGACCTATTGCTTTGTAGGAAAGCTCTCATGTGCATTAGGCTGTCTCTGTTCGGGACTGTCAAGTGGCAGCAGAATGCTGACAGTCCCTGGAAAATCGAATTGGGTCAACAATAATTTGATCTGTTTTGGACAGATCACCAGATCAGGTCGCACAACAGCTGTCCATATTACTACGCCAAACTACTTTCACAAAGCATGGTTGCTGGCTAATATCCAGTCCACTGCTTTGAATGAAAATGTTTGGAAATCATGAGACAAAAAGAAAGATTTGAAACTTTAGCATACACTTTGCCTGTGAAAGGGATGATTTTACTCATCAGAAGTTTGATGGTATTCAATCTACTTATGCCATTTAGTGCATGTTAAATTGTGGTCAGAAAAGGGTCCAAAAAGAATGCATTCTCACTTATTTACTTGTCCGTACAAAGCCAATGTTTTTGCTTTGTGATATCAAAAATGCTCAATTGTATTTATTCTGTTACTTATTGGAGATTTATTAACTAGGACAACAATATAATTCACAATTTCATAAAAGCTGTGTTACACTCAGCAAAATGTCTTGTCCATGCCACAAGTGGCCCCCTCTATACTGGCAATGTATGTGAGCTATAATGTATACATCCTCCATGATAAAAAATAGTTCCAACTTATTTTGGTATTTATAAGCTGTCTGCTTAAAATTGAAGCCAACCAAAGTCAGATTAGACACTTGCAGAGTTTTTGGAAATAATCTAGACCATCACTAAATGATGGAACTGTCCTGGTTTCTTCCACACTGTCCTGGTGTCTTCCACTGATCCAAATTCTGTTGACCGCTAAGAGGAGCTCGCGAATTTTGCACCCTAGGTGGCAGCAAATAGCGGTCAACTTGTAGACAGTGCATTAGGATTTAGGAACAGCAAAATAATGGAAAATAATATCTGGCTTTTATCAATTTGGCGCTCAACGCAAGGCAGCTGTATCTTAGGCTGCTGCAGTGCACTCTTTTGTAACAAGAGTAAGCAGTTACATTTCAGAAGACGTGTTTTATTTCGCATGCGAGCAAACATTCATTTCTGAACAATTTACACACAAAAAAGGGGCATATATCCTAGTGGGGATGCATCTCCCCAGGAAGAACAACGAGGGATGACCGTATATAAATATGGACCTGATTGGAGGATATCTCATAGCCTAGATTCAAATTCAATTGACATACATGTATTCCCCTAATTGACTAAAAATTTGCCTGTCTGCAGCCTCGCTCCAATCGCTCGCATTAACAGAAGGCTGGCTTGTAGATCGGGCTGCAGCCACCATGTCTATCAAGAATAAAGCTGGTTAGTAATGCCATTTTGGAAATGCAAACTGTAACATATATACTATCTCCAAATGAGTAGAGTAGGTACTAGGCAGGGACCATACATAACTGTAGTAAAGCTAAAGAAAGGATTTTTATGTGACCAAACAATAGTTGCGAATGCTGTAGATGCAAGAAATTGCTTCTGAGGTATCACCACTAGAACATAAGCATTTAGTCGACTCCTAGTTCACAACATTGCAATGGACCAAAGACCAATTCAGACAAAATCTTGGGACAAATTTAAATACATCAAAATACATCCCAGCCTCAATAGTTCTAATCATTCTAGAGAAAAATATTAAGCATTTCAGGGAGTATGATGCATGGGCACCATTAACATTGATATTTGATAGTGAGAAGAAGCAGAAACATAGGCTGCAAAGCAGCAAACCTACAGTGAAGAACTACAACAGTGAATGTGGTATTCAATCGTGGGGAGCAAAGGTGAAAGAAAAACAAAGACTATTTTCAATGGAATTGTCTCATTCACAGTTTTATGACCTAGAGAATATAGGCTATATGTGTACAAAATTTCATTAAGTAAATGCAATGGTGGCTGAGCAGCTGAGTCTTGGGCCAGAAACAGAAAGAAATTATATTTTATTTTTGTCAAAATTTAAAAAATATAGAATATACATCAATCAGACCATCAAAAAGGCACAAATGGACCATATCAGCTATATGTGTACTGAATTTCATCCACATACATGCAATAATGGCTGAGTCCAAGCCAGGAAAAAAAATAAAATGTATATATATTTTTCCTCATTATTTCAAAAAGTACAAAATATCCATCATTCAGACCATCAGAAGGCACAACTAGACCATATAGTCCACATGTGTACCAAATTTCATCCATGTATATACAAGTCAATTCGTAGACACGCCAAGTCGTAGACACACCAAGTCGTAGACATATTTCAAAGCTGTCCCCGAAGTCGTAGACACAGCATTTTCACTCAAAAATTGATAACCAACTCGTAGACAACCAATAAAATAAACTAACCATGTCGTAGACACTGTATAGTCCAACCCGTAGACAACATTTATTTGGATCTACCAACTCGTAGACAGGACAATTCCAAGGTTTTCCAACTCGTAGACATCACAAAATAATATACATCTTTTGCAAAAATATGACATACTCAGCCAATTAGTAGCCTAATTGGCAATTTTAGGGATTGAGTTCAATTCAATAGTCAATTGAATTGGCTATCCTTTGACACTCCTGTTGAAACTGGTCAATATCAATTAGTGTCACATCATGCCTGGGTAATTGCAATGAATTGCATTGAGTGTAAGTTTAATAATATTTTATTCATCAAAAAAAGACAATTACAATCAAATCAATAAATATTTACATATATATCTTGTGTCTTGTTTATTCATGATCTGACTCAAAATAAAGTTTACATTCACTTTGATACCCAAAGGTAGCTAAAGGGTCTAGTCTGTCTACTGGTTGGCAAACATCTGAAGTTTGGTGTCTACGAGTCTGTAAGCATAAAAACGTCTGTGTCTACGACTTGGTAATATTAAACTGACCAAAAAGTCTGTGTCTACGACTTGGTGATCCCTGCCAATTTGATGTCTACCAGTTGGTAGTACCTTGTGTCTACGAGTTGGTTGTCTACTAGTTGGTTGTCTACCAGTTGGTTTGTCTACGAGTTGGCGTGTCTACGAAGTGTCTTGATACCAATGACCCACATGCAATAGGGGCTGAGTAATGGCCCGGAAATGATGTATCCACCCGCCAGACGCCCGCCCATCAGACGGACAACATTTTACCCAAGTGAATACAATACCTTCTTCGAACTTTGTTCGCTGAAGTTAAAAACTTCTTTTTGGCTAAGTGAAAGGGCTAAAAATTAAAACCGTATTAATAGTAGAAGTAAGCGCAACTGATTGGAAACTTTGAAGTGGACATGCAGAGCTATCAATCATACTATAAATTCATCTCAGGCCCTCATGCCTGCCTTCAGTTTCTTCAAATTTTGTTTTTATATGTTACCTAAAATGGGTCTAGCCGGTTTTTAAAAATGTCCATAAGTTGGACTTTCAAATTGTGCTTACGATTGCCAAGTTCTTCTTTTAACAATTGATGAGGCACATATGAATCACTTGTGACTGTTGATTCATAGTTTCTGCTCACATAAAACATGCACGCTGAGTGACATGGTATATAGTTTCAATCTGGCCAAATTTGTATAATACATGTCCGGGCTCAAAAACATTGATGTGTTTTCTGTAACATATTGTGAGAGAGGGCGTATGAAATGAAAGGTGCAAGACCAAAATTGAACTAATTGTTAGACATGCACCAATATTTTGTTACAGGAATAATTGAGAGAGTTACGTACCAGGCCCAAGGGAGGCTTGATGTAAACTTGAATGTGCAATAATATCATGAGAGGACACTTCAAGGTTGAGCGTTGTTGGGTTGGTTTTCAGAACAGTTGGGCGGTGAGAATTGCGAATTTGTTGACGCTGTATCTTTCTGAGCTTGTTTTTATAGTCATCACTTCTCCGTTTTCTAACCATTTCTGTTTTTGTTTATCTCTGTGGACAAGAATCTGAAAATAAATATATCTGTTGTGCAGTAGATGGCAAACAGCTAATCTGGCCAGTGCCATCCTTCCCAGATCCAAAGTGCAAGACTTGGCAGTAATTACACCAAAATTTCGGAGTCAACACTCATTCTCAGTGCCAGTTTGTTTTTGTTCTGAGACTTACAAATAAAATTGAAAAAGATCCGAGGACCTCCCAGCCTGATCCATCACCAACTGAAACCTTTAAAGCTCAATGCACATGGAGTCTCGTAAGATTCTTATAAGATCAACTTATAAAATAAATTTTACACTCAACACAAGTGCAGTGCAGTGCCGGCTATATGTATCAAATTTCATCCATGTATATGCAATACAGGCTGAGTACTGAGTAATGGCTCGGAAACGATGTATCCGCCCTCCGCCCATCTGCCCGGCGGATGGACAACATTTTACCCAAGTGAATACTACGACTTCAGAGGTTCTTCGAACTTCGTCCACTGAAGGTAAAAACTTCTTTTTGGCTAAAAGGGCTAAAAATAAAAAAACGTATCAATAGTAGAAGTATGTGCAACTGATTGGAAACTTCAAAGTGGACATGCATAGCAATCAATCAAACTGTAAATTCATCTCAGGCCCTCATGTCAACCATCAGTTTCTTCAAATTTTGTTTTTTTTGTTACCTAAATTAAAATGGCCCTAGCCAGTTTTTAAGAATTTTTTAAGAATTTTATTATTATCACACTATTTCAATCTTATTTAATTTAATTTAATTATTATTTTTTTTCTGGGCTTGCCCCCCTTTCTGTACAGCTCTTAGAGCTCTGGGGGCAAGCTTCAAACATCGTCAATGCAAATTTGTAAATAATTGTGTAACTTATAATGTGCAAACTGACAATTGCTCAAACAGTTTTTGTAGGCACTGTATGTTAACGATGTTGAAAGTTGAAATGAATCAAATCAAATCAAGAATGTCCAAAAGTTGGACTTCCAAATAGTGCTTCCAATTGTCAAGTTCTTCTCAAAACAATTGATGAGGCACACATGAATCACTTGTGACTGTTCATTCAAAGTTTCTGCTCACATAAAACATGCACGCAGAGTGACATGGTATATAGTTTCAATCTGGCCAAATTCAGGTATAGGGGCCCATCTTAAAAATCTCCCATTTCCCCTGCTGTAGAGACATCAATTTCTTTTGCAATGAACGTGCAGTCTGATATCGATATTTTCATACAATTATGTTCTACATTGGACTCCTCATATCCTAAATTTGTATAATACATGTCCGGGCTCAAAAACATTGATGTGTTTTTCTGTAACATATTGTGAGTGACGGCGTATGAAATGAAAGGTGCAAGACCAAAATTGAACTAATTGTTACACATGCACCAATATTTTGTTACAGGAATAATTGAGAGAGTTACGTACCAGGCCCAAGGGAGGCTTGATGTAAACTTGAATGTGCAATAAAATCATGAGAGGACACTTCAAGTTTGAGCGTTGTTGGGTTGGTTTTCAGAACACTTGGGTTGTGGGATTTGCGAATTTGTCGAAGCTGTATCCTCCTTTGTTTGGCCCGAGTGCTAACACTTCTCACTTTTCTCCCCTTAACCATTTCTGTTCAAGCTTTTTATGTCTGTGGACAAGAATCTGAAAATAATATATTATATAATATATTATATACCAAGCAACAGAAAAGATCATGGCGTCCATTTCATATAATAGAAGACGTCATTGCAATTATTGCTTATTATTGCTTGAATGTAGATTACTGATCTCGGCATCCATAACATAAATACAAATCTCCTGAAGTTGCTATAATTATGTGACACTTGATGACATGTTATCACAATTATTGCCAAATTTGCAGTTAAAGACGGTGCCTTCTTGTTAAACTTAATTGTGTGGGAAAGAATGAAATTTTGGTTCTGGTTTACAAGTTTTCTACTTGTACAATGTACATAGTCTTTGGCAGGGTGCCTGACACTTAACCCTTACTGTACTAAAGGGACATTTATGTGCATCCCCAGCTTAATGCCTGTAGGGCCATTTATGTCCCTAAAATCTGCTGTTGTCCCTGATGACGTCACAAGCACAGCATTGTTTTTTTGGGACTGAGCAGTCCAGTAAGGGTTCATTAATTTCCAGTGAGAAATCGTTGGTACTTTTGGAGTGTTTGTTATGACAGTCAGGACTTTGGGTCTGCTCCAAGCTTTTTGGCCAATTAGTGATCCAGAGGAATACTTATTAGTCTTCAGCAATTTTAGAAATTTTCATGTTGGAAAACTCTGGGAATCCGGTTTCCAATGACACAAATGGAATAATAATCAGTCCCCAAGTATCTCCAAAGGGGGTGACCATTTAATTTAAGGGGTTGGGGGGCTAGGAGTTTTCCTCTACAGGAAATTATTTATTTCACAGTAACAGCGGCAGTATTCATTCATTTCAAGTGCGCGAAGTCCTCGAATATTCATTCCCAAACCAAGCAACTAAATGTTAACTTGAAATATTAACACCTATTCAGCCCTAGCACGGTTTAGCCCACTGGTGAATCTCAGTCAGAAATCAGAAAATTGGGGCAAATGCACAAATCACATCTGCCAAGGAAAATTCCAAGATGTTGGACATTTTCATGCGGAAAAAAACGTTTCCCTCAGTCCTCAAGGTAACAACTATGATGCCAACATAATATTGACAGCACTCAATGCAATAACCCAGGGCAAATGGCAGAAGAATGAAATTGGCCATTTACGGTATTTCACACTCCACTTGATCAGCCTAACCAGGGGTGCATTAAACTGCACGTTTCTCATATTTTAGTTCCCCAGTGTGAACCACCTCATATTTCACTTCTCCACAACTGGCAGCACCAGTCTCCCTCCGCTTGCTAAAAATTATATGCACTATCCAAACAAAACCAAACAACATCGATGATGCAGTCAATGCACACCACAGTTGGAGTTCACATGTCAAAATTATAACTGTCCCAGGGTCCCTCTAACATATAATCTATATAATGATGAAGCCCATAGGGTCACACGTGTACGCTGTAGAGACCTGTGATGCAAAAATCGGCTGGCCAAATACATCATTCATTGCGAACGTGATTTTCCTCCTACAGAGGCAAAATTCACACCAATTCAATTTCCAAAACATTGTTGTGGAACTTGGCAAATTCACAGTGGAATTTGGCAGTTGTGAACTACCAAAAGTCATGCAGAATGCTCAGGATGACAATGTAAATTAACTGTGTGAATTAGGGAGTCATGCGTCAACCAGATGCTTTATTATGTAAAAGGGAACGAAATTCGGAAACATGGCACCACAACTCTCCTCTTATATATATATGTCATTATGATAGCAGGTTCCTGTATATTTTTGATAAAGTGATCACAAAAAGTGAGCATAATCAAGCATTTTCCCCCATTTTTGTAATGATCACTCGCTGATTAGTTACCCAAGCTGACTTAATTACCCAAGGTGACTTAGTTAGCCAACTTCAACTTTGCCAAGTCAAGTCACATTTGGTGGATTTACTCAGTTAAGGAAAATCACGGAAGATCAAGCCAGTCACCCCAGCATGACTTGACTGACTCGGGGTCTACTTCAACATTTGCCCCTAATGGGCTTTTCTAGTAATATTTATTTACACTAAAAAAAGTAAATGCTAATTATTTTTTTCAAGAGCACGTCTTTGCCTCACAGCCTTTCCTCTTTCACTCAATGTGCGATGAGACATTCTCCACATACGAGGCATTTCCCTGAAAAAGACCTTTAACATTACATACGAATTGTAGGCACCTCTTGCGGGGGATGGGGGGGGGTGGGATGGAATGGATGGATGATTTGGGCTCTACGTCCTGTATTTATGCACTTGGCACACTAATTAGGATAGGGGGAGGACATGGCAATGAGGGGATGGAATGGGAGGAAGACATTCAGTTCAGTTGTGTGACACGAAGAGACATTCACTCAACTCTAAATTTTCAACCGTCGCTTCATGTATTTTGATGAGTAAATTTTATTTTTACCAAATTGTACCATTTGACCTGCTTGCAAATTCCATCAAATCAAATAATTTTGAGCAAATTTTGTGAGACTTTCAAGAATATCTCTAAGTGCGTCGGTGGGGGAGAATATTACATCATAAAGGAAATCATTTGTGAATTATACACCTGGCATTAACACATCAGCAAACAAATTGAACTAGAACGCGAGAATTTAGTGAGATGCTTATTTAATAATAAACAATATAATATGTATCGATATATACAATGTAAAGAAAGTCACAAGGGGAATCTGTTCATAACTATCAATTTGAAAAGTCGCTGAAAAGTTGGGACAAGATTATCTGAGCCTTCAAGTTGATTGGTCAAAAGACAGTCTGGTAGTGGCCCTGGTGAGTGTATGCCCGCTTTTATGTCACTGGCGGACAGGTCATCTCCATTCATTCTTTTGGCCTGAAATCATTAAGATTTAGAAAGAACACACACAATACAGGATTTATGACAACCTACTGTTGATGATTTAAAGCCGCAGGTAGATGGTTGGCATCAATCAACTATGAGAATCGTTAAAGACACAACAATATTAAACAACAAAATTACTATAGTTCAAAAATCATTAAATTTCGTACGAACCTCATATACATGATATATGGCCTCTGAGAGAATACCCTATGATTCGAAAAGTGAGTGAGTGAGTGAGTTTGTGTTTTACGCCCCATCAGCACCAGTGTGGGCTATTTAGAGGCTATGATTCGAAAAAAGTCTAAGACTCAAAGACAATTATCAGGTGTCTGTACAATTTTATGTTAATACTGTGAGAGTTCAATTCACCCCCAAATGGCTGCCAATCAACAGGCCTACACACGTTGGTAATTCATCAATTTAACAGAGAAAGATTTAGTGGTATCAAAGATGCATCTCGTGAATAGCTATAGATAGGCCTAGTTGTAAAATTTTATTAACACATCCCCAATCATCCAGGACAGCCAGTAAAAAGCCTGAAGTGTGCAAAATTTAAAGAAAAGCAAGCATTTAAGTTCTTGGAAATACTGAGGTCATACTGGACAATTCAAGGATGGTGGCCATTTTGTGGCAGCCATCTTGGTTTCTCCACATGTTTCCGATCCAAACTGACAGGCCAATAACAGTTGTACCTGTGCCAAATTATATAACTCACAAATGGATACTTACAAAGAAAACAGACACGCAGAAACTAACTAATAAGAGTTATACACCTGCAAAATATTTACTTCTAATATGAAATATATATTATACACATTTGTTAACTTGATAAAATGTACACTCTCAGAGAGCTCAGCAGGTTGTTGGTTGTCTCACTTGTCGGTACGGATCACCAAACCATTTACAGAACAAGAACCCAAGGGTTGCAAAGCCGAAGGATGTTGAAAATTGGCAGTATAGTTGTTGGCCTAAAATGGCAGAACAAGTGTCAATACTATACTTTACCAATGAGGTAGCAATTCCAGATTGTGGTTGAAGAAACAACTTTCATTACATTAGATATAAATATGTTTTCACATACGCATATGTCAGAAAAGTTCTTGGAGTGAAGTGAATATTTGAGGCAGAAGTATTTCAAATTAATTGACCCATTTCACTGAGTGGCCTGAACATTGGCCCCAAATAACTTTTTTGTAATTCACCGATTCTTAATTTGCTTTCCACATATAGTAGATGTAATGTATACCCTTTAATTCCAAAAACACAGCTTTCAAAATGTAATCTAAAAGAATGACTAAGTTTTGAAGCCTTAAAGTTGCATTAAAATGCACTGTGAATAGGCCTACTCAAGATTGGTGTCACTTGGTTGGACCAATGAGAGGCAAGGCCGGGAAATCTATCTGCCAAAGGAAATTAAGTATTAAGACACCAAGCACCACTTTTCCCTTAGTGTTAACTAACAGAACTTTCTATGAAATTAGTCTATTTACAAAAGTGACATTAACTGCCATCATTTATTGCCATAATTGAGTGTCCACATTGACTGCCACCATAGACTGCCAGCATTGACTGCCTACATTAATTTGTATTACTTTGTGCAAGTCACTTTCAATAGTAGTATTGTAGCAATTTACTTTCAAGAGAAGTATTGCAGCATCTATCTTAAATGCAAAAACAAAGGAGGAAGTCATATATAACATTAAATCTTCCTGTAATTTTGCCAAAATTCATGCTACATAATTGCCTTGGTCAGTGTAAGATTTCAATTGTGATTAGCTGAAGAAAGAGGCAATAAATTCAAATTTCTTCAAGTGATTGTACTTTCTCAGACTGAGCAGACACACTGTACCCAACCGGAAGTCAATTGGGAGCGTAACTGCAGTTACGCTCCTAAAACGTCCTCCATGTTTACTCTCGATTCAGGAGTTTGATTGGCTCTTATTAATCGGCTGAGCTATCAAATATCAAGGCAATTTGCGAGGGGGTTCTTTGCTTAGTTTAAGGCAGGATGGGGCTTTGATTTCAGCTCACAAACTCCTCTAAAATACAATAAATGCACAGAAAACTTTGCTCGGCTGGAGCGTAACTGCATTGTCTGTGAAATATTTAGGAGAGTAACTCAAAATTTTGAGAGCGTAACTGATCGTTTTAATACAGAAGATATACTCTGTATCAGGATTCTAGAGCAGTATATAAGTTGTCAGGAAGTATACAGTCACATAGTATGATATTGTAAGTGACAGGCAATCATGAATTGCAATTTTAAAAACGTTTTATTAATTAGAGGCTTAATTGCCCTTATATTGCTGCAAGAGTAAATTTCCACGATAGCAATCAATGCCCTCTTTAAGAAAGTAGCTATAAGTTATAACTTATCCACTCAATTAGACTATAATCAATATAATTACAATGAAAAATAATCAATTTCAAATTATTTTATTTATATTGCGCATTCTTCAACATTTGAAATATCAGATGCATATAAAAATTAGATGCATGTACTGTATTTTGAGCCATGAAGAAGCTTGTATGCAAACTAAACAGTGACCTTTTTTTCTCCAGATCAGTCTCTCAAGTAAATTGAAATGTACATGCAGTGCATATATGATGCCTATGTTATCCACAATAAGGTAGACCCATATTAGCAAGTGAAATTGCAAATTCTCACTGACTAAAGTGACTTACTTGCCAACTTGACTTTCACTTATATTAAGAATAGGCCAAACAACGCTGCATATTGTCGCATTAGTATGAACAAAGTATAACAGTCTGTAACTTTGATATGTAAAAAGAGTGGACTATTGCACTGTGAAAATGGCACTTCATGAGTGATCATACTGTAGATTTGTCATGATCATACCCAATACTTTTAAAATGCTAAATTGATGTAAGGAGGCCAGTGGCGGAGCTATGGGGGGGCCTGGGGGGGCCAAGGCCCCCCCAAATGGATTACTGGCCCCCCCACTGGCCCCTCCATTTCAGATTTGAGAAATCTGAAAAATTATTTGAGCAGAGCATGTCTGTCTTTGTGACCTGAGCATGCGCTCACTTATAATGAATTCTTGACAGAATGACAGTTGCCCTTTGAAAATTTCTAAGGCATCTGACAATTTTTTATTTTCTTTGAAATTATCTGGCAATAGGAATACCTGCATCTGAACTTTTTAGTGCGGCCTTGTGACATTTGGCCCAATTTTCCAGATCCCGATTTAATACAATCTCAAAAGAAATCTTGTGGATACAATTAGTTTTTAAATATGTTTATTTAATAACCTACCAAAATTGTTTGACTTTTTGCCTAGAATCTTAGTGTTTCCCAAATTCTAACCTCCCGCCTCCCTACGGTATACCTAAGTATCTATTGCAGTTCCTTGCAAATTCAAAAATATTGTGATTTGAGGAAATCTTTCCTTTGCCATTGTTGAGCCAAAGAAATATTGTGCCTTTGGAATATTTCTGGAGAGGACTGATTATCCAGAGTGATTTTTAATACAAACTGCTCAGTTTTTTATGTGTTGCATGGAATTTCCGATCATTTCCAGCAATCGCCTTCAGCTTTTAGGCCTATTTGAGCAGATAAAAAAAAATTATTTTCATAAGACCATTCAAGTCCGTGTTAAACTTGTATCATGGCAATGATTGTAACATCACATTATTGTGTGCACCCTTGAGGTTTTCTCTATATGTATGTACAAGCATGGTCATTGATGTCGTATCAGGGAATTTTCAACCAAATACAGGCCGTGCTCTTTAAAAGTAGGAGCAACCCCAACCCAAGATGATCTTGAGGGTCATCAGCATCATGAATCAGTAAGTGATATTTTCAGAACAAACTTTCCCTTCATTCCAGTGGCATCAGTGTAGGTGGGGCAGGTGGGACATTTGCAGCACCACTTTTTGGCCAAAAAAGGAGTATTATTTAAGGAAAAATTTAGAGCGTTGGCCCAAAATGCCCCACCACTTCAAAATTAAACTAATGCTCCAGCCTCATTCCATGTGCATAACAAATTGTAGAGCTGAAATCAACATTCTGCACTTTGTCCAACTGGTTTTATGGAAAGTCATTTCTCTCTAAAAAAGTAATTTTACTTAAAAGAACTAACTAAAGAATATTTAGTCATTTGTATCATCTAAATTGAATAATAAATGCAGTACACTCTTAAACGATTCGGCAAAAAACTGTTGTTTTTTTTTTGCAAAACCAAACGTCCATGCAACAACCAATATGGATTTTTCAAAAAACCATTTTTGATTTTTAAAAACCAGTTTTGTCCCAAAATTTTTTAGAGTGTAAGTGTATGCCATAAGCAAAGACCGTCAATGTTCTTATGTCAATTGTAAAGACAGCTTGTGTCGCGGCGTAAATTTTTACCTTGTATTGCCCCAAAAATGCCGCGAAAAGTGGGCCCCCCCAGCTCAGACCCTGTGCCCCCTTGGCCCCCCCACTCCTGGATTTCTAGCTACGCCACTGAAGGAGGCTAATTCCCCTTGTTGGTGTTTGCATATCAAAGTTACCGGCTGTAATATTACATTGTAGTTGTGAATAAAAACTTGGATGGATTGGGGGAAATATATCAGACTGACTATATTTCAGACGGGAGAAGCTGCGGTGCAGCAACTGGTTCCCAGTGCTCAATGTACCTTAATGAATAAATATTTATTTACAACATACAAAAGTACAATACATCCAGATAAATAAGGCCTGATCCTCCAAAGATTACACTGATTGCCATTGATATGGGGCTGGTTCAAGAAAAACCTCAAAAGGTGTGAATTGTAATTGACTCCTGAAAGTCCAAAGCATCAAGAAGCTATAAGGGCAATTAGTTGATTGCTATTCTGGATTGCCTGACACAGTTACTTCTCTGTCTGTGCTTTTAGGGACCAATATCTTGCTTCAAAGTGACTATTTATTGCATCTTCACAATGCAGCGGCGGCTGCAAATGATAAATCTCACTTGCTATTGTGGCTATAATTCTTCTATGTAGCTGCAACGGCTTATGGGTCTACATGATGATGGTGCAGGTTGAAGGTAGCTAACCATTTACGGGCCCACCAAGCAAATGCTTTACTCAGTTACTCTCCTCAGCCAAGATTCCAAATTACAGTTACGCTCCCACAAATTTGAGTTACGCTCCCAACGGCTCTGGCTACAAATGCAAATTCGTAGAATTACAGGCAGAAGCTGACCAGTTAAGGATGCCATGACAACTCAGACATGTATATTGAACATGCATAGACACACAGGCTACTCCAAATGATATCACAGGCTGAGAAAACTACCTGCAAACTTCTGAATCGACAGCAATCATGGTGGACGTTTTAGGAGGGTAACTGCAGTTACGCTCCCAATTGACTTCCGGTTGGGTACAGTGAGACAGCAAGGAAAGATGATTGAGAACAACATAACCACCATTTCCCTGAAAACAGAGCAATGAAGATGTAGGCATAACATGGACTAACTGCCCAAGAGAACTTAGCGGCTTTTTCAGCAGTCTCAGCTGGTCACATGAGTCGACGATGACTGTGACTCCTGTCACGTGACTTAACCAACTGAGCAAGCTCAAACAGCTGAAAAAGCCCACTAAGTTCTTAGCTTATATTCGTTCTTACCAGAAAATCATGATTATGCTTGATGCATTCTTCTGATTAACATGTCATACCTTTACAGAATTTCAAAAATTTTTGCAACCCATGGATTCTTGTTATAAATGAATATTTTAAGGCATCTATTTCACAACTACCCCCTTTTTCCAACAAATAATCTCAATCATGCTAAAATAAATCATAATGTAACAATTTGATTGGCAATATTGCACTATGCAAGTTGGGCAGTGTGCACAACCATGGCTTTTGATGAAATTCATTAATTCAATAATTAAGCAGTTATAAAAATTAACTAATTTATCTGATAAATTTCATTTATAATCTTATTGCATTTCATGGCATAGTTGAGCGTCTTTTCGGCAAAAGAAAACACACAGAAAGATAAATTTGCTTTCACACACCACATGTATGGCAATGATTGGGGGACTTCAGTGGAAGGGGAGTGGCCCACACTGTGTTCTCTGATTGGTTAAGACTACCATGTGACCAGTGATGCCAGGTCAAATGACACACTCAATCAAGTTTGATACAGTCCCGGCCAGTGTTGGCCAAGAAAGTAGCAGGTCTTTAGTCTCCATGGACAACCAAGAAAGATCAGATGCTGCTTTGGAGAAGCCCCTCCTCCAGCAAAATCATTCCAGGAAAGTTCTAAAAATAGCCCAAGCCATGTGACTCTGACCCAAAAAGTCAGTGAGGTGGGTAGGGCAGGTGCACAACATACAACTTGGGGAAAATACTTCATGTCCTGCTTGAAATTCCAGCTCTGCTCAGTGGCCTCCACTGAAATGGGCCTAATGGATCATAAATTCACAAGTTTACAACACAAAATAAATCCCCAGAATATCTTTGGGATAAATCCTCTCACAACCCTCCCCCCCCCCCATTGCAAAGTGGACCGGTCCATCTGTGATATGACCGCACATGCTTCACTGATTTCATTCAGTGTCCACTGTGTTGACAGTGGAGACACTCCTCCCCCCCCCATTGCAAAGTGGACCGGTCCATCTGCCACATGACCCAACATGCTTCACTGATTTTATTCAGTGTCCACTGCTGTGACAGTGGAGGAACATGGGAAAGGCTTGCTCAACTTGACAACAACAATATACCACAACCAGTACATAAAACAAAAATCTACTTCCAAATTTTTGAAGATAAAATACATTAGATTCTGCACACAACATTACCTTGGCCCTCAGCCTCTTCTGTCAAACGATTTTACGTATAATTTGCAAGTGATAACAACCCCACAGAGAACCAGATAAAGCCTTCGGCGCCTCTAAGAGGCGCCTTCGGCTAAAAATGTTAATTTCTAATTTTCCATAGCAGCAGGTTTCTTTAAATATATGGATCTTAATATCATCAAAGGTTGACTAGTCATCAACCTTTGATATCATTTTAAATGTAAGATATCTTCCTGAATACTCCAGTGACATTTTCTTTTACACAAACTGCTGTTAAAGATTTGTAGTGGCCAGCAATCCTGCATGCTGATGTAAATAAAAAGGTCTAATCAACATTTATGTAATAAACATCCACGAAACAATGTCTTCCAAGGACATAAATTTACTGCTGGCAATCATAATCCCAAGACTTTTCCAGATTTTAGGATCACATTAATTTTTTAAGGACTTTTTACTTTGGGAACTCAGGGGAGAAAAAAGCGAAAATCACATTAACAATTTGACATGCTACAACATATATAAACAAATATGTAAATTATTGGTGAACTTCCCTTCATTAATCATAATTGCCACTCGCCAGTCAGACAAACGAAAGGGGAAGAGAAGCTGCAAAATCTCCAAGCGCTCAGAGCAAAAATTAAGAATGGTCTGCCTTTATTGCTGATCCAGCTGTATCACCGGCTTCCATTTCAGCAAAATCCGTAAGTACACTAGTTCCTTCAGAACTCGTAATTTCATGGATTGAAGGAAAATGTGTTAGCCTGATTTGGCAGTGAGACTCGAGTGAACAACAAACACATCAAGCCATCCTGTGTTTCACTCACACGTGACCAATAGGGATGGACACCGTTTGCCAAGTTCGATACGATACGTACCGTCAACACTTTTTTCGGTTCGTATCGCAATCCACAAATTCAACCCGGATCCGCAATTTAGTGCATATTCGGCAAATTACGCAAATGCCAAATGGCAAAACCAACATTTGGTTCAGATTTTCAGTAGTCCGCCGGTGGCTGCAACCTTGGCGAAGGTCCGTTAATGCTTTTTCCCCAATTTTTCAGATTTCTTGGCAAAATAAAGTCGTTTTTGACCTGTTTACATGCAAATTAAGCTTGTTGAGGAGGGTAAGATTGTATCGAACCGAAAGTGTATTACACCGATTTCGGTTACCAAACCGCTGGAAAGAACCGGTACGATTGATAAACCGTGAACCGGTGTCTATCCCTAGTGGACTGGACCACAAATAGGCATAACTAGAATTGGGGCCATTCAAAAATGGCTCTTCTCCAGTGGTATGTAATTTTTTAATGACAACTGTTTGTCCCATTGGGACGAGTGATTGCCCATTATGTGCCGAATAACGGATATACACAATAGACAGAGTCAGAACATGGACCTAGTATAACACCTCCCAGGTCAGAATCTGTATTGAAGGGAATATAATTGGTATGATATAGTTGAAAGATGACAGGGAGGTGTGAAAGTGAATTGCACTTTAAAGTGTCAGTGTAATCGATGATAGGAAACAATCAATTTGATTGACAAACAGTGATAGCTATCCCTGATTGCTATCCTAGATTGCTATCCTTGACTGTCATTGGACCTGCTGCAGTCATCTTTAGGCCTATTGTGGTAGCCTTGTGCATAACACACAAATGCATACGACAAAATAATGCGTACGACAAAATAATGCGGACACCATGTCGTGCACTGCTGACAGGATGAAAACAGATATTGTCCCATATAAATATGGGCAATCAACTAGGATAAAAGATACAATAATGAGCCAAAAATAAAAAACAAACAAGCCATAGTTCTGGTATAACTGCCCAATACACAAATGGGACACCCATTATATATGAATTCAAGCTAAAGTCACATCTAAATGACAACATGTCTGCTCTTAATTCCTACACCAGAAGCATGCCCTATGATCAAGTTTTAAAAATAGCTCAGTTGACCCAAAACGATTCCAAACAAAATGGTCAAGTTATGGCCAAAAGACGTTCTGAAAATGCTCAAATTTTGAATTTCCCACCAAAACTTCCATTCTCTCAATGTGACTGCATAAATGGAGGTGCATACACACCTCCATTAAAATACACGTTCAAATGCCAGCAGATTAAATAATGGGAATAGTGGGATTCAGCAGCTTCAGCCATCTCATGATTGTAAAAGAGCAGGGCACAGACCCTGGATAGACTCATAGAGCACCGAAATTCAGATTCTAATTCGACATCCATTTCAAGTTTTCAACTGGAAATTAGAATGTACATCATAACTCTGCCAGGGTTCTGGAGGAAGGAGGGGTTTTCAGCTGACCTCAGTTCATTCGGTTACTTATCTGGTTATTTGGTTACTTAATATCTGGTTACTTATCCAGCTACTTATCAGTTATCAAGTTACTTATCCCGTTACTTATCCAGTCACTTATCCAGTTACTTATTTAGTTATACGGTTAATTATCCATTTATCCTGTTACTTATCCAGTGACTTGTCCGGTTATCTGGTTACTTACCTAGTTACTTATAATGTAATGGGTCACTTATGCAGTTACTTATGCAATTAACTAGTTACTTATCTGGTTATCCAATTACTTATCCAGTTACTTATCCAATCCAGTTATAAAGTGACTTATCTTGCTTATCCAGTTACTCATTCAGTTATCCGATTACTTATCTTGTTACTTATTCGGTTATCTTGTTACTTATTCGGTTATATGGTTACTTATTCGGTTATATGGTTACTTATCCCGTTACTTATCCAGTAACTTGTCCCGTTATCCTGTTAGTTATACATTTACCTGTAAGGTTATCATGCTACTTATGCAGTTATTACTAGTGTGATTAACCAGTTCCTTCTCCAGTTAGCCAGTTACTTATGCAGTTACTCTATTACTTATCTGGCTGCTAATTTCCTAATCTGGTTACTTATCCAGTTACTGATCCAGTTACTCCACTTGATAACCATGCTATCCACTTACTTATCCAGTTACTTAATATTTTATTGATCCAGTTACTTATCCGGTTATCCAGTATTTATCCAGTTACTTATCCGGTTATCCAGTTACTTATTCGGTTATCCAGTTACTCATTCAGTTAATTATCTGGTTATTTATCAGTTATCCGGTTACTTATCCGTTCACTTATCCAGTTATCGGGTCACTTGTCCGGTTAAGCGTGGACTTTTCCAGTAAGCCGGTCACTTATCCAGTTAGCCGGTCACTCATAAAGGTTACGTATCCACTTACTTATCTGGTTACTTATCCACTCACTTATCTGGTTACTTATCCACAAGTGAGCCACAAACATGCAGTTTGCCCCCCTACTGGACACTTAAGGAACTAACTGAAGATTGAAACATGACACTTGAACTGTCACTCCATCCAGGGTAAGAACAAGACTCTAACTTGTTGTAATTCAAATTGCCAGGAATTCACCAGCACCGCAAGCTTGCCAGGGCAATCACCCTGGGCAATGCCTCCAAAAACCCAACTCAAGGGTGACATGGTTTGGAAGCCCTGTGTCATGAATGAGAAGAAAATTATGAACTTACCATTTAAAAGAAGGTATCTATATTGGCAGAAGTGTGTGTCTGTCCTATGTTATAGTAAAGTGGCACATTTCTTGAACCAGTTGGCATTCCCCTGATTGAACTGACGAATATGTGGATGCTGAAAAAGGATATGGAAAGACTGTCAAAGAATGCAACATTAAGGATACTATAGCAAAAACAGTGTTGCATGCTGGTAACTTCTTCACCGACATCAAACCTAGACCCATAAGGACTGAATACACAACCTGAATACGCATCAATTTGTGTAAGCTACTTGTCAGTATTACTTTTGACTTCTTGCAGTTTTACGATTACATAATCTATCTTTACTTGGACATTCAGTGATTCATACAGAACTAGTAATCAGCGCTCGTGAAAATACTTCAAGAGGGGCGGGGGGGGGGGGGGGGGTGTCCCTTATCACTTATAGGCCTGTGTAAGGGATTATCATCTGTTAGAATGAAGTCTTAACATGCGAAAATGGTTATAACTTTTAATGAATTTCTCTGATGCAGAAAGACCCCCTGGTGATCAAAGGAAAGGAGCAACTTGTTGTAGGACCTTGCAGGTGCTGCCCTCTTGTGTATTGTATATGAATCAGCTTAAAACTAATTATCCTTAATTTGACATTAGAGGAACCCAATTTGAAAATGCGCAGGTGGTGCCTTAAGGTTACGTGGAGGCCTTTGGGAAAATAAGATGGCAATAATGGAGTAGAAATCGAGATAAATCCCGGACAATGTTATTTTAATATTAGTAAGAAGATAAGAAGATGACATGGATAATTATGAGTTTTAAACTATTCAGTATTCCTGGAGGCCTGTACATGTCATAAAGTTCTGCCTCAATACAAAATGGCTGTCCCAGCCATTATGTTGACATTATACATACATGTCTGCTCTCCAGCCATCAAGTTGTAACAATTCAGGGACGGACGCAGGTGGATGATTCCCCACCAGACCAAAATTAATATATTTTAACAGGTTGATTTTATCCGTGTGCAGTCGTGTCATGTCGCAAATTATCTCCCCGAAGCGATGGCCCAATAGACCCCCCCCCCCCCACAGGAATTTTATGGATGCCCCTCTGTACCAATTAAATATACCTGATTGCCGGTCAACTAGGCGACAGACAACTAGGCTACCACACTACCAACTAGGCGACAACCAACTAGGTGACATACCACTACCAACTAGGCTACACTTTTTGGACAACTAGGTGACAGCAGATACCCCCCAGATACCATCCAGGTGACACATATTTTACAGGGGATACCAACCAGGTGACAGGACACCTTCAATGGTGGTCAATTAGGAAATGTATTGTCACCTAGTTGGATGTGTTTCGTGAACTTGTGTCACCTAGTTGGAAGTGCTGTGTAAATTTGTGTCACCTAGTTGGAACTGCTTGTCACCTAGTTTGCACTGGTATGAAATTTCCAAATTTCTTGCCACCTAGTTGGTACTGATGGGTGTCGCCTGGTTGGTTTGTCGCCTAGTTGACCGTACACCAATATACCCAATATATGAGAGCAATGCCTTTGATCCAATACCGATACCACTTAGCCATTTTGGGTGCCGATACCCGATACCAACAATACCGAAATTGTCTCAATTACAATTTACAGTATTATTGCACGCCTCATTATATCAAGCCAAGCCTAATTGACTGCATTGCATGCTGCCCAGACCTGTGTTTCACACAAGACTTAACGGTAATCAGTCAAAACGCCTACTAACAAAAACGGCAACAGACAATAACGCCTACACTTTTTTTTGCATTGTCAAAAACGCCTACAGCTAATTTTCCTTTTGCATGACAGTGTAAAAACGGCTATTGGCCATTACAAAAACGGCAACTGCACTCTACAAAAACGGCTATTTCCGATATTTGTGGTTTTTGGCCTTTTTTCAATGTCAATATTATTGAATAGATAATTTTAAAATAAAATCAATTGTTGTTCTGTCATCATTTCACTTCTGAAAAGTAGCATTGCAAGTACAGAATCACGATTGCAATACTGCAGGGGTTCATAGTCTGGATATCAATAGGCCTATTTGATCCAACTGCTAATTGTCATTGTCACTCAGATCTAAATGATAATTGCTATTTAGCCCTTCAAAGGTTGCCTTATATTTAAGCTAATTGGTTTTTCATTCACACATGAACTGCTCAACTTTTGGATTACACCATTGATAGTTGTTCTTGTATAGGCCTAAGCAGTAGGCATTTTTGTTAAGTGGTGTAGCCGTTTTGGTATAGACCTGTAGCCGTTTTTGACATCTATTAGTAGGCGTTTTTGCGTTGCCGTTCTTGCATTGTCAGAAATCATAGTAGGCGTTTTTGTCTGTAGGCGTTTTGACTGCTAATCGACTTAACATACCACACATACACACAATTGCGTGCGTATTATTAAATGCCAAGGGTTTGCAGCCGCGCACTGCACTGGACAGGCTGAAAAAGTGGAATTCATTTTGGAAATTCATTTTTCTCTCAGTCTCGCTTCCAGTACCACTCTTCGACCATACAGCATTGCAATTATGCCCCTTAAAGTATCAAACAGGTTCCAAGGGAGCCCTGCACATGACAACCAGCTAAAGAGGCTAAAACATGTCCAATTAACAAGCTTAATCACAGAAAACTCACCCCGGCGGCGACAATGCTGTCTCGCCACGCCAACTTCCCAAAATGACCACGAGAGGGCGCTGAAGCGAACAGAAGAATAAATTTCACGAGATGTCGCTTTCGTCGAGGTCAAAGGTCATGGCCTTGTGTGTACAAACAGACAGAGAGAGGGAAGATCTGAATCAGATGACTGCTGCTGCCTGATCACTGCTCTTGTTCGTAAAATGGCAGAGGCCAGGAGCGCAGTATCTGAACCTAGAGTTCATGACTTTGATGAGGGCAAGAACGCGACTTGGGACTTCATCAGAGCATGGAGAAAGTCATTTTTCAGGCGATTCTATCGGACGAGGTAACTGAAGGTTGTGCAATGAATGTGTACTTCTCCCCAACTTCAGTGTTGATTGAATGTACTATGTTCTCTTTGTGTTGAGATGTTGCCAAGTGTCAACTGCGTAAAACATCAGAAGCTTTACATGCAGTATGATCAGTCTGTACCCTTGGTATGTTGCAGCATGAATTGATGTTCATTATGGAGGAAAATTAATATTTTTAGCTTCATGTTCCTAGGGTAGAGTATTAATTAAATAATTACCAAGTAATTATAAATTTTTAATTTATCTATAATCATTTGGTATGTGGATAATTTATAAATTAGGCCTATGCCAGACTGACCCAGGTAGATAAGTAGATATTCCCAAGTAATCCCAACAATCTATGAACCAGCAGTAGACAAACAGGTATAGATAGGCCTTTCCATCATCCATTGAAATAGTTTTTCAAAATTAAATGTCATACAAAAAATTTCAATACCTGTGACACGTAGGTCTGGAAACACAGGTATGGGCCATCCCCATCTTTTTGTGAGTGAAGTGAACGTACAAAATCTTTAAGTCATGGTTTTGGGGTAATCTGCTATTGCTTTGCATATGTGATAAATGCTGGAAGCTATTGGATTTTACTTTAGAAAAACTTGTTGAAGCCTTGAAATACTTTGAGTTCTTTAGACGAGGTTTTTAAACAGAAAAACTTACAGAGCCGAAACTTACATCAGCAATCTGGGAAATAACTGTCATATGAGGACAATTGCAATTCCAGCTAAGTCCTGGCCCTGACAGGATGATTGAGTGTGTGGAGTTGACTACACAGCAGCATGACAGTAGCAGGACTTATTCTCTTCCATTTCGCGAAATACCGCAAAGTCATCAGCAGCTCACGACAGTTCCCTAAGTTCTTGGGAGCCTTCGGGTTCTTTTCCTCATTATGTAATGGATATGCCCTTTAAAGGCATTTATTTCTTCGCAAACAAGCAACATGGATTGAGTATAATTATTCATGACTTGCACAAAAGCAAAGCAAGTGCTAGCTGATATTGAGAATAAACGAAGATATCATAGGAGAATATGCTTCAAGTGTGTTGTCATTTAAATGGCCTTTCTTATAATTTCTGATTTCTTGGCAGAGCTGTGCTAGACCCTTTTCAAAAGCCTGATGTGATCACACAAGGTCTATAAACCTTCTACAGGCCTCAAAGAAGTTAGTTGACCTTCCCAGAGAAAGAGGTTGTCATTCAAGTGAATGGAGAATATAACTTTGAATGACATTCCGAAGACTGCATTGACAGTTAGCAAATATTAGCTGTCCCTCATACCCATAGTTGACTGGTCATACAAATATGTAGTCACTGTAAGTCACAGATATTCTTTGTTTCTATAGATGCCACGTTACAACTCAAAGGTGGAAAATAATATCTTGCAATACAGTGTACTGTTTTTCAAAAGTGTAAAAAAATACATTCAAGATACCTAGTTATCTGAGCTTGTACCACTGCAAGGACAGGATAAATGGACTTAATATTCCCTGGTTATTTCTTGGCTTTCAGAAACTTGATCTACAATGGGATGTGGCCAACCTCTGCTTGGAACTTGGCTGGAGCCGTTTCGGTCTTCTCAGTTCTGTTATATGAAGACTGGGCCTGGGCTCGTCCTATCACTCACCAACTATGGAAGGTTGGGAAAGTCATGCACATTACTCCAACGGAACCAGCAGGTGAGGCAAAAGTTATATTGATTATGATTTGACTTGTCTGGCAATGTCTGCCCATGGAGTTTGAAGTGAGTTTTGGAAGCCCTCGAGTTCCCTGCCTGACTATCCAAAAAATTAAAAATAAGAATATATATATTTTTAGGGTAATGACAATTGATGAATTCTTATTCTGGTATAGTTGTTTTGATGTACATTTTTTTTTCTGCAGGGCTACCATATCCCCTCAGAGTCCTGGTGGTATCCACTGTTGGAGGTCTGACATTTTTTGTCATCGTCATGTACAAACGAAGATGGCTGCTCCGGATCTTGTTGTCCTACAGAGGATGGATGTGTAAGTTTATCAGGAATTTGGAGAGTTACGAGTATGAAGTAGTTCTGTCTTTCATCTGTTATTATTCAGTCAATGATTTTATTCTCAGCAATGTTTGCTAGTGTAAGAATGGCAATAGTGATTTCATTCGCAACTTTCTGATGTGCCCTTTTGTCTCCCTCAAGATGAGCAGCCCAAGAGGATGGGCTGGAGATCCAAGGCCTGGGGCGTTCTTGTTCATATTATTTCGGGATACCATCCAACCACCTACAGCTACCAGAAGTCACTGCCCTTCTTGCCTGTTCCTCAACTGGACGACACTGTCGACCGATTCATCAATTCCATTGAACCGCTTTACGACCCTCAGGGAGAAGACTTCAAGAAAATAAAGACTCAGGCGGAGGTAGGACCAGTGTGAGAAATGACAAGGGTGTGATAGGCTTGACTACCTGAAAAAGGACTAGTGAAATTTGACTAAAAATGGATAATCACCATATCAATTTGTGTGCATTTCACTTTCGGACTAGGGCTTTCTGAAAGCCTTTTCGTGCACTGTGTATGACAACAACCTGGAAATTAGTAATCGGTCTTATCAAATAAGTCAGACTTGATCTGGAAATGCTGCAATCTTCTTGTCTTGTGCTACTGCATGATTTGTCCTTTTTTGCAGAATTTCAAAAATGACCTTGGACCCAATCTCCAAAGAATCTTGTTCCTTAAAAGTTGGTGGGCCCAGAACTGGGTTACTGACTGGTGGTAGGTGTTTTCCATTTGATAGTATTTATGTTGCTCACATTTAAAGGTCAATCAAGAGTTTTTGCTACACCGATAGCTCCTGTTCATGTGAGATATATATGTGTAGCAATACCTCTTATGATCGGTGACTTTCTGGTAGGCCTATAATAAAGGTAATATTTGTAATGTATTGTTCATGTGAGATATACACGTGTAGCAATACCTCTAATGATTGGTAAATTTCTGGCATAATAAAGGTAATATTTGTAAAGTATTGTTTTATGTATATTACAGGGAGAAGTATGTGTATTTGATGGGACGTACACCAATTGCTATCAACAGCAACTACTATGTGTTGGACCAGAGCTACTGGAAACCAACAAACAGGCAGATTTCAAGGTATATATTGCAGATTTAGATTAAGTTGCCAATTATTTTTAATCTGTCAATGAATTTCTTTGGTGATTGGAATTGTCTCTAATATTTTGTCTACAGAGCTGCGAGTATTATTCATCATACATTGAAAGTGAAACGACAAATAGACCGTGAAGAACTGCCCCCTCTGGTTATCCGGGGGGTTATTCCTCTGTGTATGGCTCAGTACGAAAGGGTTTTCTCCTCAACCAGGTTTGTGGATGCTTTCAAATTTCAATTATTAGGCCGTTAAACAAAATATTCTTTTCTGTGATTGATTATTAAAATCTGTCACTATTCTCAGAATTCCAGGTGAGGAGTGTGATGAGTTGGTGAAATTTGATTCGGCCATTTCAAAGGTAAGCCGAATATTCATGCCTAGTTATTTTGAAATTTGGTCTTGAGAGGCCTAAATTACATTAATTAAACGTCATATATGCTGATATATGAGGAGTCTTTGAGGACATGCTTCAGATTTCAGTTATATCTGGTACGACATGAATATAAATTTATCTAATATTTATAACTTCATAATGTTTGGTATATATATTAACTTGGAAATAATTCTGGTTATTTCAGCATATAGTTGTGATGAGGAAAGGACTGTACTACAAAGTGGACGTGTATGACAAGAAGGGGAACATCCTGACTCCTCAGACCTTGGAGGAAGTTCTCCAGTTCATCATCGAGGATGCTGACAAACATGAAGGTAGGCTGTCCATTCTGCGTTGTCTTTGATTCTGCACTTTGCGTGATGTAAGGCCTACAGTATCAGTGCGTTTCCCAGGACCAGAATCCTATTAGCCACCGAGGAAATTAAGAGTGAAATGCCTACATGTATGGCCAATTTACAGCCAAAATGATGCAATTTTCATTAGCCAATGCAATTGTGGCTAATGACTAGGAAAAGCACTGTAGGCTTCTTGATACAGGCTTTCCACAATCATGAAAAATCTGGGGAAAAGTAATGGTCCCAGAGAAGACACGGAAAAGTAAAAATTGTCAATCAAGTTACAAAAAATCTAATTTTTACCACAGTTTACACTAAAAGTTAACAAATTCCTATGGTAAGGAAAATTCCAAATTTTTGTTATGGAAAAGTCATGGAATTTTGATCTCAAAAGACTAAATGGAAACCAGACTAACCTGTTAATTTGTATTCTTGTTACCTCTCCAGCTAGTCACAAATGAATAAACCTTTTAAATTATTACTGAAATTCTTGTTTCTGCAGAGTCATACAACAAAGGATCCAAATCTCTAGCTGCATTAACGGCCACCGACAGGGTGACTTGGGCTCAGGCCAGAAATAACTTCTTTGCTTCAGGAGTGAACAAGGACTCCCTCGATGTCCTGGAAAGTGCTATTTTTCATGTGAGTATAAAATATGTCAGTTCTCTTCTTTTTAATATATTTGCATATTTAAGTGCTTTGGGAAATTTATTTATAGGAGCAAGTCTGAATGAGACAACTGACTTATCAGCATGAGAACTTCACTTGACAATTGGATAAAATATTTATGAGTTACACTGGAGTTCTTCGACATAATCATCATTTATTTTGGATGCTGATAAAATGCAGACATCTTTTTTGACTGGTTCAGTGCATCATGCAGTTGTCTCCTTCCTGATAAGGATTGTGTAAGTCTTTGGATATTCCGTGCTTGGAACGACGATATCAAGCCAAGACACATGCACTTGTCACTTTTTGTTTTATTTGGGTTACACTCGAGTTATTCAGGACTTGGTTCATCGTCTTGAGTGATTTTTGTGACAATTGTTGAGGTGCTTCTGTGCACTTAAGTCAGATGAGATAGGCATCTCTAACAAGATAGCCCAGTTCTTCTTTCGTGCATGTTCTTTGAAAATTGAGTACACAGCAGAATTGAAATTTTTCATTCTAGTCATTCTAGAAAAACCATTATTTAAAAACAAACTTCTGTTAAAATTTATGTACTTTGCACTTCAAAAAACAAACAGTCAATCATCTTCTGTGGTGTTTACAATTGTATGTTGCCTTGAAATTTTGTGAAATGAGCTCAAGGGTCAATATCAAAGTCCAGAGCTCACAAGGGGCATGAAATAGGGCCATGGACTCCAATTTTGGACAAGGGTTACATTAATGTAAACACTCTAAAAGTAAATGAACTGTGACATTAGCCATTCATTGAATTCACATTCTGTACCTAAAATCAAAGTTAAAAGAATGTTGGTTCGATAATCAGTAGAGACCCATGAAAAGGATTATTTACCTTGTGATTAGTACTTCATTAAGCAGCCAATTAGTGCTGTTACTAATGTACTGTGGATTAAGTATTTAGTGTGTCCTTTCCATAAATCCCATGGCCCATTTTGATCTGTCTCTGTGTAGTTAGAATACTATAAGTACAATGTGCCTCTCTTCCAAGACTGCAGTGGCTTAGCAGTTTAATTGATCAGTATCAATTAGATAACATCATTTAAACTTGGGTATTTCATAAAATCTGCATTTAATTACAGATCATCCTTGAGACTCGTTCATACAAAACTTTCAATGAACGAGGAAAATTCATGTTACACGGAGATGGGAAGACTATCTGGTTCGACAAGAGTATTAACTTAGTGATATTTGACGATGCCAAATTAGGAATAAATGCTGAGCATTCATGGGGTGACGCTCCCGTCGTGGGATACTGCATGGAGTGGGTCCTCACGAAAGAGTAAGTAGCACTCGTAAAGACGAGCTCATTCAGCAAATATAGAGATGTGCATGTATGTTGTTTTTGCATTTGCAACCTAACTTGCATTTCTCAAATATTATGTCATATTCATTAATTACCAAGTAAGGTAGGGATAGGGCGCTTCACTTGTTACTGCTGCCCTGTTAGAACATTGCCTGATGAATTTTATGAATTTCTTAGGATAATGCTTATCTACATGTTTGGCATAGAATACTTGAGTCATGTCTTGATTGTATCTATTATTGTTGTTTGATTATTTCAGAATTTTGACCCCATCAGATGAAAGGTTTCTTTGTATTTGTATGCATGTGATCTCTCTGTGATTATCTCTTTGGGTTCTCTGACTGGTGATGGTTGAAAATGTATACATGGTACACAAATATATTTAAAGAGGAATTTAGCTCTGAAAAAAATTGTAAAAAAGAAGACAATATGGTGGCTATTCTTTGACAAACAAGGGTGACATTTGGGTGCATATGTATATTTTGGGTGGAAGGTTAGGCAATGCCAATGTTTCACTGATCAGGTACATGAATTCATAAAGAGATGATTGTTTTTGTAGTGGCCATTTGACGTGTGTTGATGTGACTCCGTTGCCAAGTTGTCACTTGATTGTGCCGAGAGTAGCTTTATCTGTTTTGCTGTGAATATCAAATGATCAAATTTAAAATATTGGACCTGATACACCAATGCCCAATAAAGAAATGTCAATGAAAAACTTGCTTCTGTAGATTATATGCACCCTCAGATCTTGTGATCCCCTGTTATGGATTTAATTATGTAATGACTGATGTACATGGTAGCAGTCTTCGAAATGATTTGTACAACATACTTAATTAGAAACGACCTTCCCATGCCTTGCTTCAGCCTTTCTTCGCATTCAAATGTCATGTATCTGTCCTATCTCGTTGCGTTGGACGTTTTTGTTGGCATAGAATGCAACTCCACTGTATGTACCTTGTGCCCTTTTGTACACATTGTATGTACCCTTTCTGGGCTTTCCTCCTACCTTGTTTGAAGACTAACATAGCAGATAAGTTGCGTGAAACTCACATTTGTTATAGTTTTGTGAATGTGTTCAACTTTGCTGTTGACTGTATTTACACCCTGCATGATAAAACTTAACTAAGTGTAAGTTGCAAAAATACGCCAAAGTGCAGGTCACCGTAATAACCTTTGTATTCTTATAATCGTTGTTGCAGCACCCCACAAATGTTCTGGCTTTAAGTTGGTCGTATTAAATGTCAAGAGAAACTGTTTTGAGCAACAATCGAGTTCTTTTGATCACATTTTCGTCATTTTCCGCAGAGTGCTTTGCGATCTCTTTGACGAGCATGGGCGCTGCACTGTGGTGACGGACTACAAGCAAGCTGAGGTCAGCAAACCCATCCGTTTGGTGTGGGATGTCCCTGGGGAGCTGGAGGCCAAGCTGGACAAGGTTCTCATTGGCAACATCAAGGTGCTTCTTTATCGCTCCTCTCCTTTGATCTGTCATTTCTGATAATTCTACGATTTATAACTCGTTCAGATTGTAAGTAGTACAATTCATTTCTCTTTTCTTTTCTGCTCAGAACAATGACGACCTGGATCTCATTATTTTGGACCACTCCAACTACGGCAAAGGTTTTATCAAGACTTGTAAGGTAAGGGAGGGGGAGATATGATTTTGACTAATTTATAGCCATTATCTCCAATGATAAAAATAAAGAGTAGTTATTCCAGTAGTATGTGTTTCATTTTAAAACAGTTACTGTTTTTGCTGCCTAGATCTCTTGAAAGTATTACACACATGCCTTGACCTGTCTCTTTTTAAAGAAGTTTACCTGACTTTAATTTAAAACCATTCAAATAACTACCTCTATTCTTGCAGGTCAGTCCAGACGCCTACTTCCAACTGGCCCTCCAGTTGGCCTATCACAAAAATGCGGGCAAGTTTGCTTTGACCTATGAAGCCTCCATGACCCGTCTGTACCTCATGGGCAGGACTGAGACTGTACGATCTCTCACCAGCGATACTGCCAACTTCGTTAGGTAATTTCAATGAATTTTCAGATCTATCACTTTGGCTGATCATTTGTGACAGATAGTGAGTTTTGTAATAAAAATTGCACATCAGTATACTTATGCCTATTATAATGAATATTCGCAAATTCAATGAGATATATTTCCATTTTGATTTTTCCCATAGGGCTATGATGAACCCAGAAATGAGCAAAGAGGAGAAGATTGATTTGTTGAGGAAGGCCTGTGATGTGCACCAGATCTTATACCGTGACGCCATGTCTGGCAAAGGGATCGACCGCCACCTCTTTGGCCTCTATGTGGCCTGCAAGGGCCTGGGACAGGTTAGATCTTTGCATACATTTATGAGCACGTATTGATTTATGACTAAAGGAACCTGTACCAAATTTCACTAGCTTTAATAATCGCATGACTCCATTTGTAATTAGGTGGTTGACTTGGTGTGTATTATGATGGCTGGCTATATTTATTATCAGATTTTGATATTAACCGATATTAAATGGGAATTTACAGACAAGGGTTACATGTTCGTTTGAAATTGAGAAAATAAATGACAAGTATCCCTGCAGCAGGAGTGATATAATAAGAGTCAAAATTTAGAAGTTGTATTGTGAAGAATAAGTTATTTCTCAACTCATTTCCACCCTGTGTGAATTTGATCCTCATTTTGTTTTCAGGAAAGTGAATTTCTCAAAAGTGCATTAATGATGCCCTGGACGTTGTCTACAAGTCAGCAACCGCAGCAACAAATAGCAGAGGCCCCCAACTGCAGCCTGCCAGAGTACAGGGACAAGGTAAGCTATTTCTTTCATGTATGTGATCCATTAAATGTTGGACCAATTGCCATTCAGATTCATAATTAGTCCACGACTAGATCTAGGAAGAGAGGATTAGCCCTCTGGTTGGCCAGTTCCCAACTCTGTTGGTAACACGCTATGCATCCAATCTCTGAGTGTCCGGTTCAATTTAAGCCACTGGGTAGTTAGACGACTATAGTGCATAAATAGGTACAGGACGTAAAGTACCTAACATCCAACATCCATCCACTGAAAGTTGGACCAATTAGGCCACTCTCACATCTGTTGATCTGTACCTTCATTTTGAGGATTTTAGAACAGTTACTCTTAACAAAATTATAGTTGAGAAGTTTCCACAGTTTATCCTAACTGTTTCATCAGTTCTGATATATTGAGCTGTCACTTGACGATGTGTCACATGATCTGTTTCTTCATTGGCGTGTCTTGCAGTAGACAAGATGTATTTTGTGAAGAGATATTCAAATCAGTCTTTGTTGTGAACAGGTGAGTCCTGGAGGAGGATTTGGTCCGGTCTCTGACCTTGGCTACGGAGTGTCTTACATGTTCGCAGGGGAGCATCGAATCTTCATCCACGTCTCCTCAAAACATTCTGCAATCAACACTAGTTCTCAGAAATTCGCTAACGATCTTTATGAAAGCCTCGATGAGATGAAACGCCTTTTCGCTCCCCCTGAGCCCGAGAATATCTCCTAGATCTCCTATTCTCCTTCTCAGGTTTTAATATCTAGTTATTATACAATTTTTAAAATATTATCAAGTCAAAATTGACTCTTATATTCTTGATGTGATATTCCGTAAATGTCCTCGTGCAACTTTGCATCTCTAAGCTTGTTCGCCTTTATTGGAATCCTGACTGTCAGGCTATTCCAAGCATGTATAAACATGCACTGTTGTTTGCACTCTGCCACTAGATGGTTTCTATTTTCCGCCTCTTTAAAAATTGTCATGTATTGTTATATGCCGTCATTTGACACACTGCATGAACTTGATGTAACGATAAGACTAGCTGTGTTGATATTCAAGTAATATTTCATTAAATTAGGAATTCTAACTTTTGTTAATTTTAACAATTTTCATGATGCCATGGTGAAAAGTAGATTAGTGAGTTGTTTGGCTGCTAAAATAGTATTAAAGTTTGAAAAATATTAGCCATTTTATCTCAAATAATCTTTCAACTGGTGCCAATTGCAAATTGTGATCACTGGATATATTGTGCACTGTGTATAACAATGCGCATAAATTGTTAAGATGTTATATCATTCTACATATTAATTCTGATGAATTGCTACACAGGAGAATTTTTAATTGCCAGTATATTATTATTTACATGATATATATTTACAGTTTTACTGTAGGACTATTTCAGAAGTTCCTCTCAAACTTCGATATTTTCTAACTTTAATGAGTATTACGATATCATTCTTGCAAAATATACCTTAAGATATTAATATATCAAATTGTAAAAATTAGAATGTTTCACTTGATATTTGTTCAAAGTACAGAAAGGTAAGGGTGAAACAGTCACCTGGAGAGTAATGTATGCCTGTCTTTCTTATTGCCTATATAAGTATTTAAACTTGGAGAACTTTAAAAATGTTTAAAATATTATCCTATCTATGATTTTACAAAAGTTAAATAACTTTGATAATTGTTTGCATGGAACGTTCCTGGAAATAGGGTGTTACTATTTTATGCATGCCAATGCAACACTGCAATGCAATTTATATTTGTTTAATATGTTATTGTATACATGGTTATAATGTTGATTTATTTTTACAAGCGCATAACTATTGTTTAGCCTGCAAGATGTAATTGTCAGTATTATATCACATGTGGTGCGTAAAAGTAATTGATATAAAAAAGACACAAGCAAGCACTTGATATTACCTAGTTAGTTGGGGTTTGTTACAGTCAGCATTGTTAACAATAGGTATGTCTAGTCACTAACTCTGAGAATGATTTTAATTATCATTGATTATCACATTAACAGGATATATTCTGTTATTATAGTTGTTAGTTTGTTTACTATTTTGTTAGGTCTTAATAATCTAGATATTGTTCTATGTTTGGCTACTATGATTTTACTCTCGGGAAAACATTTACATGTCATTAGTTGGTTTTAATGTAGGCCTATGCCCTATGTGTCACTTTAGTTTTACCTTATCCATCAATTTAATATTACCAATACATTAAGACTTATCAATTTATGGGCCTATATATCTAATCCATTCAGTTAATTTAAAATCATGTTTTATGGTTTGTTGAAGTATTAATTTTATTGAAGTGGAGGGTAAGTTACTAACTTCTCTATTCCAACAATGTTATGCGCCAACATTATTGGCCTGCATGTTTCATACCAAGTGGTAGTGTCAATATTTTGGTAAGATATGTTGTATTAATTATTACATTGTCAGAGTTATATTACCAGATCACAATAGAAATTCTATAATTTGAGGTACCTTGATTTGTTGTGATTAAAGAGATGCATATTTACAGCTATGTGTACTTGTAAGTTAAATGAAAATTTTTGGAATAGACCCTTAACTTGTATTTAAAATTTTTCTCCGCATAATTATATGACTCAAGACTTTGTTTAATGAATGACTACAGTCTGCTACACATACATTAGTAAAATATGAAACAATTTCCACTGAGACATAATATATTGAGATTTATCCCTGTATTTATTTCATGATTGTTAATTGGCCTGAGCATGGCTAATATAAACTTAATAAAGACATACCTATTACCTTATCACAATTATCTGCTCTTTATATTTATTTGTCTATGAAAAAAAAAGATTACATTAAGTCATAAAAGGCCTACTGAAAAGTTCTAAAATTGTGATCAGAACTTTGAAACTGGTAATTTTTCCCTTGGAAGAAAGTTTCTTTTAGAAACTTTGGTTTGTAAATATTAAACTGCACTGCGGCAGAAATATCTATTACGGCACCTCATTCATGGCGCTCCAAGCTGGAGTTCCTCCATGGCCTAATGGTGAGTGTTTGCTAAGTTTGTGCTACCACTGGCTCTGAGGCAGGAGTTTAAAGCCACCCTGGAACACAATTTAGCCCATGGAAAATTAAATGGGAGTGGGTGATATCCAGTGTTATATACTGGGGCAGCTGAAAGAAACTGGGCATCCCTGAATTCTTGGGGTGTGTACCAGACTCCAACCAGTCTTCTCTCTCATCCTCATACAGCAGTCACCGAAAATGTGCAGCTCCCTCCACAATGAAAGAGGAAGAGCTACCTGGCTGACCCAGGACAACTACCTGGCTGATCAAGGACAACGCAAGTCAAGCTGTGCTGGTTGCAATGAGAATTAATTTTGCCCACAGGATAAAAAGCCAGCACGCGTCTTGCTGCTAACCTCAGAAGAGTCAGAACTATTGTTCATAGGGTGACCCAATTATGCAGCTGTGGCAGTCTCAAGCAATTTAACTGAAGTCTGGCTGCTCTATTAAACATGCAGCACACAGAGCAAATACTTTGTTTCAAGGAGAATCTGCTTCGCTCCATTCTTAGACAGGAGTGGAATAGTCGTCAAAGCTCTGGCAATTAGCAGTTAATGACGGAATGCCTTATCACTTTGCCGGACTTGTTCACAATCATTCAATAAGAAACATTTCAAGTTGTGAGGTTGAACCCTTGACCAAGAGTCTGACCAAAAATCCATTTTAATATTGGTTGGGTGCCTTGACCAATAGGCTAAAACCAGGCTACAAAAATACAGGCAACAACTGTTCACCAAATAAAATGCACTCAGGAAGTAGATTAGGAGCAACACGAAAATTAAGAATTAAATAACTTTATTCTTTCAAACATCCTTGAAACACACTCCAATAAATACATAACTACCATTCACAACTGGACTTGAGGTTCACAATAGTGAAGATCATGGGCAATACTGAACTAATTTGAAGTTGGCACTAAAGCAATAAGGGTATCAAGGAGATGCCACTAATTATTGCATAATTGAACGAAAACTTGAATAAACAATGCCATTGTGAAAATATGACTTCTATTTTTATAACCGTAAGAATTAGCATTACTTATGGACTACCAAAAAAAAGTAACACTATTACGCACCATTAATGGAAGATACAACGTCAACATGAATAACATCAAATTAATATTTGGCTTTCCTACCTATGTTAAGTACACTGAAAGTATAAATAACACAGCAACATGGAATGCAAGAGTAAACTCGTAAAAAGATGATTGTTTTGAACATTTGCTAAGACTGATACAGCCCATTAGCATGGTGGTTGTACTTTAATAAGCTGTGTCCGTGAAATGAATCTAACATGCAAATAGCTAATTGTCTAACTTTTATCCCAAAATATATACATTGTATACAACTGTGCAGCATGTCACTAAATTGCAAATCACACATTCAATTATGACAAAAATACATTTTGCTTTGGCAACATCAATAATTCAATATACATTTCTCACATTTACACAAATTAACATTGCAGTTAAGAGTACAATAATCTACACTAGATTTCACTATGCCCATGCAGAATAAAAATATCTGATTGTAATCACAAATTTCAATAATTGCCACGATGCATTAGGAGTCAACTTTCGACTATTTTTTCACTCATTTTAGACAAGAGTAAATCTTCAGCACAAAAATATTTAATATAAATTTTAGAATTAATTTTTTTTCTAAACCACAAACACATGGCTGCCGGCTTATAAATTCAAAATTGAATATATATATATGATAAAGAAAAATAATTTTAGCTTCTTAAGATCGTTGAACGTTTAAGCAAATTCTGTCAAATTTAGATCTGACTACTTTCAACTTTACTAAAATCAATAGGACCAACTTAAGGATTTCATTTTCAAGCAAATTAGCAACCATACCAAAAATGGTATAGCTGCTACATTTGGCCAAAAGTCAGACATTGCTCATTCTAATATTGGCGCAACATGACTTAATAGTAAACCTTGCTAAATAAATAAGATTTTGATTTAAAAAATATATTAATATATTATTTAGCTAATATAGATTTACTGGTTAAGGTATCCTGTGCTACTTGTAAAAGCAGAATTCACTAAAAACGATTCTGATGTAAAATTCAGTTGCTCGTGCATCCCTAGTGAATCAATTGCTTTGCTGTAGTCGTCTCATGCATGCAGCAAGGGGGCAGCACCTGGCTGGTGCGTCTCTTGTCTTCTTTTTCACAATAAAAGCAGCAGCTCGATGAAGTTATGAGTGTTCTGTAAATCTAACAGGTGAACGATGACGTTGATGATGATGATGACTTGATGATGACTTCTTTAGTTCATGATACCCATTCACACCACATTCCAAACATTCTTCATTTCTTCTTTTGCTTCTTCATTTGTTCCTTTTCTTTCCTCTGCACTTTCATTTTCTTCTTTTCTTCTTTCGCTCGTTCTTTCTCTTTTAAGCTCATGACCAGCTTATAAACGAAGAATGCTGAAATAAGGAAAAATAAATATCTGAGTAATCTACGAGTATATTGCAGCCAGGGTTGGCAAAAAGGCAGCCGTAAACTGTTTTAGGCACGGCATATACCTTAAGCTGCCTTAAAGTGGTAAAAACCGCCTTTTACTGCCTTAAATGCTTTTTACCCCAAATCAGCCTTAATTTGCTTCATCCAAAAGTCCGAAAATAGCTAAATACGCCTACTCATGATTGAAATGCAGATTTTTTGTCATTAGAAATATTATGAATCAATATTGCATGTTTGTTTTGCAAAAATTAAGAAGTAGGAAAATATTTCATTTTTTTGCTAAATCTACACAATACCAAGCAAAACTTAGCATTTTGAACTGAATTTGGGGTTTAAGGCAGTTTACGGCAGAAAAGTGCCGAAAACTAGTTTTCAGCAAGGCGGTTTTTACCTGTAAAAACCACCTTGCCGTAAACTTGCCAACCCTGATTGCAGCCAAGGTGCATGCTGCTCATCAGTAACTGTAAAAAGATTGTGCTACTAAGCATTTCAGCGATTTCACCTACAACTTTGGTAAATCCATGTGACAGAATATGGTTCATGCAGTTCTGTCAACATATGGTTCAAACAGTCCTACAGTTATATTGACAGTCTCAGAAACTCCACACAACATACCTATTATTCCACCCGGCACTAGCACTGCAGCCAAGGCCGAGTATATTGCATAATAGCTACTGGCTGGTTCCATATGAATGGCATCCTCTTCCAGAACATAATCTTGGGGCAAACCTTGCTCAACGTCAGCCATTTTTAGTAGCTCGTTCACAAAAGAGAGAGCCACGTATGAGTTGGCGTATAAACCTGACTGAGCACCTGCTTCTTTTCTCACAATGATAACCCACTCCAGATCACATGCAGAATTGCAGATAGGCCAGCACGTACAAAATATATAATATCATTATGCATTCAGTACGGGTAGCTATGCAGTATGCAACAGGTAAGATATAACGCCGTGCAGATTATCGGGACGTAAAGTATGGAAGGAGCTCCGAAGGACCATCAAAAAGGCATTAGGGATTAGACTACAGAGCTGCAATGCAGGTGCTGCACTTCATATTTGAAAATATCTAGCCCTAGGCCTAATAATTAGAAACAAATTGACTCTCTATAGGCTAGTATTCGTCATCAGATTTATCACCAATATACTAGTAGTCACTGCCAACATAGCCTATAGGTGTATGGGACAGACGTTTTCGCTATAGCTATTTTGCCCTGAAATTTGAACATGTTACAGTTGTGATCAGGGCAGTCTATCTGCCCTGATATTGGTCAGGATTTGCCCTGATTTGACATTTGCCATGATGCCAGAGGGGGGCTACAGCCCCCCGAACCCCTTGCGAATTATGCCTATGACTGCTAAGGTTAATTTCTTCGGCTACATAATTTCAGTTGACAAAAAAAGCAACATGGCATTGGCATGTTTAGTTCAAAATAAACAAACTCACTCAGGGTCAGTTAGCACCTAAATTTCAACAACATAATTATATGCAGCTGGGTGGCCAAGTGGCATGGGTGCCTGCCAGTTCCGCTGAAGGTCTTTGCTTGCATGGGTTTGAACCCCGGGTGGGGAGCCCAAAATTTTCAGCGTACCTTCATGAGCAAAATTCCAGTATGTTCGGCACGATGTCGTTTGGATGAGACGTTAACATGGTTAAAGTGGCGGCCCCTCGTATCAGTGTCTCATCAAGCAACCCTCGTGAGCGCCCAGAACTGGGCTTAGAGGGCTGCACTTACTATCTATCTATCTATCTATATATATATGCGTAAATAATTAATTAAAGTCAAGACATTTTATTTTGGCAGTAAGTTTTTAGCCAATGAAACAATCCGTGATTAAGTCTGATGTTTAATTTTTGGTTTATTAGACTAAGTACACCATGACCAAGCATGATTTGGATTAAATACCTGCCCTCTAATCCCCCAGCTTCATCATACAGGCACTAACAATGTTAAATTTCTGCTTCTCTTCAACACATTTAGAGCTATTTTTAGCCTTCTGTTGTGACGTCATCAGCATTGTTGGCTCTATGACATCACTGAAACAATGGTGACGTCACAACAGCAGCAATAGAAGAAAATGGCTTCTTGAGCTGTGTTGACAGCAATGTTATTCCAATGGGATTACCTCAAAACTATAGCTACAACATGCCAATACTTCCTAATGTTTATGAAACTGTTTGGTCAAGGTGTCAGGAACAAGAGGAGACAATTATTTTTGTCAAGAGTAAGGTATGTTTTTAATTATCAGCCAAAAACTTACTGCCACAAAAAAATGACTTGACTGTAGTCCTATCAATTTATTAACATTACTATGAATGAATAAATTAAAAATATATGAATATCATGCATCTAAAAAGGGCTGGAACATCCAACAGTAACACTGGTGTTTTTGTACAGCCTAAATATCACACTGGCCAACGTGGCAGAACCAGGGCATAGTGCAATGCCAAGCTGTCACAGAACTGAGGGAGTGAAAAGGTGTAAATGTTGTGGATCCAAAATGCCATATCATATGGTATGCTCATGGGGGGAATATACTTACAAACAAGTGTGATGACTATAATGCCTGGAACGATAAAGATTGTGTTATCAATTCCTTCCTTCACAGGACCTTTGGGGTCGCTTAGATCGACCATGGTGCCCGATCGGCGAAATGATCCACGAAAGAAGTTGACAGTTTGGCAGAAATGGTTGGCCGCAGTGCATTGTGGGATGGATCATGTCGCAAAAGACACTTTTCGTTGTTTATTTTCCTAATTGGCGTTAATTAAAATTTATCTCTTGTCAATACCCACTGTGTAAACTGAAAGTAACCGTGTGCTCAAAATACACCTTATAACAAATTTTCCTGCCAGTCGACGACAAGCACATTTATGGCAGAGTGGGACAAACAAACTGACAAGCTGGAAGATAAACAATCTGTGCAGAGGAAAAGAAGATCCCTGCAAGTCTCCTGCTGACCTAGCTGTCAAAAAAGTGATGCATCATGTCTCTGTAAGTTCTTTTACCAAGCTGTCTCACAGTTAATCTTAGTATTCTTACCATGATAATTGCAATACCCTGGCCCTGTAGGCTGTACTGTACTGGCCTGCACTGCAGTCTGGCAGTGCAGCCAGTCTGCAGCAGTGCAAGCAGCACATTGTGACAAGTTGACAAGGCCCATCTTCACTGTGACAGTGATGCTGGACATGCAGATTAATTTGAGATTACATTGAATACGGCTTCATGCTTCAATGCACCATGCATCCCGTTACGTTATCGTGATCCCTAACAATCTTTCGAACATAGAGGTCAAGTTATTGTGTTCGGCTTGGTATCTTTCCCTTGTGATAATTATCATGTTCCCTGCAAAATTATCTCGTTCCCTTGCCAAAATTTTCATGTTCCCTTGCGATAATTATCTTGTTCCCTCACAATTTTCGCCCTCCCTCGCAATCATTGCATTCCCTTGCGATCATAACAATTATTGTTGTGTTCCCTTACAATCTTTCGTGTTCCCTTGCAACCTTTCGCACATACTAGCAATCTTCCCTCACGACAATCATTGCATTCCCTTGCAATAGTTATCACGTTCCCTCACAATCTTTCATGCGTCATAGCGATCCTTCACCTTCTCTCGCAATCACAGTGTCGTCTCGAGATCATCGCATTCTGTCACAATCATCACCACGTTCCTTCTTGATAATCGCGTTCCCTGGCCTTCGCACAAAATCCTTACAACAGCATGTCGATCTATTCCAGATACAGATCTAACCCAAAAGGTTGAAAAGGAAATATGACTACCAGTGTTGTATATCTGCCTGGTGATAGCATCACAGAGATGATCACGAGGGAATGCGAATGTCTGCGCGAGGGAATGCGACAATCTTCTCAAGGGAATGCGACAATCTTCTCAAGGGAATGATCAAGAGGGAATGGGATAATTGTTGCGAGGGGTAACCCGAGAACGCTCATTATTGCAAGGGAACGCGAAAGATCGCGAGGCAACACGATGATTGTGAGGGAACGCGAAAGAACGTTAAAGATCGCAATTGAATGTGATAATCAATCATCGCGGGGGAATGCGATGTTATATATTTTCAATTCCATGTCCTCTTAGGGACTCTGTACTGTAGTCCAAGAAAGGCCTATAAAAATTTATAAAAGCCCTATATATTAGACCTATGTTAATTATTTGCCACAACTTGTTACATAAGGCTCCTTATCAAATATCTCCTTTGCTTATTTGAAATTTAATCTTAAATTTCTTTTTACTGCTGAGGATAAATCCTGTTTCAATATGGGTGGTGTAATATTTGACAAGTAATTGATTTTATTGAATCGATTTATTTTTTATTTTTAGGATGCTGCACTGAAATATCATGCCTGGGCAAGCAAAAACAACAGTTATTTTGGCTGTGCTGCTGCAGATAATTCTCAGACCATGCAAATGTTTATGCTACAAAAGTTACAAGAAGCTATTTGTCTTCACACTCATCTCTGGCATCATAATATTTCTTCTGAACACTGTTCCTCGGCAACAGGAGTACCCCACTGCTACAGCTCCCCCTTATAAAAAGTTCAAGACTCAAGAAATAGTGGAGCTGATGAAGAAGTCTCCTGATGAGGCCCCTGAACCTCAACCAGAGGAGTCCGACTTTGAAAGAGACCTGCAGCGGGTCCCTACTCACTTTGTTCAGCTCTCAAAGTGTCCTAGCTGTCTTGGCTGGGATCTGTGCAACGCCATTGAAGGAGAGACTCTGAGAGTTAACATTCCACAAAAACCCAACAACATGTCCAAGAATGGCATGTACTTCGGAATAAAGGGAAATGCTCTGGTGCTCGTCAAAGTTTATGCAGACGATGCTCAGTTCAAGAAGTATGATGCACACGTTTGCAAAGATGCCACCGGACGCACAGAATGCAATGTGGGCAAAGATATATTACGCAGCTTTGTTGTTAAAGACGAAACCTATCTTCCAAGAAACATTAAGAAGGCCTACAGGATTGTGCACGACCAGCCTGAAGATTTAGCGTAAGTTCTGTCCGAAAAATATTAATTAATAATATAACTACCTGGTACATAAATCAAATGATTCAGTTAGGTTGTTTCTTTGTTAAAAATGTTTCATTTGCTTAACTTTTCAGGAACGTTATCTGTGTGACAGAGTCCATGTTGGATAACTTCATAGAAGCCATCGATCCCGGCCCTGGAGATGTGGGACCAGATGACAGAGCCCTGCTTTACACCTCCACAATTGTTCATCCTGAAGTGGTCAATTTTAGGGTAAATACCTTTCCAAATTTCATCTTCTCTCCGTGCAATTCATTTAATGTTGATGACAATTGATTCTCAGATAATTTTTTTTTCACGGAAAAATACTTTGGAGAATCTTTTATTGGTCTCCCTGTCTGTTCACATGGAGGAGTCATGAGGGGAAGATATTTGGATGGGGTAAATTAGGACAGTGGAGTACAGGCAAGCTAAGATCACTAGAGAGAAGGCATGGTCGCTAGGAGCGATAATACATGATCTGTAAGAGCACTGCTTGTCACCATGAGCTCGTTACCTATCTGAGTGTAATGGTGTTTAATTTGATGCTTAGGGATTGTTTTATTGTTTCAGTTCCTGTCGAGGACTGAAGTTGCCTGGGCATTTCCTCATTTTGTCGGTGCTTGTGGTCGTCTGATTGTACTTGATCATTATGGCAAGCCTTTGCTTTCTTACATCAATGAATCTTGGGACACCAGGGCCGACCTTGCTCTCCAGATTTTACACATCATCGACGCATTTATTGTAAGTTTTTACCTTTACCATTTCATGCCAAAACTGTCTAACAAACCAGAATAATGACTTGTACGTATTACTCTGATTAATATTAAATCCCCTAAACCTAATAATTTCTTGATTTCTATTTGACAGAAAGGTGATGAGGCTTGGTTCATCATGTACCATGGATTTGAATTTGAGAACTTTCACGTAACTGACGATTACAGGGTCGTAGTTGTCAATGCTCATGACATTGGATTCGTTGACAGAGATGCGGCAGGAGAAGGTGAGCACTCCAATGAGTTGATGATTGTTTTATCAGGATAATAAACTCTGATATATTTTAATTTAATGACCTTTATTGGGACAATTGTACACTGTTCCAAATTCTACCGATTAAACTCGTCGGCGGTCAGTTCAAAATTTATTAACAAGTACTTGACTGGCTTGCAGTTCTCTCAATTACCACAAATGCATCAGGAAAGTCCTGAACTGAACTATTGTCTTGTATAAGTTGTATTGTGGTCTGTGCAGTATAGCTGTGTAATAGCCTACAGTACTATTCAATTATGATTATTCCACAACTGCCAACTTGCCTGATGTTACTTTTTCAACAATTAAGTACACAAAATAAAAAAAAACAGAAGGAGTCTTCAAGATGATATATTTATATTTCGACCACATTTCAGCTGATCCTGCAGACGATGGCCAAGCCTGCAATGAGGAGTGTTTTGAGAAATATTTACACGAACTGTACGACATAAAAATGCCTCTGCAAGAACTGACGTGCAACAAGGCCACAAGCATCATGTCCAACTACATGTACTCCCTGGCGTGCAGAGATATTCTCTCAGATCTCCCTGAACATAAGCACACCACTGACAGACCTCCTGGCAAGAAGCACCCAGGTGAGAATCGATTGACTTCTACAATAATTAGTTTTAAGTACAGTTGCAAAATTCTGAGATGATATTTTGATGCCTTTAGTTAATCGTTTCATATAATATTAAACAAATTTTAAATCACTTAAATGGGTAGTTCATAAAGAGATGTAAATTTTGAAATATCAAAAGGAACAATTCTTTTTAGGGGGGCAATGCATTATTGGGCCAATCAGCCCAAACGCCCTTTCTATCGAAATTGTTCATTACTTAGCCTGAATTTTATGTCAGTTAATAATACTGCAGGTTTTTAGGGGGGGGGGCTGGTTCCATCAACTATGGTAAATTTGCATAGGTCCAATATTTGTTTTAATTTTTTGCAGGGAAAGGTCTCCTTCATGACATTCCAGCCGCCCACTACGAAGGGCTCACAGAAGCTTTGATGGAATGCGTAACTGAGAGTTCACCCAGCGCCAGACACCAAGCCGTGGAGGAACTCCTAGAAATACTCAACCACTACTCTGCTGATGCCAAGCAGTTGGACTTTGTTTTGCCTGGCAAACGGAAACAAGCTGTGAGCAGCGCCAAGCCAAAAGCAGAAAAAGCAGATAAAGTGGTATTGTGATTCTGAATATCAAGCTATGTCACTGCCAATAACGTGGGTTTATCTTATTTTTACTAGTCATTAATTGTTGACTGCAGCCAATGTTGTACATGGCTGTATAATTTATTGCAGAGTCCCTTGCCAGTCAACAATTTGAATGTAAGATTCACGGTTTGTATCATGCATTTCTTAAACATGTTTGAGCATCTATTACAGGATAACTGAATTGTTCATGTTAAAAAACCACCTATATTAGATTCTAGGTTCACTTGAAGAGTTGTTATACATGTCGTATTATGAGCAGTCAGCTGCTGACTGAGATAAGAAGGTGAATTGTTAGTCGTGCCAAATGTGCCCATTTTGCACTTGTCACTGTTTTGACCTTCCTTGTAGTGGTCACTAGCTGAGTTTGTTACTTGAATATCTTTTGTGTGAAAACTAGCTTAAAGGAGACTCCAATGTAACTACCTGGAGCCCACTGCATGACTCTAAATCTCAGTGGGACCTTCTAATTAAAACCTCCCTGCTATGTATACATGGATCCCATAATCATGATAATGATTTGATGACCATAATTATTTATATGTATTATGATCATCATATTGTACATTTATTTATGCTTGTGACCATTATTACACTACACCAACGAAAAATAGTCTCCTGGCTTAATTATGTTGAATGCATACTACTAAACGATTTATAAAACCTGAAGAAAAGAAATCATGAATAAGACGATTACATAATTTTCTATCTGTTCATAAATAATCTCTTCTTTTGGTCTTTGAGGACAACAAATCTAAGAAGATGAATCCCCATAACTATTCTAGTTCAACCTGAAAATACTCTCTTCAAAAACACACACAAAACATCTAAAGACCCGTAAGAACAGCCAACTTAGCCGACTTTTAATGTGATGTTATTTTATTAGTTTTTGAGGAACCATTTCATGGCCTTTGTACTTTTAAAAACAATTTAATATTTGTGAGAGATTTATGCATTGAATTATCTAGCTTTTGCAACGAGACTGCGTTCTAATAAACTTAGGCATTAGCAGGCAAAGACCATTGTTAGCTGCATTCAAAGTGGGCTCATTGAGTCTATTCACACAATTTAGCATTATAGTTAATCTGCATTATGCCATTTTTGACAATATTTTAAAATATGAATTTGGTCAATCATACATGTGGCAACCCTGCCCCATCTAGATCATGTGTGTATCTGTGTTCTGTGAATGTTGTAGCCAGTCTGTTTGATTGTTTGATGTGGCAAATAAGGCAACTTCATTTTCTAATTTTAGTCATTTTACAGACAAAAAGGTCATTTTCTAGTCGTTGTCGTTTTTAGGAACTTCTTGGAAGTTATAAGTTATTGCAAATATGAAAATGTGGGTGTTATATATTGGTATCATGATCTCATCTGTTTATATAATAATGATATACATTGTCTACTTTTACAAATATTTGTTACAGTACTTGTACGCAACTGATGCCGCCTATGATATATTCTTGTCGATAACGTGACGCATTCCATGTATTTTAGCAATCAATGCTAATCACTTGTAAATGTCCGACTTTATATTTTTCTCCTAAATATGGTGATGCTATAACTTCAATGTTAAGGCCACCAAAAATTTTAATAGGCCTATTGTCAATAATATTTGGCAGTCTAAGCATCAATTATGAAATCTTAAGCTTATGTAGCTTCTTATAAACTGTACTGTTAAAAACTTAAAATATCAATGAATAAAAATTTGTATGCGAAAGCAAGTATGCATATAGTCAATTATAGTTTAATTGCACTGTGAGCAGTTGGTCTGTATCTGACTCCAAGAACAGGCTTGCTACAAACCTATTAAAAGAAATTTATGGTGTCTATTTTCGGTGTGCGGAAGTTCATACTTTCTAGTCATTTAGTAAATGAATTAATCATGCTTATGAATTTTGACTTTATGTCAAGCCAAAATGTCATTTGATAATGTTATTCACATTTCAATATTTATATAGACTGTACAGGCCTATTGCCCCCTTCACATGCTCATAGCGCAGATGTTTTTTGTTATCAAATTGTTTATACTTGTAAGCAGTCATGTTACCTGGCATTTAATAAATTATTAAATATACAATGAAATCCTGTTTACTCTTTTGCTTAAAACTTATTGAAAGAAATCATACTTCAGTACTTTTTCGATTTTAATCATAATTTATTCAGTATATTCCCCAACTACAACAACAATCAAGTGCATGATTTCATGACTAGCGATATCACAGAACTGGTTTCTAATATCACAGTGTTTTTGTAATGGCATTCTTGTGTATGACTTGCATAACTGTAATGCCACTGAAAGTTCTTCTTGAACACAGTCTATCTGAAGCCTTCCAGAATTGGGTTCCTTCCAACGTAGGCCGGAGCCTGTGGCTTCAGATGAGAATTGTGGTAGAGGCCACTCTCATCCTGCCAGGTGTTTCTTCCGCATCTGCGGTAGTCGGTGGTGTCCGTGAACTGCGATTGGCATCGTTTGTACGCTGGGGCATGGTCTGGCGCCACTGCAGTCATTTCTGTTTCCTGTGAATGAAAAGACGAAAGTCCTAATTTAAATTATGAATGATTAGCTTTCAGATCGGTGCATTTAAAGAGGTAATAGATTCATAAATTAATCATCAAGAGACATCCAGTTTCAGATGGTTCATTTTCCCACGTCAAGAGTGCCTCATATGAAGCTGGCACAGCGAGACTGATGATGTTGTGGAAATGGGGACCGTTACAACTTATAAGATAGCACAATCATTTTAAATTACCTCAGCTGGAACGTAAGGATATGGTGGCTTGTAGTCAGTCAAGTGAGTCGTTTCCAGATGGAGCTTATCGTGCTCTGGGTGGTGCGATGGCAGCACTGAGCCATGTCCACTTTTGGGTGTTCCAGTTTCCCTAAGACCAATGGGAATGTAATAATTACATTTCTATTCAGTTAGCTTTTATAATCATTTAGAATTGATGTATTCAATTTACACTGTTAAATCGCAGCTAGAACATTAACTGGTATAGGCTACAGCTGATCGTGAAAACCAGATTCTCACCTGTCTAGATTTACGCTGTCCATATTGTCCTTGTTAACCATAAATTGTTTGGCTTCCCGTTCTGTGTAATCTTCCTTTTTTTTCTGGGCTTGAGTGCAGGCCGCCTGGTATGTAGTCTCAGGCAGACGCTGAAAATGTACGATTTAGGCCCTAATCAGAGCTTTGATAAGGTATTTAATGAATGGGGGGGAGGGATGTCGTGAATATAAGGAGATGTGTAATGTTATGGGCCCTATAACTCCTGTATATTTGGCTGGATAGTTAATTCTTCTTTAGCCCAGTTTGATTAAAATGGTACATGCACATAAATTAATGGTGCTGTGTCATGTCTCAATGCTACTGGCTCAGAAGCTATTTCAGCTTATATGAGCAGCTGCCAGAGGCAGACATAATGATGAAATGATAGGCTGTGAATCCACACCAAAGCACACTGTTCCAAAGGATGGGTTCCTCTACTTGCCTCTGCATAGAACACTTGAGTACAAGGCACATCTGATGCAATTGACCGAATTGAGTTCCCGGGTGGATTCGAACCCACGCCCTCGGGAGCCAGTGGTTGCCCAATCAAGCACTCTTAACCATTAGGCACGGAAGAAAGTAATGGTAACCTTACCCCACTAGTAGCACTTCCAATTCTTCCATAGGTGGCCTTGTGCAAATTCCTGTATTCGTCCAGACTGATGTCATACTCCTTAGGTTCTGCTTCTCTCGCTTGATGCCTGAACAAAATAGAGAGAATTTTGAGTTGGTTTTTTACTGGAGTATATAGGGCTGGAGTCAACAATAAAATTACAAGCGTTATGTGTATTGTATATGGCCAGAACATTACGGTCCTTACCAGTTTGAATTTAAGGTTGCACGGCTGTAGTTCATGTGATCTGATCTCAGAAAGAGAGATCCCTTTCTTTCCACGTAGTCTGGTACATTCACAGCCATATTTCCCGCAGGTGAATCAGTGGTGATGTACTATCATTAATTCAACCTGAAACAGTGAAAGCCAAATTTAATGTGAGACAATTTCTGAAGAATTTAGGCCTACTGGTTCTGTCCAGTAGCTTAACCTATGCTAAAGCTACAGACTGATTGTGTCATTTACTCATTGATTGTGGCTAAGTAGAGGAGGCACTTAGAAAATAACAGGCATAATAGATTGTGAGAAAGGTCACGATTTAGTTTGGTAGGCCTTCAGCCACCTACTAGAAATTTTCTAAATTTTTTTGTTAATTTTTTTACCAGGTAAGCCAAAATCATGACCTTTCACGCAACACAAAAAAGCCACACTATGAGCTGTCTGATGTCTATATCCGACCAATTAGCTGTGCTACGGACCAATCAAAGAGCAGGATTTTAGCTATTTTAACTCACAAGAAAACCTCAATTTTCTTTTATAACGCATGAAATTTAGGGCTGCACGATAATAGGCTGAGACGCGACATGCGATAACTATGTCTCATATCGCGATGTCAATAAATTGTGCAAAATCGCAAACTGTAGTAAAAAGTTTGAATTTTGTGAGAAAAGATTCCCATTTTTTGTGCAAAAATACAGGAAAATTGTTTAATTTATTTATCTCCTCTTTGTGTGATAACGTTATTGCCCTATTTGATATCGCAATAACTATAAATTTTCGATTAATTGTGCAGCCCTAATGAAATTGATTTGAGCTAGTTTACTCTCAAGAAAATAGGGGCGTTAGTTTAATTTTAAAGTGGTGAGGCAAATCAGGCTGAGGATGTCCAGGGAAAACTTACAATTTTTAGCCTGGCTCGCCAGGCTAATTCAGGAGTAATGGTCTGAAAATATTGTCTGTCAACGCTGCTGTTCAATAACTACAGGTTCAATATATCTGTTTTTGGGTTTTATTGGTTTGTTAGGGTAGCTAGATGTATGGAAATTACTTCTTTTTTTTCAATTTAAAAAATTTTTTTTTTCCAAATTTTTTTTTCCCAAGATTTGAAAAAAAAAAAAAAATTTCAACTTTTTTTCGATTACACTAATTTTTTTTTTTTTATGGAAATTGGGCAACTTCTGTTTTTCAAAATTTAAACATTTTTTGCTCCAAGATTTAAATATTTTTTTCCTAAATTAAAAAAACTGTTTTTTTGTTCCAAATTTTTTTCAATTTCGCAAATATTTTCAAAGGAGGAAATTGGGCGACTTCAAGATTTAAAAAAATGGTACACATTCTTTTCGTGGTTATTTGGATATTATTTTGTTCATGGAACAACCACAATAACAGCACTTCACTTGCCGCAATTCAGAACCACCTTTCTCTGCCATTTCCAAAAAAGTAGACTTAACTATTTCACCAGCATTGCTACATATTTTGCCTTCATCACTGCCACATATTTTGCCGTCATCACTGCCACTTGAGCCAGGCTTTGAATCCGCGGATTCTTGTTTCATACATTAACACCTATGCTTTGGCCAAAAAGCCCCACATACACTGACTGACGCCACTGCAAGAAAACCTCAATTTTCTATTGTTGATTGTAACGCATGACATTGAACCATTGTATTTTCTATGTGAGAGGCAGGCTGGGAAACAATTCACTATAGCGAGCCGTGGAAATGACCATATTTGGCAAGTGCAAAAAATGTTGTTTCCATGGTCAATAGTGCAAGAGCACATGTAATCTGGCTCACTTCGCTTGTAAATTTTTGGCACCATATATCAAATCGAAGCTTAGGATGTGTAGATTCAGAAAAAAATATGGTGCCATTTTTTTCTCGGCATTCTAAGGGTTAAAATCCAAGATGGCGTCCAAGATGGCCGCCGATGATGATTTTCTTTATATCTCCGCTTGTATTCATGGTATATTAAAAATTAAAAAGTTGATAATGATGTTTTTGGGGTCAAGGAATCCAATAAAGACCACCCCAAGCTCCTATCTTGGTTCAAAAACTGAATATCATGCCAAATGTTATCAAAATTGATAAATTTAAGAATGTTCGACTCATCTCACCAGCCGTGTTTATTTCTTGCAGTGATAGTCACTTACAATACAAATGTGATAGTCCCTTACAATATATAAATGTTGAACAATAAGGTTTTTAAAGAATAGACTATATTTTTAAGATCAAATCTGGATATCACATATTAAGAACATGGTATAAATCACGTTCTTGGTGTCTTATTTAAAGCAAAAAACTACTGGTCCGATATTGTGAGTTGGGAAAATTTCAGCACAGCTACCCAATGGAATTTATGCATGTACTACTGATCATATAAGAGGAAGTGAAGCCTCTTTCATGTGAATAAATTGCTTCTATATCTGTCACTGGTCTTGATATAGGCTATTGTGTGATATTTGATTACACAAAGGATCAGTTTTTTGGCGTCACACTGCATGGAAAAAATGTATCCAAAACTTTAAATACTTATAGCTAAGGGTATTAGAACCCTGTTTTTGAAGTAGAAAATAAGTGCATCACTCTGATTCTGCAATACATGTCAACAACTAAAATTACAGAAGGTACAAAGAGGAAATGTTTAAAAGTTATTAAACTTTTATATTCTGCACGTTCATATTATTTTGAAGTACTTGAGTTTCATGGGGATATCTTAAAACGTTTTCTCTACAAGTGCATTTGAATAAAGCATGGTTTGCAAAAACTACATTTCAAGTTTGTAAATCCTTCATATCTATGTTTAAATACGATGGTAGTACATGTATCTAGCATAGCTAGCTTACAGAAACTTACAACCTAAGAGTTTTGTAGTCTGCAATCATCCATTTTTTGTCCCAATTGACCAAAAGTTCCAAATTTTACCAACTCGAGACACCCCCAGTCTTGCCTCCTCTCTCTGTGCATTCTACCCTTCTGTATTCTCCTTTTCTACATTTTTCCTAACTGCATCTTTTCATCCCCAGTTCCCCATACTTGTAGCTCTCATTTACATCAAATTCTCTTGCCTCCTCCTAATGAACTCCTCATCTAGAAAAGCTCTCCTGAGAGACTCCTCTATCTGCCTCTTCTTTCACTTATGGCTCCTCCCACTTCTACGTTTTCCCTCCCATACCTTATTCTCCTTTTCTACCTCTTCTCAAGCTGTGCCTCCACCCAATTATAGGTATTATCTCTTCTCAGCTATCTCTGCCATCTCCCTTTACCTCCTTCCAAGGTTATGCCTGCTTCTACTTTGCGTCCTCCCTGTTCAGTACTTTTGACTCTCGATCCCTTTCAGGGTTTTCTGCCCTCTCCCTCTGCTCTTTCCTGCACCCTCTTTCTCCATGGCCTAATATTTTGTGCATGCTTGCACTATACTACTGGCTCTTTGGGCATGGGTTTAACTCCAACCCCAAAACTCAATTTAGTTTGTGGGAAATAAAATTGAGACGGTGTTTCAGAGTACACTGAGGCAACTGAGAGACGCTGGGCATCCCTGAATTAATACAGTATGTACAAGACTCCCAGCCTTCTCATCTCTTCATCATACGGGGGCAGTGAAAATAAATATGCAGCTCCCTCCACAAGGAAGGAGGAAGAGCTTCTTGGCTGAAAAGGGTATACCAGCACAACAAAAATGTGTCAACTCCTTTATACCCTCTGCCTGCAACTTCTCCTCTGTCCATTTTTGCCTCCTGCCTAGCTTTTGCCTCCCCCCAAATATTGAAGATTTCCCTCCTTATGCTTTCCCTCCTAATGCTTCTCCCATTCTGCCTCCATTACCTCTGACTATCCCTGTTTAACTCCTCCCTGATAGCTTTTTCCTCCTCCCTGATAAGTTTTCTCTCCTCCCTCTACCTCTTGCCAAACGTATGCCTCCTTGCCTCTGCCCTATTGTCTTTGACTGTCCATTTCAGAGCTTTCTGCTTCCAACCGGTCGCCAGATCTTTCCTCCACCCTGATATGTATTCCCTCTTCCCTCCTTATGCTGGCTCCTCTGTTTGTCTACTTCCTAAATCCCCCCTCCTAGTCCGCATTCTCCCTCTTATCTCTTACTATCTCTTTCTGCCATCAATGTTTTTGCCTCTGCCCTAATGAAAGGTATTTTCTCCCCCACACTGCCTCCTTTCATTTTCTCACTCTGCTTCTTCTACCTTATCTCTGACTCTCCCTTTCTACCACTTTTCTAGCTCCTCTCTGCATCCCGACAGCCCACCCCTCCTTTCTACTTTCTCCTCGCGCTTCCTTCTATCTAATATAAGCCTATTTGCACTCTGCCTCCATCGTCATTTTATCTGACTGTCCCTTTCGGGCTCCTGTCTAAGGTTAACCAGCTCTTACCTCCTTCCCAGTACGCTGTAGGTCTCCGCACCTCCCAAGCTTAATAATGCATTCGTCCATTCTCTCTCCTCCACTATCACTCTTGCCTCCTCCCTCTCTTGTCCCCTAACCACCTTAATCCCTGTCTTATCACTTAATGCATCATACATGGTTGCCTCTTGTCTCTGAATCCCTGACCTTCATTCCCCTCTCCTATTCTCATACCTTGATCATTCATCGTTGACATAAATTTAGTCATGCAACTCCTACCATTTAAAGAACATTCTGATGAAATTTAGCTGCTCTCATTCTTTGACTGCATTAAATTAACATATCATTTTTCCCCACACTTATAGCAGATAGCTAGGATATTCCAGCTCAAGTATAGTATACCTGGCTTGGTAAAGTATATATAGCAAGTGAGTGACCTCCCCACTTGAATAAGCTGAAGGATTGGCTGGCTTATTTAGTCCGTGGAAGTCACTGACAACCTCTGGATGTTGGACACTACACTTGACCAGACATGCTTTAACTAAGAAATGACAAAAGGGAGTTGTGCAGCTCTTGGGCCTCTTGTGAGCAGCTTTGAAATAATGTACATCATGGTGTAAGCTGGGAAAAATTTCGAGAGAGCTACATGACTCGCGGCGGCCCTGGAAGTGTTGGTGTAAAATAAGCAGGTACTCTGGGCTCATTTCTTGCACTGAAACATGCATATGAGAAACAGAAAGACACCAGAAAGAATGTTGCAATTTCTAATGGACACCATATCTTCTGAATTTGATTGAACAGAGCTGTAACAAATGGCCAAGTAGTGATTAAGACAAATTCTGCTACATTATTTGGTCAAATTCGTAGCATCATAAAGATGTCCTTGTTACAATTACACAGTTGCATGCAATTATTCAAAACCTTTTGTATCTTCTTAGTATATATGTTGGCAGATGGCCTATCTCTGAAAACAGGTTATAGCACAATATTTCATATAGCCTATCACAAATTGTGTTTCACAATGCAAGAAAGGAATACGGCAAATGAGATAAGTCGAACATTCTTAAATTTATGTCAATTTTGATAACATTTGGCATGATATTCAGTTTTTGAACCAAGATAGGAGCTTGGGGTGGTCTTTATTGGATTCCTTGACCCCAAAAACATCATTATCAACTTTTTAATTTTTAATATACCATGAATACAAGCGGAGATATGAAGAAAAACATCATCGGCGGCCATCTTGGACGCCATCTTGGATTTTACCCCTTAGAATGCCGAGAAAAAAATGGCACCATATTTTTTCTGAATCTACACATCCTAAGCTTCGATTTGATATATGGTGCCAAAAATTTACAAGCGAAGTGAGCCAAATCTAAATACGCAACATATGCTCCTGCACTACAACTAGGGGGCTGCCGCCCCCAAACCCCCGCCGAATTGTGGCAAATGAATTTTTTTTAAACAATTTAGTCAAACAGTCACTGAAAATTACTGGTTTTTGATAGATAAATCTCCGACTTTTTGCGTCACAAAAAAAAGATCGTCGTCATGTGTTGATTGCGTCATGTCAACATTTCTTGCCTGGTTACAATGAGATGACGTCACGAATGTATTGTTTTCTAAATATGGTCATTTTGACAGCCCACTTAAGTGAAACATACCCGCAGGCTGGATGACTCCGAGCCCTACATTCAGTGCAGGTTGTCATTGACGCTGTCGATGACCAGTGTCTTTGTATTAAAATATTTATGATTTATGATTGGGATACATAATGATGCCATAAATACAAAGCAATCATGATTGTGATTTAAAAATGTGAATCAAAAATGTGATAGCTCAACAAAAATTCAAAAGCTGTCAGAGTAGTACAATGGCATACTCACAGAGCAGTATTCCAGGGCTTCTGATAGAGCACTCAATAGTTGGCTAAAGCCAAAACAAAAGGACTTCAAAGGAGGGTTTGTGAAAATTTCAGTCAATGTCAGTCGCCATTATGACAACAAAGTCCTGTTACCATGACAACAGCGTCATTAACACTAGGGGGCGCCTTCGATGACTGACTGCCCACGAGGGGTGCTAGAGTAGCCTTTATGCAAAGCATGCATAAGCACATTGGAGTAGGGGAGGCGGGGGTCAGAAGTCACAAAATTCAGAAAAAGCCCCAGAACAGAGCAGGTGTTTGTTAGATCTGAATGACCTTTGGCACAGTTATGCAGTATTTAGTTGACTATAGTTGTATCACATGATAGCTGCTGTGCTGTAAATAGACTTTAGTCAGTTCACAATTATTTAAGGCAAAGTCCGATGTGACTTTTTACCCCATGTCAGGGTCAAGAAGTCACAACCATGGGGTAACAAGTCACATGCAATTGATGTGAACATACAGCACTATATGATGTAATATGCAGACTTAGACTTGATAGTCGTCCTTGTGCACGAAATTTATAGTATGCCTTCCAAAGCTATCGGCATGCAATGGCAATGCACCATCAGCAAAGCCGGCGTCAGAAATTGCCCAAAGTTTGCGAAATGAAATCTTGCTGCCATGCTCTCTCATCAGTATTATTGATGATGGATGATGATAAGACTGTAAGTTAAAAGCTTCCAGTGTGGAATATTTGACTTTCCTTAGCACAGAATACTGACTGCCCGATACCCTATGGTAAAATATCACAGTGCTGGGGTGAAATGTCACAGTGTGACATTTCACCCCTCAGCCTTTTTTTTAATTCAACACATGATCATGGCAACTTGGTGACCAAATGGCCAAAAATGGGTTCACAGCATGAAAGACAATTATCCAAAAGACCTTGAAACACTAGCACAACTTCCTATGTCACAGTGACCAGACATCAATAGAGAAAGTTCAGAATCAATAAAACCTGTTTGGGACACCAAAAATGCATGAGGTGGGTGAAAACCCACTTTGCACAATGAGTATAATTTTCATATTCCCTGCAGATCTTCTTCTCATAAAAGTGTCCTAAATTTTGATTTAAGCTTAAGAATTAGGTCACTGCAAGTTGGTCAAAAAGGCCTGTGACTTTTTACCCCTGTGACTTTTCACCCCCTCTTCCCCTAACTCTCAGGTCTCAGCAGGCATGTACCAGGAGTCAATTAACAATTCATGATTTTATTTTCTTCAGCGCTTAGAATGACAATATTCTGGGAGTGACCCAGATCTATGATTCTCCTGCACTCAGTTGCATAGAAATTCATAGATCAGCAGACCTAAGAAATTCATTGAAAGCAATTAGGCCTGCATAATATAATATATGCACATCTTCCTTAGACCTTGGCTATTGCTTTTGGCAAGGGATAGTCACAGAATTAAGCATAATTATGTGGGGCTTACAACAATTATGCTGAAAAAGTCTATTGCCAAAGTTTCAGTGACGCACCATCTGATTAATTGCCTTATCCACCAGGCCACATTATTTTAACAAGAGATTAAACCTTGTTGCACAAGATCATTTGCTTGAAGCAAATACCAGTTAATGTACATTGAGAATTAGTAGAGAATAATTTTTAGCTAGAGAACTGAAAATATGATATTAGAATGATACTTGCACCACTGCCTATCTAGATTTAACTTGACAATTAAGTCCATTATGATACATAATATTACGACATAAGTTTGTTCTGAACAATTTATTCAGTGTATACAATACATTTAATCACCCAGTATGCAAATAATATATATCTTTTGAAGTTCATACATAATTTTACAAAACATATCAATCAAGAACAAAAAGTGCTGTTGGAAATTCAGGCTTGGGCATTTGCCTTGACGTCTGGGAGTTCTCTTATGCCGTCCTTTGTAATGACTCTCACTTTGAATATTGGTAAATTTACAATGAAGCGTCGCTGGATCTGAATAGATAAGAAGAGAGAGATCATGAAAAAAAAATAGATCTTGAAATGGCGAAAGGTCTCCATGTTGTCTGTCAGGATGACCTTAATAGGCTTTCACATGTATACTTGTGACACAATGGCCATTGCCCAAAAAATGAACATTATATATTCAAAATATTGTTGTGCAAAAATGTAATTGAAACATGAAAAATACTGTTAGTATTAAGATTCATCAGGTATACACCGATAGGCTAACCAGAAATTGCATCATGAGATGGCATAAGCCAAATGGATACCTTGGCATTTCATTTTGATATGTAAGTGTACAGCAAATCTAAATAATTAATGCACTCAACCCACCTCATTAACACACTTATGTAGAAGATCAATTGCCTCATTTTGAGTTAAATCTGAAAAATAAATCACACAGTTAGCTTTTTTGCATACACGTCCACATATTAATCCGGACAATGATTGATGACAAGAGCACAGACCGGCAAAAAAAAACGTTTATTTGAAAATAACATAAATGCAAGAACCTGGACATTGATTGTAAAGATATTGACACAAATTAACTTCTCAGTCCAAGAAAATAGTAATATGTACATACCTTCTTTGTAGTATTTATCCAGAATACTCAATGTGAAGAATGACCCATAGCCATGAACAGCGTAGGGCAATTTCACCATGGATGCCAAGTAATCTAGGAAGTACAATGCTGGTCCTTCATGTTCATCCTCGCCAGCTATCAACATATTAACCATATAAGGAGTCTGAAATAAAAAGGGAATAAAAATAAAAATTGCAGTTCAAAATCATCGCAGGCACCATTAGATTGTAACAGATATAAATCAAATACATTTTGATCATGATTAAAGAATTCATGTCACAGCACTTAGGTAAAGAACATTAAAGAATTCAAGTCACAGCACTTAGGTAAAGAACATTAAAGAATTCATGTCACAGCACTTAGGTAAAGAACATTAAAGAATTCAAGTCACAGCACTTAGGTAAAGAACATTAAAGAATTCAAGTCACAGCACTTAGGTAAAGAACATTAAAGAATTCATGTCACAGCACTTAGGTAAAGAACATTAAAGAATTCATGTCACAGCACTTAAGTAAAGAACATTAAAGAATTCAAGTCACAGCACTTACTGAGCTTCTGAGGGCGTCAGCAAGGTTTCTTCTTGTAAAGTTCGCTGTGGCATATGGTGAAAGTTCATAACCTGGAAAGTACATCGAAAATGATAAGTTATGTGTTATGTACCAAATGACACAACTTGTCACTTGTGTCACAGTGTCACTAGACTAGTCAATCTTTTACCGAAAGACTGCACAGGCCCAACAAAGAGGTACTATAATAACGGGAAAGAAGAAACTAAATAAACTTTTCTTTTATTAACTTTGAACTCACCATTTCTCATTTTGTACAGTTGTATATTTTTGGCAATGTATTCAGCAAACTGCATGGTGTCTCCAGCTTCACCACACACTGCCATAAGCAATTTACTACTCAACTGGAACATCTTGTCATGATCTGCAAAAATGAATGAAAGCAATGATTAATTTATGAGAAAGTATTGAATATGAATGCACTGACATCTCAATTGAATGAATTGCATTTTCTTAGGAACACACAACACTATATTATCGCTCAGTGCCGGCTTAGCAAAGCAGCAGATACACAGAACCATGCGATAATTGCAATTATAATCATTTCGCACCTTGCTTCAGGGTCATTATGCTTCTTCCTGCTGTTGTATCAGAAGCAACGAGCACAAAATCGGCCCCTTTTATCCCAATTAGACACTCCATTGTAAATAAGTTTGTCAAGTAATGGTGCCACAGGACCGCACTGAATCAATGATTTTAAACGAAATTTTATCCTGGAAAATTTAGGATCCTACTCACTAATTGTCGATAAATTATAAATTAATTAATTATTTGTGAGTTATTCTTGAGATTTAACCTCTATTTAGGTTTTAGATTGAAAAAGCAGCTCCAATTTTTTATGAGTCTCACTCATCATTGGCTGAGGAGATCACGTGCTCAAAGATTTTGAACTTGGAGCAGACGCACAGACATCATCGTCGAAAGCTTAAAGGTATCCGGATACGTTTAATCCTCGATAAAGTTGTAAGTAACTGAGTTAAGGACGTTTGATTGCTGTAGATGTTCTTGTGTAGCCGTTTTATATACGAGAATAACCTCGATTGGCCCCTAATATTGTTCCTTAGAAGCAAAAGTGTGCCAGTGTCAAGACTGTCAGTGATGCAACTTGGCAAATCATCACTCAGCCAAGACTAAGTGCTGCTGTCAGTGGTGAATGGTATTTGATTCGGCGACGTAAATGTGGTTAAAATAAAGGCAAAACGTCAACATTGTCATTGCGTGTATGTTTGGTCCATTCTCTATCTGTTGACACTGGTTAAGTCTGGCTTCCATTACCAATACCATTTCAATTGTGAATTGACAAGTTCCAAGCCACATGACTCATCGTTCAGGCATGTGTCATGTTCTAAATTAAATGGAATCAACACTGGATCAATGAAGTGACACTGTGACAGCTATGCAGTGTCACAGCAAGGGTACCGGAAGGAAACTCAAGCGACAGGAGCGGTTGAATGGAAAAGGGCAAATCATATTCGTGCCAATTTTGCGTGACAAGATGTAAAGACCAAGGATATATGCAGAGTCGGGCTCTGCCTATAGTCTGGTCAGTCTATTCACAGAGCCTGGCCCTCTATTTAATTTCGCAGCCTCTTTTTTCGCAAAGCCTTGCTCTGCGAATAGACTGACAAGGCTATTTGCAGAGCTGTTTATACAGCTGTCTATATGCAGAGCCCGGCTCTGTGAATAGACTAAGACTATTGGCAGAGCCCATGATGATTTTGGTACCTTATAATGGCAGAAACCAACAAGACAAATGAGGCTATTTGCAGTGCCCGGCTCTGCAAATAGAGGCTGCGAAATTAAATAGAGAGTCAATAATAATTTCATAATTTCCTAAAGTAAGGCAGAATAAGCTTTTTACCCCGCTGGCTATGTAATAGCCTACGGGGTACTGCAGTCCTCAATGTGACGGGTAGCTGGGGATTTCGTCAAGCATAACTCACTTTGTGTTGCTCATATTTCATTCAAATTTTGCCTGTTATCTTATTTTGTCATGCAGATGGGAATGACAAGTTTCCAGGCATTTCTAGCAATTAGATATGCGTAATTTCATGTTAGTTCAATAAATTTCAGGAAATTTTTCCACTTGACCCCCTTAGATTCGTCTCAAACATTTCTCAAACTAGCCTTTAGTAGTGTAATAGATGTGTGAATAGTTTCAGCTCAATATCTTGAACAGTTTAGTTCAGAAATATTTTCAAAACAGACTGTTTTTATGGCTTTTTTTCATATGAAAGTCGCTTTTCAAATGTTAATATTTGGGATTTCATGAAAGATACGACCTTAATTGTTTCCAGACATGATATCTGGGGTCCAGGAAGTGGCTTTGAATACCTTAAAGGGGTATCTCTCATCTTGATTTATCTCTGCAGGCATTCCAAAAGGCTCTTCCATTTGGCGTAAATTATTGATGCAACTTTTTCAATCAGCTAAAACTCTAGAACTGCATTATCTACAAACTTTTTATCTTGACTTTTTAATCTACTGTAGTAGTAAACGTAGTATGGTAAGGACTGGTCATATGAATTAATAGTTCTGGTAACGAAGTTCATCAAATTTGGGAAAAAATGCTATTTCACAGATTATCAAGCTAAAACGCCAAAATATGATGCCATTTACCAATGTGAAACCAATGCCCTTTTCAAGTGTTCATTAATGCTCATTTTTCTTTGCAAACAATACTGGAATTTATTACTTTTGTATGCATGTAACAGTATCCAAATGGTCTCAATGGCTTCACATAGAGCCAGCGGGGTTTATGTGCTTGCACGGTATTTTTCTTAAGATCAAAGGAGCACACCTTGCCCCCCTTCGGCAAGGGCAGGAGGGGCAATTGCCCCCCCCCTGCCTGCCTAGTTTTCGTACCCCTGTGTCAGAGCTTCTGTGGCTATGTCATATGTCTCCAATCTCCCTTAGCAATTTGTCACTTGTTGACTCTCAGCAAATAATCATATTTAAGGTACCTAGTGCCTCAGGTCTCTCTGTGCTATTTGTGCAGTCAACCGGAACAGCTTAACTGGTGCTAATTAGCAGAGTAGCATGGCTCTTGTTGGCGAAAGGCTTGGGGCACCCTCTGGGGATACCCCAAGGGTGGGGATACCCCGAAGTTGGGGGCACCCTGGGAGATACCCCAAAGTTGGGGGCAACCCCGGGGATATCTCAAGGGTGGGGGCACCCCCTCGGATACCCCAAGGGTTGGGGCACCCCCAGGGGATACCCAAAGATTGGGGGCACCCCCAGGGGATACGCCAAGGTTGGGGGCACCCCCAGGGGATAAGGTGGGGGCACCCCCAGGGGATACCCAAAGATTGGGGGCACCCCCAGGGGATACCCCAATGTTGGTGGCATCCCGGGGGATACTCCAAAGTTGGGGGCACCCTGGGAGATACCTCAAAGTTGGGAGCTACCCCGGGGGTACCCCAAAGTTTGGGGCACCCCCTCGGATACCTCGAAGTTGGGGGCACCCTGGGAGATACCCCAAGTTGGGGGCAACCCCGGGGATACCTCAAGGGTGGGGCACCCCCAGGGGATACCCAAAGGTTTGGGGCACCCCCAGGGGATACCCCAAGGTTGGGGGCACCCCCAGGGGATACCCCAAGGTTTGGGGCACCCCCAGGGGATACCCCAAGGTTGGGGGCATCCCGGGGATACCCCAAAGTTGAGGGCACCCTGGGAGATACCTCAAAGTTGGGGGCACCCTGGGAGATACCTCAAAGTTGGTGGCTGCCCCAGGGATACCCCAAAGTTGGGGGCACCCCCAGGGGATACGCCAAGGTTGGGGGTACCCCCAGGGGATACCCAAAGATTGGGGGCACCCCCAGGGGATACCCCAAGGTTGGGGGCATCCCGGGGGATACCCAAAGTTTGGGGCACCCTGGGAGATACCTCAAAGTTGGGGGCTGCCCTGGGGATACCCCAAAGTTGGGGGCACCCCCTCAGATACCTCGAAGTTGGGGCCACCCTGGGAGATACCCCAAGTTGGGGGCAACCCCGGGATACCTCAAGGGTGGGGGTACCCCCAGGGGATACCTCAAGGGTGGGGGTACCCCCAGGGGATACCCCAAGGTTGGGAGCACCCCCAGGGGATACCCAAAGAGTGGGGGCACCCCCACCGGATACCCCAAAGGTGGGGGCATCCCGGGGTATACCCCAAAGTAAGGGGCACCCTTTGAGATACCTCAAAGTTGGGGGCACCCTTGGGATACCCCAAGGTTGGCTGCATCCCGGGGGATACCCCAAGGACGGGGGCACCCCCAGGGGATACCCCAAGTTTGGGGGCACCCATGGGGATACCCCAAGTATGGGGGCACCCCTGGGGGTAACCAACTTGGGGGCAAATCCGAGGATACCCCAAACTTGGGGGCACCCCCGCGGGGATACCCCAGGGTTATGGCGAGGGGGCATCCCTTGGGATACCCCAAGGTTGGGGGAACCCTCTCCCCCCGGGGGATACCCCAAAGTTGGGGGAACCCCTGGGGATACCCAAGGTTATGGCGACACCCAGGGGATAACCAAAGTTTGGGTTCACCCCCGGGGATGTCCCAAAGGTTGGGGGCACCCCTGGGGATGTCCCAAAGTTGGGGCACCCCACGGGGATGCCCCAAAGTTCGGGGCACCCCCGGGGGATACCCCAAGGTTGGGGTCACCTCGGGGGATACTCCCAAGGTTGGAAGGGGGGGGGGGGCTTAGGGCAGTCCTTAGTTTTTCCGCATAGGAATTGAGCCACTGTTTGAGTGAAAGCTGCAACATTTCGTCCCTGTGGGACAGATTACGATACATCGAGTGATCCCATATCCTATGCTGCCTCTAGTTTGTATAAATGTAGTAGGCTAGTAATTCTAACATTTGTCCCACTCATCAGATCAATTGACAAGTTACCAAGCGTCCAAGCCGGATGTTTTTAACCACTTCTGGTGAATGCGCGAGTGACTCTGAACTGATACACAGGTAGGCATATCCAGGGCTTTGGAGTCGGAGTCGGGAGTCGGAGTCGTGGAGTCGGAGGTTTTTGGGTGGAGTCGGAGTCGGAGTCGAACTTTGTCTTTCAGGTGGAGTCGGAGTCGGAGTCAGAAATTAAATTGATGACTCCTGACTCCTACAAATAATCAAAATAATTTACAAAAGCACAGTTACAAAAATTCGAAATGTTTCTCAAAATTTCTTATAGAAGTATTCATATAAAAAATCCAATGAAAACTTTGTAGAACTACTTTTTCTCCCCTGTTAATCATGTAATATTTGTGTGCAATAATGCCGATAAGCGGAGTCGGGAGTCGGAGTCGTAATTCAGGAGACCTAAGGAGTCGGAGTCGGAGTCGCTTTTCAGAAAGCCAAAGGAGTCGGGAGTCGGAGTCGGTTCACTAAACACCCGACTCCAAAGCCCTGGGCATATCATCAGAGTTCAAGTGAATCAATTAATGAAATTGCATTCTCCCTTGAAATTTTAGAATGCTTTCGTTTCTAGAAAATTGTATGCCCGAATCAAATCTTAGCTGGAACACTGAGTGACTTGACACATCACTTATTAATGGAAGTCTATCCAATTTGCGATGGAATTGTTTAAATAAAAAAAGGATGGGAGTCACAGGACACATCCTCTTCATAGTTCTTTCTCTTACATGATGATTCTTGAATTTGTTTGTAGAGCCTCCACCATGGCGGTCAACGTGTATTCCACAAGTGCCACTCAAGACAACATGAGTCGACACGACATGATTGCTTGGATCAATGATACTTTGGTGTCATCATTTGTTAAGATTGAAGATTTATCGACAGGTATTTCTTTTTCTTTCTGTTTTCTTTTTTATTCTCTTGAGATGTATTGAAAACTGGTGGATACTTATTCATTCCTTGATACCTTGCAGGGTCTGCCTACTGCCAGTTCATGGACATGCTATTTCCAGGTGAGTTATATTGATAGGGAAATTTAACTGGGAATATTTTGCATACATTTCTTGCCACATTTCTATGATATTAATGTAAAGTCTATATTAATAATGTATTATATTTCACTGTTCTTCCAGCAATGTTTTAACTTTGCATGGCGTAAAGGACTTAAACTTCCATTGCTGTGGTTAATGGAAGACTCAGAATGTTCAACTTTCACTTACTGACCCAGTGACCCTATTAATCCAGAAAGGGTGTTCTTCCCTCAGTTCCCTGAGAGAATATTAATATTTTTGATTTGAGTCATTGCAAAGGTGAAGTTAGTATTGGTACATGTTCATTTTTAGTGTGTGGTAAAGTTGACCGACTCCACCAATATCGTAACTGACACATGGCCGTACTGCTGGCCGCCATAGCAGAACTTCACTGTCCATCTATTACATTGCAGGATGTTTGCCAATGAAAAGGGTGAAAGTCAATTCGAAGCTTGAGCATGAGAGTATTGCCAATTTCAAGCTTCTTCAAAATGCCTTCACTAGACAAGGGGTGGACAAGGTGAGAGTAGGGAGGGTTCTTAGCCTGCCCCTCAAAGGGAGTCAACGCTCATTTCACCCTCTCACCCTCGTAGAAAGCAATCATCCTCTCTGAATCATCTTGTTGCCTTGTAGTTGAGTCGTTTACTACCATAGGTTTAAGGTTTCTTGGCACCCTAACCCATTGCAAATTCTGTTGGTGATCTACTCGCAAAGGAGCGAAAGCTGAATTATAAATTGTGGAAACGACTTCTGCGGAAGTTTCACCTTTGTGTTCCTAACCTTGGATGAGGGCGTTGGGGTCAGCTGGGGGCTTGACTGCATGTGAATTGCTTGTGTGTTTGGCTGTTGGATTCTCTGTGAGCAATGGCTGCATTTGGCGATGGCATGATGTGTCACTTGTGTCTGGGACTTGCAGTGTTGTTCCCCGTGTGCTAACTACAGAGGTAGCCAATGGCTTTGGGTTGTTTGGGGGCTTTTTGGTGGCATCATCATCACTCTAACCGCCTTTGGATCCTCCCGGAGCCTCAGAGATGCAGTATAGAGCTGTGTCTGGGTCTTTCGCTTTTGTGTTTATCATCTGTAGGATGTGCTCTTTCTCAAGGCATATCGCAGTCATTTTCATGTGTACTAAATCGCAGCTAACCAAGTTAATGTTGCCTGTTTTCAGGTTGCCTACTTTTAAAAAGAGTCAAATTTAACGCAAAGCTAGAACATGAGAAAATAGACAACTTCAAAGTGCTACAGAGCTCGTTTGGCAAGATGGGTGTAGACAAGGTGAGTGGGATGTTGAAGGCCGAGCGCCCACTGCAACCACTTCCCCAGCTCTCGTTCAGCCTAGTTGTGTACTGTCCCTGTCGAACCAGCATGCATGCCCCCTCCTTTGTATTGCCGGCTTTTTTTGGTTAATGCTTCTTTTGGATATATATAATTAGTGCGGTGCCGTTGCTTTGCCCTAACTCAAGTCATGCTGGTTCTGTTTGGTTCTGTCTGGTTTGTTTGTAGTGGTTAAGTGCTTGTAGTGTAAGTTTGTAGTATGGTATGGTAAACTCTTGTTATGGTTCTGTATTATTAGTTTGTAGTTATAGGCATTGCATGCACAGACATAAGAAACTTGGGATAGTCTTTTATGTTAATGCGTTTTATTTTGCCAATTATGTTGAGTTCACTGTTTATGGAATTGATGGTACTTTTTGTCTTGGTGATTGGACCTTTATATAAAGTCATCAAGCATTAGGCCTACTTGCCTATCAAGGAATGGTTAAACTGAATGGAAAATTAAGAGCTTCTCTGTGAAATCTAAGACTGGATGATAAGGATAATCTTTTCTGTTGAAATTCAAACATGGCGTTCACTGTTAACAAAGTTTGGGAATTCTCTTCCCGAAAACTTTCTCTTGTTGGCAATTATGTTGTTAAGAAATTTAGAGAATAGATGGTGATGGATTTAAGCTTTTGCTACTAACATTGACTATTTCTGCTTTTGAGTCTTTGTTCTCTACATCATTCATACCTGATTATCAATCATACGCCGACTAATTCTAATTCTTTCTTGCAGTTTTTGGTTTTGGCATTATTCATTTGAAGCTGCTATTTTGCATGTTAGCTTTAACTATTTGCACTCTTTAACACTAACAAAGACTTGCTCATATCTTCATTGTTTCTACTTTTCATATCCATTTCTGAGTGGGAGCGTACTTGTTCTGTAATTGTCCATTCTGCATTTTCAGTCTATTCCACTTATGCATTGTTTACTAAATGTGTCTGTTTCTGATACACAGATTATTCCAGTAGAAAGACTAGTCAAGGCAAAGTTCCAGGACAACTTTGAATTTGTTCAGTGGTTCAAGAAGTTCTTCGATGCCAACTACGATGGAGCGGAGTACGATGCCCTGGCAGCTAGAGGCGGAGAGCCCATGGGGTCGGCGGCTGGCAAGAGTGGCTTGGCCGGAAGAGCGGGTGCAGCCAGAGCGAGACAACCTGCCGCCCCAAGACCTGCTGTCCAAAAATCACCCGCTGTCAACAGAACTGCTGCCCCAGCCGCCAGACCAGCGAAAGCAGCCAACAGTGCAGCAGGAGACGCCCAGAGTCAAAGGGTCATCGGAGAACTCACCGCTCAGGTCGGTTTCTCTGTCCTAATCCCAAATCAAATTAGATTGTTGTCATAGAAAATTTATCATTGCTGTGTCTTTCGCCTGTCCTAATTAGCCTAGCGAGTGCAGAAATACAGGATGTTAAGCCCCATTCACCCGTCCCTCCATTTCTCTTTCAGCATGTTCAGTTTAGCTAAATTCTGTTGTTAATTTTCAGGTTGAAGAAATGAAAATATCAGTAGCAGGGTTAGAAAAAGAAAGAGATTTCTATTTTGGAAAGTTGAGAGATATTGAAGTTTTGTGTCAAGAAGGTGAAGATGCAGAATCGAATCCCGTTCTCAAAGCTATCATTGATATTTTATATGCTACAGAGGTGAGTCAAATTCAGTGAAATAAAAAATTTCTTCGAAATTAAAAAAAAAGAAACTGAGACTACGCTAAGAGGGGCTGCGGAATTTCAACAAAATTAAGTAACTAAAACATTTGAATGCACATGCTGGCCTGTTGCTAATAGCGAACCCTGAACTTGCAGGATGGTTTTGCGGCCCCAGATGAAGACATAGAAGGCTACGAAGGGAATGGAGATGAAGAATACTAGGCATTGTGTGTAAATCTGCTGGCTCAACACTACAACATACATGCACACACAACAAACGGTGACAACAATCAAAAAACGATGAACTCTGCCCACGAACTATGAGGTTGTCAGCCTCTGTGTAACCACCTTATGAACCACCTTGCTGTATTAGCCATATTCCTGTCTTGTTCTGCAAACTTCTCTGTACCTGCATAAAACATGAAAGTTCAAAGGATTATGGACGTTTATTAGATTTCTCTCTACTTTACTGCTGTTGCTTGTTATCGGAAATGCATATTGTCAAGGGGATTCTTTAAAAGTAATGAAAGCATTCTTCTAAGATTTCTGCTACTCAATGCATTGCCAGGTTTTAAAAATGATTATGCATTATTATAATTTATAGATAGCTTTTTTCATAGCCTGCAGATGATATTTATTTCACAACCGATCTGATGCAATGAGCACCTTTAAGTTGTCTTGGTTGCTTGGAAAGTACTTCCTTTTGTTAAACAAACAAAGATGGTATGGTATCATTGGTATGCATGACAAATTGATAGATAATAGATCTGATGTTAGAGTCAAATCTTGTCCATCACTTGAATTGTGTCATTTTCTTGTAAATATCGATTCATTTGTGATAACTTGTACTGGTATTTGATAATGATCACTTTGAGCGTCAGCCGAGGACTTAAGCCGTGGAATTAAGCCGTGGAAGTGGAAGCTGTGAACACGACACCCTGGCTTGAATGGCTTGAATGCAATGTAGAGGTTTGCACGTCAACTTGGTTACTTTTCAAGTGTAGTCTTACTTTTATTTTATCTTCAACAACAATTGGGAAACAGGCCAAATATTTAATGTCATGCTTGTGGTGGAAAGGTCTTCTTTAAATGCCGTTATTTTAAAATCAGATATTTTCTGAACTTGTTGTCGCCACTTTGCTAACCCTGTTGTGACTTGCATGTACTGCTTTAACTATTTATAACTTTGTGTCACCTTGTGGGCTAATGAGTCTGTTGCATTGTATATATCTAAAGTGCTGTTAATGCCTGGTTAAATTTTAATCTCAGTATTGTCAAGTCTTGCTTTAATAGTCCCATGACATGGTGGAACTATCTCATAGAACATTTAGGAATTTATATATTTATGACATTTATGACATGTTCTATGTAACTCCCAAGACAGGTTTCTCAAAAACTTGTATGTTGCAATATTGTATCGAAAGTGTATTCCATAATATCATTGTGATTTATCAGACAGTTCATTATTTTAGTAATTGTGAATAGAACTTCTATGATGAATTTATAACTAGCAATACTGCAGTCGATTTTTTAGCACTTGTTGCATGGCATTTCTTCTGCACAGCTGGTTCTTCCTCTGCGAATTGACGATCTGTGTGACCAATTTAAAGCTCAATAACTAAAGAGTGAATTTTTGTATCAGGTGAGATTAGGTGTCCTCACGTTTCCATTTCTCGCACAATACATCATAAACCGTTTGTCTCAAAAATATATTAGGCCTAAAGTATGGTCTTGTTATGATTCAAGTCAATTTTATGCTTGCAAATTGTGTATAATTTAGGTCTCCAAAAAAGTATAATGTACTAATTAAAACAACTGATACAAATAAACTTTTGTCATTTAAGATTTCCTGCTTGTTATCTACCACAACAGGTGGCCTGGTAGGTAAAGCTTTCATTTTAAGTGACTTTGCATGCTCCCCCTCTGACTGTCTGCAGATTAATTCAAACTCAGCCTGCTCAGTGTTTTGTAAGTTCGCCAAATGCCTGCCTCGCTTGTTTATGCCTAATGGAAAGTGTTCTTCAATGCGAACATGTGAATTCCATTTGCCGCTTGGTCTTTGAAATCTAAAGATGTTACAAACTAATTTGAGAGAGTATGTACTGTTCAGATTGAAAGTTTTTTGGTACTTCTTTTTTTCGGGACTTAATTTTTGCGGATCTTTATGGAAAATGCCTACATCAGCTACGAAAGCATGTGAGTGTCATTCTTAACACTTGTCTTCCACATGGGATGAATATGTTGAGAACTTTCAATGTGAATATCGATAAAAATCACAATTTTGCGGCTTGCATCTCTGGACCTGGCTTTTGTTGGATCCGTCTTAATACCTGTGCAAGAGAATGAAAATGTTTTATGATGAAAGCATGTGAATTTCATCCAATAACATAACACTAAAATGTCTGCCCAATGGCATGTGAATTTCATTGAATCAAGGAGGAAAAAGGTGGATCATTCTCACTTCTTTGTTGTCCGTTTCTAGTATTTTGAGGTATTAATATTTCTTCGGGGGAAAAGGTATCGTGAAAATGTTTAGCAACAAGAGCATGTGAATTTCATTGCATCAAAGATGAGAAATGAACATTCTCATAAAGTTCCGCGTTTGTGGTATTTTGAGATGTGAGGATTTCATCAGGAAAATGATCTGTCCATTTCATGAAAATGTTTAGCAACAAGAGCATGTGAATTTCATTGAATCAAAATGAAAAAAAATATTCTCATAAAGTTCTGCGTTTGTGGTATTTCGAGATATGAGGATTTCATCAGGAAAATGATCTGTCCATTTCATGAAAATGTTTAGCAACAAGAGCATGTGAATTCCATTGAATCAAAGATGAAAAGAACATTCTCATAAAGTTTTGCGTTTGTGGCATTTTCGAGATGTGAGGATTTCATCGAGATAATGATCTGTCCGTTTATGAAAATGTTTAGCAACAAGAGCATGTGAATGTCATTGAATCAAAGATGAACAAAAAACATCCTCTTAAAGTTCTGCGTTTGCGGCATTTCGAGATATGAGGATTTCATTGAGAAAACAATTGTCTGTATCATGGAAATATTTAGCAACAAGAGCATGTGAATTTCATTGAATCAAAGAAAAAAAAAATTCTCATAAATTAAGTTCAGAATTTGTGGTATTTCGAGATATGAGGATTTCATCGGGAAAATGATCTGTCCATTTATGAAAATGTTTAGCAACAAGAGCATGTGAATTTCATTGCATCAAAGATGAAAAAAAAACATTCTCATAAAGTTCTGCGTTTGTGGTATTTCGAGATGTGAGGATTTCATCGGGAAAATGATCGTCTATATCATGAAAATGTTTAGCAACAACAGCATTTGAATTTCATTGAATCAAGGAAAAAAAAAATTCTCATACATTAAGTTCAGAATTTGTGGTATTTCGAGATATGAGGATTTCATCGGGAAAATGATCTGTCCATTTATGAAAATGTTTAGCAACAAGAGCATGTGAATTTCATTGCATCAAAGAAGAAAATAACATTCTCATAAAGTTCTGCGTCTGTGGTATTTCGAGATGTGAGGATTTCATTGGGATAATGATCTGTCCGTTTCATGAAAATGTTTAGCAACTAGGGCATGTGAATTTCATTGAATCAAAGATGAAAAAAAAAACATTCTCTTAAAGTTCTGCATTTGTGTAATTTTGAGATGTGAGGATTTCATCAGGAAAATGATCTGTCCATTTCATGAAAATGTTTAGCAACAAGAGCATGTGAATTTCATTGAATCAAAGATAAAAAAAACATTCTCTTAAAGTTCTGCGTTTGTGGCATTTCGAGATGTGAGGATTTCATCAAGATAATGATCTGTCCGTTTCATGAAAATTTTTAGCAACAAGAGCATGTGAATTTCATTGAATCAAAGATGAAAAAAAAAACATTCTCTTAAAGTTCTGCGTTTGTGGCATTTCGAGATGTGAGGATTTCATCAAGATAATGATCTGTCCGTTTCATGAAAATTTTTAGCAACAAGAGCATGTGAATTTCATTGAATCAAAGATGAAAAAACATTCTCGTAAAGGTGTGTGTCTGTGGTATATTGAGATGTGAGAATTTCATCGGGATAATGATCTGTCCGTTCCATGAACATGTTTAGCAACAAGAGCATGTGAATTTCATTGCATCAAAAATGAAAAAAACATTCTCATAAAGTTTTGTGTTTGTGGCATTTCGAGATGCGAGAATTTCATCGAGATAATGATCTGTCCGTTTCATGAAAATGTTTAGCAACAAGATCATGTGAATTTCATTGAATCAAAGATGAAAAAATAAATAAATAATTCTCTTAAAGTTCTGCGTTTGTGGTATTTCGAGATGTGAGGATTTCATTGGGAAAATGATTGTCTATCATCAGGATCATGAAAATGTTTAGCAACAAGAGCATGTGATTTTCATTGAAAAGACAAGATCTAGACACTTCTGAAATACTTGGTTGTTGTACTATACCTCCACTCCCAGTTGTTGTACTATACCTCCACTCCCAGAAGTTTGTTTTGATTGCGTTTTATGGTCCATGAAGGCTGAAGCTCTCACAATTTGCTTTCCCCAATAGGTCTGCTTTTACGAATCTGTAATCTCAATGAAGACATTGCTGTTTTTGGTTGTAATTTTTGTTTTGAAGATTTAAGTAAATGTTTGAGGGATATCACAGCAGTTTGCGTAAATTGGTTTTGCACATCTTAACATGGTTGAACCATTTGAAAGAGATATTAATTCGCAATTGATGGAGCAGTTTCTGCTTCTTTGACGCCTAATTTGTCCAATCCATGCCGACAATTTATGTATTCCGATTGGTTGAGCCAAGAGAGGGCCTTTGCTGATGCAACAGAGACAGGCTAGGACTGGTAACCACTCGTAAATTTTTTAATGATCCAAGTAAGATCACTCTAAGAATGAACACTATACCAGAGCGAGTCCAGCTGCCAAATGTGACAATGTTTTGAAGAAGGGTGTCATTGATTTTTATGCAAATCTCCCAAATACTTGTGTAGTGATGTAGCTTAGACTTCAAGAATGTGCCTGTGGGCCCAACTATAGTATGATTTTAACTGGTCAGTCTGGCTTATTTACTTGAATATAGAGTGCGAATTAATGCAACAGTTATGTTAATCAAATATTGAACAGCCAAGATTGAAAAGCAAGGCTAGCAATATTATGGAAATCATAGCTTTAATACATTACCAAGTTCATAATTTGTTTACAGAAAATTACACATTTCCCCAAAACAAAATGGACTAGACACTATTCAACAGAATTCCATCATCAGATATTAAGTAACAAATAACCATAAAATATCTGAAAGACCAAACAGAATAAATGCTTGGAAGACAACATTTTAACATAGCATGCATATGATATTTTATCTAAATATTGCAAAATAGTTCACTAATTTTTTATGGAAAATCAATAAATATTCACTATAAATCCCACCATAGCCTGATATTCATACAAAAAAACTAGGCTGAACTGCTAAATGACATGGTTAAGATAGATTAAAACATCAATGTGACCTTTCCAGTTATTAAAGTTTCTGTAAGTTTTAGCACTAAATATTACTGGATTTTGTGATACTTGATCAATCAATGGCAATAAGGGATTAACTTCAATAAATACTATTAAATACATTTTGTAATATATTATTATATTCCATAAATAAGCACGTCATTCACAAATAGAACATATAATCACAGCCATAAATTCATATCACAAAAGTGGAGAATCAACCTCATTAAACGTTTTCTCCTCTCAATGGAAGATGCTGATATGTGCTTTCAAGCAATTAAGTCTTCTTTGATTTGAACACATTTGCAAAATTGTAAAAAATTTCACAATGGCTTTTTTTGTAATCGTCAACAACAGACGTCAATCAGCATGCAAAACCTGATTATTAAAAACGGTTAGTTTACGATCTGAATACAAACGTGCAGATAAATATAGCAGTCAAAAATGATGCAATTAATGAAAACAAAACATTCAAGAAGATACTTTCACCAGAACAAAAGAAAAAAATAAAACAAGATTTACGTGACAACTTCGTTGTCCAAAATAAATAACGAAAAAAATAACAAAATACACAATCATCAACAATTCATAATTCCGTCAATAGCCGCATTCAAATGCAGATATAACACACAACCAACGTCAATCAGTCCACTCGCACACAACTCAACCACACATTCTCTTTCAATCATTAAAAATAAGCAAGTGAGATTGACCTGAGACATGATCACAATTAATTATCACAAAGCCAATAATGTCATTCAATTGAGTCTAGTGATTACTTAACAAATGCTGTCGTACGCTGAACAACAAATCTTGATCCTCATCATCAGAAACGTCATCGAACCTCTCCATGGCAACGTACTGCGCAGTCTTTGGCACATGCATAAGTACATTGTCGCTAGGCGGCACATTTTTGGCTGAAGTGGCAGGTTTTTGGCTTGGCCCAGCAATGGCTGGCTTCTGTGATGGTGCACATGGTGATTTAGTGTTTGGAAGACTTAGCGATAGCACATCTGAACTTTGAGCTAATGGCGTTGCAGAGGCTAAGGAGTCTGAATGAGACGGCGTATTGTGCATTGAATTGGAAGGTCCTGCATCAGTCAAAGATGTATTGATTGGAACGGAATGTGAAGCACCGTTATAAGCGAGGGCGTCGCTGGCTAGCAGCCCAGTCTCTTCCGTTACGTTCCCAAGACTGGTCTCTTCAAAACCCCCTTCTTGATTTTGCTCTTCTATTTGCATTCGTAACCATCTCTTGTACGCTTTCTTTTCCTCTCCGTAACAACACATGTACTCAAATGTTTCGTATAAGGCCATGACAATACAGAAGGCCCCTGTCAGCACAAGTATCTGGAATACAACAAGGGCAGTATTAGTGATGGAACTCAGTCAATGTAGCCTAGGCTATTGAAGTTGCATTCCTTTTCTACTTAAATACATAAACAAATGTAGTTATTGCAAGGGCATACCTTCAACATTTTCTCTGATATTCTCTCCACCGGGGGCTGCTGGACTGGAGCAGGGTAGCACTTGGTTGTGACATTGTCATACAACGACTTGCCATCTGCTGCATGCCTCACTTGTCTGCAAAAATAAGCAAGGAAACTACTTACCATCTCAACACCTCCTTATATTTTACATTGATTTGGGCATGCATAGCAGTGGCAAAATACTTATTTGGGGACCAAAGTCGCACTAAATGGTCCAAGCATAGTAAAACAACTTTAGAATTCCCCTATGACAGCAAATTTGTGCATGTGTAATTCACTCTTCATCACAATTACACACAGCAAATGCCTACGCCATATAAAGCAATGATAAAGTGGCAAATGATCTGATCTTCAAAATGTCTTGGAAATGTTTCTTCTCTTTGTTCTCACCTAATTCGCTTCTTGAACTGCGCAGGGGTCATTGGCGAACCATATAATTTCAACTGCCAGGACGCCACTCTCCCACGACTGTAAAGGGTGTCACCTGCAGAAAGAGTGTGGATTTTGTAACCTGATGGATTCTTTTATGAATTTCAGCTTATATGATATTATAATATTGCTCTAACACATTATCTGAAGAGGCCACTCACTTTCATCCTGGACAAACAGCCTCCAAATTCCCAGGGGTGATTCTCCCCAGCATCTCACGGTGCTGAACAACCAACCATCAAACCCATCTTTGCTTCTGTAACACAAATTCATATAAGTAGCTATTATAGAATTCAGTACTTGGCACTAGGTAGTAGGTACGCAATTCATCATAAATTTTAAACATCTAATTCAAGGATATCTCATAATCTGATTATTCAGGACACTTTTCATCTCAGGCAGCAGTTCATTACTTCAATAGATAACACCGTCAGCTGACTTCCTTGAGCATAAGTCCAGCGGAATACAATGTAACAGGCCAACATGTATAAGTCGTATAATGTAGGTCTAATATTATTTTATCCAGCACCTATTCCAGATAACTATCTGCTCACTGGCTGTCACCATGCCGTGACGGTTACCAAGGTGAACGACATTTATACCAATCATAAGATGGATGGCTGATTGGGGCTTTCACGTCCTGTATTTACGCACTTGGTTAGCTAATTAGGGAAGGAGGAGGACATGGCAAATTCGGCAATGAGGTGAAAGATTATTGAAACAGCCATCCAATATAGGCCCAAGTGACCCGGCAAGAGCTGGATTCGAACCCTGGACCCAGCGATCGGCAGCCCAGCACGCTACCACTAGACCAACCCTCCCCCCTACGAATCATAAGAAGAGTATTTCCAACAAGAAATCTTTTTATAGGCCTAAGTAAAGATCAAAGTCTAGGGTTACAGAGTCAATTACTCACTTATCTTTTTCTCTCCTAGTGGCTAACACGGACGTGGTCCCACTTGGGCAAGAGAGGCGGATCTTGAGGCGACCCCTTTGTTGGTGCTTTATTGTAATCTTCACCTGTACATATTCCATGCTGAACAGATTATATCCATCCATCATTGCAGCAGTGACTGAAACGAGCAAGTAGATGAAATTTAAAGTTCACAACGTGATATTTATAGCAGGGTTTCTGTTGGGGTTCTCAAAGAGTGGGTCCTGGGGACCCAGTCAGGTCTGAAAAAGTGGGTCCCCTTCAAAATTTATGTGTCCCGTCGCACGTTTATCAGTATTTTTTGTGGAAAATGTCACAGTGATCATCAATTAAATTTTTGAGATATTGGAGTAGTACATGTAGTATATATGGAGGTTTCTTGGGATTACTTTGGAATACTTCCTCTACCAGTTCACTTTATGAACATATTTCGTTTTGCAAACTATTTAGAAAACATGATTGATAATAATTGAAAATGTTGCAAAGCAGTCAGTCCATAATTTTTGAAAAGGTATGTATTTTGGTTGCGTGCTCTTGTTTCTGCAGGAGTGTCCAACCTACAATCTACATAGTTTCTATGGGCACCCATCAACATCTGAAGTTCAGTACATTTATTACTTGGCCTATGTACAGTGAATCTGTGGCTGGATTGCAAGGCCTGCCATAAGTTTCAAGAAGTCATTTTTACGTTTTGCAAAAGTGGGAAAACAAAAAGAAAAAGTTACCTTTGACAGTTCATAAAATACTGACACTAAAACTGTTTCTGTCATTACTAATTCCATTCCAGAAACATGCAATGCTTTGCACTGATTGCTATGCCAAGAAACTTCAGACTTGAAGTGACGCATCACGGAAGGGACTGAATTGCAATTGAGTGACTCTTCAAGGTGTGAAACCACCAAGAGGTTTTCAGAGCAATTGTGAAGTCATGATTGCAATCATGGATTGACTGACACTTAGGATTGAACAGTGCTGGGCAACGCAAACAAAATTGGACTTCCACAAATGCAAATCAGCAAACCTGATCTACAACTTCCACAAACGCAAATCCGCAAACTTTTTGAAATTTGACAATAGCCGGTGCAAACGCAAACGCAAACACAAACGCAAACCATAATCGCGATAAATAGGCCTAAATGTTGCTACAGACACAAATTTAGTTTAAATATGAGATGGTCATAGGCATTTGACATTGGCCAATTACTTGACTAGGCTTAAAAATTTAATGACATTCGCAGAAAATATTACTGTTCATCAATATATAAATATATAATTGCTCTTTGCAACAAAATCCAAACATATATAGGCCTATAATGCCCTATATATTGAATAAAGCCTTGCGGCAGGTTCATTAATTATGTCTCACTGCAGCCTGTGCTTCATGCTGTGCTTCATGCTGTATTCACTGATCTCTATAGAGATCAATGGCTGTATTGATGCTAGCATGCCACATGTAGCGCCATCTATACCATACCTTAACTTGACCTTTTTAAAAAGTATTTTTATTTTTTGTTTGAAGGTAATATGAAGCCCCAAGGTACACCAAATGAAATTGCCTTCTGTGCCACGCTATTCTGATGGAATCTTAAGCTTCCCAAACTTGTGGAAGCATTGTAATGATGAATCAAAGTGGGAATTCAATATGATCCAAAGATTGATGTGCAGTTTCTTATAAAACGTCCATCTGGCCATAAGTAATGCAGTTTGATAGTTTGCATTTTGCGCAAGTTCATTCCGCAAATACAAAGCGCAAATTTGATTGGCAGTCAGTGCAAAATGCAAACTTCAAACGATTAAGGACTTCCGCAAATTGCGGAGGTTGCGGTTTGCGGAAGTGTTTGCGAAGGTGCCCAGCACTGGGATTGAAAGCCTGACCTCTCAGTGCGTCCTGGGGACCCACACACTGCTTTAAAAGTGCGTCCTTTGCTAAAACAGCGAGTTTTTTGGTGATAGGGACGGCGTCAACAGAAACCCTGATTTATAGCATGTTCTAGATAAGAAGGATTCAAATAGGCCCGAGTATTCCTGAACAGAGCAAAGTCATCACAGTGAAAATAGCCATAGTCAAACTTTTACTGGCAAGGTTTGTGTTAAATTAAATTAATGTATTGGAAATCTTTGTCCAACTCAACATCAAATTCTAAACAAAGCAAAATGATCTCAAAAGAACACAGAACAAGTATTTACGGACATACAATGGTATCCATGACCTGCGAAATACAGAGTTATAAAACTTATTAAATATGTGAATATGAATATAAGTGATAAGGAACAAATTAAATTGTTCACTTACTTGTGTAGTTGAAATGAAGTAACTTGTTATTGGGCGGAATGTCTTTGTTGGGAAGGAATTCTTTGGAAGAATAACTGGTGAGCCAAGGCACTGGAGTCCATACCTAACAATATTAAACAGGGTTATGTTCATTTCTATGCCATCTTGTTTACTATTAAATGTATGTGATGTTGTGATCAGAAACATCTCGACATACCTTTGCAGCATTAACGAGTTTCCAGGCATTCATGAGACCGAATCCGTGCTTGTGGCTGTGGTGCAGACCGGCTGCATTCCTCTGCCACTGGCCGGGATCAACGTCAACCTGAACAGAAAGAGAAAATTTCATTCAACAACTTGTGACATCAACAGCTGAATTGCGTAGGAGAATCAGGCCTCCTAGCAGCCCTCCCGAAAAAAGTAGGAGTTTGGCCAAGAAAAAGTAGGATCATAAATTGTGGGAAAGTAGGAGCCTATTTTCGGGCATATTTGGCCCCAAAAACATGACAAAGGCAGTGTTGGAGGTCTCGAGGCCGGCCTCGTCCTCGAGGCCGGCCTCGGAGCCATATTTTGATGGCCTCGGCCTTGGCTCGGTCTCGGATGCCAAATCCTTGGCCTTGCCTCGGTCTCGGGTGTCTTTGGTTAAGTGATGGAGGCCTCGGGACCGGCCTCGTCCTCGAGGCCGGCTCATGCCTCAGTCTCGGCCTCGGATGCCCCGGCCTCGACTACATCACTGGACAAAGGGACAAGATATTGTCGTCGTCTCTGACACCTTCATTGAAAACTAGACAATTTTCGCCTCAAGATAAGTTCCAAAACTTATTCAAAGAATACATAATGAGCCTTCAAAATTTTTTCAATCAAATGTTCGAAATTTCTGACTCAAAGCTTGAACCTTGTACGACGATGAGACAAGATTTGCCAGTTCATTGAAGTTTAGCCTTTCTGGATTAAAAAAAAGTAGGACTGGCTAAAAATAGTAGGATGATTCTGCTAACATCCAAACACCGTGGACGATTCAGCTAAAGATTGCAACCTCTAGCCAAAGGCCATGGATCAAGGTGTTAGAACCAGGGAGGGAGTGCACAGGGTAGTGAGCTATTTATAGACACACAAGGCATCACAGTGCCTCATCAAGCCCCTGGTGAGAACTCTACATGATATGAGAAGACCTTGAGATGAGATTACGTACCTTGACAGCAGAAATGACGATGATGTGCTGGACGTCCCTCCAAGTCAGACACGGCTGAACCTGCAGCATGAGAGCCACCATTCCAGCAGCTAGGGGGGCCGCCGCACTTGTCCCACTGTGCATGTTGGTGCAGCCAGAGCTGTTGAAGGCATACCAGTCTGTGGTAGTCTATTAAAGGAAGAACATGCATTTCCAGTAAAAGCAAGGAATATTTGACAACCATGACAGATTTTAATCAGATCATATTTGCATCATTTTTACATCTTGGCAATTGACCGCTATCACAAGAGAACCTCATCTGGTATTATGAAAAATAATTAAGACATAGCTCGAGCTGTGGACATTAGCAAAGCCTCAACAAAGTAATAAAATTTTTTGATAATCAAATCTTAAATTTTGCAAAATTGAAATTAGCAAAATATTTAACTGCTAAATAGAAAGTATATTACACTCTATTCAGCACTTCAATTGTTCAATTTTATGTTGGTGAACAGAACATATTAGCCTATGGAGTATGGAACACTAAAATTCTGGACAAAAAAAGTAGGAGCACTTACAATGGCCGGTTGTCCCAGGCCACCACTGCTGAAGGTGACGGCCAACATACAAGCACACTCCTCTGCGTAGTAGGGCATTGACCCCGCCTCATTTACGGCTCCTGCAAGTAATCAGGGCAATATTCACAACTTATGATACAATGATGTCAATTTTTCATCGCAGGAAAATGGCGAAATATTAGCGTTTCTACCTACCAATAGTGACAGTGTAAATAGAAGTGGCATAGCCATCAAAGTTGCAGTTGTCCCCATTCAAGCCTCCATTGCCACTTGCCACCACAAAGATGTTGCCGTATCCATTGCGACCGTAATTCACAGCTTCCCTCATTGCATGCTGCAAGAAAAGATTATCGGTCAAGCTCCAAATTAATCTTGTAGGTCATACATTTTTATCATATTTCAATCATTTTTAAACAGAATGGTTCAAACCTCAGCAAGATAATGTGGGCCATCAACAGTCTGCCCATCATCCTCAGGTCCCCAACTAAAATGAAAGATAGTTTGATAATGAACTTCAGATAATATTATACAGTTATCGCACAGCACCGAGTGCAATATCAGTTTTTATGGCACCGAAGTGACTAATATTGCACGAGGTCACCATAATCTGATTAGTCAGGACAGTGCAAAAGAAACACAAAAACAGTATGGACAAGGAATTCCAGCCCTTTTCTTTGCATTTGACACAAAAAAACCATATGATATAACAGTTATTGCACAGCACCGAGTGCAATATCAGTTTTTATGGCACCTCGGTGACTAATATTGCACTCGGGCTGCGCCCTCGTGCAATATTAGTCACTTCGGTGCCATAAAAACTGATATTGCACTCGGTGCTGTGCAATAACTGTTATATCATATGGTTTTTTTGTGTCAAATGCAAAGAAAAGGGCTGGAATTCCTTGTCCATACTGTTTTTGTGTTTCTTTTGATCCGCCTTTTTATAATGTATCTCGTCAAAAGGCAATAAATATTTCACTCACAAAAAAAATGTTCACACTTTCGGAATGGAAAAATGATTTACTTGATGATGGATTTTATTTTAGATTTTTTTCTGAAACTTTATAGCAGACTTTAGACCTCTAAACACAAAAAAAATCGGAAAAAATGCTGTTTTTCGGTCACTTATTGCTTTATTCTGGAAATAAAAATAATATAATCAGTACAAAAAATAGATATCCTGATAGCCCTTAAAAAGACGCATCTTTTGCCGCAAAAACGAATTTTCTAACTGCCTCCGTTGCCGTACAGTGCACTTTTTACTAAAATTGGAAAACACAAATTGTTTGCCAGCCTGTGGCTGCAGCAGAACTGAAACGTTGTGCTTCCTCTCAGGTCCGTCCCATCTCTCACATGTTAAAATGATCGTGCAATATAAGGCGTGCCTTAAAGGTATCAAAGGAGGGTGTTGGTTTTAAAGCCCATCCTCTGGAGACTCCTATCATTCACTAACCCAAAACCAAACATAAAAACTCTCCCTTACCACTTTAAACCATCATACCCCACATCCCATACCTAACAAACTCAGGACTTGTGGTCCCTGGAGGGAGTCATATCTATAGATTGTAGTAAAACACATGGATACCTCTTGAATCCACCCACATGTTCCTCTCATCAATTATACTCACCTCCCTACCCTCCCTCTCCACAAAACATCACATCCACTCCATAAATCCTGTAGTTTCAAACATCCACCCCGGCGTTCTTCCTCTTCTAGGTTAAAATCAATCTTCCACCCTGCGACGCTGACAAGACCACTAAACAATTGTAATCTTTTCCAGATCCTCCCAGACAACACACGGATGCCTTCCCAGGCCTTCTCACCCTCCTGACCCTTACCCACCTCCACTCCACTCCGACATATCATTTCCTGGATTGCCCAGCTCCCTCTCTCGAGGAAGGGCCATCCCATCAAAATATTCCAAAAGCTTGTAGGGCGAAAAATCGCCAATCAAGCTTGGGCCTTCGACCCAAAATTTACACTCTTACTTAATATAAGGCGTGCAATATCGTAGAATATTGCACGGCTGTCAGCCAATGAGAAGCGAGTATTTCCGCTAGCCATATGATATTATATATTATTACATGACCACTATGCTAGAGCGATGCTGATTGGCCTAAATCAGTCACATGACGACATCATAAAAACTCATATTGCATGGTTCGGGTGCAATATGAGATTTTTCCAAAAAAAAATTTTTTTACAATTTTTTTTTTTTCAGTTTTTTTCATATTGCATGGTTAGAGTGCAATATGAGTTTTTATTTAAAAAAAAAATGCCAAAAAATTTTTTTTTTTCATTTTTGTTTTTTGACTGAAAAAAAAAAAAAAAAAAAAATTTCCGAAATTTTTTTTTTTCGGAATGGAACATTATATTGGAGCATAGTGGTCATGTAATAAAACAAATACGGCACTTATTATCGTGCAATATGAAAATTTATTTGCACTCGTAAATTCATATTGAACTCGGGCTGCGCCCTCGTTCAATATGAATTTCCTCGTGCAAATAAATTTTCATATTGCACTCATATCATGCCGTATTTGTATAATATCTCAGGGCAGATAACTCAAGAAACAATCGGATTCCTTGCAGTATGTGTTCTATACAACTCGGTTACTAACCTGCAACTGTACACGTCTATCAACTCCATATTGGTGGTAAATGCCAAAGCTTCCAAACTGTCTGTCATTGGTCCACCGAGTATTCTTAAACCTGAAAATCGATCATACTGAAAATCACAAATTCATTGATAACTCTTTTTACTTGAGGGGTTGACATAATGATGCAAGAATAGGTAGTTTTGATGACGTAATGTGCATACCTGCAATTTTAGCATTAAAAGCAATTCCAACTCCACAAATGCCATTGTTGGCCACAGCAGCAATTTCTCCTGCACACCTCGTTCCATGATGGTTGGTTTCTGACAACAACAAAAAACATCACAAATTGAAACCAATTTAAATATACGTGGTTGGTGCTTACGTGATTGATGCAGGCATCAACTGGGAGGGAACATCCCATTATCTATGAGATTTATCCCTGACTATTGGGTGAATATGACAACCACTTTTACAGCCATAAGTTTGTATTTAGGCCTAGTCCTCTTTAACACTTGACCACTTTAAATACTTGTCAGTGAACTTAGTGAAGGTCCATAAACTAATATAGTTCATACCAGTCTGTGGTAGTCTATTAAAGGAAGAACATGCATTTCCAGTAAAAGCAAGGAATATTTGATTTAAAACGACAATAAATAAAATTTACCTACCTACCTAAAACGACACACAGTAAGAGAGAGCTCACCTTTGGTCCTCGCAGGGGTGGGGTCTGGATCATCATCATTCAGGTCGTAGCTGCATTTGGCACAATAGTTCTCCTTCAAGTCAGGGTGGGACCACTCCAGGCCTGCAATTATTGATAATATTAAACTTATAAATCACACCAGTTTTGGGTTTGCTGTTGTAAAATAAATTATAAATACATATTAAGAAAGTGTAAAATATATTTTAAAATGCAGAATAGACAAAGCTCACCATCGTCCAGAACTGCAGTGGTGACTCCATATCCAGAAATGTTTCTCTCCCAAACCTTGGTCACTTCCAGGTCAATATGGGGCCTTCTCAGGTTGTGCTGGAGCCAAACACATTGCAATGTGATCAGTTGGCAAATTACAAGAACATGAAGAAACCAGCGGCGCATGGGGGACTACTGAAAATACTAATGTTCAGAGTGGAAATGACTTGGTATCAATACTCACCAAGTGCCACTGACTGAAATACTCAGGATCGTTGAAGCCCATGTCGTATATTTGAGCTCTCGTGCTCCTTGACCTGACGGCCTGTTGCATGTACCAGGCCACCTGAGGATGTTGGTTGAGTTTCTCCTTTGAGATGAGCGTCAACTCCTTCCAGGTTGAGGGGTTCACCTGATAGCTAGGCCAGAGGTCGCTCAGTGGATTGGGGTGGCTGTCCGAGTGGAATAAAGTCTTGTTGCGCGAGTGCTTCTTGTGCAGTTCATGGGTGAAGAGAAACACGTTTTTGCTGCCTGAGATGGTCCCCCCAAAGTGCATGCCCACCACCTGGGCCACCTCTTCCGGGGATGACTTGGGCAGAACATCTGGGTCTATTTTGACGGCCCACTGCAGAATCTCCGTCCGGAAAGGGCCGCTGTAGAAGCCAGAGCGCCTCTCCTTCCATGGCTGTTGAAGTGTGCTCCCAACAACTAACTGAACAGAGGTCGTCCAGAGTAAGACCGTCAGCCATTGCAGTTTGCTTGCCAACGCCATGAGGGACTGCCTGACAAACAACATTAGACAAAATGAGAAGCACGCTCCGATACAATATATATGATACAATATTAAAGTTGATTATTGTGCGCAATCAGATTTTGTATGTGCTGTAGTAGGTTCAATGACCTGTGCAATGCTCATCCTGGAATCAACCCAAATATTTTACATTTTTTCAACTTAATAACTGGACAATAGCCAAAAGCACAAAATGAAAGCAAAAAACTGCCATCATTTTGTGAAGTTCATAATGTTTTTCACCTGGGTTCATTAGCATCGCAGGTCAGCCAACATATTTATTATGATACAAATGGCTCTGTCACACTGTAAATTATTCTGACTGGGGATTGAGTGAGTTGGCCTTTAGGCCAGTGACATTGTGACAGTGATCACACGACTGACATACAACTCATTGCCTTGGCAATACTCTCTGTACATACCCTAATTGCTTTTTATGAGAAACTGGTTTAATGAGCTGTCTCTGAGAAAATCAGGCAGGGGTGTCCGGATGGCCCGACTCGGATTTTGATGAAATTTTCACCAAATGACCTTCAAATAGATTAACGAGGACTGGTGAAGTCCGTTTTGCCATCGGACAAATTTTTCCATGCTATTGGGCCTATTCAAAAATAGATGTCAAAACTGCCTAAAATATATTTAAATTAAAATATATAGTAAAAATGCCCAACTTTGACGATGTAATTCTCAAATCCGGGCGCGTCGTTTGAAAAAGTGACCATGGGGCATCTTCAGGTATGCCTTGAACCTCCAAAAACCAATGTCCGCCCGGTGGAACTTTTCCGTATATTTTTGTAATTGACACAATAAAAAACGCAAAAACGGACAATTTTGAGGCAAAATGACGGAACCACAAAATTCAAAATTTTTCATATCTCAGCTAATTATACCTCTATTTCAACAAATAAAGTGTTAATTCCTATGTTTTTAGACATGGGAAACTGATTTATGGGGTTATTTTGATCATCAAAGGTCAAGGTCACCACGAAATGTCAAGGTCAAACACCAAAAAATCCAAAAATTGCAGTTTTTTGGCATCTAACACCCTCCAAAATACCCGAATCATGTAATATTGCCAATAATATGATGCATAGCTATAGGATAGGTTATATTCATCAAGTAGAAAAAGGAATTATCCTTAAATATTATGCATACACAGCACAGCTCCTGTCAAAATACGGATAATTCCGAATTCTGACGACAACGAAAATCATGAATCGATGACGTAGATCAGGTCCTGATGTATATATTAATTGTATCTGTTCATCCATACATTTTGAGAAAGCTTAAACACCAAGGATTCTAAAAACTGGTATTTCCATATATTATTTATGGGCTATGGCGGCCATCTTGGAGTTTCCCAAAATGGCCATCCGAAATACTTTTTTGCTCATATCATCAGATCTATTTGAGCTAGAGTGATGATTTTTGGGTCAAATTGTTTGTATTCGGGGCAGGGATATTCAGTACTTTTCCCCTTACACTGCTAGTGGACTATTATCCACAAATTAACATAAGCGCTTTAATTTGCTGGGGAAAATATTGTCAAATGAAATAGTCGTTTGAAGATACATTCTGTGTTCCTGATGTACCAAAAGGAATTCAGAGCTTTTGATATCAATGCAGTGTGTGCTGCTCTGCTTGTATTAAGATAGCTTTGTTAGCCATATAGTATTATTGGTGTTATGTAACAGGAATGGTTGGTAAGGAGGACAGAACTGACTTATGTTTTTAAGAAACTGAGCCAATTATAATAACAAATTGTAAACTGAAGTTCAACATTGCGCAATGAAGCTTCATCAACTGTCTTTTTTTCCTGTGGCATAATACTTAGTGGCAGTGCCTAGTTTCCTTTAGGATACTGACTTGTACATCACTCACACTTTTTTTAGAATATATTTCAACTCATATTTTGCTATTCAACTACTTCGAATATAAGTGGTAATGATAAAATTGCTAAAACCTTTTGTTTATGTATTGATCAACACAATATCTCCTTTTAACTTAATGGTCATATCAATAGAATTAATGTTTTTATTCATTTATCCTTAACACCCAAATTTCCAACTTTAATTAAAAAACAAACTTTCAGATACACAAATAAACAAAACCAGAAAAACTTATATCATATCGAAAGGAACATGTATGACACCAAAAAGTATTTTACATATTTTCTTAATTTTTTGGTCTTAATGAAATCTGTATTTGATTTATTAACATTTTCATAATTCTGTTCATATTATGAGTAAAACATGATTTTATAACTTTCTTTTTTTAAAAACCAATGAAAAATTTTCAAATTTCTCATCAGCAATACATGTTTCTGAAACACAAAAATATGAGTTGATTGACATCAATGCACCTTGTGTGGACATATATAAAGTTGTAGTTCTTTATTTGGATTATTTGCCTTTGACTGTCTTTTCCAAAGAAACCTATATGAGTATAAAAGGTTACAGTGCTGTCTGTAAGTGGCCCAAGTGAACGGGTTATTCTTTGCCATTGGGACAACGCTAAACATCTCAACCAAACTACTTGTAAAAACAAGGGTGCTCATCCAATGAGAAAATATTCGGGGTCATAAAGGATCATATTTGAGGCAAGTGGATACAAATGGCTGCCTATTTTCTTTGCTCTACCAACAGTTACATATGGGTCAAAAACTCAAAATCTTTGATAAATAAGTGAACTGCCCTCGTCATTGATGAAAAAATTGGCAGCTATTTGCATCCTATCCCACATGTCTCAAGAATTGCCCTTTATAATTCAATATATTTACATCTCATCAGATGAGAGGAATTTTACCATTCAGCCACCTGTTCAACTTACACGCAGCTCCTTTACAGTTTTTTGTATTTATATGTTTCTGAAAAAAGACACCAAAGGCAAATTTTCCTAAATTAATTTATAAATAACTATAATCTGATCAATTTCAAACACTTAATATACATGTGTTTAATTACCATAAATGTTGGTAAAGGTACAACTCATGAGAAATTTGAAAATTTGCTGTTCAATTAATTTTTTTTATATGAAATCAGATATTCTTCATACTTAAAATATCAACATAAGTACAAAAATAACAGTTGAAAACATGTCAAGTTACCTGTTGGTGTCACACCTGTTCAGTTCGATTATGATGTCGGGTTTTCTGTTGTTGTTTCTTGTGATTCTAAATATTTGACTTTTAATAAAATTTGGGTATGAAGGATTAAAATAACCTGTTTAATAGGGTGGTCCAAAAACAATTTCTTCTGAATTTCTCAGATTTGAATCTCGCATTGTGATCTTATATGTACAGAATGCATTGTGTAAAAATTTCAGCAAAATCAATTAATATTTAGAGGTGGCACAAAGCCGTTGAAGTTTAACATGCGATTCGCCTGCGGCAGACCTCAAAATCATTGATATTTGCAAATCTTGCAATAATTACCAATAATTTTTATTTAAATAACCTATTTTTTAGTTTGTCAAGGATGCTCAATCTAGTCCTGATATTCTTTATGACTTAAAAAGTTTTGTAGAAGGTCAGCATAGATATTACATTGGTCAATTATCAAGCATTTTTTCATAAAAACAGGCAAATATTGTATATACAGAGAATAATAAATCAAAAATAACATCCAGGTATTACATTGCCATGCCAACTTTATCATTTGTACTAAAAAATGCAAAAAAATATTCACTTCAGAGAAAGATCTGGGAAATTGACCATTTTTTCAGTTGCGCGAATGGGGAATCTCATGATAAACTTCAAAGGCTTTGTGCCACCTCTAAATATTAACCGATTTGGCTGAAATTTTATGTGTGTTTGTTTTACTTAGGTGGTCATCAATTTCTGCTTTCAAATTGGGGGTTTTAGGAGATTTTATTTTTCCCATAGGAATGTGGACCACCCTACTGTTTAATAATAATGACGCACTAGACTGGCGCACTGTGTATTTATAGGGAGAAGATTTACACGAGGTAGGTGTGAATGCTAAACAGCTACAAACAAGAAAGTCAGAAAACGTGGCAGCAACACGAGTCTGAAGTGAATAGAAACTAGAATGAAGAATAGACGATGGAGAATAGCACTGGCCAGGGTCACTCAATCGCTCTTAGTTTTAAACTAAACCATAATTATTGCAAAAACGCATATATCATATTCACTTTACAGAAGATTGTGTGATGATCTCTTTATAAAAAGAAAGTTTTAGCAGTTTGTCACTGCCAGGCGGTTGATCGAGTGGCCGAGTGCTCTACTGAAGGTCTTTGCCCGCATGGGTTCGAGCCCCGGGTGGGGAACCAAAAATTTTCTGTGGATCTTCATGAGCAAAATCCCAGCAGAACTGGATGCTGTCAGGATGAGAGGTTAAATTGGCCACCCTTGTATCAGTGTCTAGTAAGTGAAAGATCCCTCACACTGGATATCTAAATGCGTTGCATTTGAGGACTCCCGCTCTCTCCCATCTCATCAATCAACATGCCTGAGTGCCAAGAACAGGGCTTAGAAGGTTGCACTTACCATATCTATCTATCTATCTATCTATCTATCTATCTATCTATCTATCTATCTATCTATCTATCTATCTATCTATCTATCTATCTATCTATCTGTCTATCTATATATATCTATCTATCTATCCACTTATATTCAGAAAAGTTCAATAGCTCCACCCTAATATATCCGACCTACCATTTAAAAAGCAGGTTGTAATTTATAATCTGTACTAAGTATGAGTTGAAAAATCTTCGAAAAATAGTGTCAGTGATGTGCAAGTCACTGTAGCCTGCCTGAAAGACACCAGGTACTTCACTGACACTCAGTAATATGCCACAGGAAAAAAAGACAGTTGATGAAGCTTCATTGCGCATTGTTGAACTTCAATTTACACAATTATCATCAATTTGTTATTATAATTGGCTCAGTTTTTTAAAAACATAAATCATTCTGTCCTCCTTACCATCCAATCATGCTACATAACACCAATAATACTATATGGCTAACAAAGCTATCTTAATACAAGCAGAGCAGCACACATTACATTGATTTCAAAAGCTCTGAATTCCTTTTGGTACATCAGGAACACAGAATGTATCCTCAAATGACTTTTTTATTTGACAATATTTTCCCCAGCAAATTAAAGTGCTTATGTCAATTTGTGGATAATAGTCCACTAGCAGTGTAAGGGGAAAAAGTACTTAATATCCCTGCCCTGAATACAAACAATTTGACAAAAATCATCACTCTAGCTCAAATAGATCTGATGATATGAGCAAAAAAGTATTTCAGATGGCCATTTCGGGAAACTCCAAGATGGCCGCCATAGCCCATAAATAATATATGGAAATACCAGTTTTTAGAATCCTTGGTGTTTAAGCTTTCTCAAAATGTATGGATGAACAGATACAATTAATATATACATCAGGACCTGATCTACGTCATCGATTCATGATTTTCGTTGTCGTCAGAATTCGGAATTATCCGTATTTTGACAGGAGCTGTGCTGTGTATGCATAATAATTAAGGATAATTCCTTTTTCTACTTGATGAATATAACCTATCCTATAGCTATGCATTATATTATTGGCAATATTACATGATTCGGGTATTTTGGAGGGTGTTAGATGCCAAAAAACTGCAATTTTTGGATTTTTTGGTGTTTGACCTTGACATTTCGTGGTGACCTTGACCTTTGATGATCAAAATAACCCCATAAATCAGTTTCCCATGTCTAAAAACATAGGAATTGACACTTTATTTGTTGAAATAGAGGTACAATTAGCTGCGATATGAAAACTTTTGAATTTTGTGGTTCCGTCATTTTGCCTCAAAATTGTCCGTTTTTGCGTTTTTTATTGTGTCAATTACAAAAATATACGGAAAAGTTCCACCGGGCGGACATTGGTTTTTGGAGGTTCAAGGCATACCTGAAGATGCCCCATGGTCACTTTTTCAAACGACGCGCCCGGATTTGAAAATTACATTGTCAAAGTTGGGCATTTCTACTATATATTTTAATTTAAATATATTTTAGGCAGTTTTGACATCTACTTTTGAATAGGCCCAATAGCATGGAAAAAGTTGTCCGATGACAAAACGGACTTCACCAGTCCTCGTTAATCTATTTGAAGGTCATTTGGTGAAAATTTCATCAAAATCCGAGTCGGACCATCCGGACACATATATGGCTATCCGCCTGATTTTCTCAGAGACAGCTCATTAACACGATTTTGCTTTTTGTCCCAGTTAATTTAATGGCTATGAAAGATTACTGACAGGAAGTCCATATTCCATATATATTTTTATCCCAATATGGCCCGTGTATGTGTAATTGCGCGCACAGTCAAGCGTGTATATGTGTTCACGATCACCTGTGGACATGTCATCCAGCGCATTTGTGGACCTGCATTCACGCGCATGCGTGTATATGCGATCGTGGACATGCCATCCAGCGCACTCTTGGATGTGCCATCCAGCGCACGCTTGGACATGCCATCCAGCGCAAGCTTGGACATGCCATCCAGCGCAGTTTATTTATCAGAACGCAGGAGCCCCTCCAGCAGTGGCATATCTAGAAATGGCCTGAGGGGGGGTCCATTAAATGGTGCTCCACAGCTTTTTCTAGCTCTTCGTTAATTATTGGCCTGAAGGGGGGAGGGGGGCATGGCCCATCAATGGCCCCCTTCCCTAAACACGCCACTGGAAGATCATATATATATAGAAAAATATATAGAAAGAAGATTATATATATATATAGAAAATACAGGCTCCAGGTTGGTCAGAATTTCCCCCTTAAAGAAATAAGAAAAATCTTGATCAGACCTTGACCCCACTGCATAGCATTTTTAGACACTCCAATGTTATAAGTATTGCTGGACCCCCCCCCCCTTTCAAAAATTCCTGGATCCGCCCCTGTAAACTACCCATATGCGCTGGAAAGCATATCCACTGGTGTGCTGGAAAGCATGTCCACTCATGCGCTGGAAAGCATATGGGCCAAAATCAGATAAAGTGCAACATTTGTGTGACATCATCATGGTCCAAAAAATCTCACCACAGGTCACAATTATTCATTTCTATGGGCAATAGAATGTCTAAAGTATGTTATTTTATGGTTTAAAAGATAATTAATGCTATTGGAACCCTAGAAATTGGATTTTAATTAGGGTATGTCATAAAGTGACGGATGTGACATGTCAAACTTTCAAGCCTAATTTTTCAAAGCTGGTTGGATATTTTGCAATGAGAGATAAATTGGAATGTGTAAGAGCTCAGGGTCTTTCTCTCAGTGCCAAATGTTAATTAATAAAACTGAAGAATTATTGCATAAATTAGTGTTAATTAGATGCGACGGACGTTACTTCAGAAATCCTATAAAGAAGTTTTTGGTAGCCTTCCCACAGATATCACAGTGACATTAAAAGTATTAGAAAGGTTAATCTTGAATCTAAAGTAATGTTTTCAATCTCATAGGGTAAAATAACCTGATAAACAAGCGAGCACTGACACTTTTTTGTTCGGATGTTACGTTGACTGTATTGACATTTTTCAAATTTGTTTATTAGAACCTATATCTCATCTGATCATAAAGCTAAATAATTTAAATTAGGGATGAATTACAGTATTTAGGGTTTATTTAACATTTTTATTTTTTCAAACTGTTTAGGACAGTGCAAACAAGAACAAAGACAGACATTCAGGACTGGCTTCATCTGGAAATTCTGTTACGGACGTGACATTGACATGCCTTATTTTCAGCTTTTTTGTCAAGTGTAACAGGCGAGCATGAAACTTCAATACAACCATTTAGATGCATTGAAAACTGGTGCAGATGATGGAGATTATAGAAATCAACATCACTACTAATGCTGGATTACAGTTTGAGCATTAACTGTGCTAACTATGGAAATACTGGCAAAATAATTATAATTGTGTTCGCCTGTTACTGAGGGAAAAAAATTGACAGAATGCCAACTCACCTTCCTCCTGCCCCCCCTCAATTTGTAAATGTTCTGTTTTAGTGGGGGGCCATCAAAATATGACCTATTTAGATCAATTCCAGGCACCTGCTTTTAATTAGGTCACCTCTGCTCTGTTGCAGGGGCCCTTGTGCGGACGTTATGATTTTGACAGAAAACTAGAAATGTCATATCACCGGAATCCGGTGATTGATGCGCTGCCCGGACTGAGTCCTAAGGGTGAATCACACATGTATCCATAGTTAGTGTATATCCCTCTGTGTAATATTTCAGTCAAATCTTGGCTCACAGGATCACTGCTGTCTTGGCTAAATACACATTTCCTGGCCATCCAACTGACCCAAACTATCCACCTGTCTTTGATTTTACTCTCCTGTCTTTCTGCCGAGGAGTAATTTACCAGCTTGTTATTGCTCTCTTATTTACGATTGGCAACACTGCTCTTGCATCTATCTATCTATCTATCTATCTATATATCTATATATCTATATATCTATATATCTATATATCTATATATCTATCTATCTATCTATCTATCTATGTGTTTAGCTGTCTATCTATCTGTCTATCTATCTCGAGGCCTTCCCTTCCTTCCCCCACTACATTCGGCATAATCACGAAATAGCCCCCGCCCTCCGATAACGGAATGAGCGAGACCATTGAAAAGCATAGGCTGCCACTCATTCCGTCACAGGTGCGGGGCTTATTTCGTGATTATGCCCTACATTCCTCCCTTCATGCCTTTTTTCATTCCTTTGTTCATTCCTTCTTTTCTTCCTTCCTTCCTTCCTTTCTTCTTTCTACCGAATTTGTAAACACAGGATCTAGCTGGCACTAGGATGCTTTTAGGACAAATTTAGTATAAACAAGTTGTTGATAACAGCTAACTTTTACAGTTAACATCAAACAGGACTGCTACAAGGTGTTTTATGTTTCTCACACCTAGTTCCATGTGATAAATGGACATTCTTGAAGTATAAAGTATATGCTGACCTGCTTTTTTCACTTCTAAGGGAATACTTGATATGTGAACAGGAATTAAGGTATGTTTTTCTTTAGGCTTTCTTATCATTGTCAGCTAATAGTAAATAACATGTCACATGAAATATTGTCCATTAGATTTGTAATATGATTGCACCACTTTCAATAAACTTCCTGTTGAGATTAATTGAGTACAAGCAAGCACTGACATAGACCAACTGCACAAATCAAGTTAAAAAAAATCATTGTACTTATTTGAAATTAAAGATTAGATCTGCCAATTCTACATAGAATTCAACTTGCATTAAAATAACACAAACTGGTAAATTCACAACATTGGGGTGATATGAAACAATACCAATCAACACAATTGCATGTTTTTCAGAATTAAGTGAGTTCAATTCATTTAATTAGTCCAGTAGAGCCCCACTATGTCATAGGAACCCAAAAAGCTGTAAAACAAATCTCACTGAATTGAAAGCGAGTGCCCCCCCCTCAATGATGACTGTGATGCAGCCATAGTCCTGTGCCCTGCTATGTGAATGCATACAGGCCAGGAGACGAGGCTAATGCAGCCATAGCCACACTTGGGGAGTGTGTGTGTAGAACTGGGCAAGAAATACTTTCAAAATGTCACAATAAAGGCACTAAATGTTAGTTTAAAGATTCGGGGACAAACTTAATGACAGTAACGTAACATACAGTGAAGAAGGGCTCTGAAAGTAGTGGCAGGTGCCCAGTAGCTTTTACAGAAAATTGGGGCAAGAATGTTAAAATTTCAGTGTGTGCAAAAAAGCTTGCTTACGAAACCAAGGACTTGCCCAAGGGGGGGCACCCCCAGGGCAGCGCAATGACATCAACATCTTACGACCTGAATTACATCAATATGTGACATCTCACAGTGTATTTATGCAGTCCTACCTATAATTTATACATTAACCTTGCCTTTAAAGATAAATATCAAAATTTCTCCAAGTTAAATCAATAAATTTAATTATTTTATAAGTGCAAAATGCAAAGCACATATTAAATTACATTTTGCACTGGACAATGTGTCCTGTCTTGCCTAATTTTTGAACAACGAGATCCATTTATAACCACATGTTGAAAATGTCACAAAATGGCCGCCAAAAATCATTGACATTTCTCACGAAAACTTTAATTACACATCTATCGTTAGCCTTTGCACCATGATGTTGTCTTTTCTATCTCCCTGTATGGAAAGGCTGCCTATGTAACCAAAAAAATCCGATATTGGCATTGCGCAACATGCTTAAATGAAAAGTGAAAGTGACGGACGTTACTTGTTGCTGTTTATCTGATTTTGGCCCATATCCACTCATGCGCTGGAAAGCATGTACACCAATCCAGAAACTTCGCGCGTGCGCGTTGTAGCACATCCACGCGCCTGTATGTGTCAAATCTTGCACATCCACGAGTCCCAAAAGCGTGTACGTGCGCGCTAGCGCATGCGTGGATATGTCATATTTGGATAAAAATATACCTCCATATTCTGTGAAGATTTACTCTTGGTCTAATCAATTTAAATGCAACTTTATATTTTTGATAACAATACTAGAAATGTCTATTTAAGGCAGAAAAAGTAAATGAAAATGAACTGACAAAAAGACATTGTGGCTAACTTCCAGGGGAAGGTGAAAAAAGGTCACTTTTATATGTGTAAGGAAAGGTAATATGGCGGGTATTATGTCTGTGGCTCGATATGAAAGGCTCGATATGAAAGACTTGTGTGGGAAGGAAAAGGGGCCAGGGGTCTATTATATTTGTTAGATGCCTTGAAATTCAGACCTGTGGATGGATGAAGGAATTAGCGTACATGTGAGATGTACTGGTTATTCATAAATATTGATTGGTATCGAAACTATCAACATTTTTACACTTTTTTAATCAAACTAACCAATAAATATAATTTACATGCATAGTCGACAAATATTTATTTTGCAGCAAAAAAGGACACACACATGGCACGCCGTCGGACTCCCTATAAGGCTATAATTCTACCCCCTACAGAGAAGTGACCCCAATAATTCTAACCTCCCAACGGAGGAGTGGCCTCAAAGTCAAGGGTACGTGTAGTTACTAGATTAGATCATTATTAAATGTATTCGATGCCATGTGTAGTGTGTGTGTGTAGTGAAAGTTTCAAGTATTTTATTTTTAATTCTTTGCTACTATTACCATGAGTATTACTATAGGGCTATTATAAATTTAACAGGATTACCAGGTAACATTTCAGAATTGAGTGATGATAGTGAAAACATGTTTTGAAGTGCACATGTATCAATGAAATGTTGACCATGGGTGTGACTATTACTATAGAGCTAAGTTATGTCAATAATCATAATGGCATTTTACACCCATGGCCATACAATGAAGATCATGTTGAATATATCATACATGTATGTTTCACTGTACAGTACCAATACCAATGATTATTACCTGCTCCCAACCAGGCAGCCATACACTTCCCAACACCTTGGAAGTCTCAGTTCATCTCAAGTTTGTCAATAGCCATAATGGACACAATATTTCAACATCATCACTTGTCAGTATTTTCTTGTTTGTGTCCTACAATGCAGCCACAAAAACAACACGGTCACGTGACCATGCCCTCTCCAACATGGCGACTAGCGCTGCTCAGCCAGTGGCGGATCCAAGACATGGAGGGGAGGGGGTGATCCGTGATGCATAAATGACATTGACCAGGGTAAAAAATATTTGACTAATAATCAGGGCTTGGAGTAGGGGGGGGTGTTATTTAAAATTTCAGAAAATCATACCTGTGTGGATGGAATATGAAAATATAGGTTAAAAGAAACCCAAAGGTACCTCATTTGCATTATTTGGTTTTAAAAACCCATATGGACGGAGGCTTTGAAGACTAGAATTCGTGTCGCAAGCGGAACGAAAGGAAGTGCCTATGGTTAACAGACTCAAACTCAGATTAATTTTATTTTCCCAAAAACAGTTACAGTAATATCTCTTTAACAGTACACAGTTTAGATGTTGGGGCACAGGAGACCTCGATCTCAAAAATAGGAATCGCTGCAGAGACGCCTCCCAATATATTGAAATACAAAACTTATATGTTAATCTACATAGAATAAAAAAGGAAAGTTAAACCGTTGATATTATTAAAGAAAGAATCGCAATTGACTAGTCACAAGAAATACAAGCACATGTTCGAGAATTTATGCCATTGCAAACTGCAGGAATGAACCTTATCCTCATCCAGTGTGAATCCTTGATTCTGATTGGCTGAGAGCAGCGGTGTATGACACCGTACATCCTGTCTGTCGTGACCAGACAGGGTGTATGAGATAAACTATGATGTCACAATTGCAACCATAAGATTGTTATGACGTCATCCTTGCAGCAACAATAGTCATGACGTCACAATGCCATTGTTTGAGCCATTGTGACATCATCAAGGTGACAGCTCTGGTGATGATGTCACAATGCTGTTGCTTTGTTACTGAAAGACATTTCAGACTCAGTTTGCAAGACAATCTATGGGCATCAATAAAACAAGAAGTCTGAGGATAAAACCGTTACACCCAGCTCGTTTTTCGAGGGTACGGGAATATACACCACTCAGGCCTCCATACACCACTCAGCCTTCGGCTTCGTGGTGTATGGAGTCCTTCGTGGTGTATATTCCCGTACCCTCGAAACGAGCAGGGTGTAACTGATAATATCTGGAGGCAGTGAAGACGCTAATGACCACAAATATAGCAATTTTGAATTCTACACTCTACTTGATACGATTTAATAAAATCGTTCTTCACATACAATTTAAAGCCATCTAGGCTATGAGTATAAATTTTACTTTTGAAATTACATTTCAAACTATTAAAGCAAGCAGGAAACCTGTTCCTGACAGAATAAATTTGAGACAAACTGAAACTGTGGAAAATCTTACAAATGCTTGTGATAAGTTCAATCGAGTAGCCAACTGTCAATCATATTAAAATTATATATTGTAGGGTGCTCTGACTGGCTGGTTCTTATGACTTTATTTTACATTGGTTAATTTGCTCCATACTGCCAAGTCCATCTTATGATGACAGTAAGCCAGCAACTGGTATTTTAGGAAGACAGATTTTAAAATTGTTAAGATGGAAAAATAATGTGTTTCTGTCGTAAGCTCCATGGGGGTGTTGGGGGTGCTTGCAAATAGCAAGATAGATAGCAATATTAGGTAAAGGTGCATCACGCAGCTGGGTATTATTACACACCTAAATAAATGGCTAGTTAAATCTACAGGCATGTGTGATATCTCCAATGTGAGAAATAAAAAACGTGCAAGGGATTAAATTGATCAAATCTGGTGGGGGTTTTGACCTGCGGCTTTCAGAGCGGCTATGCCCTCGTCCAGTGGCTTTATCCTTTTTGGGACTGATAGTGTGGAGTGGGTATGATGATGGGAGAGATGGTGAGGAGAGGTTGACTTTTAAGAGAGAAAAACAAACGTTTTGCCAAATCTACAAGTTTGTATATTTGGGACTCTTAATCTACAGCCACTTGGCAAGAGTTCAAAATAGCAGTTCAGAGGGTGGCTACATCCTCTTGTACCTTCTTGGCCATTTGTTTGAGTTTTGACTTGAAGAGTTCTTTGTTACTGATTACATGATGCTCCTCAGTTTGACCAATTAATCGTACACAGATTTTTCTAGGCCTGTCAAGAATGTGTCACAGCTCAGTCTGGAACCAGACTGCTTCCTAGTTCTCCATCCACATATTTATTACCAAAACAATTAAAATTTTTCAAATAACTGGATGCTTCCTCTTATGAAATACAGTATGCTCCCTTGGGTAAGTTCTTTCTCCGTCCCCTTATTTATTTCACAACAATTAACAATTATTAGAATAATTGGATTATCCCTCTAATCAAACACAGTATGCTCCCTAGGATGAGTTGCAAATGTATTTTGCAGTCTGGGAGAATTCTGCATGAACTAGAATCATAGGAGGGGGGGGAGATAGAAAGTGAGTCCACTGGGACACATCATAATGATACATAGTATGAAACTATTCATTCTATTTGGACAAACAGACTGTAGCCACTTGTATGAGACAGTTATAAGTTCAAATATTAGCAGACGACCAATGACAGTTATTTGTTTCATTTATGCCAAATGTGGCGCCATCTATACGTGTACCTGTACACAGGCTTTAATGAAGTCACCACCTTTTATCTGTTATTAGCAATACATCACATTTTATCATGCTACATGAGGGATACATACCAGATACACAACTTCTAGCATCTGAATTCTGTCAATAGTACATGACAGTCATTGGTGTCACTCAGCTCTGGCTGGCTGCACTGATAAGCCAGGGGCCCAATCATAAACAAATCTTTGCAGGCTCAGTTCAGCCACTTAGAATCATCAGATCTTCACCAAATTTTCGCACAACCTAGTTGAGAACCTTCCTGAAGTAATCCAACCATCATTTCCACTCCGACTATCCATTAAAACCCTCTATTTTTGCTCGTTCGGTACGGTCTTTTACCGGAAATCACTTTTTTCTCTCATTGAAATTCTCGCTCACAACTTCAAACTTTGCCGTCGATTTTAAATAACTTCTAATCACTCTAGAAACTTCTAAATAGTCTCATTCTCTTTGCAATTTCGTCTTCTACAACCTGCTATTTTTTATTTTACAAACACTTCATTTAAACTCCTAAAAAAACGATCGTTTCACATCGTAGTTTCATTGCTACACTTAGTGCAGGCCAATCTGCCAATTGACCAATCACAAACCAGGTAATGTGTGATGTTGCATATTGACCAATCAAAAGGAATGTTACATTACAACTTTCTCCACAGAGGGAAATTCAAGCTTCCAATGGATCTGTAGAGTCCTTTTCAGGGAAATTTGCAAGCATGACTGCTGGAGCAAGTGAGCATGTTTGACATTGTGAATACCCACATGTAACATTTAATGAGATTAAGGGCCAATGCCTACACTTTTCCATGGCCAAATGGGCCATGGAGAGTCCAAAATCATAACCAAAGTTTGGATCCCTTCCAGCCACCTCAACAGCAACTTGTACGGAAACAATAGGAAGTGCTGGGCACTTCGTGCCTGGCACTTCCTAATAACGGCTTTTGCGCCAACTGCAAAATTACCCGAAAATGCCATATCTCGAGAACCAATGCACATACAGACTTCAAAATAGGCTCAAATTATCCGCAATTCCCAAGTTTATATTCGTCTTTCATAGTAAATATATGCCTATCTGCCTTATTTTTTAAGATATAGCCAAAAAACCTTGATTTTGTGCAAAATCTTACATTTTCGATTTTTTGGGAACGTTATAGGACTAATTTGAAGAATGTTAGCTTTTAGAAATTTCTGTTCCACTTGCTCTATCATCCAAAAATTACAGTATCATCCTAAACATTGAAGATTGATGTTGCAGTTTTAGCCAAATCAGTCTTTCTATGTAACAGTATCTATCTTTGTCTTAGGTGATGCGTGTGTTCTGGTTTTATCCTCGTCAGCACTATAATGACTTGGGATTTATTTGTCTTCAGTCATTTCTTCACATTTAAAAGTAAGTGTGTATCTGGTGAAGAAATGTAGGCCTAATTTTGTTTACCAATTTTCATGTAAGAAATGTAAGGAGTCTCCTAGGGACAGCACATTTCACTATATTTGTAATTTTACTTTTTGGTTTGTTTCTTTTCTTATCGAGAGGACACTGACAGGTTTTGCAAACTGAAGCAGCATTATCAAGTTGAAGCTGTGAATGTGTAAGTCTTAAATATTCAGTAAGACATTTGTGTGGCTTCTTATGGTGGTGATGGATCAGATATTCTGATATACAAAGGTGATCTCGAATTTTCAACCGAATATTGGCAAGCAGAAATATGTAGTTCCCGTTTACAAAAAAGGCTTATATGTTTATTCCACCTTCAGTAGAAACATGTCACAAATTTTAGGAATTGAGAAATTTTGTATTTCTGGCATGTTGTATCTCTGGCATGTTGTATCTCAAATTTTACAATCTGTCTATAATTCAATACATATGTGTAACATTTTTCTCTTTACTGTGTGCAGCCACATCCACTTTAAAGTGTAGCCATTTTTCAAACAGGCTTGTTTTGACAAAATAAATAACCTAACCTGACAAATAAAACTTTTTTTAAATTTTTAGTTTTTGCTATTTTACAGAGATTGTTAACATCTTTATTTTTCAGCAATGCATTCTTTTCCAACTCAGCGTGGGCATTCAGACCACTCAGAGACCAAATTGTGCGTCTTCCTTGTTCAACGTAATAACTGATTTAGCATTAAATGTGTGCTTCCCTGGCTGTGTTCTTGCTGGTTACTGCCTCTCTGTCCAGTTAATCATTGATGGAGAGCACAGACCTTTCAGCATCAAGGTCCTTTTTCATTATATCTTCAGACATAGTTTCCTTTAACCCAATTGATATATTCTCTTTCAGTAGGGGAAAGCTTACGGTTAGAGTATTGAGAGCTTGGATAAATCTAGAATCTTGACTTGCATGGCTAACTTGTTAGAGAAGAAAGATTCTCAACATCCCAGTTTCATACCTGAAATTGTTTCTGAACAAGAAATTCATTGACTTGTTCTCCTCAAGTAGTACTTCCTGGTCATCTTTTGTCACATGTTGTCTGTGTAACTTTTGTTTTTCTTTGGTTAACTGTTCATTGGTCAAAAGTCAGTTGGTTCAACGAGATAAAGAGTGCTAAAAACAAAGTGCTCAGTCACAAGATGCTGGAGAATTCAATGTCACTGAAGGCATTCACCACAGAATTAAGCAAGGGGGTGTTGGAGAAAGAACTGTATTTTTTAAGAAGTCCCTGGGATTGGCACTAGGTCACTTGGCAGAGGTAGATGGTTCAGCTTAATCTTTGTCTCCTCAGAGAAACAGCTTACTGTATTTTCAGAGCTATATGCAAACCCAAACTTTAAGGGTATGGACCAATATTCCTGATAAAAATTTTGTGCATTAAGATGTCAGGCACAGTCAATACATTGTAAATTGTTTTGTTCAGTCATACAACTTTTAAAAATGATGAGATCCTGTCTCATCTTCTTGTTTCTCTTCTTGAAAAACTCTCTATTTTCGTCCTATAATAATTATTGAGCATAGGAAACAAATTAATGTGATTAACAATCAATTTGAGAGTTACTTGTCCATCAGGGACATCATTTTCCAGTATTGGACTTTTAGTATTAATAGAGTCATTATTTATGCTATACTCTTTAAGTTAATTTCATGCCATTACTGGCATTACTGCTGTCTCACGTGTGAAATAGAATTATTGTGGTGTTGTGAATGTCACTTGTTTTTTAAGCTTGTCAAAGATCTTGTCAGTGAACCTCAAGAATTTTGAGATAGCTCCACACAGAGTACCATGCAGTTATATGAAACTAAATATTAATGTTATTGTCATAAGTAAATCAAGTATCTCGCTGATAAAATCAATTTGGGCATAATCTATGCACGATATACAACAACTTTGTATAGTATGATTCAGTAATTAATAATATGGAATAGAACTGTCAAATGCATATATATATTAAATGTAAATATAGATTGAGCAATTTTTGCAATTATTTAGGCTCTAACACTACACACACAGTCTGCATCGCGAGTTTACGCTTGTATACTGACGGAAAAGAGCAAAAAAAAACAGTTTTTGTCCAATAACAAAAAAAGTATTGCACTTAGGCCTATAGTTACTATGAAACACTGATATAAAAGTGAGGATTCCGGTTAATTTGAGCCTATTCACAAGTCTCTAAGACCAATAGTTCTCGAGATATGATTTTTTTTGGGTAATTTTCGTCACTATTTCTTTGCGTCAACCTTCAAAGGCTCCGTCCATATGGGTTTTTGGCTTATATTGACAAACGGGGGCTACCGTGTTGCCTAACTAGGTCCAGGTCACACAAAAAATGCCACACAGAAACATTTTGGACTTATCACCCCCCCCTACTTGGAGTTTTCATCGGCGGGAAATTATTTATTTCAAGCGTGCGAAGTGACCGAAGTCCCTGAATATTCATTCTCAAATTAAGCATTGCCTTATTAAGAAATACCCCCTCCAGAAATTATTTATTTCAGACTACCCAAAAAGAATTTATTCATTGCACGAAAACTGAGCAAGAAATTATTACTTTTTTAACTCCTTAAAATTAAATGGTGGCCTCCTTAAGGTCATAGCTGTTCATGACATCTGTAGCTTCTAGCTAGGTGTAATCAAAGTGTTTACCTTCAGCGAACAAAGTTCGAAGAAGGTATTGTAATCACTTTGGCAAAAAGTTGTCCGTCTGCCGGGCACCCCCGGATATCTAGTGGTTCTGTTACTGTCAAATTAAGTCAATTTTGTTTGGCGTCTGACTGTTGGGTAACATTAACTGAATGGTAGCTAAACGTGATTGGCAGCACTAAATAGTTATTAGTTATTAGTTTTTGGTAACCATAGTGTCTGACTGTCTGGTAGCATTGCTTGGGTATATTATAATTATGGACTTCGGTTGAGGTCACTATCAGGTTTTACGGACCTGACCTAGTGATATTCATCTCGGCCTTCGGCCTCGGTGAATATCACCGGTCAGGTCCGTAAAACCTGATATTGACTGAAACTGAAGTCCATAATTGTTTTGTCCATGATAATTTTTTTTTTCTGGAATTTTTTTTTTTTTAGGGAAAAATTTTTTTTATGGAAATTTTCTTTTTTGGAAATTTTTTTTTTCGGAAAATTTTTTTGTCCAGGGAGGTCAATAACAAATGTTATATTCACTGACCTGCCTGTCACACACCACCGCACACAGGTAAACATCACATTATGCAGGTAGGTGGGTTGTTGGCCAATCAGGAGGGTTGTTACATAGGAATCATGGAACAAATATGTTTATTGCGTACTCTTAGCACTGCTTAGTACAATGAATATTCAAACAAGGCAATTTAATTGAGAAATGCAAGTTAAGTGCTTAATACAAGGAAATGCTAGAGATTAAGTCCTTTTATCACTTCCATCAAAATTATCAATAGACAAATCATTTTCCAGGCAAGAGGTTAGTTCCTTGATAAGTGTTGCCTGTGTTGCTTCATCAGAGTCAAGTTTGGTTCCTGCATGGCTTGCAAGTTCTCCCCCAGGAGCCCGAAGGGTCTTGAATACACACTAATGTGTACTAGGTCCTTCATCCTATCATTGTCGGAGGTAATGATTGTCCTATGCAGCCCAGCCACTCGTTTTTAGGGCATTCTGCCCTCTTGTCACTGGTTTTCTCTAGAATCTTGTGGACACATTTTGAGACCAAATACTGCACCAATTTCATTCAAACTTTGCACACGTGGTTTAATTTGGCAAAGATTGTGTTGATCAACTTTACATGAACATGCACATTGTTTAATTACCATTTTAGAGACCCAGAAAAACCATCCAAGAAAAACTGGAAAGAGGGAGTACTGTGATGTCATTGAGGGGCTTCCCCACACCAATCTATTTATAGCTCACAGAGAATTTGTCAAAACAACAAGAGGTCAACAATTAGGACAAAACACCACTGCACTTAGATGATGTGCAGAATGCCCCTTAAAGTGCCTTGCGCACGTTATTTTTGTAGATGTGGCAGGGTCTTGGAGTGAGCATTGTTGGGTAAATTCCAGATTTTTCTGACTGCTTTTTGCCAACTAAGTAGAAGCTCTCCAAATGTCTGTCCTGCAATTTCCAGGTTTCTGTTCCATTAAAATGGCAAAGACCAATGAACAAACCGATCTCTGCCCAGTTTTAAAATTTGCACAAAGGCTATTCACTCAGCCAACCAGGTCACACTTCTTCAGATGCACATCATCTGCCTCACTCATGTCTGACCTAAGCATATTGCCCAGATGTTTTGGTTTTTCACTCCAGGGAATTTGTTCATTGTACAGGATAACTGGTCAAACAGGCTGAGCAGATTTTTTTTCCAAATATAAGTAAGTGGTACGATCTTCTTCGGTGTTTGCTAACACAGTTTGGTGGCATAAGATTCAGATATGGTAAATTTGTGAAAATTTGACTTTAAAAAAAAAGAGCTAAATTATAGAGCAGGATGCACTCCTTCAAGTGGATTAATTTTCATTTTTAACCGGCCTAGCGGTGGTTCTTAGAGGGGGGCTTAGGTAGATGTGGAGTGAGAGGGGGCTCATGTCCACTGGTCCATATGTCCACTTGTCCACTTTTATTGTCAACATATTTTGAATTGCCCATTGTGACTTTAGTATTCACATAGATTTATGAAATTTGGTATAGGGATTCACTTAGGGGTCCCCCTCAGAAATTTTTGGAAAAGTCCAAGATGGCTGTCAAAATGGCCACCATATTTTGTATTGTATTATATTTTTCTCTGGGGGGGCAAATGACCCTCAATTTCCCCAAAAAGTAATCATCGACATGGAAGTACGACAAACCATTTTTCTGAGCTTTACTGGATTCTCAAATAACCCATGGTCGGCAAAAGAAAAATTTGCTTTCGTCATATTATGCCATTTTTGCACTGTGGTTCCATAGGAAGGCCGTTATGCTAGTGCATCTGCAGAAAAAGTGGACTCCTAAACTGATAATAATTAAGTGCCCAAAAACCCCAATTTAGTTTTGCGTCAAATGGCCTAAATCTGTGGTGTGGCTTCGTCAATTTTACATATCACTGACTCTGTTTCATGAAGTTTGATTCAATAATTTTATGGCCAAATCCTTAGTATCACAGCTAGACCACAGAACAATTCCGGCCTTAGTAATTTTGGTATTCAGACAAAGTCAGTTTTTGGCTTAAACATTTACTGAAAATATTCCAAAAATGACTTAGAGCCATACATGCAGATTCATGGATAACCACATAATCAATTAATGCTAAGCAAAAGCAAAACAGAGTACAATTTATTTTTTTCTGTGATTAACTCTCCTTCTTTGGTTAGTGTCTATCAAATTTATTGTTGTATGTAAAATACTAACAACATGAATTTAAACAGGATTTCCAAGAAATATCTTCAGAGTTCCTTTCCCTTCTCCATTGTTCTTCTTTCTTTCCCTCCGCAGGGTATCGACCAGAGAGGGAAAATAGGGAAAATGGTGCAAATCACATGCAGGGAAATATCACAGAATTTGAAATTTGACCTGAAATTCACAGAAAACACAGGGAATTTGGCTTTACTTTTGTCAAGAGGGAATAAATGCTTTCTTTTTTCAGCTGATTCCCAAAAAGTCCACGTTTGTGGATTCCGATAAAACAAGGCTAGGCTCGAGTAAGGACATGGAAAACTTTTGATGAAACAGGGAAAAATCAGATAATACATGGGATTCATTCAAATTACAGTAGATATCCTGTACCTTTTCCTCTTTGTTTCCCTTTTCTTTCCCCATTTTCCCTGCATTTTCCTAATTTTCCCCCCTTTTCCCCCCTTTTCCCTCATTTCCCTATTTTTTTCCCCATTTCTCCATTTTCCCCCAAAAAGTTGTCTGGGGGGGCAACTTGCCCCCCCCCCCCCACTAGCTACGCCACTGTTGCCCACTGTGACTTTAGTATTTCACTTACATTTATGCAATTTGGTATAGGGGTTCACTAAGGAGATCCCCTCAGAAATTTTTTAATTCACAAGGTGGTAAGTTAAAGTTGGTATAACTATTTAGTGTTTTGCGGTAGTGACTGGTTGGTTGCTGTTTGTGTTTGGTAGCAGTGACTGAGTGGGATAACTATCAATGTTTGGCAGCATTAACTGGACGGTATAACTATTAGCATTTCGCAGCAACAACTAGTTGGTAACTATCAGTGTTTGTAGCAGTGACTGAATGGGAAGGGGGCTGCCATTTAATCTCAAGGAGGGGGCTTGGTGTTTTTTTTAAATAAATAATTTCTTGCTCAGTTTTGGTGAAATAAATAAATTCTTTTTGGACAGTCTTGAAATAAATAATTTCTGGAGGGGGTATTTCTTAATAAGGCCATGCTTGATTTGGGAATGAATATTCAGGGACTTTGCGCGCTTGAAATAAATAATCATGGCTGCCGTCACCACGAAATAAATAATTCCCGCCGAGGAAAACTTCAAGCCTCCCCCCCCCCCCGATTATCAAATGGTCACCCCCTAACTGTCAGTGTTTGCTAGAATTAACTGGATGGTGACTGCAGAATTCGGTCGCTTTGGCGGGTTGGTAACTATCGGTGTTTGTAGCAGTGACTGGGTGGTAACAATCAGTCCGGTAAATTTCTATTAGCATTTGGTAGCAATTAACTGGTTGGTATCTATTTATGTTTTGTAACAATGACTATATGTAACATGTGACAATAAATAAAAATTTGTATCTTGACTCTTCCCAGCTGACAAAACTCGTGGTTAACTGAGAGTTATCTCGTGAAATTGCCCTCCAGTTATCACGTGGAAAACTGATATATATGTATTTGCAAAGCTAACCAGGTATTTTTGTCTACAGCTAACCACATGATTTTCTGGTGAATATCTTCACCAGTTAACCACGTGATTTTCTGGTGAATATCTTCACCTATTAACGATTTGATTTTCTGGAGGCATCTTCACCAGATGACCACGTGATTTTCTGGGGGGCAATCTTCACCGCTTAACCAAGTGATTTTCAGGTGAATAAAATCACGTGGTTGACGTTTGCAAATGCATATCAGTTTTCCTCAAGATCTTCACCAGTTAAAATTATTTGAGAAGAGGCCAAATCTCCCACAGGTTTACTTGGCTCTTCATCAAGCCAGTCAACTTAGACTGTTTCAAGCATTATCTTGGGCTTTCAATAGCTGTGGGGCTGAAGTAAAAGCCACAAGAATTTGCTGAAAATTTGTCACAACCAGTGTGATGCCTGGAGTATTTTTCAGTCTTCTTAAGGGTTACTAGAATCAATGATTGTGGTCATATATGTCTGACATTTCAGATAACTACGAGGGGCGTTCAGAAAGTTCACGGCTTTTTTTAATATGGACACTTATTTTCAATCTAGAACTAAGAATTTTTTACAGGGTAAAATTCAGCAGTTTTAGAATAGATTTCCAAAATTTTGGAAAATTTGGACACTTAAGTCATTCTGTGGTTGCCATGGAAACAGAAAGTTTGGCTAGGTGGAGCAGGTAGTATGGAGATCAAGAAAATCAATGAATTGCGGCTGAGAGAGACCTCACTCTGCCACTTAGTAAGATTGACAATAATTAACACAAGGAATATAATGTTACCTTTTAAAAATACTCGCAAGTACTACAAAAGCATTAATTCATAAACCTGAAGCGTTGAAATAAATGTTCCTTGAAGCATTCCAGGAAAAGTTTAAGTGAAAGCATTTTAGTCATCCAAAGCCTTTTCTCCTCCAGTGCCTGAAACTATTGCCCCCAGTGATTAAGGTAATGGAAAACCAGGTCTTATGTAAAGCTATATATGTCAAAGGAAAAGCTTGGATGGATAATGCTGTCCCTTTAGGTTTCTTGCTCATACTAGTGAATCCATGCTTTGTCATAAGTCCTGATGTAGTTAAGGACTCAAATTCTGGCACCTGAATCGCTCTTGCCAAATCGGGTATGCAGGAGTGCTTTCCCACATTGGTTCGCTGTAAGAATACAAACATTTGGTATGCTTGAAAGTATATTTAGAAGCTAATATCATATTTCTTGTGTCAAATACTGTCAATCTTACTAATACAAGTGACAGAGAGAAGTCTCTCTCAGCCGCAATTCATTGATTTTCTTGATCTCCGTACTACCTGCTCCACCTAGCTAAACTTTCTGTTTCCATGGCAACCACAGAATGACTTAAAAATGTCAAAATGTTCCAAACTTTTGGAAACCCATTCCAATACTGCTGAATTTTATCCTGTAAAAAATTTATAGTTCTAGATTGAAAATAAGTGTCCATATAAAAAAAAAACGTGAACTTTCTGAACGCCCCTCGTAGTCTTTTGTAATAATATCCAATATGTCCTCCTTTTCCAGCTAAAAAGCATCATTCCACCAGATTTGTGCATTAATTCAGATTTAGATATCATAATCATTTGCTTAATTAGTTTAAACTCAGTAAAGTAAACTTAGTGTGGAACACGGTAAACAGCTGTGTTTCTATTACAGGTGGCTCCATCTATATTTCTGGGGGCAATCTTCACCAGTTAACCACATGATTTTCTGGGGGGAATCTTCACCACTTAACCACATGATTTTCTGTGGGGTATCTTCACCACTTAACCACGTGATTTTCTGGGGGTTATCATCACCACTTAACCATGTGATTTCCTGGCGTAAACTTCAGGTAGGCCTACAGAACTCTCAGTTATTTCATGAAGACAGCAGCACGATAATCTGATGACATTCATCACATGGTTATCAAATGAGAATCTTTTTTTCTCGTGAAGAAAAACATGTGATAACTCTGTTATGTTTTCCTATTTTTTGCGGACACATGTATCTTCTTGATATTCAGATGTCTAATAAAACTTTATATGGGTCAAGCCACAAAGGTGCTGCTCCAAAGCTGAAAACAGCTGTCAAAATTTAATCTTGTAATTTTGATACGAAATAGTGAAATATATGCTCTGTAAACATGTACCCATACTAAAAATATGATAACAGAGGATTAAACCTTCCATTTTTTTAGGAATAGCCATACAAATGGGAAATTGAAAAAACGTAACATTTTCACATTTTTAAATATTTAACTTTCCAGGTGCCTATTATCTTCAAAATTAAATGCTTCTAAAGAATAAAATATAACACACCTGGGTCACCTTATAAGTGTTTTGAAAGCTCCCCATACACACATATTTAATATTCTAATGATTCTAAATTTTAAAAACGTAACAGGACAATTAGAGTTCTGAGCACTGTAGCTGTACAAATAATGATGAGATGTTAACTCTTCAGGTACTTATTACACATAGAACGTACATAGGTATTTTCTATGCAATTTTTGTAGGTAAAACTACCTTTTTATAGCCACTATAAGGAATTCAAAATTCAAGCCAAACATACAGTACCAGGACAGTAACAGGACAGTAACAGGACAGTAATTAACTGTGCAGTAACAGGACAGTAACAGGACAGCTACAGGATAGTAACAGGACTCATTCAGATGTCTTTAAAACCCTGGAGGTTGAAGAATTTTAATAACTCAGCCATGCAATGGTTCAAAATATGTACCATGTGCCTTATGCAATCTATATCTGAGTTATATTTCTTATATTTCGTGTTATTTTTGACCAATTGAATGAAAATAACAAACAGTAACAGGACATCTGTGTAACAGGACAAGTAACAGGACATATATGGGTAACAGGACATGTAACAGGACAGGCATGTATTAATGGTGGCCTGTGGGCAGTTAACCATAGTGGAAATGTGTATCTGTGTTTCTAGAAGCTTCCAATCACTTCTTCACACAGGTTTGATTAAGCATTACAGTCAAGTACCACTAATTGGATGTAGTTTCACAGGAAAGAAATTGCTGTTGTCCTGTTACTGTCCTATTACTGTGTTTTAATACAAAATACTCCGTCAAATATATACCAACCTATTCAAGAGTTACTTTACAATAGAGCTGTAATCTAACAAATCTGTTAGGTACGATTTAGTTCAAAGTTTCTTAAGTCATAGGGCAACTGTAACACCCATCAAAGTTGTTAAAATGCTTTGTGACTGTTAAGAACATAACAGGACATGTCCTTGTTACCCTAAACAAACAGGACAAAAAGTGGCTGTCCTGTTACATTTTTAGCTTTTCAGGGGCGTAACGTGAGAGTAACAAGGACAAAAAAGGACAAATGCCGCTTCTTCTTCATGCCCTAGCCTTAACTGTTGTTCCCCATACTTCCAAATTGGCATATTTCTTATTCCATCATTCTTCTGCACTCTTGTGAAATAAAAACTATCAAAACTGTCTTTCAAAATGTGAAAGGACAGGGGGTAGAATTTTGGCCGTGTAACAGAGACACGTAAGGACATTATGCAAAATCTGTTTTTTTCCTATTTCTGCTTCAAAATATCCTCAAAACTGGATTGTATGCTGTAAGCATCACTTAGGCCGACATATGTACACTGTTTTGAGTTAAATATTATTGTAAAATAAAAAGTTATCACAATCTAATGGCGAGTAACGAAAAACAGTAAAAAATGTTACTCTGGAAGATTTACTTATATCTCGTCAAATAAGAGGTTCCGAGGAGTTCACTGTGCATGAAATAAAAGTTCAAGACATGGGTTATCATTTTAAACTTTAAAAATGGACAAAGAAAGAATTTCCTTCAGCTAGTAAAGTCATCTTTAGGCCATGTCATGCCACAAACGCCAAAAAACGTCATTTTTGGCCTGTTTTCAGGACTAAAAAGTGGTACAGCTTCTTTATTTTGTGTGGTATTCACCTCAAATTTTCACACAATTTATTCTAATATGTATAGTTCAGTATGGCATTCATTGTGATTGCCTCAATTAAATTTCCTTCTAGCCAGCCACCTCTGAACTTAGAGGACATATTTTACAGCTCAGAAGCAGCACCTTTATGGCTTGACCCATATATAATGTTATGTCATGAAGATAGTAAAGTGATAATCTGGTGAAGTTCATCACATGGTTATCCCATGAAAATGTTGGGGAGTTTTTTCATGTGAAGAAAAACATGTGATAACTCTGTTATGTCATGAAGATAGTCAAGTGATAATCTGGTGAAGTACATCCCTTGGTTATCCCATGAAAATATGGGAGTTTTTCTCATGTGAAAAAAAACACGTGATAACTCTCAGTAATGTCATGTTCTCCAGTTTTCCTCCATGTTTATCATGTGAACTTCATGTGCATTGTCAGCTGTGTTGGTACTTGGTAGCTAACAATGTTTGGTAGCATCAATAAGCAAAACAATAAGTAAATTCCATAAAAGGGGAAAACAGGAAAATTATATGAATTGCGTTATTTCTCCTTTCTGCTTCTTTTTATTTAAATCCTGTGTCAAGTAGGGTAATGTTCATTGAGTCGGACACTAAGAAGGTGACACCTTGAATCAGACTCTTTTTGTTGGGCTCATTTGGCTATTCGAGATCATTTGTACCTGTATATTTGGAATCAATATTTAGCTTAAGACTTCCTTTATCTACTCAAAAAGTATTAACATGATATGAGAAATTTAAGTGTGTTTTTCATGGCTATAAAGATGGGGTAAAAAGTGCGTATTTTGCCAATTTTTGTCTGATATTTGTACATTTTAGTAAAATTTAATAGTAAATGTGAAGCCATCTTTTATGGGCATATGATAATGATTGTACTTCTATTTATCCTTCTCTTAGCTGGAGATGGGCTTGATGAGTATTGTGCTATAATGCAGGCTTTTTGCAAAGGACTGGAATGTTGTCCAGTTATATCTGTAAGGTATATTTGAAGGAGTTAACTGTCCGACTCAAAGATCCCCCCTTTAATTTTTTGATTCAGAAAATTTTAAAACTTACTTTTCAGGGATTTACCAGCACCAGAGAGCAATTTCGTATTACAGTTCGGGCCACAGGGGCGTAATTTTCGCCGCAAATGCTGGGGGGACACGCGGTGACGCGGCCAGAATCGGCCATCAAATCTGCGAATAAATGAAGTCAATTGGGATTTTTTACATTCATGAATTTTAAAGTTTTGTATGGCATGGTAGCAGTGTTGTCAGCAAACACTCGCCCGGTCGCCCCAGGCGACTATATTTCCGTCTGGGCGACCAAAATCTTGTTTTTGGTCGCCCCATTGGCGACCAAGACAAAACAGGGCATAGCACTGGTCCGACAGTCTGTGCATGCTGGAGGAGGTGGCCAACTTAAAACAGGGCATTACTTGGTGAATATTTGCTTCACAGAAATCGTTTTGGTCTCGTTTTAAAGCCCAAAAAGACATCTACCATGAAGAGTAATTTTTGAGGTTGAATTACAATTCAATCTTGCATTACTTTGATACTCTTCCTTGTAAAATCAGAATTTATATAAAATATTCAATCAATCACATGGCAAACTTGCCATTGTGGAGGGAAGTATTGATAGAGCCAACATTTTGAAGCAACAAGCTGAAGTAGTGGTGGTTGTCCCTCCAGAAACAGCACTATTCTCCCTGTGAATGTAGGAACCATCAGAATTTGTCCATTGTTAGCAACAAGGGTTTCCAATCAATTTTCCAAAAAACTACCCATGCAGTGAGTGGCATAGTGGCATACAACAGAGCAAGGTAGTATTTCTGCCTTAAATTATTGAAACTTAACCCCAGGAGAGCTCCTACTCTTGACATTTTAAGAATTGTAATCCATGATATTTAGGCCTACCATGTAAAAGATTTGCCAAGAAGGGAACCCACTTTTTCAGGCACTCATGCCTCTCAGGCTCTCTCAGAATGTGGAGTGGATATAATGTAGATTGGTTTAACATTTTTAGAGATATGTTGTTACTTTAATTTAAATGCCTTTATGTTATATGCTTTCATGATATGAATAATCTATGAAGAGTGCTGAAACTGCCCAATGCGATTAAATATGGGCGACCAACTTGATGGTTTGGGCGACCAAGTTTCTGAACTTAGTCGCCCAGTGGGCGACCAATTGAGAGTTACTGACAACACTGCATGGTAGCCTAACCAAGGAGAAAGTTGGGACATGTCTTTCAAATTGAATCCAAGCCTTGGGCCATCAGGCCTACTACTTAATTTATTTTCACACAAAAAAGTGGGGGGGGGGACATTTTATATTATGTCCCTGGGGTCAAAAATGTGGGGGGACATGCCCCCCTTCCCCCACCAAATTACGCCCATGAGTTCGGGAAAACGTTTTATTTTTTGTTTGCTAACCTAGAGCCCATAGGCCCATAAAAATTGTCACTTTCTAATATGTCTGGAAACCGTGTAATGTGTCCGACTCAAGGAACATTACTCTATTCAGTTCATTTCAATTCAGTTGTAATTATGTGCCAGTAGGGGCGCTCCTCTCCGTGATTACGGGAGATATGCACTTAATTGTGGTTAATAATTTGCACCTGCCACAGGTAAACCCCTTCAGGTGGTCTCACCTGAGTCAGACTGATATCATGCTGTGTATCAGGGGAAAATGGGTCATGTTGACAGTTGACATTTGCAAACATATGCTGCAAAAATTCTCCAAAAAATCAAACTGCAGGTAAATGTATACAGATATTCTTGTAGATTTCGATTTGTGTGCAAGGTGGGGGTATAGATCAACCTGTCAGACTGTCACTTATTATAGTTAACAGGCGCGTAGCTAGCATTCCCAGCCGGGCTAGGAAGAGGGGTGGAAGAGGGGTGCCAGATATGCACAGTGACCTGGGGTGTAACCTGCCAATTACAAATACCATCCAGGTACACATGCCACACTAAGAATAGGATACACCTACTGTATATAAATATTAGGTATCAGGTTCTAACAACATCAGAATGAGAGAGAGCTGTGCATAATGTCAATTGCATGGCTATGCAAAAACCCAGCACTTCATGTCTATCATGTCTGTAACCACTTGCAAGTGCTTTCATCTTCATCTTTGAGTTTGATTGGACGGCATGATGAGGACACCAGTTATGTGAGTTTCAATTCAAATGACGATTTATTATATTGAAGAGCAAAAGAAAGTTATCAAATGCCCATTGAACAAAACATTTTTGATGAATTTGTTTTGCTGTTCTAACAGTTCAGTAAATTTCCAATTTCTGCATGAAATTGGCTTTGTTAAACGTGCCTGCAGAATGCAGATATATTGTCATTTCAAACAAAACATATTGAAGAGACCATTTATTCACTTCTAAATTTATATGTTAGATTTTTAAAAAAATTTAAAAACAAAAAATAACTCACCTTTATGTTATCATTGGCATCTCAATGTTTCTTCTTTGAAAACATCCATCTGACTGTATGAGCAAACATCCACACCAATTGGAATGTCAAAGAGGCAAACAGATTAACACTAGCAACAACATATTTAAGCAGGGTGTGATCTTAGAGCTTCTTAGTGTGTGTATCAGTGGTGTGAATGAACCTGTTGCTTCTTTTGACACCTGTATGAATCTGTGGGATTAAAAGAGCCATAACCTGTTCAGGAAACTTCGCAGGTAATTATGTAATAGTTAATAGTTGGTGATTGAGTCTAAGCCATGTCTAATGGTAAAAATAGCCTAACAACATATTTGGTTACATTCCAACACAATTCTTCATACTAAAATATATGCATGTTAGTCATTGCCAGATCTATAATTCGGATCTATAAATGGTGTATAATGTGTAGTGCACCATAGAATTTACTCCATATATATTATACATGCAATAGACAGCCTGGGTTTGTGGATCATCTGTGTCAGGTTTGAAAATGAAATGCATCATTCATGATGATCATGGCTTGATTGATATCTTCATTCAACGTCTCAATACCACTGACGTGTGCAAAATATCTTTAATGTTGCATTGCTGAATGGTTAAAATATACAATCAATCTGTGCGAAAGTGAAGTGAAATCTCTGGCTACAATCTGCATCCTCAACATATTACACATTTACCCCATGTGAGGGCAAGTAAAAGATCCCTCACATGGGGGGGGGTAAATGTGTAACATGTTGAGGACTCCCACTCTCTCTCCCATCTCATCAATCAAACCTCTTGAGCGCCCAGAACTGGGCTTAGAAGGCTGCACTTACCATATCTGCACTATCTGCACTTATCTGCATCAATTTCTGACACACATGCAAATGCATATCATCACCAGGGTGTTAATAGGCTATATAATATTGTACAACTAAAATAAAAGTGTACATAAACAATTTATTGTGATAATTACAATTTCATGGATTTAGAGTAGTTTTGCAAAAACAAGACATGTCACATTTTAACTCGTGGTGTTTTATCCTCTTGCAGATGAAATTCAGCAGAGCAAACAACAGAGGATGAAAGAAACATTGGAAGGGACTGGACCTCCATTACTTTGCACATCCAGGCTGGCCAGGCAGCAACTCCGTGTGACAAGAGGCCATGATGTTGAAACGCGGCAGTCTTCGCCTCTATATGTGGCTGTGCCTTTTAGGCGGAGTCCTCATTGCGGCATATGTTCTCCTCATCCCAAAGTCCAACCCAACTGCAAAGGTGATGGGTAACATCAGGTACATCTCCCAGAATGAAGCTTCGCTGGGCAAGAAACAGTTCACTATGTACCCGTTCCAATTCCAAAATCCTCCTGCGACCAAAACTCCAGAGCCTCCTCCTAAAGACGATGGCTGTTACAAGGCAACCTCCAACAGCGGCATTTACACCAGACAGGATTGCAATACCACGTTAACCCCAATGACGAATGATAAAGAAGTTGTTGCCATTGGGTGTGCAATTACAACTCACGACATGAAAGCGTTTGAATTTGACCACGTCGGGCAGTCAATGGTCTTTTTCAGGACTTTACTTCCATCAGTATGCCGTACCATCAGTTTGAACTATAAGTATAAATTCTACCTTGCGCATGATCAGCATGATGAATTTTTCTCTGGAGAAGATAGCAAGAAGTCGTTCTTAGAGACTTATAATGACATCAAGGGAAAACTGTGTCCTGAAGGAGCTCATCTTGATCTTCAGCTTGTGAAATGCAGCCACACAGGGTACCCTGCTTGGGCCCAGAATGACGCCATGATGGAGGCTTACTTGGACAACGCAACTTACTTCTTCCGAGTGAACGATGACTCCAGTATCCGGACCGCAGGATGGACTGAGAAATACATCCAGGTCTTGCAGTCTTACGATCCACCGAATGTCGGAGTGGTTGGCCCCGCACACTTGGGAGGGAAGGAGAGCATCCTCACTCATGATTTCGTTCACCGAACCCACATAGAAATCTTTGGCTTCTACTACCCCAGGACCTTCAAGGACTGGTATGCTGATGACTGGATCACTCATGTTTACGAACCTCTTCGATCCACCAAAGTGGACAGCATAGAAGTAGTTCATACATGGGAGAGAGGGACGCGTTATAACCACAGCAAAATTGAGTCCAGAGAATTCCTATATGACAAAATTGAAGAAGATAAAGCAACTGTAAAGAGGTAATCAACTATTTTTGTTTTTATTCTTCTTAAACTTTGATATTTTTTTTGACGTTTCTGTGTCACTCATTTAACTACTATAAAGATTCTTTCTTTTTCAGGTACATTAAACTCGTAGCATCTAAAATTGAACCTGATCCGAAGAAAATTATATCAATGTCTCTCTACAACAGCGACATAAAATACACTTATGGAGCAATACGAAATGCTCAATTAAGACCTTTGATATTCCCTGAATGGACTATAAGGATTTATGTTGAGCGTCCATTTCGTGACGGACACACTCGCTATCCTCGTGTTCCGCAAGCGATCTTGTCGAAGCTGAAGGACCTTGGTGTCCAGTTGTATTATGTGGACTGGAACGAAAACGAGGTTCCTCCTATGATGTGGCGCTTTCTGGTGGCAGATGATGAGACAGTTGACTGGTTCATAGTTCGTGATTCAGACAGCAGGTTGACAGAGAGAGACGCAGAACTCGTCAACCAGTGGATGGTGGATGGCGCTCCTCTTCATTGCGTAAGAGACCACCCCAGTCAGGTGTCGGATCCTCTCTTCGGGGGTCTCTGGGGAGGAAGACCAAAAGAGATCCGCTCAATAACCAAAACTCCATTTACATTCCTGATGAAGGGGGCGAGAGATGACTACGGCCAAGACATTTACATTCTGAGCTACATATTGTGGCCTCGCATGAGGGATTTCGCTTACTGTCATGATAGCATATCTTGTCATAGATACTTCAACTCCCATCCCATAAACATCACCCGTGTAGGGTATCAACACATCGGACAAGTGTTTGATGCTTTTGGAAAACCAAGAGAGATTGATGTTGACATTTTGAAGCATACTAACCCAGCTGACTTCTGCCTTGACAGACCAAGAGAAGAGACATCCAAGCATAAACCTGATGATGATCATATTTTATTAGAGGACATAGAGGATTATGTGGTTTCACCTTTCAAGTTCAAGAATCTTCTCTTTTGGACAATTAATTTTGAAAGAAAAGCTGTTTTGGATATTAGACATATCTTAGAAGCCACAGGGGCTAGGTTTTTGGATTTTAATTTTGATGACAACTGTGCCTTAACCAACAACTGTGCAACTGAACTGACATCAGTAGGAAACAAGGAGGAATTCTTAGACTTGAGTCCCAGCTTCCATGAGAAATTTTCCAGCTATATAAAAGGAAGGCCTGATTTTAATAACATAACACATTTCATATGCGTTCAACCAGTGTCTCTGTGCGAACTTTACATGGAGTTTGGTAAAGCGCCCTACAATAAAAGCATAATAGTGATAGCAAAAGACAGATACGAGTACGGCAGGGAGGATGCCATTCGATGGCAGAAGCTCAACAGAAATCTGCTACGTTTGTCCTGGGAACCAGGTCACTTTGTCGGTGCTAATAATCATTATGACTTGGAGTACATGCGATACTTCTTGGGGTCCGGAATGCCCCTCACCTACTTGCCCAGCCATTGTGGGTATGTCAAGGCAACATACAAACCCACACGCGACGGCTTTCTTGTCATGTCTCTTGCTTCCTCTTCAAAGTTCGAAAAGTGGTTTGTCAACAAACTGAATGAGACGATGCGCAAGAACCGCGTCAGGATCCACTTCCATTTGTCGAGTACTTTGTACGGCCAGAACATCAGTCACGAAGACATTGCTAGTCACACTGGCATCATCCACATACCAGAACAGGTTTCCATGACAACCATTTGTGAATATTACCAGATGGGAATCCCTGTGTTCATACCATCTCTGTCGCTGCTGTCCGAGTGGCAGCTGGAATGGAAAGTCCTTAAGGAGAGGACTCTAAACAGCCGACGCAATTCCACTAAGTCAGCAATTACCGGGCTCTCGAAGAGTGCAGATCCAAATGATGAATCGGATGAAAAGGCCTTGAAGTACTGGCTTCGCTTTGCTGACATATACCAATGGCCTTATTTGCAGCCGTATGACTCCATCGATCATCTCATTTACCTTCTACACAACGTGAGGCTCAAAGTTACAGGCAAGAAAATGATGGCCTTCAGCAAAAGACTCAAAAGGCAGGTCACCGAAAAGTGGGTCAAGACTTTGGAGTCCTCAATCCGAAGACTAGTTCATAAGTGATGACCTCCTTATGAAACATGATGACCTCCTTTTGAAACATCAGCAATTGTGTTTCATGAAGATCTGCAACGATCTGACCATTCCATCCCACTTGCCAAAATGTTCCTTGAATTCATTCCCTGAAATTATCAGTGAAATACCTTGCCAGTTTTACAATGTCTGCCCTCAATTTTTACAATGATTACCCTCATTTTATTGAACCCATAATTACAGGCTCTACCTTCAAAATTGACTTGATATTTTTCATTCCAATGATTCCATCCCAAAACTTGAAAATAATTTTGCTTATAAACTGTATTAAGTCTTGTAATTGTGATATAAATATATTTAAGATGAAATAAATTGATAGGGGTCTGCAACTTATCTTGTCATGTGGAACCCCTACCTGTTTGAAACAAAAACAAATAGTTGATGTTGACGATCATTCACATATACATGAAGGTACTTGCAAGAATTTTGGTTTCAATTTGTGCTAAACCAATGTATTAAAAACATTATATCACATTTATTCATAAACTATGTGACAGGTAACTTTTATCACATCTGCAAAGTAGAATTGATGTAGTCAAGTCACTGAACGCTGGTTTTCTTATCTAACTCTTCAGAATTAGTAAGAGAGATCCTGTCAAAAGATTTTGTGCAAACTTTCATACCTTGTTTTGTTCTGGTCAACAGACTCAACACTGATGCAAGAAACAGTGCATTTTTAACATGTTAACTGGGAGACCAAATGGTCTCCCAGTGGACAGATTTGGTCTCCCAGTGATTGCCAAATTGCTATCACTGGGAGTTCTCAAGGAATTAAGTTGGCCATTCCAACTTCCTTCTACAAATTGCAAAGAAAATATATTAGCATCTTTCAACCATACTTAGGCATCATACTTGGGCTTGTAACTGTGTATGATGACTGTTTGACCTCTGTAGATGGAAAAAAAACATTCATTGGCCTACTAGCACCATTTATTTATCATTTATTGCCAATATAGTATCTGGCATTCCAAGAGCATCTCAAAGAAATACAAATAAGGGTCTGTGTACCTTGACAACCACATCCATTTCCTGAATATGCAGATGAGGTCATCTCAGGTCACAGCCTTTTGAAGGCTAAAATCTTGCTCTTCAGGCCTGTCACTTTCGTTGGGAGTCAATCTACCTTCATTTTATTGTGTTCTGTATCAAATGACTCCTAAAATAGCTAGCTTATATTATAACTGTTTTACTGCCATTTTGGCACTGTTATCAAAGCCAATTAGTTCCAATGTTTGCCACATGTAGGCCTTTTATCACTGCAGTAAACTGCTGGTGGCTCCACACAGTGTGTATGTCAGTTATCGATCAGGGAAATTACATGTACATAGACAACCTGGGGGGGGTACTCAAAATTTTTCTAATACGTATGCTAGGCTGGAAGTTTGGCGACCAGACCCGGTGCTAGGTGGTCGGTCGTCGCGAAAATACCCCGACTCTAGGATTTTATTGTGTCGTAGCAGTGGTATTTGCCTGTTTTTCCCAGGAATTAACCAATAATTTCACCGAAAAATAACAATGCGATTCGATAAAAGTTCCTATTTAAATTTAGGGGCCAACTCTAGGAATTATGTCAGATTTTTAGACCCAACTCTAGGAATTTTTCAGTTGAAAAAGGGGGCCTACTGAGCCGAGCATAGGTGTACACTTGAACATAGTAAGTACCCCCCCCCAGGATAGACAATTGGAATTTACATGCCAATTAATACAGTTATCACCACTATGTAATTTGACAATTAAGGGATTCATCTGATATAAGCTGACATTGAAGCTCAAGAAATTAGGAAGTGAAACAAAGGAAGGAAGGAAAAAATAAAGGATGTAAGAAATTAACTAAGAAAGTTGGAGAGAAGCAAGACATCAAGAACAGAAAAACAAATTATCAGTATGGATGCCAGTCACCATATATGCCAGTCCTGTGATTTTAAGGCTTTTAAAGAAAAAGGAATGGTTTTCATAAACCATTTCAATCCCAATAAGGTGCTGCAGAGGGGTAAAACATAAAAGTTCATAAACCATTTTAAAATAACATTTCTTTCACAATTAAATTATGTAATATGTAGATTCAACACTGCATCATGTGTTATTGAGACTCTTGGCCAACTTCCTATTGGTCGACTCATTTATGATCGAAAATATAGTTTTTTTCCATGCAGAGACTCATTGATCTCTCATCTGGTTGTCAATAATTTGTAGTCCTTTGGAGCATTTGAAAATGAATTTTCTTGTTCTTTGCTCTCTTTGCAATTACGCTTCTGCTTGTAAACGTCATCTTTCTGATTTCCAATTTTCACAATTGTGACCTACTCCATCAAAATGAGTTCAAAGTAGGCAATCTGTATTTTCCGGAAATTAGCAAAATGTGTCACAAGGTCACATTTTGATGATTTTAGCTTTTGGTACCACATTTTAGCAAAAGTAATTTGCTTTGATTATTTAGGACCATCTTAACCAAAAACTGCTTTTAAATTATCTAAATTGGGCATCATTCTTGATTTTCCTAGTTCTTTTATTGTAATGGCGGGAAATTCAAATGCCATTTTCTCAAAGTTCGATGTTTCGTATCATCAGTGTTTGAGATATCAAGACAAATGAAACATCATTTTAAAGCCCAATTCCAGTAGAACAAAGTTATTTTCTATCTAATCGCTTTGCCCCAACAAATTCTCGCTAACTTAAAACAAATGGTACAAGGTTCATAAGTTCATAACATATAGTTCTCATTTACACACTGGGTTCCCTCAGTGTAAAAGAGAGAGAATGGGTCAAATATGTTTTATGTCAAAAGTGGTGGAGGAAAATTTAGAGGTTTCAAATGCTTACAAAGCGACTGGGGACTTTATTATTATAGTTTAATTAGTTTTTGAAATGCATTTTGTAATTTGTTGCTGTATGTGCTAGAGTTACTGAGAAATTTAGCAAAATCCCAAAACGTGTCTTTTTCCTCATTCACACTCTTTTGGCAGCAAATTGCCACATTTTAAAGTGTCTACTGTGATCTTAGTATTTCTCTAAAGAGTTGAAATTTAGTATAGGGATTCATTTGAGGTTTTGAATCAGGAACATTTTGAGAAATCCAAGATTTCAGCCAAAATGGCCGAGCTATAAAATGGCGGCCATTCTTGATTTGCCCACTGTGAGTTCAATTTTTCACTTAATGAAATTTTGTAGGCTTATATGGATTTACTTAGAGTTTGAAGCAATATTTGGAAAATCTAAGATGGCTGCCAAAATCGCTTCCACAAAATAGCCGTTATTCTTGATTTGTCCACTGCGAGCTTGATATGTCAACTTGGGGTTTTAAATTTAGTACATGTTAAGAGATTTGTTTTAGGGTATGGATCAATTACACTGAAATCCATGATAGCTTCTACAAAATTGCAACCATCCTTGAGTTGTCCACTGTGAGCTTAGCGTTAAGCTATGAAATTTTGTGTTGGAATTTGTTCGAGGATACGGATCAAGAAAATTTTTAGAAATCCAATATGGCTTCCAAAATGGCCACCATGGATGGCCATTATTGAATCGTACACGGTGACCTCAATATTTAGGCCTACAGTTGTGAAAATATCTATATCAGAATACCTACATTTTATCCCAAATCATGCAAATTCTGGCTTGCAACATACCAGCAACTTGTGTTCACAATTACGTAATATATATATATATATCTGTTCACAAAATGTAGTGGTATTTCTACAAACCCGACATCCATTCCTATTTCAATCTGTAAATCAGCAAATCAAGAAGTTCATTACTTTGCAAATATTTGCTTATGAATTTTTAGCAAAATTGATATTTAAAAGGTATAAAAAAAGTTCATGTAAAATGAGTTTCATCATCAGAAGGTTAAAATGAGTTTCATCATCAGCAGGTCATGAGCAATGAACACATCCCAACTTTCATAATTAAATTGATCCATCTTCTGTTTGACTGTATGACCTTTAATGGTGGAATAGAAGTTTGCATGGCGACTTCAATTTGATTGGCTAAAATGTGGGTTAAAGCTGGAAAACACATCCTGCAGGTGAATGAAAGAGATCACGTGTGCATGATGTGACCAGGTTAACCTCATGGACAAGCTTTTAGAGATGAAAGGCTGTGATTTGAGAGAACTGAGAGCATCACAAGTGATGACAGTCCACAATGAAAGCCCACAATCCTGACCTGGCTAGCTGCAACTCTGCCGGTCTGAGACTCCCCTGCTCAGGCTGCTGTGCTCTTACCTGTCATTTGCTGTGGGAAGGGAGGCTGTCATTAGGCCTCATGGCTTTCTGCAAATGGGAACCATTGGATGGCATTGATGGTTTGTTTTAATTAGCTACAGAGCACACCTGGTGAATTAGACAAACAAAAGTCCAATACAAAATGACATTATTAAATTCCTTGGAGGAACACATGTTTGATTTTCACTTGGGACTTTACCACACCTGCACCATGTTAGAGCCTGCAGCCACCAACTGCAGTCAGCAGATGCAGCTTTGAGCCTCAGAACTGCAGGTATCTGCGGGGTATCTCCACTGCCACCTCAGACAACAGCAAGGAATGGTCCAACGCCAGCATGTAAGGAGGGATAACAGGCCCGTGTGGTCCTCCGTCACACCATGGCAGGAGTCTCTTGATCAGGTCAGTAGCTGTGGTTCGTTGGTGTTGGGAATTTGTAAAAGTGATTGATCATGGATCTGAGATTTATTAACAAAAGCTGTGCTTTCAATACAAAATCTAAAACATGATAGTGGCTGCCACAATACAGACATGTAGGTCTAAGGCTGCTTACGTGCTGTGTGCTTTGAGAGACACTGGTTATATCATTGTTCTTCATGCTTATCAGATTATCCTGATAATCACTTGGCTATAAAAGATAAGAATTATTAGCTCTTGGAAACAATCTTATTCGTGAGTAATTTAAGTAAAGGTGAAGATGTATGCCTAGCCATTTGGGATGGTATGATGACAGCATAACAGAAAAAAAATTCATGTCATGTGAATTGAGGAAGTCATGCAGTGTGCTTGAAAATGTCTCGTCAAATATCAAAGGCAGCAGTGAAGACTAAAAGTGAATTGAGGGGAATGGCCACATCCTGACAGCTATGCTTTGCAGATGACCGCAAATGTAATGAAGCCGACATTTAAAGCAAATAGTTTTAACTTATATATTCAGAGTGCAGATGTATACCATATACTGTCATTTGGCAGTATTCTGGCAGGCCCACCTATGGTATATTTTGTGCTGGCAATTTATATTAAAACATATTCAGTATACACTAAACACTTTTTAAATAAGTCCCCCTTCAAATAAACTTGAATGTCTCAAAGATTACTTCTCTGATATTTATGAAAGTTGGCTGAATTATAGGCCTGTATATATTATAATCCATCCTAAATGTTTGAATTTGAAGCTAAGTCACATTACTCTGGGCCGAGCCAGCAGCTTTCGAGTGAGCCTAACCAATTTCAAAAATATGTTGCTTTTCCTATGGACATGACCAATTTCATCATATGGACATAGAGGAGACCGAGGCACTTTGGACCTCACGGAACGTTGGACCGTCCCCAATATTTTTTTTTTTAAACATGTGCAGTTATCCAAATCCCCGATGAGGAGACCTTAATGGTATGCCTTTTAGCCAAAAAATTCCATGAGCATTGAAGGAAAAGTCTGAGTACTATTTCAGGTTTCCTGATTTTCGGCATAAAAAGTGCCTTTTTTTTCAAGTGTCGATGGCTATGTTAATTACCCTTCTTAAAATATGGGGGGTCTAGTCAGACAAGTCTCATAAATTGAAACTATCACTACTTAAGTAAAGTTTGATATAAGTTTCCTGAGTTTACATTCAATCTTGTCAGCGAGGCATGCACATTTTCATAAGAGGTTGGGACTGGGCAGGTTGGACCAGCATGGCCGGGGCACGTTTGACCATTATAAACTGGATTGACTGACAAAAAGTAATCGGCAAAATGCCAGCTGTGTAATTTCTAACATTAATAGAGCACCTCAGTATTCCCGTACAATTTGAGGGTAAAATCAATTCAGTTGGCTAATCTGCAAGCCCTTCCAGCTGAAGCGAGACTTTTATTATTAAAATTATCTGGGTAAATATTCTGATATAATCATTCTGCATAATGTCAATATGCGGGCCCACAAACTGGACAACTTTGAACTTTCATTGAAATCAGAAAAGAGGTCCCTGAGATATTCAAGGTTTTTAAAGGGAGATTTTTGTTGGAACTTTTTTTTTTAATATTTTCCCATTAATTGCAAATAATGTGTAAGGGGTATGCACCTGGGACCAGAGATGGTTTTTGCATTGTCATATATATTTTTTGTCTGAGTGCATCACTTGTGAAGGAGCATGGCTGTTTGGCGCCCTGCATGGCATCAGTCCATCTCATTAGCTGACAGAGTCACTGGCTCAGCTTCACTCGGTCCTTTGGTTGGGCAAGCAACTCTTGTGCCAGATGCTCCATAACTTTGATGTCCATCAGATCATATTCTGCCCAAAGCTATTCTGGCTGTTCAGCCATTTGGGCCTTCTAGAATTCCTTGTTGATCAAACTAGGATGTTAAATTGCCTATATGTGATATTTATTTCAAGTGCAGGCCACCTGTAGGATGATTTCGTTTAAAATCGACATATATAGGATTACCTGATACATGTAGTTTTGAAAAACACTTCACTCCTGTGCACAAGAGCTATGTTGATAATTTCTTTATCATGCCATAAATATGAAGTTTCATTGGCATCCATTAAATCAATTAATTAATTAATTACATGCATGATCATTAACAAGTGCATCTTCATTTTCAGGCACTGTCACCACAATTGGGAAAGCAGCAATACTACAGGTGTGACAAACAACAAATAACGTTGACGTCTGAAAGAACAACAAATTGGGTTGACATCTGAAAGGCATTATCTCAACTGTGGCATACGACCATAAAAGGAGACATTACCGAATTAATTGAAGGATATGCTGTGCGTGGCTAATGGCAGTTTCCATGGAAATCCCTGTGACTATGATGCAGTCCAGTGATGATCGAATAGTCAGAACAATCCACAAGACTGACTCGATTACAATAGTCAAGGACCTTTTGGTGGCTGACTCGCCTCCCCTGGGGACCTCGGGCGACCTCTATGACTCCCAAGATGACCTCTCCATCCGCCCTCCCTCCTCCAGCATCTCCATTGGCAACGGAGGGACCTCCAGTGGGGAGAGTACCCCAGAACCAACCCTCATCACCAGGACCTCCTCCGGTCTCCTCACCCCTCCCTCCATTGACTCGGCCTATGGCATCAACCCTGGCCCCAGTCCTCCTCCAGTGGTGTTTGTCACACCCAGTGCCCTCTCCCGCGAGGACATGGAGCGGCGAAGGCAACAGGCCAAGGAAGGCGATGTTTCAATAGAGGAAAGTCTTCTCAGTGTTTCAGGCCCTTTAAGGGTCCCTGACAGTCACTTTGGTAAGGCCAAGAGGCTCCTACGCAAGGAAAACGTGGGCACACTGAATGATGACGTCACGCTACATGATCGGCCCCTGGATGACGTTTCTCGCGTCGCTACGTACGGCGATGACGTGGATGACGTCACTGATTGCGCACCCGACGACCTCGTTGGCGTCGTGGCAACGCAGGACAAATCACAAGAGGACCTCGGGCCCCCAAGCCATCTGCAAGCAGTAAATGATAAGCCAGACATGGATCAGGAAAAAGGGGCCCTGGGTGATACAGAGGAAAAGGAAACGTCAGAAATAACTGTAACCCAAAAACCAACAACAGGAAATGGAGAAGAATCAAAAGATCTCCTTAGTGACCAAGAACTCGAAGAAGACAGGCCACTAAACAATAATGATTTCATTACAGAGAAAAAACATAAAAGTATTAAAACTGTGAAATTTTACAGCCATTCAGACGAAGAAGATGAGGAACATGAAATGATTAAAATGAGAAAAACCCCCTACAGAAGCCCAGATCCTGATGACTATGCCTTTGAAAGTGATGATGAAAATGATGACAATGTCTTTACAGATACAAAACCCAGTGGCAGTGATGCATATGAAAGCACAGAAAAAGTGAAGATGATCGAGGAGCTTGACAATGATGAAAATGAGAAAGAGGATAGACCAAGTGATGATTCAAATTATCAAACAGGGAGTAGTGACATTTACAAGAAGGAGGAAGATGTCAATTTGGAACAAGAGAAAGAGTTGAAAAGCAAGCCAAGACAAAGAAGTGGAAGCGGAGTGTCCCATCACTCGGAGCTGACGGAAGAAGAGTGCGAGAGTGGCGCGGACGCACATGACACGGACTCCAGTGGGAATAACTCCTCCAGGGCGGACTATACGGATTACCCAGACAGCACCTCTGATGTATCCCTTGATGAGCATTTGCGGCGCGATTCCACGGGAGAAATGTCTCAGCCTCAGGAAGAAGATGAGCCAGTGGTGGCTGTGGTCAAGGGCCAAGTCATCCACACCACACAATCTGCAGTTAAAGCTCCGAATAAGGCTAAAGCGACTGCGATGACATCACTGACATCACGCCGTCCTCTTGCCGCAGGGGCCGGGAGGAGACAGTTGAAGCCCTCAATGACCTCCTCAGGGTCAGAGAGACCTGGGAGACAGCCGCGTCCTCCCTGGAGGGCCACCAACTTGGCACCAAGGGACCTTGAGTCAGTCCCTCGACTCCGACTGCCGAAAAGCAACAGTCGTGAACGTTCACCTGTGGCCACTCTTTACACAGAACAAAGAATGCGACTCAGCCCTTCTGTCAACGGTTGCACTCCCAACTCATTCAACGGAAGTGACCTCATCAGTCCATCCATGAACACCGGCCGCCAGGGCAGGAACCCAGCAGTGCCCATCCAGTTACGCTCCAATGCTTATGTGGACAATGGCAAATTGTGTATAACCTTAAAAGGACCGTCAAGGGCATTGCCGGATATAAATCAGGGCAGTGCTGGAGACAAGGTTAACTCTGACTCTGTTCCTATGGACGTCAAAATCATGTTCATCCGAGATGACAAGCCGTTCAGACAGAAACTTCACCTCCCTCCGCTTGGCTCCACCAAGAGACGCGCCAAGTCCTACTCGCCATCTCCCGATCGGAATGTCCTGCAAAACAGAGCAGTACACGCCCCTTTCAACACCCGCGTGGAGCCAAAGACAAAAACACCAGGGAGCGGAAGTGGAGGGAAGGAGAGACTAAGCAGGGGGTCCAGCGAAAAGGGCAAAAGAGGCAAAAGAGGCTCCTCTTCCGGCCGTGACTACTGATCACATTAAAGATCCAAATGCTGAATTTGTTTTATGAAAGTTTATGAATATCACTGAAATTAATTAATTTACTATAATGACTCTAGCTATTGTAATTATTAACTTATCTAGCCATGCTGTGACTTGAGTCTCCTGACTTGCTATTGTGTAGCTATCCCCATTGCCAAATCATCTGTGTTGCTTTCAGCCATAAAGAAAGATGCGTATTTTTGTGTTTATAAAGTGCATCAAAGACCCAAAATATGCTTCCATTTTATTTGCTGTTTACTGCCCCTATAATTAGTGCAATTTGCTCTATGGGTATTGATCTATTATTTCTGTGAGATTACACTGATTACATGGCAATTAGGAGCCCCAGACAAAGCAGTGGTCTTGGGGATTTCCTTGTGGGCAATTAAGGGTGTGCACTGGAGGGTGACGAATGTTGTGGGCGCCACCTGTCGTCGAGGAAAGAGACCTTCAATTGCTGTGAGGGTTGCAGGTGGACATGTACTCATGGACTGCTTCACCTGTCAAAATATGTCTTTGCAAACAGCTTAGACCAATACAACTCTGCGTTTATGGTTTGTCAGACGGAGGATAGATCCAAAATGGCATTTTTATGTCCAGTCAGATTCAAAAGAGCCAAGAGAAAGAAAGGTGAGTGAATGCAATCTGCTTATAGTGAAGACATACAAGTACATAGGCCTGTAGACATCATTTGCATATCATAATATACACTATCATATAATTCACTTACAGTCTTTGCTGTCATCCCAAATGTAATACTTTCCATGGGACTATTTTGGTGACTAATTGTAGTGCAATTCAAGCAATGGGGTTCCTTGGTATAATATATCTTTTAATTGCAAACCTTTGCATGCACATCCTGATAGCTGTTCAGTGGACTTCACTTTGTGGAGATCTCACTGGCTGCACAAAACTTTGTAGGAACTCAGGAAAGATAAATAGTTTACTTCTGAATAATATAATGGTCTGTAAAATGTTCAAAGTTATTGAAATTTGGGCATGTTATCTTCCAGATAAATTAATCATTACCCAGTTATTCTTGTGCTAGGAAGTGGCTTATGAATGTATTAGATGTATTGGTATTAAGGTGTAGGATGGTTGAGTGCACTTCCAGGTCGCTCTCAACATATTGTACACAATGTATGCACACAACCCTCATTTGCCTTTGCTTTGCATATCCTGTAATTCTGTCCTATGTAATGCATTATTTGACCCATTGCATGCACTTTCAACTCTGCACTCCTTTGCTAAGTTATGATAATGACATGGAAATTACTCCATTGCCATTGCACTCAGGATGGTACTGCTATGAATTCCCAATAGCTCCTAGTGTACTCAATGCTACTCATGGCAAATATGAGTGGACTCAGCAATAATATTATCCGTTTTGGTTCTTTCATCCTTTAAAACCATGTCTTTTGATGATCCGTTGGGTTAACAATTCAATTAATATACCTCCTAATTCTTAAGCTTTCTTACAATGATCTCAGAGATCATAATCATGACAAAGTTTAGTGATTTATTTCTCCAGCAATTGAAACATGTATCCAAAAATATTTATACTGTACATTGTTGAATCATTGTACCTGAGGCTATGCTTCTTGAAAATGGTGGTGCCTCTGAGAGTGCCATCAAGTAGACACCTCAATTGCTCTCCCGTGTACTGTCACCAGCGTAATGAGTCAGCGAGATGCCCCACAACAATAGCTGTCGTAATTAGGGCTGCCTTCCTATTGTATTACACTATTATTGGACACCAGCACACCTGTCTTCTGACGGTAATGGCAAGAAACCTCATGCAATGCACCCACTGCCTGTGGCCAGGGCAATTTGCTAGTGAATGTCCCATCATTACATGTAACTTGCTTTTTATGTACAACATTCATATTGCATACTTATATCTGTATTTTCTCACGGTGCACATAAAACTGGGCTCTATAGAGCACATATATAGAGAGAAAACATCTTTATATTTATCACCTGCATGTTGTACAAACTTATGTTTTCTTCAGTATCATGTAGGCTTGTACATTAGCTGACCTGCATGAGGTCTCTAGGACCTCGAACCTCTGTGCCAAATGACCTTTTGGATGGCAAGGGACATTGCATGACCTCATGCTTGACTGGGCAACATGAGCACCACCAGAAGCCCTTGCGTTGGATAGGCTAATAATGCCCTCTATGACACATGACAGTGCTGTCCCACAAAACTCCCCTGTAACTACCAATAAAATGTTATCTCAGCACACAATAGCCATCATTCATTTCATCTTAAAGCTACCACCTGTTTTCTCATATATCCAATTACACAACACAGGTATGAATCTGCTATGATGTTGACAAGTATTGATCTTTGGTTCAGTGTATCGTGTGCTTGTCATCATATCATATTCTTGTTAATCTTGTAGATATAATATTAACTTTATGGTGCATATATGGATTGTGAAGAACTGGCAGAGTACTGATCATTAGATTAATGATTTTGTTATATTTTGCAGCTCGAGACTCGGGATCAGTGCCTCTGATGGGACGAATAACGGGAAGTGCCAGTATCGATACATTGGTCAGGGTTGGACTTGAAAAGGAAGACCTGTTTGTCAGTGCTGAGACAGCAAAGCACCCTACCATGGTGGTTATACACGACTTCCAGCCTTGTGTGGAAGATGAACTTACCGTGATGAAAGGATCAAAAGTGACCGTCCTGTATCGTGACAATGACTGGGTGTATGTGCTTGCGGATGACGGTCGCGAAGGTTTCATTCCGCATGCTTACTGTGTTCCTTTGAGCTTAGCAAATGATAAGACTTTCAACATGAATTCAGCAGTGAAGCCAAGCAGACCAACATCTCCTCCAGATTACGAGAATGTCATCCTCATCCGCAACAGAGCGGGGGATGTGACGGATGTGGCCACTTACGGGACCCTGCAAAGACAAACCTCCATGTCCCTGCCTTCGCTGCAGGAGGAGCACAAGGGAGACTCTTCCACCTGCCACTTGATCCAGAGTGCCAACGATTTCCCCAAGGATTTCCCCAAGGATTTCCCCAAGGAGTTCCCCAAAGATGAGCCTTTTGAGGATTCAATGGACTCCGCTGAGAGTTACCAATCATTTGAGAAACGCAACCTTGGACGGTTCATCGTTCTCTTCAATTTCGTAGCTCAGCAAGAGAACGACACGAGTGTTGACCGAGGGGAGTTTGTGACGGTTCTCAACAGAGATGATCCCGAGTGGTTCTGGGTCATGAGGAGTGACCGACGTGAAGGATTCGTGCCGAGAATCTTCCTGTGTCCTGCTGAGGGAAAAGGTATATCGATCTGTCTTTTTGTCTCATAATACTTCAATTTGATGTTTATGATTGCATGCCACCTCATACTTAATTTGAGTTAATATTGATGAATTCTGTTTTCTGTTTTTCTTCACAGGTGAGCCGAAAGATGACTCCAACCAGAACCCAATAATTCCCAGCAGGAATCACAGAGGAGTGGGGACAACCCCTGGATTACTCAAGAATGGCCTTGAATCAAACATGCAGTCTCCCAAACAGATGCACCATTCTCAAGTGCCAGCTTCAAAGCAAGTGACTCCTCCTAACACCAACAACCCCAGACTGCAACCAACCACTTCTTCGCCAAAACCCATATCCAGGACTGGTATGTCTTATACCCACAGCACATTGCCAAGGTCCTTCAGGCCAAAGGAAGCGCCTGCCCCCATGCATTCTCCACAACAGACGAGGTCCTACAGTGACACTGCCAGTGTCCGCGGTTCCTTTTACGGCAGCAAAATGACGGAGAATGTGCTTCCAAGAGACTCTTATGATAAGAAATTCCCCGCAAATGCTGAGATCTCCTCGAGCCAGAGGTCTTTGCAAAGAGCGCTGGAAAATGGTCAAAATGGCCTCCAAACAAATGGAGTGGGGTACTTTTCCTCCAAAGAGCAACATTCATTCCAAAATGCTCAAGACACTTTCCGGGCAAGTAACCGAAGCCTAGGTATGTTGAAACAGTATCCGCAAAATCGGACAGTGCCAGAACCATTGAGAATTACACATCAATCGCCCAAAATCGTGAAATCCAAACCGGGAGTGGAAAGTGACACTCAAAGTTCTCCGACTTACATGACAATGACAGCTAATCCTGTCGCATCAGCCCATGAGTCTGAATATGTGAAGTCACGGAGTGGCGGAGGGGCCATCAGGGCGGTCTGTCTCTACGACTTCCGTGCCAGAGGTCCTGATGACCTCACAGTTGCCAGGAGTGACGTTCTCTTCATTGCATCGGACACAAAAGTCAACCAACCTAACGCCAAGTGGCTCTGGGTCTACTCGCCCGCCTCCAGAAGGGCGGGATATGTGCCCAGTGCTTGTGTAAGGCGCCCTGACCAACCCTCCCCACCTAGTCAAGACTTTTCAAGGTACACACAAGAACAGACATCTCATCAAAGTCCCTCGCTTGCCCGCCCCTGAGATCCATTCACGGCCCCCTGAAATACACCTGCATTTTTATATATTTTTGTTGTTACCTACATTTTTATGAAGTTATTTTTATGTAAAGTATGTTTATGTCTACACTATCAAAATCCTGTTATTGTTGAACAATATATAAATCTTTCAGCTGAATTTGAAGCAATAAAAAATTCAGCTGTCAGCTGATGCATTACGATAAATACACTATAGTTATAGTCCTGATCATTTTAGGGATTTGTCTTTTTTGGTGGACGTTGGTATAGTATTTATTTTTTATAAAAATTACAGATCAATATGGAGTTAACAAGACCAAGCAACCCATATGCGACCTGCGACCTATTAAAAATACTTGGCGCCTTAGGTTCTAGTTTTATCACTATAGTCTTTAGGGTATCAAGTCAACTAGTAACCATGCCAACTGGTAACCAAACCAACTGGTAACCAACCAACTAGTAACCAACCAACTGGTAACAAAAAACCCTACCAACTGGTAACCATTCAATTTTTGTGGGTTACCAAGTCGTAACCATGGATTTCAATTAATTTCATGGCCATACCAACTAGTAACCACCAAATTCTTGCTAACTACCAAGTCGTAACCAAAACTAAATAAGATTTAAACCCAAGAAATCTCTGTAAATTTAATGAATAAATAATGACATGTGTTTGTTCTAAGATAAATTATCCAAATTAAACTTATATTAATCAAAATATTTATAATTGCAATGATAAAATAAAATATTGGAGATTATAAGTTGGTTACTAGTTGGTTCACTCTGAATTTCCCTGGTTACCAGTTGGCAACAGCCACTGGTTACGAGTTGGTGAACAATTTTCTTTCTTTGGTTACTACTTGGCCATGGCCTGTTCATTATAATAATAATAATAATTTTAATAGTAATTTATATAGCGCCTTTTCCAGTAAACTGCTCAAAAGCGCTTGTGTGAGCTGGCTGTTATTTGTAAAATGTTTTAAACAAGTGGGTTTTTAGTTTTATCTTGAATGAATCCAGAGTCTCTGCAGCCATGACACTTCCTGGTAGCTTGTTCCAGAGTTTTGGTGCTGCAAAAGAGAAAGCTCTATCTTCAAATTTATTGTGGCTGCTTGAAGCTGGTTCCATCAACAAAAGTTTGCTGTTGCTCCTTAGGTTATGGCCTAGGTTGGGTTTGAGTTGGATGAGTTGCTGAATGTATGTTGGTGCTTGGCTGTTCAATGCCTTCCAAGTTGTGGTCATCAGTTTGAACTGTATTCTGGCAGGAATTGGCAGCCAATGAAGTTTCTTTCTGTATGGTCCCACACTGTCATGCCGTTTCAACCTCTCTATGAGACGAACTGCTGAGTTTTGGGCTACCTGAAGTTTGTTCACTAGATGCTGAGATATGCCATACAAAAGGCCATTACCATAGTCCAGGTGGGGTGTGACCAAAGCATTTACTGCAGTTTTGACTATATCTTTGTTCATAGACTTTCGGAGTTTGGAAATGTTTCGCAGATTAAAGTAGGCATTTCGGCACATTTTGTTTACTTGCTTCTCCATTGTCATGTTTTTGTCCATGGTCACACCTAAATTTCTGACATCCTCTGCTGTTTTGATTGAAACATTATCAACTTTGATTGATGAAAGCTGAAGTTTATTCAGTTGGTGTGGCGTGCCAATCAACAGAAGTTCTGTTTTGTCACCGTTATTGCACAGTTTGTTTTCATGGAGAAAATTTCTAATTTCTGTAATGCATTTCTCCATTTTCTCAATTGCTATTTCTTGATCTGTGATGTTTGGCTTAAATGATATAATGAGTTGCTCGTCATCAGCATATTTCTGATCCTCAATTTGGTTTCGTGAGGCAACTTCACTAAGTGGAGCAATGTAAGAATTGAATAGGATTGGACCAAGCTTAGACCCTTGAGGGACACCAAATTTGAGATGAAGCTTATCTGATGTTTGGTCATTTACCAAGACTGATTGTGATCTTTCTGAAATGTATGACTTAAACCAGTTGAGAGCTGAGTTGCACACGCCATATCTGTTTTTCAATCTTGCCAGTAAAATATTGTGATCAATTGTGTCGAAAGCAGCTGACAGATCTAGCAGTACAAGCATTGTAATTTCACCCTTGCTCATATTCAACATTGTGTCATTGTGGATCTTTGTTAGAAGGGTCTCTGTACTATGAAATTGCTTATATGCTGATTGCTTGTCATCATCAAGTTTGCTGCGAGCAAGGTGATCCATGTATTGTTTAATAACTGCACTTTCAATCATCTTTCCAAGGAAGGACAAGTTTGATACTGGTCGGTAGTTTTTCATGATCAGATCAAGTCCTCCTTCCTTTAAAAGTGGCTTAACCAGTGCATGCTTCAGATCAAGGGGCATCTCCCCTAAAGTCAATGATGTGTTGACAATTTCGGTTATCAATGGAAGAAATTCGTCGATGCACTCCAGCAGTAACCATGTAGGGATGGGGTCTAGTTGACAGTGTTTGGTAGGCATATTTTTTATCAATTTCTTAATTTCCGATTCTGATAGGGTTTTGAACTGAAATAATTTGTTGCCAGTAAAATTGTCACTAACTGCAGTGTGGTTGCTGCCAGAGTCCAGTTGTGTCCTTATTTTCTTGATTTTTTCATCAAAGAATGTGTTGAAGTCATTTGCCAGGTCTATGTTATTTTTATGACTTGGCAGTGGCAATTCTTGCTTCCTGTTCAGGTTAGAATTGAGTACCTTGAACATGGCCTTTGAATTTCCCTTAGTACTCCCAATCTTTGACCTCAGATCATCAGATTTCAGCTGATTGAGCTGGTCATTTAATGCATTTCGTTTGAGCTGGAAATCTTCCCAATCTTTCTCAAGCCCAGTTCTTCTCCAAGTTCGCTCTGCTTTTCTCTTAGCCGTTTTTAGATTTTTTATGTCAGCATTAGTAAATGAAGTAGGTTTGCGCAGTGTAACCTGCTTCGTAATCAGAGGTGCATGTTTGTCAAGTACCTCAGTTGATGAATTGTAAAGCAGGACCAGGTTTGACAGGTAATCAGATGAGATTTCTTTTTGCACTTTCATGTACAAGTGTTTGTCAATGTCCTTTCTAAAAAGATTCAAATTAATGCTGCGCAGTTTTCTGAAAGCGATTTTCTTTTGAGCACTTTTTATTTTTCCCACGGCTATATTGAAAAGTACACTGTTATGGTCAGAGAGCAAGTCACTGACAGCACAGTCTGTTAGAATTGAGTTCCTTCGTGTAATTACGAGGTCCAACGTGTTCCCCTCTTTGTGGGTTGGTGAAGAAACATGCTGTTCAAGACCATACATTTCAAGGATGCTGTTGAACTGTTTGACTCTGGCATCGTTAGGTTTGTTCATGTGAAAATTAAAATCACCAGTTAACACAACTTCATTGTGATACGATTGATACTGAGCTAAGAATTGTGTGAATTCCTCAAAAAAGTCTGTTAACCTGTATTTGTTTTTGTTTGAGGGTTCAGGCCGATACACAAGAAGAATTGTGATAGTTATGCCATTTTGATTTATTTGGATTTCCATATGCTCAAAAGTTTTGGTTTTCTTGCTGTTTATTTGTTTTGCTTTTATGCCTGACCTTATAATGCAGCCAACACCACCACCAGGTCTGTCTTCCCGAGGTGTGCCAATATAAACGTACTCGCCATTTCTTTCCAAGTTTCCAATTTCTACAATATCATCTGCCTTCAACCAAGTTTCTGTGAAAAGAAACAAGTCAAGATCAAATTCATCCCCAAAATTCTTCACCAATTCAGTTTTTTGTCTCAAACTTTGTGCATTCCATACACAGGCTTTTAGAGTATTGTTTTTAGAGCTATCGGTTTGTTTTTTTGTTTTGATAGGCCTACAGTGTTCTTCGGGTTTGTCTGAGTGCATCAAAGGATCAAATCTGTTCTGTAATTTCAGAGAGTCTGAGTTGCTTGACCTCTGTTGGACATAGGGTCTGGGACCTGGATTGTATATATGTCTTTGATTGGAATCATTTATACCAATGCGCAGGACATCAGAGTATAGCTTTGCATGTTCGGACATCATTTTAAGTGAAAGAGAATTGCACTCTGAGGTCTGTCAGAGACTTGACGTTAGACTGTGAGTCTCTCAGGTCTGAGAGAGGGAAGAGGTTACGAGTGGTAAGGTTCTGAGGTCTGTCAGAGGCTTGAGGTTAGAGTGCGAGTCTCTCCGGTTTGTCAGAGGCAAGAAGTTAAAATGGCAAGGCTCTGAGGTCTGTCAGAGAGAAGAGGCAAGTTTGATTACTGAGTGTCATGGTTACTACTTGGTCAGTAAAAATCAAAAGTGGTTACGAGTTGGTTTGGTTACCACTTGGCATGGTTACTAGTTGACCTGTATTCGTGTTAAGAGGTGCTTGCAACCACTACTAGCTACTATTGCCAGTAGGCCTATTGCGAGAGGAATGTTGGGAAAGCTTGTGAACACTTAGGAGGTCATGCATATTGTTTCACCTATCTCATTTAGACTTGGCATAGAGTCTCACTTCAATTTAACTTGCGATAAGAAACTTTTGTGATAATAATTTTACTCATTTACTAAAAACTAAAATGTAGGGGAGACCGGGGCACGTTGGACCTAGGGGCACGTTCGACCAGGTATCAAGTCAACTAGTAACCATGCCAACTGGTAACCAAACCAACTGGTAACCAACCAACTGGTAACCAAAAGATCTGCCAACTCGTAACCATCCTTTTTTGGTGGGTCACCAACTGGTAACCACTCACTAAAATCAATTTATTTTCCTTACCAACTAGTAACCAAGGGCCCTACCAAGTCGTAACCAAGGCCCTACCAAGTCGTAATCAGGCAGGGCCCTACCAATTAGTAACCAAGGCCCTACCAAAGTTTGTGGCTTCCCCTGTCATCTAAATTGGGTTATCAAGCAATGCACCATCTGCCATGATTACAAGTTAGTAAACTGCCACCAAAGATCATTTGGTAGTTACGAGATGGTCTTCCCTGGTTACGAGTTGGTCTTCCCTGGTTACGAGTTGGTCTTCCCTGGTTACGAGTTGGTCTTTCCTGGTTACGAGTTGGTCTTCCCTGGTTACGAGTTGGCGATGAGTACTGGTTACGAGTTGGTATACAATTTTTATTTTTTGGTTACTACTTGGTCATGGTCCCTTGATTTGAAAATCTCTTGGTTACTACTTGGTTGGGAAAAAAGAAAAATGGTTAAGAGTTGGTTTGGTTACGACTTGGCATGGTTACTAGTTGACTAGTATTCGATTGACCATCGCCAATATATTTTTTTTTATAAAACATGCATAATTATCCAAATCTCTAATGAAAAGACCTTTAGTGGTATGCCTTTTGACCAAAATATTTCATGACCATTGAAGGAAAAGTGTGAGTTCTATTTCAGGTTGTCTGATTTTCGGCATAAAAAGTGACTTTTTCCAAGTCTCTATGGCTGGGTTACCCTTCTTAAAATATGGGGGGTCCGGTCAGACAAGTCTCATAAATTCAAACTATCACTACTTATTATCCATCCAATAACTATGTATCCTTCCATTTTTTTCCCTCAGACCGACAGCATGATGTCATGCTGGTACAGGATGGCTATTGGCCTGGCAGCTCTGTGTGATGTGCAGCTGAAGAGCTTGACATCATGCTGACAAGTGAATCAAATTGGCTGGTATAATTAGCACCAACAAACAGTTTTAAAAACAAATCCTTAACAGTTTCATGTCAATGGAATTTTGTTGGTTTTTGTTATTCATTGCACCTGAGTATCCAAACAGTTGGTCAAGTTTCAGTTATAGATTTGGTTCCTGGTGATTCAGCATGGCGAAACACTGCATTGACAGTCAAGGTGGGATTCAACCAGCTGTGAGATTTATAGGAAGTCTTGTTTGTGTTTTACAGCTATTCACTAAGCTCCTCCCCCAGCTTAGTGACATGCATTCAGTTGATGCACATTGAGAACAGATATTGGGATCAGATGTTCTCTGTTACAAATTATAAAACCTTCCCTTTCCTCATCTTCTTCCAATAAGATTTCAAATCATGCCTCCCTGGCATCACATGGCATGCTTTGAGTATCCATGTATGCCATTGACTAAGTGATGATAATAACACTGGAGCCTTCACAATGATAATTTAGTATAATTTAAGAGCAACTGCTTGATGTCATGCAGCTGACTCTCTCGACCAATGAGAATGTACATATATAGCTTGACATCATCAAAAAAGCCTTGCATGACATATAGCTTTGCTGCTCACACCTCCACTGACCAATAGCCACCCAGTCTCAGCATGACATCAAGCTTTCAGTCTATGAAAAAAATTGAAGGATACATAGTTATTGGATGGATAATAAGCAAAGTTTGATATAAGTTTCCCGAGTTCAAATTCAAACTTGTTAGCAAGGCATGCACATTTTCATAAGAAGTTGAGACGGGGCAGGTTGGACCAGAATTGCTGGGGCACGTTGGTCCATTATAAACAGGATTGACTGACAAAAAATAATCTGCAAAATGCCAGCTGTGTAATTTTTAACATGAATAGAGCACCTAAGTTATTCCTGTACAATATGAGGGTCAAATCAATTCAGTTGGCTAATCGACAACCCTTCTAGCTGAAATAAGATTTATTAAAATTATCTGGGTAAATATTCCGATATAATCATTCTGCAATGACACACAAGTGTGTTTTGTGATCAATAAGAATAAAATGTGGTGTTTGCTCACTTTCTTCTACTTTCCTGGACTTTCATTCCGTTGTCCAACCTGCCCAACATGGCGGTCCAACGTGCCCCGGACCCGGGGCACGTTGGACCAAATAAAATAAAAATTTCAAACTTATTTTTCTCCACAACTGTGGATGGTAGATCAACTTGGTTTGGCATAAGGGTAGTGTAGATGTTCAGAAGTCAGTCAGGAAAGAGGTTTTTCAAATATTTAGAGAACTTTCTGATTGAGAGCCGGAAAATAAAAAAGCGGTCCAACGTGCCCCGGTCTCCCCTACGTTTTTCCCACAAATTTCAAATGTCCTGCCAGCTGCTGCACTGACAGCAGAAACAACAGCCTTACTATAGTGCCATCCAGAGTGAATGTTTTACAAATTTATTAAAAAGCTTAAAAACAATAAAAGAAGGAAGGAGGGAAGGAAGGAAGAAAGTAGGAAAAAGGGGAGTAAGGCAGGAGAAAGGGGAAGGAAAGGAATAAAGTAGGCAAGCAAAGAAAGGGAGAAAACTGCATGATAAAGGAAGCACACAAGACCTTCAGCATGCAATGCCTGGATGAAGCCATACAGAGTCTGAAGTCAAACAAGGCTATGGACATGAATGGTCACTTCGCTGAACTTTTTAGGCTCTTCTCATCAACTGCCAGACAAACCTTGCTGGAGATCTTCAACAAGATCTTGAAGAAAGGCAAGGTTCCTAACTCACTGAAAGAAGCGTACAAAATTGTACTTCCAAAGCCTGGTAAGGACCACAAGAATATGGACAACTACCGAGGCATCACTATCGCCTCAATACTACTGAAGCTACTTGAGAGAGTCTGGACTATCTCAGGCAACGAAGTCAAGATAAACGAAAGTGTAAACAACCTGCAGTGTGGATTCACGAAAGACAGATCACCATCAATGGCGACACTGATGATCACAGAGAACATGGCCGACGCCAAAGCAAAGAAACGTCCCTTATATATAATATCTTTAGACGCTCGTAAGGCCTTTGACGTCGTTGACCATTTCCTGCTCAGGAAAAAGCTTCTGTCCACCAACATATCAAGCTCCATGTGGCGAATAATAGATGACCTTTATGTGGACACCTCCGAGTGCATCAAATGGAAGGATGAATATTCAAGAGCATACAAAGTCCACAGAGGTGTTAAGCAAGGCAGCATAATTTCTCCGCTCCTATATAAATGCTATATCAACAACCTTCTGGATGGATGTGCAGACTCTGGCCTTGGTACAAGAATAGGAGACATATATACTGGTTGCCCAGCTTGTGCGGATGATGTGACATTGATAACAAATGAATCAGCACAGATACAACCGCTCCTGGACTTCGCCCAAGATTATGCCAACCTTCACAGATATCAGCTACACCCAAAGAAATCTACAGTCACCATTATGTCCGCTTCAAAAGTGTCCATCGAAGAAAAATGGAACATAGGTGATACTGAGATCCCACAGACTGACTCATTCACACATCTTGGAGTGACCTGGAAAAGTAACAAGACGACACCGGATGTGATGGAAAACATCAAGAAAGCAAGGAGAACTGCCTACCTACTGCTTCGCAGTGGACTGCATGGACTAAACGGCCTGGATCCACCGGCAAGCTACAAGATCATCCAGATTTACGTCACTCCGAGATTGCTACACGGGCTGGATGCTGTTGTCGTCACAAACCAAGATCTCAGTCAGATTGACAAATTTTATAAGAAACTGCTCAGACAGATACAAGGCCTGCCGGACAACACAGCTTCCGAGGCTATTTACCTACTTATTGGCGGAGTCCCAATAGAAGCTCAAATTCACAGAAAAGCCCTCTCCCTCTTTGGCTGTATCTGCCGACTTCCTGAAAGTCATGAGTTAAAGAGACTAGCGAAGCGACAACTAGCCACTCAGTACAGAAACAGACACAGCTGGTTTAGATACATCGACAACCTGGCAGACAAGTATTCCATCAACATTTATTCGGCTTTGAACCTCCCAGACAGTAAGCTGCAGTGGAAAAGGAAAGTGAAGGCAGCAATTTACCATCGTGCGCTGATTGACATTATATTCCAAGCAGGAAGCAAGAGTACTCTGAAGTGGTTAATAACTCCAAACTGCATTGATCCTCACACCCACTCCTTATGGCAGCACTGTGAGGGAAAACGTCACCGGATCGAAGCAGCCACAGTACGTGCAAAAATGCTGATAGGAAGATTCAGAACAAGGGAGATGGAGGCTATCTACAAGAGCAACTCCAAAGAAATGGACTTAACCTGCTCTTTATGTAAAAAGGGCAAAGAAAACATCAAGCACATCGTAGTACAATGCCCATCGCTGGATGACGCAAGGAGCGAAGGCATTAGTACGCTCATGGATATTTACAGAGAAGACGGATTAAGAGCTCCAATGGATAGCGATGAATTGTGCTCTGCAATCCTCAATGGATGGGGTTATATGACTTCAGTAGCTTTAGTTGCTTGTAGTGGCAGTAGTGTTAGGCCAAATAGCAATATTAACATTTTAACTCTTTCAGCAGAGGCTGCAAAAAATGCATGCCTCTTGTGTAGCCAAATGTGTTTCAAATTAGCATTGAAAAGAGACTCAATTTTAAATATACTCTGAATACCAATTCAGGGGTTCGCCTGCGCTGGAGGAGGAATATCAACCGAAGAAGAAGAAGAAGAAGAAGACCGATTAGATAGATCCATACCACAGAATAATTTTAAAACTGCCCACACATAAAAGTAACATAAATTGTACACAACTCAAGAGACCCTTGGTGCGACTTTCCAAGATTGCTTGTTCTGTTTGGCTACAGATATCGAAAGTCTGAAGAAAACACACGGCATTTTCAAAGAGCTAGGCATAATTTTGTAAGATGTGGCAAATTTTGGATTTGCAAAGTTGAATGAGATTAAAGAGAGGAATAGGCACCATATCCACATATTTTAAAATGACTTCGAATTGTCAACAAAAATATCCAACAAGACTGCATTGCGAAAAAAGTCGCTTTGGGGTAATTGTCCAAGCTTATGGCACAACTGTATTGAAAAAGAAGCGACAAACAAAATGTGAAAAACATCAACATGCCTCAAAATTAGATCCAAAACCCACAAAATGCCTTAAAAATGCTTTAAGTGGTCAGGGGGATCAGTTTCATTATTCGTAAATGCCACACTCATAACTTGCGGAAAATTTTATTATGGCTCAATTTGCATTGGTTGTGTTCTTGGTTATTGAAGCGGTGTCACTTAAAGTGCCTTGATCTTGCCATTTCATTTTGTTTCTCAATGAAAATTTGCAGTCCTCAAGACTGGATATTCAGTATAACATCAGTGAAAATTTCCATGGTCATCTTATATTGTTTACACAGGCAGATAGGAGGTAGATATCGGTCTAGAGCACCTCTTTACAGTTAAATTATATGACCCCCTAATTTGCATTTAAAGTTTCATAGAGGCCTACTGGAATAGTCAACATTGAAACACCCTTCGCCTTTTTTATTTAGATTGGCGGCCATCTTTAAATGCAAATTAAGGGGTCATATAATTTATTTAGAGTAAAAATAGTCACAGATTTGGAATCAGCATCACAAAATTGACCAGGAAAGTCAATTCTAATGTATTTTTCTCACACTGAATGGATTTAGGAACATATTTTGTGAAACCGAGGCCCAAAAAAATCTGAAAAACGCGATAAGGAGGTACCCCACTTCAAATGAATATTGTGAAGTTGTGTCTACCTTTACAGTTGTAAGACTTGCATTTTTGAAATCCTGAGAATTTTCTGCATAAAACCCACCCATTGAACCTTTTAGCCTCAAAAACATAAATAAAACCCCCGTAGCTCTGGGACTAAGTGTTTACACGTTGTTTTCTCCTGCAAATAAAATATGCTACTTTGCCTCAGAGGGGTCTGTTCAATTTAAAACGGATTAAGCCACTAATTATCAGACTATATACCCTTGGGGTAGCCAGTTTCTTCAAGTTATAACCAATGTGAAGTGAAAGCCTTCAACCAAATCTGGTGTATAGATGGGATCAGGGCTTTACCTCCCGTATTTTTACACTTTACTTGTTGGCCTAGCAAACAAAACAGCAATGCGTGAAGGATGGTTTACACGATGTGGAAAACAAACGTGCAGTCAATTTATGAAATGGTGAACAAACCCTGGAAAAGCCATGATATCCAGGCTTACTGCATAGTAGGCCCATCAGGACATACACTAAACAATAGCAGTTGGGCGCAGCACCAGCTGCATTTTTGTACAGAGACAGCAGAGACCCTAGTGGAAATTTCTGGAACTAGCATATTTTCTTCTGAGACTCACTGGATCAACACTCTTCTCTAAGCAGCATCTCTTTTGGCGTGTATTTCCTTCCCTGATGACCTCCAGTGAGTCTCTACCACAGCAGATGACGTAAGAAGACATGCTCCAGATGAAGGATTCTACTCATAACTTAAAAAGTGAGTCTTCAAAAGTTCCGTCTACCTCAAATGAGGGCAGCCTCCTGGCCATGCCTTGCTTACTGGCAGCCATATTGAACCATGCTGCCTGCAGGAGAGCTCACTACTCTCACAGAAAGGCCAAATTCTGTTTTGAATTTTCTCATCGGTAATGATACAGGCCTTGGCTACTCATTGAATAATCTTTACTCACCGGTGCCTCATTTGACATATTTTGTATTCCATCATTCCTTAACTAAGTTTGATCTTTGTTTAATTCACAGACACAGGGCCCATACATGTGCTCTCATTTGCTCCACTTACCTTGGATTGTCCTCTTGCTGTTTACATTGCTCAAGGCCAAAACCCTAAATAGAATTTTCTCATCCTAAGGACACAGGCCAAATACTGTCTGTCTCCTCTTTCCAGCATTTATATGTTTATCTATTGTACACATTCCTTCACAGTGGCGTATTTAGGGGGGGCCATGGTGCCATGGCCCCCCCCCCTCAGGCCCAAAAATTAACATGGAAGAGATAGGAAACGCCGCAGAGTGCCCCGTATTCACCCCATGTAATGGCCCCCCCCTCAGGCCATTTCTAGATACGCCCCTGTTCCTTCACTATGATTGACCTCAATTCACTGGGGCACCCACCCAATGCCACCCATACATGCTTTCATTTACCCACTTACAATACACCTCAGCCTTGTTTATTTAAAATTTTGTACATGATGAGCCATATATTTGGATATTTATATTCATACCATTCTTTTCACTTCATCTATTCTCTACATTACTCCAATCCTCTCCACACCACCCTAAGATTAGCCCAGCCTGCACTGACCCAGCCAGACTGACCTACATACCAGTACCCTATTCTGCATCTGGGACATGACTCATGACCTACAAACCCTCCATTCTTCATTGCCCAACCCCCCCCCCCTTGGGAGTTACTTCAAAAATTCATTACTTCACCCCCCCTTCTTCACCATTACCACCGTTTCTACTTCTACCCTACTTAATTGACTAGAACTTGCTTCTTAATTGACTAGTACTTGCTTCTGATATTCAATCTTACACTCTATCCTTGACACAGCATGAGCAGAACTCCTCACATGTCACCCATAACTCTTCACTTCCTCATCTCCTCCTCAGCCTCAAGTCCATTGCTCTTTCAATTTTGCTACTTTTCCTAATCATTTCTCCACTATCTTCATCTACCAACTCTGTTTATTATCCCTGATTAACATCTGTTCAGTCGCCATTTACCTCCTCCTCCCCGCTACACATTCCAGTATCACTCTCTTAAGTGTGTGGAACTTACTTCACTCTTTCTTCCTGTTCCCTTTTCTTTATCCTAAACTTCTTCAATTGTGTCATTAACTTTCCTCCTTCTCAATCAATCCACTTTACTATTATCTCCCCACCATTAAATCACCCAAGTCTGTGGACTCCATTTGCACCCCAACAGTCAACTCACTGTCTGGACTTCATCATCCTACTCCATCAGTCAACGACTAGTGTGGACAGGGGACTTCATCTCCTCACTTCATCGCTGAACCTCCCGACCATGACAATTGACTGCCCATCCGGGCCATTTCGTCCCAACTATCCACTCAAATCCTTGGACCTCATCTCCTACCCATCAATCAACCATCTGCATCTTCCATCAGCCAACTTTGTCAACTTCACTTTCCTGTTTCCTCAATCAAACAACCATCAGGGCCTCATCTTCCTACTTCATGCATCAACTGCGCCACCTTCATTCATCTTTCTACTTCACCAGTTCAACCCACCAAGTCAACTTCCATCTTCGTCTTCACCAATCAAGCAACCATGACAACTTCATCTTCCTAAGTGGACTTCACCTTCCTACTTCATGAATCAACCAACCATGCCAACTTCATTGTGGTACCTTCACCTTCCTACTTTGTGAATCAATTGACCATGCCAACTTCACCTCGCTACCTTCATTGTTCCTAACTTCATCAATCAAACAACAATTTGGCCTTCTTCCTCCTTCTTCAAGAATCAACCAACCATGTGAACATCATCTTCCTACTCCATCAAACTCCTCAGCCCAGCTATCACCTCCAATGGTGTGTGAGTTTCCTTACATATTCCTAAAATCACTTACTATGATTATTCTCAACATCACTTCATTCAACTCAAACCCCCCCCCCCCGACATCTCTTCTCAGCCCAGCTATCACCTCCTATGGTGTGTGGGTTTCCATACATATTCCTTGATTACTTATTCACTATGATTATTCGTGAACATCACTTCACTCAACTCAAGACTACTCCATTTATTCATAATATTCTACTTACAATTACACTTCATTCTTTGTCAATATTTCCTGCCCAGTATCACTTCCTCAGTGTGTGGGTTTATTTATTTCTGTTACACTTGCGTTTTTCTCCACATTTTTAACATTTATACTACATGTTACATGTTCACTTCTCCTTTGTCCAGTATCACTTATGCAGTGTGTGGGCCATATTTTATTTTATCACTTTCACTCTTTAATTTCTTCCACTCCTCCGACACACTTCCCAGTATCACTTATCCAGTGTGTGGGCCATATTTTTGTCGAAGTGACTTTACTTCATCCTCCTACTTTTCTTAACACTTATTCGAGTTTGCTCATTCATGCATTTGGAATTTCTGCCCTGTATCACTTGATCTGTGTGTGGGTTCACTTACGCCTTATCTATTCCAGTATTGCATATTTTTGCTTGTGGAATTTTAATCTGCCCAGTATCACTCGATCTGTGTGTGGGTTCACTTACGCCTTATCTATTCCAGTATTGCATATTCTTGCATGTGGAATTTTTATCTGCCCAGTATCACTTGATCTGTGTGTGAGTTCACTTACGCCTTATCTATTCCAGTATTGCATATTCTTGCATGTGGAATTTTTATCTGCCCAGTATCACTTGATCTGTGTGTGGGTTCACTTACGCCTTATCTATTCCAGTATTGCACATTCTTGCACGTGGAATTTTTATCACAATTTATGCGTTTTAATTCACTCTATTCACTTTATATGTATGTATACTCCTCCTCTTTGCTTTATTTCACTCTTATCTCCCAGTATCACTTACTCTGTGTGTGTTTTCTTTTCCAATTACCAGACTCCTACATCCCTCAACCTTCAAGACATTCCCTCTATTCCACTGCAGACAAATTTCATCACACATATTCCAGTATTGCTCATTCGTGCTTGTGGACTTTTATCACACTTACATCTTTCACTCCACTATCTCTCTCTGCCCAGTATCACTCGGTCTGTGTGTGGCTTCACTTTCACCTTATCCGACACTTACCATTCTCCAACTTTACCACAATTCCTCCATTCTCTTATTACATATATCCTCTTCACTTGATTTCACTCTTATCTCCCACTATCACTTACTCCCTGTGTGGTCTCTATTTTCCAATTACCAGACTCCTATATCCCTCGACCTTCCAAGATTTTCATTCAATTCAACTGCAATTACCAGACTTTTCAACCTTCCTCGAGCTTCAAGACATTACACTCATTCAATTCCACAGACATTCCCGTTAATATCCTCATAATCTTGTTTTCTCCACCTTCAACCACTCCACTCATTTCAACTATCACCACAATCTACGGCCTCCTAATCAGCCATGAGTTTCCCATCACCACTTGAAGTGGACATCTCAGACACCCTTGCCTCTTCATTTCCATGATTCCACCTGGTTCTTTCGCAGATTTCCATCTGTACTACCATTCCCTAAGCGGCGGCACACGCTGTGGTCTCTATTTTATCACCCCCTTGCTTTCTTGTCAATCCAGAATGCTTCCACAGGGCTGTCTTACTTCAATTTTCCCCCCCCATATCTATAGCATATTTACAAGGTCAAGATGCACCTCCAGTATGCAAACAGTATTCTCACCGGTCCACCCAACTTCATGACTTTCCTGCCAATATATATTTATCATATGTACAAGGTCAACATGCAGCTCTCAACCCAGCCATTTTCCCCCCTGAAGGATGACTCATCATTGCCACCAATCCAATTTGACTTCAACTTAAATAACAATCATCACACATGACACTCTGTCTCCGCCAAGTTCTCTTACTTTCATGCTTCACCTGTCTTTAAATGTATCAATCCCTGGTTAATTTACCCCCGATATTCTTGCCTTTTCTCGACCTTCTTCTTCGGCCTCTAGACCCAGGACAGCCCAGTTCAGGTTCCTGGCTGGGCTCACCTTGCCATTCTGCTTCTGAGCAGGTCAGCAGAATACAATTCATCGACCCGAACCTCCTTCATGCCTCTTCTGGGTAACGGAACAGCGCACCATCTTGTCCCCACAGTCCCAATACAAGTAGATTACACCAGGACATAATTGGCCTAACATTCCCGACGCCCCAGTATCACAATCCAAACTACTACCTACCTCAATCGAAACTTTTATCAATTACCCTTATCGTTCCTGAATCGACCCTATACACTTAACCACTTTTCATATTTCCATTCTCCCTCTTCTGACTCTCCAGTATCCTGACATTGCTCCATCTCTCACTCAATGTCTTTATATAAGTCTCCTATCGTCGATAACCCGCAGCCAGCTCAATGCCAAACTTCAGCAATTACCCTTACCCGTTATTGTTCCATGAATCAACTTTATGCACTTCAACGCTCATTCAAATCTCCACTTTCTCTCTCCTGGCGCTTCAGTTTTCCTGACCTTTCTCCCTCTCTCACTCAGTGTCTGTTATATATGTCCTACTCCTAATGACAAAACCTATGTACGCTATCGTCGACAACCTAAACTTAAATGGGCTTACCATAAGAATTTTACTGCTGCTTAATATATCTCTTTGCAGGTCGTCTCAATCAGAACATACAAGAGGACCATCCCCCTATTTCAGGTTCCTGGATAGGATCTACAGGAAGCATCAATCCCCACTTCAGGTTTCTGAGTGGGGCCTCCAAGAATCATCAATCCAGCACAGTCTCTACTTCAGGTTCCTGGGTAGGGCCTTCAAGATCCATCAGCTCCACTTCAGGTTCCTGAGTGGGGCCCCCTACGCTACAACCGCAGACAACAGTTGTCTTCTTCAGGTTCCTGAGTAGACACTTTTGGTACTCCTCGGGCCTCTGAGTACGCTTGACTCTCTTTGGGATTTCGTACTGCCTCGTTCATGTGCACCTCGTCAGGAGAGTCTTCGTCTCGATGGGCTTATGGCCTAACTCGATACACATGAACTATGGACATTTATTTCATCACTGATATGTATTATCTTTATGTAACAATACCTGATACATGTTCTTTTCCTTCCAGGACTATTACAATTATCTGATACTAAGTTTACCATCTCATTTATTGTGTAAATTTACTAACCTTCTATTTGTATATCAAATTCCCATCACAATTATCAAATCTCTTCTCAAACTAACTTAACCTATTCTTTTCAAATTACTCAGCTTAAATTTCATGCTACATCTTTAACTAAATTTTAATCTATTACTATTACTGTCAATTTTATTGTTTCAAACATTTCAAATGTTCAAGTAACTTTTAATAATTAAAAATTTAAATCCCAATTTGTGTTGGTGTCTCATGTACAAAAAATAGCAGTTGGGCGCAGCACCAGCTGCATTTTTGTACAGAGACAGCAGAGACCCTAGTGGAAATTTCTGGAACTAGCATATTTTCTTCTGAGACTCACTGGATCAACACTCTTCTCTAAGCAGCCACCACCAACCCCATCCACCTCCATAGATGTTTTGCTTTGTTGGCAAATTATGGGCTTATGGCCTAACTCGATACACATGAACTATGGACATTTATTTCATCACTGATATGTATTATCTTTATGTAACAATACCTGATACATGTTCTTTTCCTTCCAGGACTATTACAATTATCTGATACTAAGTTTACCATCTCATTTATTGTGTAAATTTACTAACCTTCTATTTGTATATCAAATTCCCATCACAATTATCAAATCTCTTCTCAAACTAACTTAACCTATTCTTTTCAAATTACTCAGCTTAAATTTCATGCTACATCTTTAACTAAATTTTAATCTATTACTATTACTGTCAATTTTATTGTTTCAAACATTTCAAATGTTCAAGTAACTTTTAATAATTAAAAATTTAAATCCCAATTTGTGTTGGTGTCTCATGTACAAAAAATCCAGCTATCATCCAAGCAACAGCTAAAATAGGTCTGGGCAGATGCAAACAGAACATTCAACAAGCATCCTCGGATACAATGGCTGGTTAATCCTATGGGAAAGTAGAAGGTGTGATTTGCAGCATGCGAGAGCGTCTGAGGCAAAAAATATGAGTGTAGGAACAGTGGAACTGGAGGTTGAGGTATAGTAGGGTGATGTCTGCGTGAACTAGATTCTCTTGACGTGAGGGTATAGCAATGAAGTATAGGTGCAACTTGCTGCAGTGAGCATTGCGCAAGTGTTTGAGTAGAGCGTGACAGCAGACACTAGTGTCTAACAGAGTCGCTGCCCATATAGAGCTATGGGCCGACAAATTCATAATGTGGAATACTTGTACCAAATTTCATAACTCTAAAATAAGCGGAATATTAAGGTCACAAATGGACAGTTCAAGAATGACAAAAGATGGCTGCCAGAAAGGCCTACATCTTGAATTTATCGTCATGTTCCCAATCAATACCCACAGGCGTACACCTGAACCAAATTTTATAACTCTTAAGTGAAATATTAAGGTCACATTTGGCAGTCCAGGAATGAAGAAAGATGGCTGCTAAAATGCACGCTATCTCAGTTGTCTCGACAGGTAGGCTACTCATTCTTCTGCTTTCACCTCTAGCATATAACTAGCAAAACTAGCAAAAAAAATTTTTCTTTGCGAGGACACCCCCCGACGTGACCCCCCCCCCGGACTTGTAAAATATAAAATTTTAAAATTACCTGCTTCCGAGGAGAGCCCCAGCCTAGAAATATAACTAGCAAAAATAAAATTTCTGCAAGTACCCCCCCCCGGATGTGACTCCCCCCCGGGCCTTGTATAGAATATAAAATTTAATACCTCCCGAGGTGACCCCAGCCTATCTAGCAGAAATAAACTTTTTTTTTTTTTGCGAGTACTCCCCCCCCCCGAGGTGACCCCCTCGGGACTTGTGAAATCCTAAATTTTTTAATTACCTCCCTCCGAGGTAACCAACCTAGAAACATAACTAGCAAAAAAATAAATTTCTGCAAGCTCCCACCGGATGTGACCCCCCCCCCGGGCCTTGTATAGAATATAAAATTTAATACCTCCCCCGAGGTGACCCCAGCCGAGCAATATATCTAGCAGAAAAATTAATTTTTTTTGCAAGTATCCCCCCCGAGGTGACCCCCCTCGGGACTTGTAAAATCCAAAATTTTTTAATTACCACCCTCCGAGGTGACTCCTAGCCTAGAAATATAACCAGCAAAAAACATTACTTCTGCAAGTACCCCCCTGGAAATGTCCTCCCCCCATCGGGCCTTGCACAGAATATAGAATTTAATACCTCCCCCGAGGTGACCCCAGCCTGGCAATATAACAGGCAGACATTTTTTTTTTTTGCGAGTACCCCCCGAGGTGACCCCCCTCAGGACTTGTAAAATCTAAAAATTTTTAAATTACCCCTCAGAGGTGACCTCAAGCCTAGAGATATCACTAGCAAAAAAAAAAAATTTCTGCGAGTACCCCCCCGGATGTGACCCCCCCTCGGGCCCTTGTATAGAATTTAAAATTTAATACCTCCCCCGAGGTGACCCAAGTCTGGCAATATAACAGGCAGAAATTTTTTTTTTTGCGAGTACCCCCCCTCCCCGAGGTGACCCCCTTCGGGACTTTTAAAATCTAAAATTTTTAAAATTACCTCCCTCCGAGGTGACCCCCAGCCTAGAAGTATAACTAGCAAAAAAAATAATTTCTGCAAGTACCCCCCTGGATGTGTCCTCCCCCCCCGGGGCCTTGCACAGAATATAGAATTTAATACCTCCCCCGAGGTGACACCAGCCTGGCAATATAACAGGCAGAAAATTTTTTTTTTTGCGAGTAACCCCCCCCCCCCCCGAGGTGACCCCCCTCGGGACTTGTAAAATCTAAAAATTTTTAAATTACCTCCCTCAGAGGTGACCCCAAGCCTAGAGATATCACTAGCAAAAAAAAAAAATTTCTGCGAGTACCCCCCTGGATGTGAACCCCCCCATGGGGCCTTGTATAGAATATAAAATTTAATACCTCCCCCGAGGTGACCCAAGTCTGGTAATATAACAGGCAGAAAATTTTTTTTTTGCGAGTACCCCCCCCTGAGGTGACCCCCCTCGGGACTTTTAAAATCTAAAATTTTTAAAATTACCTCCCTCCGAGGTGACCCCCAGCCTAGAAGTATAACTAGCAAAAAAAATAATTTCTGCAAGTACCCCCCTGGATGTGTCCTCCCCCCCCCAGGCCTTGCATTCTAAATGTCTCCCTATTGGCTGAAATGGCCACTCCCACCAAGTCCCTCATTCTCATTGGCTCTAAATGGCCACACCCCCAAACAACTGTCAACCCATTACACCTTGCCTAATGCTGTCAAATTAGCCAACTAAGATTGCTTCTAACCAGCAATTACCACAAACACAAACTCAACGCATGATGGCCAAAAATGCATACCTGTCATTATGCGCCACACCTCCAAATATCGACCACACCCCCAAAACCCATTATTAAAAAGGCTAGAGAATTCTCCAGAATTCTCCAGCCAAAAAGAGACGTACAGCCAGAGATACCAACACCATTCCCCAATCTTGATAAATGCTTTCAATTTTGAGAAATTTAAGACCACAGCTCCTGTTCAAAAGAGGACCCTAGCCATTAGGTCACTTATAAATTCAGACTGTACAACAACACCAATGCTACATATGCCAACCTTATGGAGAAGCCTTCAAAACTACAGACTAAAGAATTCATTCATGGGAAAGCAAAACGTGTAACAACTAATAAGAATGGCTTTTCAGCAATTTATTTCAAGTACAGAGTGTCATTATAAATATCTTAAGAGGGTGTTTGTTCTTTTTTTAGTTTACCATACAACTCAAACTTCTTTTCCAGAATGAGGCTTCGGCGAGTCTTAAAGGGCTTCACAGGAGACTCGTACTCATCCCCAAGGAGCTGTTTGAGAACAGTTTCAGTGTCTGTGAAATCAGTAACGCCCAGCTGTTTCATTTCTGCCTCTAACCCTTTCATCTCCACTTCTTTCTCCTTCAAGAACACCACTTTCTCCTCCTCCAGTTTCTTCTCTAATTCGGCCAGTTTTTCCCTCTGCATCTGGACCATCTTCTCCCTGGCCTCCTTCTTCCTCATCGCCCTCCTTCCCAAGGGGAAATCTTTGTAGGGATTAGGGGGCGTGTACACAATGTCTAGTCTCTCACAAATCCACAGGAATTTCTCATAATCAACATCTCGCAACCGCTTCAGCAACTTGTTCCTAGAAGTAATGTTACCATACAGGCGCGACTTGTTTAGTTTATCCTGAAAAGAGAACAACAACCACTCTAAATCCATCATGGGTCCATTGTTATTAGTTTCTGTAAGCTTATGTAGTAACAAGTATTTCAAATTAAAATCTGCTAAATTGCTCACCTTTCTGAATTCCAGCGTATGTCTCATGCCATTTCTTAATTTGATAGTCTTCTCAGCAACTTAAAGAACGAGTGTCACATTTAAAAATAAATTCAGAGCTAAATAATGCCAAATCAAAATTCAAACAAATTTTCACACAAGAATTGACAAAGTACATTGTAATACATACTTGCTACTTCTAAGGACGCTACATCTGCCTCGTGCTCCTGAACATCTCGTCTGATGTCTCTTATTCGCTTCTCCAAGATCACACCCTGACAAATAAGTACAAATGACATACAGTTTATGATACGGGGATATTTTTCATACCGTGCTACCAAAAGCATACCAAGATTTCCGATTAATATCGACTCAATTATAACTTTGGCCTAGTATAATGGTAAGACTCCACTTACTCCATCAGCAAACTCCAAGCTGAACAATTTCTTCACGGCACCTGGAGCGCTGAAAATAACAAACAAAATTCAGCCCGTGTAGGCCTAAAGGAACTGATCAATAAAATACTAAAATGACCACTCGATCAACCCTTACTTTTGTAAGTCGGCTAGTTCCTCATAAAGGGGTCTAGGTTGCGTCAAATCAATTTCGTCAAGGCTGGTTGTTCGGTCACCTGAAATACATATGTACGTCACAAATTCACAATGAAATATAGATCTATGATACTGGGATGATTCACTCTTTTAGTCAATGCACAACTATAATTGACACTGTCACATGTATCTGTATTTGATATTTCTGTTTGTCATTAAAAGTTTATATATATACATGTAATTACCCGAGTGACCAAAATAAATTGGTTTTGTTGGAGGTTTCCTCACTCGCTTTTTTATGGATTTGTGTCGGTGACCCTGTCCTTGAAGCCAAACTGACCCAACAGCTGAAAGAAAAGCAAGTAATCAATGAATATATATATAGTAGTTATACCATGGGCATACGTGGTATACGGAGATATATACAGCCGAGGTGGTAAATATAACCCGAGGGCCAGTGGCGGATCCAGACACGATACTGTAGGGGGGGGGGCCCGGTTGCGTTTCGGCAGTCGCGGGCCCGGGTTATCGCAATTTTTGTTCAGAACTCTACTATTAATTTTGGTGGTCTAGGGGGGGCCAGGGCCCCCTAGGCCCCCCCTGTATCCGCCACTGAGGGCGTAGCATCTAAATAAACACAAGACCATGACATGACCATGAATGATGCATGCATTTGATAACTTGATTTGTATGGGGCTACACAATGCACAAATCGCTAAAATTACATACACAGATATATTTTATTGTTCTAAACCATATGACCAATTAAAATATGAACATGGACAAATTGGTGATTGATAATCACTATTCTGTTCATGACTGTAATTAGTTGTACATTTCCAAAACAAACTTACCAGGCACTCCACTTTGCCCTTGGGGTTTTAACAGAATATCTGCCACTGCCCGAGAAGCCAAGCGCCCCAAAAGCACAGGCACACGCCCGGCATGAAGCATGATGTTACGAAGTCAAAATATGTCTAGCAAATCAACCACCAGCAGTCAAAACAACCAATTTAGCATGACCTGTCAAACGTCAACCAAATGACATGTGAGTCGCATCTAAATAAACACAAGGTGGCGACACTAGGTACTGCTCTCGGAAAGAACCGAAGATGGCCGAGTATTGCCGATGGCCATAGCAACGCCTCAAACACTGACATTTATAGCAACACCAAGACTGGCAAACACATTCATTTCTTTTCATTAAAGGGAGAGGTGTCTCCGTCGGCTGCCAAAATGTCAGTGCAAGTAGGAAACCCCGTGGACGAGTGCAGGAAGTATGCTTTTACTGAAAAAGCAAACAGGGGTTCAAATGTGAGTTGTTCAAAAAACTTTTTCTCTCATTTTCATTGATCAGATCACTTGATTGATCAATCTGTGCAGTGTGCTTTGTAATAACTTCAAGTTCAAAGTGAAAAAAAAAAGATACAAAGTTTGACAAACTAACAACTTATTCAGAGCTTTGGTGAACTGCCAGCATAGTGAGCATACTGTATTACTATCGAGCTGCTTTGATCATAGGCTATCTAATAATCTTGAGGTTCTGGATGGGAGGCTATCATGGCTATGCCCTATATGGGGATTGGGGAATAGGGAATTCAAAGTAAAATGCATGTAGCCAAGACCAAGGCCCAAGGGACAGCACCCAGAGAATTTTGCTGAAGTGAGGGACAGGTAATAATAATAATAATAATAATAGTTATTTGTATAGCGCCTCTTCCAGTAAACTGCTCAGAAGCGCTTGTGGCAGATGGGATTAATTGTAGAACATTTTAAACAAGTGAGTTTTTAGGTTTTTCTTGAAACCCTCCAGAGTCTTTGTTGCTCGAACACTAAATTCTGGTAACTTATTCCAGAGTTTTGGTGCTGCGAAAGAGAAAGCTCTATCTTCAAATTTGTTCTGGCTGTTTGTAGCTGGTTTTACTAACAATAATTTATTGTTGCTCCTCAGGTTATGCTCCTGCTTGGGCTTGAGCTTGACTTCAAAAGTAAAATGAGTTTAAATGACCAAGGGACACAGGGACATAAAAATCCATTCATAGCTGAGGGACAAGAAATTCAAAAGTACGATTAGTAAAATTGCAAAAGGAAAGGGAATTCAAAAGTAAAATGGCCAAGGGACAGTCACAGGGGCACAAAACCCCCATCCAGAGCCTCAGTCTTAGGAAGTGAGTCTGAGCTGAGTGCACCAGTGTCAGTTGCAGTGCAGTACTTGGAGTCATTCAATCATTGTCAGTAATAATTACTTTTATAGGCCAAGTTTTTAAAACTTTGGCCCACCATTATCCAGGTAAAATATGTGGGAAACAAGTTGATTAGTAAAAAAAAATTACAGGGCTATAGGCCTATATGTCTGTGCAGACCTAGGCTACATGTAGAATAGCCACCTTCATTATTTCTAAAGTCCAGACACTTGAGTTGTAATGGCCCAGTATAAGCCTAATTGGTTTGATGTGAAGTATATAATATGGTCCAATTTGATTGGTAGTGGTTGTGATTTTGGAGCTGTGCAATATTAAAGTCACCTGACGAAGCCCTTTCGCCTTTCAAATTGTTTCTATCGTATATATATTACGAAGTTTTAAATTCTGTGAAAATGTGTGCTGAGGTATAATATATTTATCCAATCCATGCACAAGCAATATGGTCAAGCATGTTACACGCAGTGTGATGTGCATAGTGCAACAATGGCTATGCCTCACTTAGTTCAAGTTAGTTGATTGATAAGGGTATTCATAAAAAATGAATTTTAATCTTGATTATCATTTGAAATGGAAGCTTGAGTATCCTGACATGAGTTCTACCATGTTTTCTTGATCACAGGTTGGAGGACCACCGAAGTCAGGAGCATACAAGGCGAGGTCTTCCCAAAGGACCAATTTCAGAAGGTTCTATGAAAGAGGCGACTTTCCTATTGCTTTGGAACACGACACCAAGGGAAACAAGATAGCTTGGAAGGTATATCAAATCATTTGTTTGTAATTATCTTAACTTAATTATCATGTGTTAACTGAAACTTAATATAATATGCTTTCAGAAAATTTAAAACCTTAATAAATTGTATGTTTGCAGGTTGAGATTGAGAAGCTCGACTACCACCATTATCTGCCACTGTTTTTTGACGGCCTGTGTGAGACGGAACACCCCTATGAATTCTTTGCCCGGCAAGGCGCCCACGACATGCTGGAACATGGCGGAAAGAAGATCCTTCAAGTCATTCCCCAGCTGATCATTCCCATCAAAAGTATGTGCAAAGCTCTTGGTTCAACTGCAAAATGTTCTCCTGTTTTTAGTCATGTAAAGCAATTATTAATTTTCTCATTTCCTCATCAGGTGCCCTCAATACAAGAAACCACCAAGTCATGTGCACAACATTGAAGATCCTCCAACATCTGGTGATATCAGCAGACATGGTGGGAGAAGCCCTCGTTCCTTACTACAGACAGATCTTGCCCATCTTAAATATCTTCAAAAACCAGAACTGTAAGTTGTTGTTTTGTCAAGAACTAAAGGAGCCCACAAGAATAACATTGTCGTAAAGTGAATCATGAATACCAGCCATGGCAGCCAATAGCACATTGTGTAACTGTAAGAAACCTGATTGGCCTCTTGCCAATATTTCATTGATTTACAACGATCTTCTTGAGGTGCAGAACCATAGAGGTGAATAATAATCCACTAGAAGGTGGTCAGTGGTCTGTGAGTTTAATATTGATCTGTTTGATTTGTTGTTGATCAATGGCAAACCAATAGGAAGAAAGGTATTTATCATTTCTCAAAATCACTGCATGGAGATATGGTGGATCAGCATGTCCCGGAATGTCGCAATCTCACCAGTGTCTCAAAATCAGGTTTCTCACCGGATATTTTTCACATTGTTGAATGTTGAGTTATCATGTGACATGTCCGGTACTTTGTAGTCTGTTCTAACTTGTGTTGCCATGGGCAACGCACCACTCACCTGCTAGAGACAGTCTGTCTCATCATTGAATAGTGTATTTGTGACTTTATTGATTTGCACTTTAGTATCTAAAAAATTGTCATTTTGACTTTCCAGTGAATTATGGAGACGGCATCGACTACAGCCAACAGAAACGAGAGAACTTGGGCGACTTGATTCAGGAGACGCTAGAAGGTTTCGAACGTCACGGGGGCGAGGACGCTTTTATAAATATCAAGTACATGATCCCAACGTATGAATCCTGCGAACTCAACTGAATCCATCTTTTGCCAAATTATATCTTGTTCATACATTATTAGTAGCTTCAACAAACATACAATCATTGTGAATGTCACATTGACCTAGAGTGACTGCATATTTTACAATATATCTGAATAATTATTAGGGACTATAGTATTAAAAGTTTACAATCACTTTTTTGGAAATTTACATTGATGCAAGTGTGGTATTAGTATTTACATTCTTGTATTTTGCCAGACCTGTACCAAAGCATTGTGATATCATGCATAGTATTAGAGAGTGAAATAAGAATGTTTACATAGATGTGCCAAAATAGATTTTGAATAATATTTGTTAATTGTAGACATTCTGAGCTGGGTGGTCTACATATTACTGTCATCTCAATATAATTATATACTTATTGAAAATTGACTTTTGTTGGCGTGTCGTTATTTGACCCGGAGTTCTTGCCCGTGTTGTTCTCAATGTTTTGAAATAAATGTATATTTGTGAATATCCTTTTGTTATTTTGGATTAGTAGTTCTATTTTAAGTCCGGATTTTGGGGTATTAAAGTAAATCCCCAGCATTGGGCCCGAAATTAAGGCCAGTTAATCCACCTCTCACACTGGCTGATCTAGCTGAGCCAAACACTTACTGACCTACAGCCATGGTGACAGTTGGATCCCTTGGTTACTGAATTTGGATTGAGGCTCAATTGGGTCATGGTTGCTAGGGAAGATGATGTGTCAAGCCAGTCAAAGTGAACTCCCCCTGCTGCCCACCAGAGGGCCTTGCTGTTGTGAACAATAGAAGCTGCCATGGAAGCACTGATCCATGGATAAGTGTGTCTAGCAGTTGCAACTCACTGATTTGAAGACCTTCCTTTCATGGCATTCTTCGTCGGTAAAGGAGAAAAAAGTTGCTGCACCAAGCCCCGTCAAATTGCCCAACTTCAAAACTGGCAACGCTTTCATGAAAGTAACTTCTTTAATCACAAACAGATGATAAAAGGTAGGAAATAATACAGCTCTTGATCCCTTCATGTAATATTCTACGAAAACTGGTCAGCTGTGTTGTTACGGTACTTTCCTCACTTCTAATTTCTTTTGGTCTAGAGATCTGTGAAGTCAGCTGATTGGAGCTGGCCACTTGGCATTTAATTGAGATTTTCTTGAAGTGAACAACTTGGAGCTGGCTACTTGACCTTTACTGAAAAAAATAGGGTATTTGAGGTAAGGAAAGGGTAGTTGAGGGAAGGCGAGGGTAGGTGAGGGCATGTCAGCCTGTGAGGTTAGTTGAGGATAAAGGCTAGGGCCGAGGTGAAAAGTGGTAGGCAGAGGGTAAAAGCGGTACCATTGAGGGTACTCAGGCTAAAGTAGCCTGCTAGATCAGTTGCGAGCGTGAGTGAGGCTACAACATTTCACTGCTGGTGCTGTCAATCAGGTCCTTGCTCACATGCATTTTTGAAGGAGCCCAACACAGTAACGAACTGTTCTGCTGCGTTCTGCAGGGTGCGGACCTGAGGGGCAGCAGCGCGGACTTTAGAGGCAGCAGTTCTAGTGACCTAGAAGCCAATTTGATACCCATTTCGACTTGAATTTCATCAGTCTGCAGCCTCGCTCGCTCGCCTGCTTTAACAGCAGACTGACTTGTCAGTCAGGAGGGTACTGAGTTTAAGAGATCGCGCGGGGTAGAATCTGATCTTGCCATGAGGCCTATACCACATCAACAGGAGAATGCCCAGGTCGAAGTTGGCCTTGGCCATATAAACCAATAGATCCATATTTGGCTGTCTGCTGAACAGTGATGATCGATGCACCTATCAGTTTTCCACGGCTATTCTGAAAATAAAAACCAGGATAATTTACAAAAATGGTGATTTAACCCACGATATTCTGACGGTTGAACTGATTCTGTTTCAGAAAAAGATGTAATAGAGAGTCTGAAAAGCCATCCGAAGTCTAGTACTGTGCACTATCAGAGGCCTTGGCGTAAAGCGAATGAGAGCTGGCGTGTCTACCATGACCATCTCATCAAAGACCTTAAACCAGTGAGTTCAACCACAGAAATTCCAGAGCCGGAAGTCCATAAACCAGTCAAAAAGGACAGTTTCACTTACTCAAGAGCCTTTTCTGTGTCTCCCAATTTTGGAGCATTCGATAAAACTGATGCAGTTCCTGAAGAACCAAGAAGTCAAACAGCCAACCTTCCGAGTTGGTCTGCTCATTGGGCACAGCACCTGAAAAGCCCGAGCAATCAAGGAATGTTGAGAAAACCTCTGGAAAACAATTTAATACCGATGGTCAGGTCGCCCTCAAGGCACACGCCCGAGCCAACCGCATATTTGATAAACCACCTGAGGCCTTACAGCTACACCACCTTGGAGGACCCCTTCTACTACGACCAGAGGTCCATCTACGCCAAACACTACCCGTTGCTGATGCAGCAGATCCCGAAGCGAGAAATCAAAGATGAGGATGCAACTGATGAGGAGGTCATCCAAGACACCAAGTCATTGCTGCTGGCCAAGCCCAGGTTCAGCATGACCTACTTTGACAACATAGACAACACCCTCAAACGGGAATTATCCTACGAAGATGTCGAAGATAGTGAATACAACCAGAATAGCCACAAGTTTTTTCTTTAGGTATTACATAACCACTTTATATTTCATTCACGTAATAAAAACTACAGCTTCTGTTTGCAAAAAAGATGGCTTCAGTTGTGAAGATGTTTTCTTTTTTTCGTTTGGTTTCTTGTTGTCAGCGTGGCAGTCAAAGTAGGAATTTGGGGCATTTCATTGAAGAAGGACCAGATTTGTAACTTGGAAGTATTCGTCGAGAGTCACGACTATTCTTGGGAGTTTTGTCAGGACTGCTTTATAAAATTGCTCAGAATTTCACATTTTTTCTTGCCCAAGTTGTCAGACTTGTTTGTTATAGATCAAATTAAAACTAGTCCTTCTCCCAGACACACTCTAAAAAATTCCAGACAAAATTGGTTTTTTAGATTCAAAATGGTTTTTTGAAAAACCAAATTTCAATGCAAAAAACCAAAATGGATTTTTTTAAAAATCCATTTTGGTTTTGCATTGAAATTTGGTTTTTCAAAAAACCATTTTGAATCTAAAAAACCAATTTTGTACCGACATTTTTTAGAGTGTACCAACTGTGTTCCATTTTGCTACCTTGCCACAGAAACATTGCTTAATTTATCTATAAACTATATACGAGAACAATTCATTTTTGGTGAACCTGTCTTGGTCTACCATTAAACAATCAAGTTACAATCAATGCACAATTGCACATGCACACTTTTTACAAAAATTCATGGGTGTTTCTGAAATAATTTAATTTCAAAGTGTGAGATATACAGAAAGAAACGCAAAGATGTATAAAATAATCTGTCTAGGAGAGAGGTCAGCCGCAGCATTGCCCGATTCGTCAAAGTTCACTCGCCCTTCTACAGCTGAGTAAATTGGTGAGAACTTCAGGGTGTAACCAAAGACCACATCTGATAAGACATCACCTGAAGAGACAAGAATAAAATATAGCACCAAAGAAGATCGTGGCCTTTGTAAAACTGCAATAACCGTGTATATTGATAGCTTACCATAAGAATCCCGAGACAGAACTTGTTCTATGACAAAAGAGTAGCCATCGCCTCCTGACAGAAGGAAGTCCGAGACAAGGACTGCGTACACTTGGTCTTCATGCCAAGCTTCGTATTTCGGCACGGTGCAGTTAGCACACAGCACTTGGATGTCCACCACCCGATCCCAGGGTTCTCTTTCAATGTTGAACGTAACTTTCATACCTGTTTTAACGGAAGGGTTAAGAAGAAAGATATAGAATTGGTTTTGACTTTTAAATTAGTTCATTTTTTAAATCAAAGCTTCGCATAACAAGTTTCAATTCAAACCGGAAAATTGCAAGAATTCTCCTCCAGGGTCATCAGAGCCGTATCTCCGCACTGAGTGCTCAAACATTTGCTTCAGGGTTGAACCTGGGATCTCTATGCGCTCAATGGTATTCCTGAAAGGCAGGACGGCCAGGATGTCAGCGACGGTGAATTCACCTGAAGGAAGAAACCATTTTGATGTCATTTTGTTTTGACTGACAAGAAATAACTTTTTTGAGTCTCCCTCCAATCCGTAACAACAGAACTATTTTACCTTGCATTATAGAAGTACGTATTCCTCCGCCATTCCAAATTCCCACAGCGGTATTTGCCCAAGCACTGCTGGATTCATCGTGTCTGCTGAGGTAGAAATTGACCATTGCATCGGTGACCATGTTGCCTGGAAAAAACCAAGACACCAGGAATAATCAAAGGAAATTATTTTTGTTCTTACAATGACATATATATGAGGGATATATTTCAACATTTCGACAATACTTACCCATGTTGCACTCGAAACTTCTGCAGACTTCTTTGATTCCCTCGAGGAGAACCAAGGAGTTCCCTGCGACCATCTGAGTCAGGTTGGCCAGCGGTTCTGCCCACTCTTGCACTTCCGCCAACACATCCGGATCTGAAATTGACAGTTACGAAACTTGAGTTATTTGGAAAAAAGGACGTGGATGCTATGGAGATATATAAAGAAAAATCAAAAATGACGCATTCTTTAATATAATTTTGCTTATTTTGTTGATTTCTACCCTTACAAGTGCCAAATTTGGTCTATCACAATTCTCTTAGATATTACAACAGGAATATAATGCTAAAATTCATCAATATCAGGATCACAGACCTTGAGCAATGTTTTCGTCCAGTAAAATAGGATTGCCATTCCAGCTTGTGACTTGGCCGTCTTCATTTATGGTAAGGTTCAGCAAACCCAAATATTTCCCATTGGTGTAAGCCTGGATCACAGGGACCTCCTTGCCTGACGCCTGGGTCTCCACTGTTGGGTAAGGGCCTTCACTGACTTCTGTAGAGGGGGGTTCACCTGGCAATACATTGTGATAATTAAAATATAAATCCATCCACACACCACTGAGTAACACACTTATATAATTATATTCTACAAGAAGATAGCAATTCAGAAGTAAGAATGAGAAGAGGTTTAAAAGTGGGAACATTTGATGAAGACATGTAATGACTTATGGATAATCAGTGTCTAACACCTGGGAGGAGCAAGAGAGAGACAGAGATGACAAAGACCTTGAGCAAAGCAAGGCACGACCCCTGGTACTACACTTTTATACAGATAGATATATACATATAGATAGATAGATATATTCTAAAGAGTTTGTTGATTGCGAGAAATGCCATTCACTAAAGTGGCCTTACCATTGTAGAGGAAAGTGTTGGTGTGCCCTCCAATTACAAGATCTACATCGACCACTTCTCGAGCAATCTCTCGATCCTTCGAGAAACCAGCGTGACCAAGTGCAATGATCGTTTTGACCCCTTGACCTCTCAACAAATCGACTTGCTCCTGGATCTTAGCAATTTCATCTTCAAACACAAGGTTCTCAATTCCATCTGAAGAAGAAATAGCAGCCAATATAAATTCAGCAACATTAAAAATACTAACTTTTTCAAAGTGTCATAACTTTACAACTACTGGATTTAACTTACTGTAACTTGACACACATAGTCTAGTCATTATATGAAAATATTGGGTGCAACCCGGAACAAATTGCAACAGAAATGGTTCTAGTGGCATTTGGTCTCTAAATATGTCAAGAAAGACATAGGCCTACTAAAAGTCATGGAAAATCCAAATGGTGGAACACCCCCAAATTAGCATAAATCCAAGATGGCCGCCAGAAAAATCAGGTTTTTTGCAAATAACTCAGAAACTATTAGATATAGACCCCATATGTGTATGAAACTTGAATATAAACTTGGGTATTGCGGACATTTTGGCACTATTCCCATGTCTCTATCTCTAATAGTTCTCAAGATATAGCATATTCAAATATCTCTGATTTTGGCAAAAAAAGCTGTAAATCGCCAAAAATGTCATTTCTGAGCCTTGATTCTGAATACTTGAAGTACGACTTTTACCTTACCTATTATGGATACAAAAGGAATCAATTTTGTTTAATTTTAAGACCTCAGTCATGTCTCTACCTCTCTTCCATCCCCTACTATGCCATATTTTGAATTTGGAAGTCTTCCCTCGGAATTCCGTTTATTTGCTAAAATTGTAATTTTATATGAAAGAAAGTGCTCATTTTGGGTCTGACGTGTACAAAATATTGTGAGTTTGGAATTCAGCCAATTCTGAGTAACATGTGTAATTCTAGACATGATTTAACTTAAATTATTGATGATCACCCAGAGAATCTGAACTAAACAAATATTTCCGTACCGCATATTATCATCGATTCACATCAAGAGCGTCAATCAGCGCCCAGGACTTCAAAACATTACCGGCAATTTGTGAAGCAACTATTTACTTCTCTGAGACATATGGCATATAATTTTAAAGCTCTCAGAATGATCTTTCATCTTTTTATCATGTGAGAATCAAGCCTGTAACCAGTGATGTAGTCCAGGCCGGAATATCAGAGACTGAGGCGTCAGTCTCCAAGGCCGAGACCCAGGCCATCAAAATGTAGGCTCGAGGCGGGCCTCGGAGACCTCCAACCCTGGCCCAAAGACAACCGAGACCGAGGCAAGACCAAGGATTTGGCACCGAGACCGAGGCTGAGGTCATATAAATATGGTTCTGAGACTGGCCACGAGACCTTCAACTTAGCCTCTAACCATAACGGAAGTGTGCAAAATTGCGAAAGTGGCCTAATTTACGTGACATAACACATAAGTGAAGGAATGTTCCTGAGCTAGCTTTTTGAGTGTGTCCTGCTCATTCATTGAATTCAGTGTAAATTAAGTTTATTTAAGTTAATATAAGATTAAAAAATTTGAAAGCAATAGTTCCATATATATGTATTATTATTATTTATTTGTTTAAACTCCCAATAGAGGGAAAAGAGGGGTAAAATACAGCATAAAATTTCAATTTAAAAGCAGATGCGTCTAAAAACAGATATAAAATGGTAAACAAATATACACTGTAAATTAAATCAGTAAATATCACAAATCAGAAATATCAGGTCACATTGATTAAAATGCACGGAGCAGCAGTGTCGTTAAAATGTGCTCATTGGAGTGAGGCTTAATGTAATTGTCATGGAACAAAAAGGCTTGTAAAGAGTCAATTAGTCCATTCTCACTATGCATCTTGTTAGCTCTCACCGGCTGATTAAATATTGTCTTTACAGGTGACATTCCCTGACTCACTAGTCGCTGAATTAACGTATTGGGAATGAGTTCATTGTTGTTCAGGTAGTGTGATAGAAATTTACTCTGAAGCTCTTTAGCAGGGGACTCGCATATAAATATCCTGTTATATAGTCTCTGCACACTGATATCAACCAGTTCATCGGTTGGGAGGATTCTGAGAGCTTCTAGGAGCCTTGAGTGATGTGATCGCTTCGGAATGCCCATAACTCTTTTGATGATACTTCCTTGGGCTGATTTTAACTGTTTTATATTAGTGTTTGATAGCTGGATACTCTCCATACCATACGATATCATTGGGGCACCAATTGAGTTCCAGATGTAAGTTTTCGTTTCAGATGCAAGGCCAGGATAGGACATCCCAACTGATGTTAGGCCATACATACGTTGTCTGCATGAATTAATCCGTTTTTGGACATGTTTCGTGTAAGAAAGCGAGTTTTCAAACGTCACCCCAAGGATTTCAGTCTCGTTGTCAGTTGTGATATTCTGGCCACCTATCTTCCAAGTGGGGGAGCTGACAAAAGGATTCTTGCCGAATATCATACATTTTGATTTTTTCAATCCAAATTTGAATCGGTATTTTATTGAATAGGACACACAATTGTCAATTAATCCTTGGAGGCCCGGAGCAGTGGCAGCAAAGAGGGTGATGTCGTCTGCGTATGCACAGGAGTTCAGTGCCATGTCAAAGACTCTGATACCATAAGGCATTTGCTGCAGTTGTTTTAACAGTTCATCCAGGAATATGTTAAACAGGGTCGGAGACAAAATACTTCCCTGTCGCATTCCTCTCGACACAGAAAATGAGAAACTGTTGGAATTATTCCAGCGAATTACAGCATTTGTAGAGCGATACCATCTGTATAGAAAGAGCCAATGATGCAGAGGCAGAATGGGCCAGAGTTTAAACATCAAACCGTGGTGCCAAATAGAGTCAAAACATTTCTCTGCATCCAGGCTGCATAAGAACATTGGTGACCTTCCGTTCTTGTAATAGGCAGCACAATCATTGATGAGAGAAGTCACAAATGTTGTCCCACGACCCTCTCTGAAGCCAAATTGTGAGTTAGTGACATCGACATCTGGCATTATCACTAGTTCTATCAGTTTTGAGTGTATGGAGCTCAGTGTTATTGGCCTGTAATTTGATGGTAGGTTGGGATCACTGGACGGCTTTTTTAACACAGGGATGATAACGCCGGCTGATACCACACTGGGCACAGTTGCTGTTGCCAGAACGACTGAATACAAATTGGAGAGGACAGATGCAAGAGCGGGGCACATTCCATGCAGAAGGTGCTCAGTGGTGATTCCATCGCAGCCTGGGGAGATACCGGGTTTTAGGGACTTGATCATTGATGTCACTTGACATGGAGTTATGTTGACGAACTGTTGGTGGAATCTGTTATTAGAGGCACACTTTTCTACAAAGTCTCTAATATCAAGGTGGTCACGTGACAGATCATCACTGTCAGTCATTGTGGTCTTAAAATAGTCCGCTAGATCATCAGCTGTTAATGACGAATGGGACTTCACTTGCTGTTGTTTTTTGAGCTTATTCCAAAAGCACTTCATTTCTCGTTTAGCGAAATGCTGATTAATTACACTGGTGTCACGGTGGATTTCATTTTGGATGTTATGTCTGGCAAGTCTACGAAATTGCTTCTTCAGGTTTTTCCAGATGGCAAAGACGTTTCCAGTCCTGGGTCTTCCCATCTCAACCCAAATGGACCACCAAAAACGTTTTTTGTCCCTCAGCACACTGAGACCTGGGCACCAAAACGGTTTTGGTTTAAAAGAGTTCTTGGGAGTGAGACCAGCCTCACTGGTTGCCTCATGGATTGCAGAATTTATGAAGTCAAGCCTCTCGTCAACGCAACTCTTCAGGGCAGACCGATCTATTTCTGTGTATATATACTGCTTTCCAAAATAAGATTTCAGGAAAGATCAAATCTTGCATAGAATCACAATGCACAAAGTTGCATAGAATCACAATGCACAAAGTGAAATTTTGGGACGAAATGACAGACTAGTCTTAGTTGTCTACTTCTTGACAAATAAATTAATTACAAAAAGTTTAGAAGCCAAGGTATTGAAGGGACCACATTTCAAACTGAAAATGTTTAATATGGTAATAATCAGAAATATCCATAGACTAACAGAACCTCTTGCATAGTTTCATTAAAAGTAGTATAATTTAGTTGGAATAGCTTCATCAGTAGTTTTTAGACTTTTAGATCTGACATAATGTATTTTTTGCCAACAACTCCCCATCTTAATTAGATCCATAGCAGAATTATCTGCTTAGTAGAAGCTGATTTTTCTCAGGCTGGGCTATATTAGTTCTATGAGTTTTCAAGCACAAAGTGAGGTACATCATCAGTTTCTGTGCTAAAATGTTTCTGAATATAGCTTTATGCAAATGGTAAGGTTTTTATAAGCAGAAAGAATAGGCTGCACAGCAGCAGACCCTCTGCTTTCAGCAGCTTTTCTGCCAAGAAGTCCAAATTCATTGTATTTATAAATATTTATAGTGCAAATATATCTCACCATATTTGATTAATGACATCTTATAAATCTATAATTATCAAAGCAACAGGAAAATTTTATGAAACAACGTCCAAAATTGACTGAAACATGATTGGAGACTTGTGTTAAGCAGTCAGGGAAATTACCTTCATATGAGGACAATTGCAATTCCAGCCAAGTTCTGGCCCTGACAGGATGATTGAGTTTGCGGGGTTGATCAGTTGGGTATCAGAAGAAAGTCTGATCTCTGTGCAGCCATCTTCATCACACAGCAGCATGTCAGTAGCGGGACTTAATTTCTATCAAATTTCGCGAAATACTGCAAAGTCATCAGCAGCAGATGACAGTTCCCTAATTTCTCTGGAGCCTTCTGGTTCTTTTCCTCATTATGTAACGGATAGGTTTGCCAAAATTCATAGAGTTAGTTGATACTGTGATACAACTTTATACTAAGTGTGGAAGTGATAGTTACTGTAGTTCTTTTTAAAAAGCCTGTCAAAGATGATTTTGAGCACTGCAAAAGTCATAACTGAGCCATGACACTTTGAGAGGGTCATGGAAGGGTGATGACAGTGCTAGGGTGAGTGCCATGTGGGGCTGAGGACATTGATAGTCATCAGCTGGTGATAATTTGGCAATATTTACCTTTATTTGTTGAAATATCATAAATTTGAACATGGTGATATGACAAATGTATGCAAGGCAATCATACAACACACTCTCATATTAATTTTTGTTCACATTTAATAGCTGAGTATAACATTAGAAGTAAAATGGCGAGGAAATGGGTATTTTCATGTTTTGTGAATTTTGAACTTGCCATATCAATGCAAAAATTTGCATTCAACATCAGAAAGGTCATAAACGTTGCTTCCTAATATGTTTAATTTTAATAACTGTTTAAGTTTATCATTTAGTCATTGCCAAAAATTCCAAAAAAATAGTCCAAAATCTGTAATTTTTTCGGTTTTTTGTATTTTTCTCAAAATGAGCTAAGGAAATTAAATAGGTGTAATTTAGATATGTAAATGCAAAATGTATTATTAGGACCCTACTTCTAATTTTGTCAGCTATGTTAACTTAAAAACATACTTAGTTTACATAGAATTCAGTGATTAAGCGGGACACACTCCAAAAGCTAACCAATGAACAGGCTTTCACTCATGTTTTGCTAATTATGTAAATTTCGCAGTTTCGCACTTCTGTAAGGGTTAGAGGCTCAGCTGAAGGTCTCAAGGCCGGCCTCAGAACCATATTTATATGACCTCAGCCTTGGCTCGGTCTCGGTTCCAAATCCTTGGTCGTGCCTTGGTTCCGGGTGTCTCTGTGCCAGTGTTTGAGGTCCTCGAGGCCGCCTCGAGTAGACCCAGGAGTCAGTTAAAATGAATCAACTGACTTCCTTAATTTCAACTGACTGACTTGACTAGTTGATAACTTTTCAACTGCAACTGACTGAATTCATTTCGACTGACTTCAACTGACTTTTATCTTGTGCATCATTTAACAGACCTTTATTTAAAAATACAGATCTTCACCAAAATAAATAAGGAAAGTTCACAACCAAAAATCTAATGAGATTTTTTTTAATTTAAAGAAAAATTCAAATATATTGAAAAGGATGACCAGATCAGATTCATAACTCAAAAGGAAAGATCGCACAACATTTAATTGGGTCCAACCGTCTCATGAGATTCACTGTAGCAGAGCCTGGAGCCGTGCATAAATTGTGTGACTAACCTGAACCAAACTGGACGACCTGAGCAATGGCCTTAGTAATGTGTATCAGGACTGGTATTCTTTGTCTTCAGATCTCCGTGGCTGATTGCTATACAAGTTATTGTTTTTATCCAATGTGTTTCGATTGCTATTGAAGTTTCAGAACTGAGTGTGGTTCAGACAGATCTGTTGCGCTTGATTATTAATTATTTCTGAAGGCTTTCCTTCAAAATACTTTTGTTTGAACAAAAAGACATAATTTCAAACAATTTTGCTCGTAAACCTACAGCTAAATACCAGTATAATTAAATATCTAGCTAATAGTAGCTAGAGAGGCAGTCTTACAGATAGGTTTAGGTGGATTGAGGGATGATTGATAAATAGGTATAGATCCATCTTTAATAACGTTTGTGTAGGTAGATTGACATGATAGATACACATAGGCCTATAGAAAAATTGATAGATAAAGACACCTTTTTATAAAGAAAGTTCATTTTCCATTTCCCATTCTCACTTTCTCTTTTTCCTGTTTGATGCCTGTTGTCTCACTTGCCCACATAATTGCACTTCAAGACCAGCCAGTTGACACTTCAATGCCAATTAGGTATAAATCACTGTTACTTCAATGCCAATCAGCATAGTTCAATGGCAATCAGTCACTGATACAATGTAAAAGTACTGATACCAATCTCTTAATCATGTTAATTGGAAACTACAGCTAGCACTTGTGCATGTTAGGCAACTGACGCCAGTGAAATCGACCACTGACGACGGTAACTGACGTTTGTTGAAATGACGACTTCAACTGACCAATTATGACGGACGACGACGATCTATGACGACGACTCCGGGGTCTAGCCTCGAGCCCACATTTTGATTGCCTGGGTCTCAGTCTTGGAGGCTGATGCCTCAGTCTCTGATATCCTAGCCAACACTACATCACTGGTTACAGGCATGATTCTCACATGATAAAAAGATGAAAGATCTTTCTGAGAGCTTTAAAATGATATGCCATATGTCTCAGAGAAGTAAATAGTTGCTTCACAAATTGCCGGTAATGTTTTGAAGTCCTGGGCGCTGATTGACGCTCTTGATGTGAATCGATGATAATATGCGGTAAGGAAATATTTGTCTAGGTCAGATTCTCTGGGTGATCATCAATAATTTAAGTTAAATCATGTCTAGAATTACACATATTTCGTACACGTCAGACCCAAATGAGCACTTTCTTTCATATAAATTACAATTTTAGCAAATAAACGGAATTCCGAGGGAAGATTTCCAAATGCAAAATATGGCATAGTAGGGGATTGAAGAGAGGTAGAGACATGACTGAGGTCTTAAATTAAACAAAATTGATTCCTTTTGTATCCATAATAGGTAAGGTAAAAGTCATACTTCAAGTATTCAGAATCAAGGCTCAGAAATGACATTTTTGGCGATTTACAGCTTTTTTTGCCAAAATCAGAGATATTTGAATATGCTATATCTTGAGAACTATTAGAGATAGAGACATGGGAATAGTGTCAAAATGTCTGCAATACCCAAGTTTATATTCAAGTTTCATACACATATGGGGTCTATATCTAATAGTTTCTGAGTTATTTGCAAAAAACCTGATTTTTCTGGCGGCCATCTTGGATTTATGCTAATTTGGGGGTGTTCCACCATTTGGATTTTCCATGACTTTTAGTATGTCTTTCTTGACATATTTAGGGACCAAATGCCACTGGAACCATTTCTGTTGCAATTTGTTCTAGGTCATTTCATATAATGACTAGACTAACACTATTGTACTAAAGATTGTGAACCTTTGAAGTGAATCCATGCATTTTTAACACAGCCAGACAAGCTTTTCTCACATCATGTCAAATGTGGAATTTGCAAAATTGCAAAGAGCATAAAGGGGAGCATTCTGCAGACCATATATTTGTTTAGTGAATTCTAATGGTCACAAAAGATGTCCAAGAAGATATTACTCAGCAGTTTGTCACAATCAGCTTAATTGGCAAGGCTTATGATGCAAAGATGTGGAAAGAGATGTGATAAACAAATGTGGAAAACATCAACTGGGCACAAAAGTCAGGCAATATATCTCCTAACTGCCTGTGACAAATCAGCCTTACAGAGAACTCTCCAAGCCATTATAGAGAAGGACATGTGCAAGGGGTGCTCACCTGGATTGACGATTTCTGGTGTCTCTGTGGTGGTGTAGCCCACAACTCCAATCTCACGGCCATTCACTTCTAGGATGGTTGAAGGGTCATAGTATCCATCAATAAGGGGCTCCTCACTGGCATCAATGTTGGCACTCAGCACTGGGAAGGAGGCATTCTGCAGGAATGGGGCCAGTCCTTCCACTCCATTGTCAAACTCATGGTTTCCCAAAGCCTGGTTTATCAAACACAAAAAGGTACAGATATATATATATATCCTCTGGTTAGTTCCTGTATGTAAATTGTAGGCAAAATGATCTGGGTCATTCTACAGAAACTCCCTTTCCTGTCCACAGGTTACCAATGTCATTAACAGAATAGTTATTGTCTCTTCATCACTTTTTATTAGCAGCACAGCTGCTTTTACCCCAAGAATTTCATGCAATCTTGTTAGCACTCTGGAGGTCACTCTCTTTCACCAATCTCATTCAAACTAACTCTACATTCTCTCTAGGTTTTTTACTTTCGACCAGTAACTTTTGGTGCCCTTCTGTGATGGAAAAAATTATAAAGAAACTAAAATGGACTGGCTTCCATGGGTCAAAGGTCAACCATGCCTTCTTCTTCTTCTTCTCCTTAGTACATCGTCACCGGTCTGCCTGTGGTGGAACCATGCACTCATTTGCACTGTCTGTGCTGCTTAAAGTGCTTGCACGTTATTTTTTGTTGTTGGGTCAAAATTTTAAAACGAAAAGATTTTCCCTCTACAAATGTCTTTTTACATTAAGGCATTGTGTAGATTAAATGATCAGCTCTCAACGCACTTTCATGTCCAAGACTCCCAATGCTCTGCTGATCTGTACTGAGGTGATAAATACAGCTGTATTTTTTTAACTGTCGTTAACATCACCATGTAGACTCAAAATCTTGACCACTTGGGGCTGGTCAATCTATTACCAATGAAAAGGAAAGCTGCTTCCAAATTTGGGCCAAATTTGAGGTCTCTAGCACCGATACTTTTTGAGATACAGCATTTTTGTCAATTAAAAAACCAAATATGAGTGTCATTAACGTCACACTTATAACTTGAGATCTGCACCACTTGCAGCTAAAGGATGTATTACCAACGTATGGGAAAGTGGTTATTGTGCACACATTGTCATACAGTCTTCCTTTGACTCTGAATTTTATAAAAATTAACAAAAATTATTTTTTACCAATGGTTTTGATTCCCAGTAACAAATATTATCCCTACTACTCCCTCCAACATTCTGTGTTTTCGCACAATATTTCAGAGGCCAAGAAGCATCGAACACTGAGCATTCTAGACATAAGGAATACCCAAAAAATATCAGACTTCCGTAAAGTCAGATTCACAGATTTGACACTTTAGCAGCTTGTGTAGCTCTACCATTACACCTCAGCCATTTCATTGCTAAACAGGGATGAGGCCAGGTAATAGGGGTATCAGACAAGCCATCAAACAAAGCTCCAAGTATAACAGGAGTTGAGCTACGGCAAAATGTCATGGTGTCAGACGTACATCGTGTAAGTGCGTCCAACACAACACCATGACATTTTGCCTTGTAGCTCAGCTCCCGTTACACTTGAAGCTTTGGTTGATGTCATCGGCACCTAATATTTTGTCTGTACCGCAACAGAGTAAGGCAGCAGCACAATTTTCCTTTAACTGTCATGAAGCGATGATGTTCTAGTTAACATTCCTTCAACCTCCCATGCTGTCTGTGCCCCTTGAAACAAAATACCAAACCTGAATTTGTCATTACCGCAACATGTCACTACTGTCACAATTTGTTAAAGCTGTAGTGATGAAAAGGGAAGGCATGTTAATTTGAGCCAATACTAATTAGTCATGCTGACCATTGTCAGATGTAGCTCAGAATAGCTCAGAAGTTCAGAACCTATCTTGATATCCACACTGATTAAATCATGAATTTTTTAAATTCTGAAAAACAGTAATGTAGTCATCCAAACGTTAACATTTCTGTAGAATTACCCATCTACCTTTTTGTATCGATGTCTTAACCTATAAAAAATACGTATTTGTAAGTATTCTTAACAGTATATCGATTCAACAAAATTAGGAATATTTCTGGCAATATTTTTTGCGTGTGAAACATCACTAAAGATTGTGTACATCATCTTGAATGCAAAACTTGGCCTAAAAACCTTAATAAACATCCGATTTTAAAAACCTGCATATATCAAGTAAACTCCCCCGAATTCAATGCACTTATTAGTTTTGCTCTATTTGCAATATTAACCTTGCAAAAACCGTTTCGGCGCATTGCGCTGCAATGGTGCAAAGTTCCATTGACCACAGCAAACCAGTGGCAGATTCATGATTTTTTTTTTTTGGGGGGGGGGGCTATTTTTCAGGCCTGACATCACACACTATTAATAGTTCTGAAAAACATGTACAGTGTGCATGTGTGAAAAATTAACAAACTAATATCCAAACAGGTGGTTTTACATATATATCAGAAGTTTTTTTTACAAATCCTTAGTTATGTACATGTATATATTTTCATGAAACAAGGGGAGGGGCTCTGGATTTTTTATAAGGGTATTTATTTAATAGAAATGCCTACTTTAAGATATTAAAACCTTTTACTACATGCCACATACCCTCAGGTTCATGGTAAGATCGATACAGTACCCTTTTTTAAGGGTACTTTTCTTGTTTATGTAGGAGTTCTTGCACTTTCTACAAAGCATGGTCAGTCAGTCCTGTTTATTTCAATCACCATGGGCCAATGACCGCTGTGACCCGCAATGATATGTCTTGCAAAATTTTGGTCTCTCATACTTTGATGTGACAAACATGCCACTCATGACCAGTGTAATCAAATTTTAATTTGACAAGATGAATTGATTTTTAATGTCAATCACTTTTAAATGAATATATCTGTTTGCTTACACAAAAGTATACAGTTATTCAAAAGTGTAAACTGACTCTTCATAACATCATATCACCAACCTTGACTCAATATTAGCTTTATAATCTTCTGTATGTCACTTTACTCTTACTATTGATCACTGTTATCTTGAGTGTCTTATTAAAAGATACAAATTCAGTATTATTACACTTTCTTTGTCACATTTCACACCACTTAAAATAACAATGCACCTGTATGGTGAGATAATTTATATCATCCTGTTTATCGCACTGTCCAAACAATTCACCCCGACAGTTCCAATGACCAGGCGGAAAGATATCCTGCAAGACGTTATACGCTCGATTTTTAAGAAGCCTTTTAACAAACAAGAACAAAAAAAAAAGCAAAAAACACCTACTCACACACAAAGTAATTAGCACAGATAAATTAATACTTAGGTGGTAGTTTTCCTAAGTACTAATGATACACAATCTATTGTAAAAAGAAAATAAATGATGTTATGTAGTTGGTGAAGTGCCCTTATCAAAGGATCTTCGAGCTATGAGGTTTCTGAATGAAAATTAATTCTACATATTCTAGTGACATGAGAGGGACAAGAGAAAAACAGTACTGTCAGGAGAAGGGACATGAGATATTCGCCAATAACAATACGATACTTGCAATTATATATATGTCGACCTCAAATTAGCAATATATGATATTTGTAAATATGTAAATATTGAAAATTAACATTTAAGAGTTTGAATTATATATATCTAATAGTATAACTTGAACAAAGCTTATATTTTTTGGGATTGCTATTACATATTGGACTAATGTATATATGTATATCAACAAATCATTTCAAATTTAATTCAAATTTGTATTATTCAAAGAAAGTTCTTTTTTGATGTACTATTGTTTTGAAGTGAATTGTAAGCCCAAGAGGGCTCGTTAATAAAGAATTTCTCTCTCTCTCTCTCTCTGAGACAAAACAGTCAGGAGGGACAAGAGATGAAACTGTCAAGAGAGACAAGAGACATAAGTGTCAAGAGGGATTTGAGACAAACTGTCAGGAGGGACAAGAGACAAGAGACAGACATTCAAGAGGCACAGGAGATAAATGTTCAAGAGTTGCATGACACAAAACAGTCAAGAGGGATATGAAACATTGACACAAACTGTCAGGAGGGTCATGAGAAAAAACTCTGCGGAGGGACATGAGACATAACTGTCAAGACGGCAATGAGACAACATTTTCAAGAGGGACTTTAAACAAACTGTCAAGAGGGACGTGAGCCAAACTGTCAAGAGAGGCCTGTGACAAACTAACAAGAGGGACGTGAGACGAAACTGTCAAGAGGACAAATGGACAAAACTTTCAAGAAGAACAAGAGAAAATCGGTCAAGAGGGCAATGAAAAAAACTGTCAATAAGGACAAGAGAAAACTGTCAAGAGGGACATAAGACACACTGTCAGGAGGGGCTTGAGACAAAACTGTCAAGAGGGACATGAGACATAACCATCAATAGGGACATGAGATGAAACTGTTAAGAGCTACATGCGACAAAAACTGTGCACTAAAGACAAAAGTTGAAAACTGTTGAGAGGCGCAAGAGACAAACTTTTCAAAGTGACATGAGAAAAGGCAGTCAACAGGCTCAAGGCACAAGCTGTTAAGATGGACATGAGACAAAACTATCAAGAGTGACATGACACAAATTGTCAACTGGCTCAAAGGACAAACTGTAGAGGGACATGTGACAAAACTGTCAAGAGGGATGTAAGACAAAACTGTCAAGAAGGATGTAAGCCAAAACTGTCAAGAGGGACATGAGACAAAACTGTCAAGACAAGGGACCAAATAGTCAAGAGGGTAATGAGAAGGACAAGAAGAAAATGTGACAAAGCTATCAAGAGGCACAAGAGATCATACATTCAAGTGGGACATAAGACACTACTGTAAAATAAAATTTTAAAAAATCTAAATATAAGAAGGGCCATGAGACAAACTGTCAAGAGGGAAATGAGACAGACTGTCATGAGGGGCTCAAGATAAACTGTCAGGATCGACATGAGACAAACTGTCAAGAGGCTCTTGAGAAAAACTGTCAAGAGGCTCTTAAGACAAACTGTCAAGTGGGACATGAGATATTATAACTTTCGAGAGGAACATGACACAAACTGTGTAGAAGGAAACGGGACAAACTGTCAGAAGGTACATGCAACAAACTGTCAAGGAGGACATGAGACAAACTGTCAAGAGGTTAAGAGACCAAACTTTCAAGTTTTAAGAGGACAAAAGACAAACTTTCAAGAAAGACATAATTTTCAAGAGGGACATGAGATAACTGTCAAGTGGCACTGCAGATAAATGTTCCAGAGTTAAATGAGAATAAACTGTAGAGAGACATGAGACAAAACTGTCAAGAGGGACTTTAGACAAACTGTCAAGAGGGGCTTGTGACAAACTCTCAAGAGGGGCTAGTGACAAACTGTCAAGAGAGACACAAGACAAACTGTCAACAGGACATGAGACAAACTGTCAAGAGGGACTTTAGACAAACTGTCAAGAGAGACATGAAAGAAACTGTCAAGAGGGATGACTGGGACATGAGACAAATTGTCAAGAGGAACATGAGACGACACTGTTAAGAGAAAAAAGAGACAAAACTTTCAAGAGGCAAAGAGATTAAACTTTCAAGAGGAACACGAGAAAAAACTGTCAAGAAAGAAATGAGACAAACTCAGTCAAACTGTCAAGAGGCTCAAGGGACAAACTTTCAAGAAAAACTGTCTGGAGAGACATTCGACAAAACTTGTCAAGAAGGACATGAGACAAACAAACTGTCAAGATGGACATTATGCAAAACTGTCAAGAGGGGCTTCAGACAAACTGTCAAGACTGTCAAGAGAGACATAAGACAAACTATCGAGAGGGATATACGACAAACTATCGAGAGCCTCAAGGGACAATAAAAAGACAATTTGATAACTTCAGGTTACAAGTTATGCATAGACCACCAGAGTAATTGATAAAAGGCCCAAATCAGAAAATTATATTTGAAAATATTTTTCTGACGTACCATGGCATCATACTCCAGGAGGTTCATGAAATGCGTAACAGCTTCTCCTCTGTAGAAAACAAACCACAATGTTCCTTGGAACTGGTCTCCTCCGTCCAGGAAAAGAACGTTTTCATTGCTGTCGCGAATGCTTTGCACCGCTGTCCGAATTCGCGCCATTCCCCCAAAACAAGGACTCGAGGAACATGAGCTGCCAAAAGCGTCTGCCTCTTCGATCCTGGAATGAACGTCGTTAGTATGGAGAATGGTAAGAGTCCAGTCGTTGCTATGAACGTTGCCAAGCAACAAAAGAAACATTACTGAGGACGCAAAATTCATTTTGATGGCCATTTCAGCCCTTAGCTCAAGTTGGCAACCAGTCCTATCAAACAAGCTATGTTCTGTGTGAATGTTTCATGGATGCACTGCTACTTCATCCTATCCGGCCTACTTCATTACGCACAACCACACAGATAAATTTCACACTTCAACAGATAACTTATCAGAAGATCACCAGTGTGTCAACATTGGCCACTTGAAAGGTGTCAAATGCCAGAGCCCTCATTTCATTCACCCAAATTAAGTTTATAACTAAAATGCTGTCCATGAGTCCCTGACCCATGATTGCATTAAGTATAACGTCTGGTTGTTGAATAAATTTGAGAACGATCTTCCTGCTTCACTTGCAGCACATTCACTATATGTTTTTCTATTTATTTAAATAACACAGTCTTTGAACTTGGAGCTCCCATTGTTTCTGGCACCTGTATAATTGTGCTAGTTTAGTTCACAAATGGCAAAGGTTGTTCTGTTATATAACTTTAGCAACAAGATTACTCTCGAAATATCTATTAGATTTATTTCAAAACAGAAGTTCCTGACTGACCATGCAGTGCCTCAAATAACTGACAAGGTCATCAGGAGAAACCTTCTGAGTTGACTCCTAACAGAACATCCTGATCACAAAACAAAGAACAATTAAACTGATACATTCAAGTTCACATATGAACATACATGTATGTGTATTTAGCTATTGTAAACAAACTTTCTTTGAATGGCCATTAAAAAGTCCAATTATATAATTTTATTGGGAGATAAAGAAGTGCACTGCAAAAGAAAAGGTTGTCTCCTCAGTCTCCAATCAAATCTATTTGACAAGTGTTCCAATGTGCACCTGTAATGAGCATTTGGAATGATTATCTTGACCATTGCACCCCTTCCAAATGTTGTGATCATAATAAAGGCTAATCAATAAACTTTTTTCTTTCATTTAAATTAGCATTGATTTTCACATCTTTCTATGATTTTTTACCTGACCACAAGTAAATAAATTGTTCATAAGCAAGCACAAACAGACGGTGTGTCTGAAGGATCAACTTTGAAATCGGGTGATTCTTGTCCTTCACATAAATATTTAATACACTGTTGTCCCCAAAATAAAGAATATATAAAAAATGACAAGGATATTAGCATTCAATAGCGTTCTTGTCTTGGAGGGGCCCAGATAAATACAATTTCCTTGAAAACACAGAGGCCCGTTACGCAGCTCTGCCAGCCAACTTTGTTTTTCGTGTGATAAACAGTCATTTTAGTGGTCAAAACACCTCTGGTAGAAATCATGGAACCATTTAGGGGAATAGGCTACAGCCAGGGTGTAATATTCTCTACTTACAAGATGGCTTCTCTTGTGTAGCAGTCTTTGGATTTTGAAAGCTAGAAAACTATGCCATTGATTACTTTGTATCTACTCTGTTAAATTTACTCATTTCAACTTCCCTTTTGTACCAATGACTTTCAAAACTCAATAATGTGATTCCATCCTTTTACATGGCCAACTTTTTTTATTATTTTATTTCAGAATTACTCAATTCCCTCCAGTTTCTTCAATTTTCTCAAGACTTTGAATTACCCTTTAGTAATACAGTAAAATTGTTGCTAGTGTACTTTTTACCTGAAAATTCAAATGGTGTTGCCAATGCAACTGCATGGTATTCTCATGTTTTCACACATTCTATATTTGTGAGCAAGAGTGTACAAAATATTAACTGTTGCAATTTCCTTTCTGCATTCCATTGAGTCCTTCTAATAAAGAGTGGCAGACTACTAAATATTATGAAACTCCAAATATTAATCCATAATTTCCAAAATCTAATGTATAAATGAAATACAAGGAAATAATCAAAGTACACAATTATCATTTAATTTGTGAAGCACCTATAAAAGGGTAATAATATTTCATGTGCAAAATGTGAAAATCAAAAGCAAACTGAAAAATAAATCCAATGTTATGTAAATCCAATTTCATATAATTCCTACAAATAAGTGCATCACGGACCTTCCTCCATAGTGGCATCCATCAATTCTTCCAGGTCTTTGTCAATGTTCCTGACACAGTCCTTCATATTTGATAAATGGATCTGCAGCTTTGCCACATCTCTCTGCAGTTTCAACATGAGGTTGTAGTTCTTGTACAAATTGTCATTGAATACCACAGCCTTCTCTCGCGATATGTTCGGACTTGTTTCGCTGGCCTGTTTTTGTTTGGGTTCGCTTGGGGCAATCTCTTTCTTGACCCCAAACCTTTTCAAAAGAGCCAGACTTTCATTCAGAGCATCTGTGACTGAATCTGACACAACGAATGATGACTTTTCAAGAATTTCAGTAGGATTTTTGTCTTTATCGTTGGTTTCTCCAAGGTCACCCTTTTTCTCCTTGTCCGTTTTGGATTCGTCCTTACTGGAACTCTTGTCTTTATTTTCAACACTCAAACTTTCACCAGACTCCTTGGCTACTTTGGGGGTGTAACCAATTTTCTGCAGGATTTTATAACCATCACTCAAAACATTTGAAAATGTATTAATTTTAGTGGACAGTTGTTCATTTGTCTTTTGGTTAGAATCCCCCTCTTCTTGCGACACACCAATTATTTTTGGATCCAATTTAGGACTGGCTTCAGGTTGCTGGCTGACAACTTCTGTGTCTGTTGCAACCACAGGTGCAAGGTCAGGAATGTCATTTGTAGGACCAGTTACTTTTTCATCCTCATCTTTTGATTTTGGCATATCAGTGTCTTGTTTTTGGTCCTGGATTCCATGTGTCAATTCTTCATTGCTTGTCTCTGTGGCTTCCTCAGTTTCTTCTTTCACATTCTCGGGTTCTGCTTCTTTTTCACAGATTACAGTCACCTCTGGAAGTTTCTCTTCACCTGCCTCTGAGTCTTCTGTTGTTGCTTCAGTTGTTGTTTCAGTTGTTTGAGGATCCATCACTTTTTCAGGTTCTCCAACTCCTATAGTTCCATGTGTTCCTTCTTCTGCAGGTGGGATTACTCTACCTTCTTCTTCTTTTACTTCTTCTTCAGCCTCTTTTTCTGTTTCATCTGTCACTGCTTCAAGATCTTCATCCTCAGCTTCCTCATGGTCAGATTCATAAAGGTCAGACTGCCCGTCTTCCTCTTCAAACAGGTCAGCCGAATCCTTAAGGAGTGCTGCGGACTCTGACATCAACTGTTCCAGGAATCTGTTGGACTCTTTCTGTTTTTCCATTTTCATTAAAAGTGATGGTTCCACGACCTCAGCCGTCAGAGGCGCCCATAACAACTCTTCTTCTTTTCGGGATGCAACTATCGATGTCGGTTGTGTTTCTATCACTGATGAAACAACAGGCGAAGCCACTGGTTCTTCTAATAGATCTGATGGAATTAGATCAGGAACATCATCATCCCCAACACTTTTCTCTTGTTCTGGCTCACTTGATAAAACCTGCACAGACTCAAGGGCAACTTTGGAATTGTCAGTAGTTACGCTCGAGTCACCGCAACTTCCTTGCACAGTTTGAGAGGGCAAATTTGTTGTTTTATCATTTGGTGATGCTTCTTGGTTGGGCAGGCTTGCAAGCTCAACAACCTGAGTTGGTTGTGAATCAGTCTTTTCTGTAATACGCGAATCAGGGGTCGGAACAGATTGCAACATTCCCAGATTAGTCGCTTTTGGGGCAACATCAGTCACTTGGTCGCTGGTTCCTTGTTGGTTTGGATCTGGGGACTTTTCTGTTCCATGGCAGCACAAGCTCTGGCCACATCCTTTGGAGGAGGCCTCACTTTGGACATCATCATTTTTCTGACCATGGACACCAGGTGTCACTGTTTGTATTCCTGGTGCACCTGGTGGAGGATTTTCTCCCTCAGAAGACATTTCTGAAAGCAGAAACAATTTTGTTGAGGCAAAATAAGATCATCAGTTCTTCAACATGCACCTTTAGCTTAATTGTTAAAGTTTGCCTTTGTAATTGTTACACACAAACTACAACTCAGCAGCTATAAAAATATATGGAGACTAATGGAGTGTGAACTCAGAAATTATGTTCCCATTTACTCTGAATCCTGCTATTACTTTTCATTTACTACAACTAGTTGTCAACTCATCTGCTCTTTTTGCTCACTTTTCAGTATTTTTATAGAGCAATTAATAGCTTAATGCTCCCAGTTGACGTATTGTGACTTGATCAATGAAGGGTATAGACTATTCACATGTTTACCAAAACTTCTCTTTGAATTTCAATGTGGCATATACTATAAGGATAAACAATTGCAGTGGGAATAAGAGTTACTGTAGCCAGCCATATATCTGGATTTGGCCAAGGCTAACCACTAAAAGTAACAGGGCTGGATATGATATTGATCACATTCAAACAATTTTCAAAGGCTCCAATCTCATTAGTGCATGTTGATTGTCCACAACAAAAGGATCTAACACCAGATTGGACAACCTTTGAAAAGGTTTTGATAAATTGTATTTTTCGGTCAGTCGAATTGCCAAGATAAGTGAAAAAACATTATTTAGGGATTATAGGGCGCATAAGCTGCAATATTAGCCCTATATATAAGTAAGTCTTTATTCCCTACTTTTAAAACCCACGTGCTTGCACACAAGGGTTATAGGGAGGCCACAGCCAGCACGTGGTGCTATTTATAGAATGCCAAGAACTCCCCTTCTTGCAGCTGTTGCTGGTGCATGCCCAGAAGTCAGTTTTCTCAAATGTGATGTTTATATAAAATATGAAATTCAACAGCTTCTACTTTGCTTGTGAAAACTGTATTTGGCATGTCTCTCTTTAGCCTGTTTTTGAAACACAACACTGGAAAGTGGCCAAAAACTCACCTGAAGAAAGTTAGAGAATGGATTCCCCTCTTCTGGAAGATGCTGCCCCTCTCTCGTTCTGCAGGCGAGAACTTCTCGGTTCCCATGGCAACCAACTATTTACAAATGGCTGCAGAACCCCTGAACAGGGCAGATAAATGCAGTTCTGGGATGCTCATATTACAAAATCTTCTAGAAAGTACAGAGAATCAAAATGCTACTAAGAAGAGTCAAAATGTACTACAGATTTAGTTGTGACATGAAATTACTCTGGCATGCCCAGGTAACATGCAACATGGGGAGTCAATAAGATGACAGATATTTATAAGTTTGGTCTTAGACAACTCTTTTCTTGTTAGCTGTTAAACTTCACAATTATCATTAACTATAGCGTCCATTGCATGCCTATAACTGATTGTTGTCTTTGTTGATAAAAAGTGTGAAAACATAAACAGCATTAATGTTATTTATTGTTGCTAATTGGAGCTCATAAACAAGTTTTACTGGTACAACAGGTGATTATGACATATATCACATTATGTGGCAATGGACAAGGATTTAGTGGTCAATATTTGTAGCACGCAAATACAACTGATCACATTATGGCAGTTATTCATATGTCAAACATACAGCACCTGCACAAGTCAATGAAAACTCCTCTATCTAGTCATCATATTCACTGTGGATGGCCAAACACATTTATACTGTGCACGGTGATTATATTGCAGGGGGATCATCCTCAATTATCAAAATAACATACATATGGGTAAAACAATTATACTTTACTTGTTTACAACCATTCATCATTCATAAAAGAACAGCAGGTTGTTGAAGCATATAGCTACAGACTAGCAAGCAATACTCCCAAAAGTGGATATAGTATATAAACAGGAACATGATGTTTCTGATCTACTGTATAGCAAAATATATAAAAGATTTTTATCCACATTTGTGCTTTCCCCAAAATAATGACAAAATATTGCAAAAAGAAAGTCCTAAAATATATATATTTTCTCATGGAGTATATTATCCAGAGTCCCCCCCTCCCTCATGCATTGGCCTCATACATCCCATTGATGTGACTGCTGTAAACAAATTCCTCTTTCTAGGTCACTCAAAATTATATTGGTTCATACATAGAGCATCAGGATGATCAACAGCTGAATGTGCTTTGGTCCCACGCATACTGAGAATTTTGCTTTAGAGGTGTTGAAAAGTGAAAGGCATACAGCGTCTGGATAGCGTCAGCATTAAATATACTGTGCTGATATTGGCGGAGTTAAAATCAAGCTTAATGGACATTAGTTGTGTGATATAGGAATACTAATTGGAAAAATGGCTACGATATCAGTGACCATGACGCCCGCCAAGGATGTTGATGAGACTGACCCCTGGTCCTTCCAGCTCTTTGGGTGCCTGGACGACCCTCGCCTCTGCATCTTCACCTTCCTCCTGCCCTGCTACACGGTCGGGCGCAACGCCGAGCACTTTGAGGAGGATGGGGTTGTCATTGGACTCTTTTACGGCCTGGGAGGAATCGCTATCGGTCCCATGTTGAGATGGCGCATTCGGCAGAAGAAGAACCTGGAGGGAAACATGTTGGCCGACGTCCTCGTCCACTGCTTCTGTCCGTGTTGCGCTTTAATCCAAGAGAACAAGGAGATTTACGGCTTGCACGGATCTCACGTGGGAGAGAAACTGCCCATTAATCAGGAGATAGAAAGGAAATAACCAAGGAATCTCATTTACTGTCTTTATTGACTTTATAGTGTGTTAACTTAATTGTATTCATCCTGCAAATTTCTATAGACGTCATAATTGTAGGTCTAATTATCATGATCTGGTGTGAATCCATGCTGACACAAACACTTGAAAACTTTCACAACTTTGCCCTATTGTATTCTTGTATGCATAATATTTACTAATTTAATGATACACAATGTCTCATTTCTGATGTCTTATCCTGTTATCATGTATATATCTGCTGTTTGCAAATCAAACTGACGTTTGGATTGTATATCAATTGTCTCTATTACATCTTCAATATGGCTGGGAAAAGCATGTAGATAGATTTTTTTCAATATTTTGTTCTGTATATTAATATGGTTTGGGATAACTGAAGCTGAATAAACTACCAACGACAACATTTTATCATTTCTTTTTGAATCATGAAGAGTTTTTGCTATGGCTGTTGCTTATAAGCAAGTAAACCCAAGAGATCCCCTGTGGTTATGGCTTTGGTGTGATTCATGATTCATATGGAACTGGGAAGGTTGAGTCCTCAAGTGCCTCCTGGTGAATTGTCATTTATAAGTAAAAACTAATTCAATTGTGTAATCGCAGTGTCCATTTTGAAAATTTTATCCAAGTACAGGTCATACAACGAGTTTGAGGTGTTTAACTATATATATAACATTTCCGGTGATTATTTACCGAGGCCTTTAGCCCGAGGTAAATAACCCCTGAAATGTTAGTTATACACCGAAAATGAGTTGTATAAGCGACTTATACTCCATATATGACTCCTGAAGGATTTGTAACTGAATTTTGTTGCTTTGTTGTCATTTTTAGGTACATTGTTTGCAGAAAAGGTAGTACAACAAGCTAACTTAATCCCCAAAAGTGGTATAACTAACAAATCTGTTGGTTAGGCCTATACCACGGCAAAAGACAATGGAAAACTGTCTTGGTGGAGTATAAATAAATCCACATATATAACATTCAGGCATTCATGTTTATTTGCACTTGAGCATCAATTTGACTTCAAAACTAATATTTCTACATGTGTGCCGTGATATAAACTTTTTCATGAGGGAATCCCTTTGACAGCCAAGCACAGAATAAGAAATAGGGATAACCCTTATAAATGAATGTCATTGTCTGGCAAAAGAGAGCGGTGCAGCTACTTCATGGAACATTACCACACATATCATCAGACAATGTTATGTACAGTCCTCGTCATATTTACGGGGAATCTCAAGTTCTTACTATGTTGATGAACTGTGATGTCACATAACTCAGTGTCAGAGCTTGCATCCATATTCCCTAGCATTGCAATATTTGTAAAATAGTCACAAACAGTGATGTCATTTTATACTTGGTTGGATTACCCAGCATCTAGCCAATAAGAGCTAATAAGAATCCACTTCAACTGAGCATCATGTAGTGTCAACTCAATGTCTGAGTAAAAATTATGTCTGGAATAACCCCTGCGAGTGCTGCATCAAAGCCCGTCAGCCAATGGCTTGTCAGAATAACTATTTATCACAGAAGCCATATGTGTTTACAAAAATTGAGAAAGCCGTTTGTACAAACACAAGTTCCATTAAAGTTTAAAGTTGTAAATTAGCAAGTTTGCAGATTAATCAAACAACTCTGCTGGGATTACAACAAATGTCTACTGTGAATACTTACAAAGCCAATATTTATATATATTCTGCATCAAAAATTTCAGGCCAATCATGTACCAGGAGATGAGTCACATGACAAGCCAATAAATAATGATATTGGTGTCTTAAAAGTGTTATTGGTGTGTGGAGAGTGATATTGGCGTGCCCCTATGCTCTAAGCAGCAACAATGCACTTAATTGCCTATTACTTAAGGGAAGGCCAGGGTAGGAGGAAATTTAACTTCTTGAAATGTCAATTTATCATTTTATAAATATGTCCATTGTAAATAATGGAAAAAATTAAGCATGTCATTAAAAAAAGTAAGTATCTTCAGAAAAACAAGTGTTTTACAAATATTTATCAGTCTGAAAATTGTGGTGCAGAATATAACAAATAGTAGATGTTGAGTCGACCAATATTGAGTTTTATTGGCCTCAGCAGGTAATATTGGTCTCGGCCTACGGCCTCGACCAATATTACTGCTTCGGCCAATAAAACTCAATATTGGTCTCCTCACCATCCACTATCTATATAATATCAAACAGGGGATCGCAATTATAGATCATTGGGATCACATCAACACTTATGTAATGAAAAATGAAAAAATGAATGAATTATATATTGATGCGATAAGCGGGACGGAATCCTCAATGAAGTGAGTGGGCGGTAATAAGTGGACGGCAATAACAATGATGACTTGAATAACGCTAATGTTCTCGAACAGGAACTTCATAACTATATACATATGTACAGTTGGCATTAGTGCTCGACTAATTCCCTTTGCCCTCGCAGGGCTTGAATTCTTCCCGGAAGCAAGTAAATTGGATCCATTGAGCTTTTATATGCAAAGAATTATGTAATCATAATTAGCATAATGCAGCATATATTCCTTAATAATTAGCCAAGGCCTCTCACGATGCCTCGGCTAGTAATTTCCGCGGCTCAAATTGTATCCATTGATTGATTGATTTTTTATGATTACAGAATAAAATGTAATGCTTCTTTAAAAATATCAATGTGAAAACTGTGATGAAATGGCTAAAAACATTGCAAGATTACAACTACAATTTTAGCTAAGTAATATATATTAGCCAAAGGTGTAGTGTCTTACTAATTGATCAACCTTCACATAGGCCTAATCCTCAAATTGACAGTTGGGCAGTTTTACAGTATCTGCACTCAAAGTGTCTCACGGGGGGTCAAAATAAAGGTCTGCATATGAGAATTTCCTTCATGCTATCATGAAATGAACATATTAAAGATTCATAAATCAACAAGAACACATGTGATTTGTTGGTTTATCACCAAATTGCCACTCCATAAAGTAGGCAAGGTTTGAATTTTTGAAAAAAATGTTTATCAGAAAAAATGTCCATGTGAATACTAATTTAACCACTTTTGCAATGGAAATCCAGCCATCTTGTTGCATAGAACCCCCAAAGGCAATACAAAACTTCAATTTCGATGAAATATGGCAGAACTTTTTTTTCCAACGATTTTTATGACGAAATTAAAGAAATTAAATATTTCTTTCTCTCAAAGTTTATGTTTTAGAGTGTTTAGTAAGGTTTTAGTCTCAATAGACACATGATTGCCAAGATAGATAATGCTTAGGCATCCTACTAACTCAAAGTCAAGTTTTGTAGCTGTAGGATTTTAACTCATAGTGTTTCCTTTGTGTGAAAGACCATGTTCTAGAGAGAAAAATCACCGAAAATGACCCAAAATTAAGGCTCAGAAAAAAAAATCAGCTTGAATTGCTCCATAAACAAGATATTTACATATTATCTTGTTTAGTCACTCTGTTATTTGTGAAAAATTGCAGTTATAATGACATATTACATAAAATAAGTGCCTTTTACTCTCAAGTTTGATTTTCTCATAATAGTGCAATTTAATAATCTAAAAACAGATATCTTTATTTTCTATATTTATAAATACCCTTTTAGGGCATTCTGGTTAAATTATTTATTTTAGCCATGTTCTTTTCTTTAATGAATCCAGTGTAAAAAGACTTGAATCAGAGGGAAACTTATGATGTAGGGGAGACCGGGCCTATTTGAAGCGCCAATTTTTTGTCACGTTCTGCTGAGCTTATGGTAGTAGATACAGGTACGCAGTTTTGGCAAGTTCTAGCTACAGTATTCACCTCAACATTCCATGGAACAACTTTGACAAAAATATTGACAAGGTCTCACAATGAGCTGGAAAGTAACATGAGACCAAGTGTTTCAAATAACCCCGGGGCCGGGGTTAATTGAGACGCCACATGGGGTTATTTGAATCATCGAGAATAAACTTGCAAAAATCAGATCAAACTTTGTTTAATAAACATTTACAATACAACAACTGCTTCCTTGAAAGCAATTAGGTTTCACATTAGGAATGATGTGTTCAAGAATCTAACACAAAATATGAAAAGCAGCACTTCAAACTTGAAAGAAAATTTGGAAATTTCTAGAAATAATTAGTATAGTTGTACAATTTGAAACGTAATAAAATTATTTAAACAGTGATGCTAACTGAGAAGAAAGAGCTTTTGTAAGGAGACACGTTGATGGGGAAATGGCTTTGTTGATGGTGTCCCTTTCCTGCTCTCTATGTATCTGTGACAGGTTTATTGCCATGTCAGCAAATGGCTTCAGAATAGGCCTATAACTCCATTATTGAATAGACAACTTCAAAGATTCTCCTATTTTTCTATTGAATAAATAATAATTCAGAGTTCCGAGAATAATATGATACTCATGGGCTACTGTTCAACATTGTCATATGCAATTAAGACTTCTTCAAAGGAAACTAGGAATTTTTTAGTCGGCCCTCGTTCGGAGGCATTCTAATTCATTTTTTCTGATGTACGTTATTTCAGCAAGGAAAACACCAAAGGATCAAACTATACAATGTAGTAGCGATTATCTACTTTGCTGTTGATAATCAGACTATGCATGGCATTGCTTCAGTGTTTCAAATAGCCCCACAGAAAACGCTTCAAATAGCCCCAACCCGCCAGGTAGTTAAAGTCAACCATTATATCACCTTAACCAAAGGCTGAACAAAAAATGTCTTTGCCTGTTGATTTATAATGCCAAAGGCTTCCAACTTGTAGTCAAACAACTTGCATTATATATTTCAAATAGCCTACACGTCAAAATTATTTCAACTACAAAAATTAACTTTTGGAGCATAAAAATCAACTTTACTGCCTAGTGAAGTAGAGGATTAGAAATTTGGCTCATATTGGAAGTGATGTCGTGCCTTGACAAATGAATAATCTACCAGAAGTCAAACCTGGGTAAAAAAAATTTAACCCCAGGGAATGAGGGCGAAAATTCAAATAACCCCGCGCTTCAAATAGCCCCGGTCTCCCCTACTGGAGAAGACATTTTGTGACATAATGAATTTTAATTTCTAAGAAAATGTATGTGCATTGCCTGGATATCTTTTCAACTTGCATTTGTCACATTGATGTAGAGGCACAAAATCGAGAAAAGAAAACACAAATAGCTTGTTTTTTCCTTCCGAATCCTGAGTTTTTTTTTCTCGTACTGGAGAGGACACATTTTTTTGACATCATATTCAAGCCTAAAATTCCGAAAACAAGGTATAGATTCTGGAATGAATCTTTTTGATTTACCTTGAGACATGTCTCCAGCTACAGAATTGACAAAAACGGTAGATACACTCTTTGATACTGATTCATAACAGCATATGCAGTACCGTAATATAGGGTGAATCGGGACACTGGGGTGAATCGGGACAAAACAGGGAAGCATATTATTTGTTAAAAAAGCTCCAATTTCTACTTTCCTCAGGAATTTGATTTTTTGCACACTTTTAGTAAACATACCAACGCATAATGTGATAGGATTTTGTATTTCTAACTGCAGGCAGTGAGGAGCTGCAGGACGTTAAACTTGGCGCTGCAGGAATGCTTTTTTACAAGCTGGTCAAAACTTTGCTTGTACCATATAAAGTATAAATACTAGAGTCACTAAACTTGCAGCAAACTTTAAAATCTGTCTAATGTCTTTTTAGGAGACCATAATAAAAGATTGGATATGGGATTGTGTTTGCTTGGTCCCGGGTTCAGATCCAGGTCAATGACAATGTTTCAGGATTAATCAAAATAACCCATACCAATTTTCATTTGAGTGTACTGGCGTGTCTTATTGATGAATATTATTGAACTTGGCATCATTTACAGTGAATTTAGTCCAGAATTATCAATTATTAGAAAAATTTCAAGAAAACTACCGTTTTTAATAGTTCTCTGTCATTTATCTGTTTTTAAAAAATCTGTATATTATCAATGAAATAGATTTCAAATTTTCCTCAAAATAATTTTTTGGCATTTTGAACATGTTTCCTAAGATTTATTTACAAGTTGCAATCACTTAAAGAAGGTAGGATATACTGATTGTGGAAATAACTCAATGTCCCGATTCACCCCGAAGTATGGGGTGAATTGGGAGAGTGGTTTTCTTGGCCTTGAGCATTGAGAATTTGAGATATCATATCAAGCTCCAAGGGGTACATAGACCTAGTGGCCAGACACAATTTGACACCAAAATTGGTTTTCTGGGTTGATTTTTGTCCATGCTATAACAGAAAAACGGCCAATTCCGTCCCAATTCACCCCATATTACGGTACTAAATGGTCCATTGAAGACAAACTTTTTGACACATGCCATTTTCTACATTGTGGGAGACAGCTCCTTTGGTATATAACTTATTCACATGAAACCTGTTGTATTTTATGCCCAAGACATAGGTCAAGACAGGCATCATTAACATGAATCACAACTGCCTCCATTTGTTTTTACAGCTGCTTGCAGCTTGTATTGCAGTAAGAATTTTTGGGTACCTTCTGACCATATAGGAGGTCGCACTATTTCACATATGACTTTAACACTTAATATACAGTCTCAAGATAATTTTATCTTGCTTCCATCAACTTTTGGTAAACTTTTGTGACAATAAATGTTTTATTTTCTAAACTAAAATGCTCATTTTTCCCGCTAACTTTAAATGTTCTGCTGTAGTGCTAGCAGCAGTAACAGCAACAGACAAGTGGCAGTCAGATGGATTGTTTGCTAATTCATTAAGCTTGAGAAGGAAGGAAGGAAGTTAGGAAGGACGGAAGAAAGAAAGAAAGGAAGGAAGAAAGGAAGGATGGAAGGAAGAAAGGAAGGAAGATGGAAGGCAGATATAATATTGTTAGATAGATAGATAAATAGATGAGCAGATAGGTAGATATATTAGTCTATCAACAAGCAGCTGTTAAAGTGCTTGCACGTTATTTTTCTGTGTTGCCATAAAAATATGCGAAACTGCCCGTGAGACACAAAAAAGTGCAAAAATTGGTCATAAATCGCCTGCTGTATCAAAACTAAGTATCATAGCAAGGTAAACTTTGGTATACTTCAACGTAGTAGTACTAGACTGCTACCAGGACAAATTTCTGTACCTGTCATACTTTTCTCAGAGTAATTGCTTAAAGACGAAAAATCGGCCGAGTGCAAATACCGTAAAACTGCCCAGTTATTGTTTAGTGTTTGTTTCTCTTGTTTAAAAAATAACACATTGACGGGTTTCAAAACCTGTCAATGTGTTAATTTTTAATCCTTTCACATGGCTTGACTTGCTATTGTCCGTGTTATATTGGCAAGAATTTTGAATCACACTCCAGACCTGATCCCATTTTCAAAATATTTACTCTTCCGCTAAAAGCATGGGGCACTGTGAGTGAATCCAACTATTAAACATCTCATGATCTCAGAAAATAGGCCTGATCTATAATTTAGGAAAAATATTAAAATTGGGATTTCAACCCAATTCTGTTGATCTTTAATATTTAGTTCTCAGTCAGCTGATTGGAAGATACGGATATGAATGACTAAAGGTGGACCCACTCCTCACCCTGTGTGTGTAAATTTGAAAAATAGAATATGCTGCTATTTTGTCAAGCAAACATGTCTGTAATAAACAGTGAGGATTAGGCATAAGGGATTCAACAACAGAGAAAACACAATTGAGCCAAACTCAAGCATTGGAAAATCTTGACAACTATGCTCACAGCTCTTCTATGTTTCAAACCTGCTTAAAACTGCCCAATGACAGTTGCTGTTACCATGAACCAGAAGAGCTGTACACCAAGTAAGAGCTTTTTCTGATTAAAGACAAGGAAATCCTTTAGCTTTAGTTTTAGCGTTATTACTGTTGCTATAAGGGCCTTCAAGGTCAACTGAACCCAAATCCAATGGAATCTGGTACCTGTGGTGCACCTAACCCCTTTTGAAATTTTTGAAGTTTTGGCTTGTCAAAAAAAGAAGTTACCAAAAGGTCCTCAAACTCCAACCAAATCATTTATAATGTTATTCAAGGAACCTAAACTGTAAACATTTACAAAGGAAGTCCTCAGTTTTCCACTAAATATAAATGATTGAGAAAAAAAATTCTCCTGTCACTTGATTATGCATGTCCAGCTGTGGCTCCCAAAACCATACTTATGGATTTCACAGTTACAATGGCGCATTCCACAGAACTGAGGTTCGAAACAGGTGATTACAACAAACAATCAATGCCAAAAAATGCTAAACAAGATAATCAAGCTTGCTATTTTGTAACAGGGGCCTTTAAAACACTGTCGGAGAATAAGAATATGTGACACAGCCAGGGAGTATTTGCCCAAGCATTTATAATTGGAACATTTGAGCATCTGTTTATCCACATGGAATTGTTCATTAACTATATATATATTTGAATTGAATTTTATCGTCTCAGAGGAAATTACGGCACATACATGTTTACAATTCACAGCGTAGCATCAGGGTTTATACAAATTGTAATTATTGCCGGCCCCTTAATTAAATTGTTTAAAAGAAAAATACTATAAAACAAACTATATATATATATACAAGGGGCGTTCAGAAAGTTTGAGGCTTTGTTTTATATGGACACTTATTTTCAACCCAGAATTATGAATTTTTTACAGGATAAAATTCAGCATATTTGGAATTGATTTCCAAAAATTTTTGGAAAATTTGGAGATTTTAAAGTCGTTCTGTGGTTGCCATGGAAACTGACAGTTCAGCTAGTTGGGGCAGACCCTGAAACCAAGAAAGCCAACAAACTGTGACTTTGAGAGATTTCTATCTATCACTTGTATTAGTGAGATGCACAATATTGTACACAAGAAATATGATATTAGCTTCTAAATATGCATTCAAACACACCAAATGTGTCTATTTTTACACTGAGTCCATGTAGGAAAGCACTCCTGCATGCCAGATTTTACAAAGGGTAATTGAGACGGCAAGGGTGTGTTTCCCCCACCAAACAAGAACTTGTGAAAACATAGATTCACTGGTATGAGCAAGAAAACCAAATGGACAGCATTATCCATCCCAGCTATTCCTGTAACATGTTGCTTTACATATTTCCTGGTTTTCCCTTACTTTAGTCCATGGGGGCTAGGGTTAAAGACGCTGGAGGAGAAAAGGTTTTGGATGACCAAAATGCTGTCACAGAACTTAGTTTGGAGGACCTCGAGGAATGCATTTGCTTCAATGGGTCAGGTGTATGAATTAATACTATTGGTGAGCTTGGGAGTATTTTTAAAGGCTAGTATTATATTTCTTGTGTCAAATATTGTCAAACTCGCCAGTACAAGTGATAAAGAGAGGTCTCTTTGGCTTTTTTGGTTTCGGTGTTCCTGCCCCATCTAGCTGAACTTTCAGTTTCCATGGCAACCACAGAATGACTTAAAATTGTCCAAAATTTTGGAGATCCATTCCAAATATGCTGAATTTTATCCTGTGAAAAATTCATAGTTCTACATCGAAATTAAGTGACCATATAAAAAAAACCTCGAACTTTCTGAACCCTCGTATAATATTATGATATTGCATGGGATATCTATTATTTGGAATGGCTAATAGGACAAATCCTATAGGATACTAATCCACAAGAGAAGTTAAGACAAGTTCTCATATGGCCATGTCAACACAGATGTTTTTGCCAACTCATATTGAAACTTTGGAGGTTGTTAGTCAAATATCAAAGTTGCTTCAGTGTTACTAAGTGGTTTTCTATAGCTGACAGCAATTTCATTTGATATAAATTGACTTTTTCTGAAACATGTGCTTTCTCTAAGCCAATGTTTTGATAAAACAGGAAGTCAAGTACAGCATGTACAGACTGTGCAGTGCTGCCACATTGTTGCACCATGATGGGAAGATCATATCCATTGTAAAATCCAAAGATTTTTGAAAACAGGTGTAGGCTCACTCGAAGGCTGCCAGCTCAGTCAGGCTAGGGTAGTGCCACTAAGCTACAAATTCAGAAATTTAGGATCAATATACAGGCCTATAGGCACAATTCAGCCAAATGTCATTAAAATCAGAGAAGGAATTTTTATATATTCAAGTCTATTTGAACGGGATTTATTTTTGATGAACTGTTGAGATAAAGAGCAAATTCACTCATCAACAATGGCAAAAAAAAAGTCAGATGTCAACTTCAACACAAACGTCTGTAACTGCATAAAATGAACCTTAACATTATGGGGCTCCTCACTGCACTAATCCTAACTGGGAAGGGGAATATGAATTTACTCTGCTCTCTGCTAGGTCAAAACTGAATGATACACAAATAATTATATATTTTGCTCATTACACACTCATGTTTGTTTTGAGATATTCAGAACTATGAAATGAAAATTCACTGCACTTTACATTTATGGATTTTATCTGCACAAACTCTTTATAGAGTGTAGTGGTTCGACTAGTAATGCAAATTTATGCAGTTTTAATCCCAATTTTTCGATGTGTCCCTGAAATATGAGTTTGCAATAGTTATATAAATATTCCTCATAGTACAGAATATCCTGCCACCTGTTCATATCTCCATTATGACAAAATTGTATGGTTTGGTTGTGCAGTTGTGGCCTTGCAACTATACAGTATCAGAGCTTTGCTGATAATGCAGAAATGTGAGCCTCTAAATAGTGGGTGTTCAAGGAGAAATTTATGGGAAAATACTTCATCAATTCTCAAAAGTCTACATCCCATTCTTTATATTAAGCCACACAACGTGAGATACAGAAAAGAAGATGACCAAAAATACATCATGATTCATGATATTCAAGTTTATTATCACATGTTTATACATACAAATGCAAATGCAGCAATTTACACCATACAGCAGATGGCAGAATAGACTTTCGTTTCACTTTAAAATCTTTCTTTTTCTTCAAATCTTACATGCAGGATATATTGAAATAAATATGATTATTAGCATATATGAAAAACAACCCTTCAGCTCAATAGACATGATTTGCATATTATGTGTATGTTGCCTAGTCTCTATTTTGATTTCTATAATATTATGATGGAATAAATAAATAAAATATACATTCCTATAGTGATTGCAAGCTCACTGTCCTAATGAGACAGGCATCAACCTAGCAAGCGATTCTGACTATTTTAGCCATTATGTTAAAATTAATCCTTCAATGCCATAAATGCACCTCTATCCATCTAAGTGAAAAAGGCTATTTTAATCTGAATCTAATGATATGCTTTGATAAAAATGTCCTCAAACCCATACAATGATTGCTATCAGTCCCATGTCTATAGTTCTAAATCTCCGTTCATTTCCGTTCCATTTTTTGATTGATGGGCAATTTCTCTCCTATGTGAGAGCCGTGCAGTCCATAGAGTTCCTTGTTTTCTTGTATAAGAGCACAACAAGGGCAGAAGGCGTGCACCACCACATCAGCCAACATGTTTCCCTCCAGGTTCTTCTTCTGCCGAATGCGCCATCGGATGACGGGAGCAAGAGCGCACATTCCGAGGCCATAGAAGAGGCCGGTTACAGCTCCGTCCTCCTCGAAGAACTCGGCATTGCGCCCCAGGGTGTAGCAGGGCAGGAGGAAGGTGAAGATGCAGAGACGACCGTCGTCAAAACATCCAAAGAGCTCATACGACCAGGGGTCAGTCTCGTCCACGGGTTTGGTTTGTGTCATACTTGACATGCTGTGATCACTTGACAACAATCAATTGGTGACTTTTGGTATGACTAAATTTTCCTCATACAAAACAAAGCAATTCCATTAAATCCAGCAAAAGTCTTCAGTATCCTGATCATGCGGCTGTCAATTAAGTTCTCATGACAATCTCCCTCATGCACTACTGTAAATTGTCTGAAGGCTTTAACTTCATTCATCTTCAATTATGGTAAGCCAGGGAGGTGCTCCCACTAATATAGTTAAAATAAAGTTACTCTTTTTTAATTGATGTTTTAAGTTTCTCAATACTACAACTTCTATGTTTATCACCTGAAGAACAGCAAGGTATCATTACTGTACATTTGACTTGACATCAACCTTGATTAAACTGCCCAGATTTGTTATTGATTTATTGAATTTTATAGATGGCAGTCAGTGGCAATTAGCTTCTTCAGTTTTGCTTGAAACTTCAAACTTTGCACCAGAAGTACAGGTTATCAATTAAATGTGAGTTTGAGTACCAGCATGTTTGGAGCAATGAATTCATTGCAAGTTGCAAAAACGTGCAAATATGCAAAAAAAAAGAAGAAAAAAGCAACTCCAAACAAGCCATTCAAGCATGATATTTCAATATACAAACAGTGAGACCCCTCGTCAAAAGTTAACCAGCTGCCCCCCCTCCCCTCACTCAGGCCATCCTGCTTACTGCTATTGGTTGCATCCTCACACTCCACTAGGACAAAACTGTATTGATCCATTAGAGCAAATTAAATACTCCTCTATTAAGCAAAGCTGTTGCTCAGCCTCACTTACTTTTTTTCTAAATCAAATCTGAGCTCAGGATTCATATCATATATATAGATTATATTTGCACACATGTACACAAAAATACACAACTGATTTATAAAGAGAAAGTGTATAATTTTTGTTTGGAGTATGAAATCAAGTGAATGGCATATTGACCTGTAAGAGTAAAATGGCTTCAAAAAAGTAAGAAGCGACAGCTACTGTAAAATATATGAAAATAAATAGAGGCCATGCACCTCTCTCTGCTATGATTTTATTGGATTTCCCGCTTTCCATCTGACGCTCCTCGGCCTTCAATGGACTCTGCGGTTCTCTTCCCATCCACAAACTTTGGCTTCAGGAAGTAGTTTTACCTACATGGTGCATCGGGCTCTCAGCATCCGCAATCATGTTTGAGGCACTAAGTCATGCGTTTGGTGAGTCGCTTTATTGTTTCCACAGACTATTGTTGCAATGTTATCCAATGATGTACTTCATGAAATCACAGCAGTTCAGGAAAACCTGTGGCGATCAAGAACACGTGTCTCAACATTTTGATCTTCACTTTTTACGCAGGTTTCAAATAATAGTTTTGGTTATAATAGAAGCAACCGCAGGGTATATTCAATTCAATTCAATTCAAAACTTTATTGGCAGACGCATAGTACATGACATGACTTTGGTCCATAATAACATCTACTAGAATCTACAGGAATACGGCACTAGAATTACAATAATATAAAGGACTATACATTATCAGCCTAACTATTAGTATGAAGGCATGAGATCCAGTATCTCCTAATTCTTGATAACCAATATACATCGGAATTGAGCAATTGTAATATTAAAGAATTCTTACACAGAGACAGCCTAGTTATAAATTTAAACAGTATATGTCGTAATAAACCATCAAAAGTGTAAACATTGTTTGTGACACATAGCTGACTGGCACTATGATGCCTAGGAACACCTAACAATAATCTAAGAGCATCATTATACGCCACTTTGACCTTTCTGAAGCACACTGTCTAAAGTTCCACCAAAGTGATGGAGTATATAAGGAATAACAAAAAGTTCTGAACAATAACAGTTTTACAGGCTTCGTGCACATGTGAAATCGATGTTTTAACAAGTTACACTGAGCATACAACATACGACACTGACGCAGCAGGTCACTATCATCTCTCTGATCATCACTTATCCAGTGTCCTAGATACTTAAACTGATGGACCACAGGAATAGCATTACCATTTAAGTTAAATACAAATTCTCTTTCAACAGATCCCTGAAGGAACCGGTTTTTGAAAACCAAAATAGCACTCTTTCTAGAATTAAATATAATATCATGGGTACAACCATAGTCTTCACAAATCTTAATGAGATCGTGTAAGCCATCTTCACAAGGTGAGAAGACCACAAGGTCATCAGCATACATAACATGATTAATGATAATTTTACCTACCACACAACCAGTATTACAATCATTTAAACATACAGATAAGTCATTCATGAATATATTAAACAGGAATGGGGATAGAATTCCACCCTGTCTCACACCATTTGTTGTGCCAAATGAGTCTGACAATACACCTGACCAGCGAACACACATTCTTTGGTTAGAGTACCAGAAATCTAGTAATCTTACAATGTACGGTGGTGTCCCACGACGTAGTAACTTAGAAAACAACATACTGTGATTGACACGATCAAACGCTTTAGAGGCATCTAAAAAACACATGAATACATTCCCATTTAAACATTTATACTTGTCAACAATTTCTTTAATAAGGTAAATGGGCATCTCTGTGCCTAATTTAGCCTTGAAGCCAAATTGATTTGGCTCAGTGAGTATATAATCAATAATTCTGTTTAACACAATGTTTTCGATAACCTTAGACATGACACTAGCAATCGCTATAGGTCTATAATTAGCCTTGTCACCAATTTTAGCACTTTTGTCTTTAACAATAGGTACAAGCACCACTGAAATTAAGTCAGGTGGCAAGAAGCCATGGATAAAAAATCCTGTAAAACACAAGGAAAGCAGCACCGTAAGTCTCTGACTAGAGTATTTCAAGTTTTCAGCACCAATACTATCTAACCCTGCTGCCTTGTTGTTCACAAGAGAGCTGATAGCCTTAGCCACCTCTGATGGCTACACACACATGTCATGGGAGGGTTCACAGATGTACACAGGTTTGGGACTGGAGGAGCCCACACAGTTAAATATATTGTCAAAGTGGTTCTTCCACATTTCAGCGATCTCAGCTGCACCAGTGACCCCATCAACACAGTTTGGCAAAGGCAACTTACAAGCATTGATCTTTTTGATTTCTCTCCAGAAAGAACGTGGGTCTTTTGATGCAAATTTTTTAGCAACAGCATTGCTTCTAAGAGTCTTTTCATTGCGTTTAACAAACCGGAGTGCATATTTAAATTGCGCTTTGGTAGATTTCATTCTCTCAAATATTTCGCCCTGCCTTGGTTTGCCATTGGCAGCCCAGAGCAGAAAGGCCTCTCTCGAGGCATCATAGTAATCAGAGACATAATCAGACCAGCCAGGCTGGCATCTAAAAGCACCTGAGGTAATACAATGTACAGTACTATGACTAGCAGATTTTAAACATTCAACAATATCAGTATACAGACAATTTAAATGTTCAATATGAGTAATATCAGTACAGGACGGATCATGGCAAGACAAGCAATCAAAATTAGTATTGACCTCTGCCAACAAGGAATCTGTTAAGTCAGTGTAGTCTTGTATAGTCTTAGAACTCAGGTTAGACCAGTCAATCTTGTTAACAAAGGCATTGTTTGTGGAAGTGGATGTGACAGGTAAACCAGCCCACAATAACTCAACTGAAATAGGGATGTGATCACCACAACATAGTTCGTATAGAATAGAAATATTCGAGATACATTCATGAGCATCCTGCGTTGCTACACAGTGGTCAAGCCAGGAAGTTGTGTTCCATACGTCACTAACATAAGTAAAGGCGTCATGGGGTAAGAGCAGTTTCATATATGTATAGGTCGAACGTATTACAAATCTAGTGTGCAATAAACATACAGGAAGAGATAATATTGCTCTGTGTCAATCAAATTTTATAAGATGAGAATTATGCGAGCCATCTGAAGTGGATCACCAATATTTGTGCCTTGTAGCTTGGTCATATGGAGCAAGGTTGTTGCATGCCGCTGTAGCGCATTGCTTGCTGCAAAATCCTGTTACTGCTTCCTGGTTCCTGTATCACCCTGGGACCACTGAGTACGGTAATTAAATTTACCGTCTCCGAAAATGGCGACCTGAAAATTTTCAGTCTGAAGGAAGGATTTTATCTTGCTGAGAAACAGTTAATAAAACCTCTAAGACACCGGATTTTGCATCAAAATGAACAAGTTAGTTGCTTTACTGGAGTAGCCACCGAAGTTTAGATGTGGAAACGTTTTAATTCCATGAAACGAGGGGGAGAAGATCTGAAGCGGGAGACGGTAAATTCAGCAGAGGGAGACGGTAAATTCCTCAGCCACATCATTGATGGAGACGGTAAATTTCGATACTGAAAGTCTAAAACTGCTTTGTCAGTGCCTACAGAAAGACGACAGCTAGATAAATCTTGTTTTATCAAAGATGGGAATATCCAATAGCCTTTTTTTTTATGTTGAAACCAATATATTGAAGTTTGTAAGACCAACAACAGTGTCTCAAAACCAGAAAGTGAAGTTTGATAATTTCATGGTTTTATTCAGAAGATTAATTGTGGTCTTTGTTCTTTAAAATCCACAGTGTAAACAATTGAAAAAAAAAACAATGACGCGATGCAATTCATGTGCCAGTAGGCCTAATACAGAAGGTGTTTTAACATTTTTAAAATTTGCTTATTTTCAAGATGCAAGGCCAAAGAATCTACAGCTGAAATCACTAATTAATATAAACCCTGGCTCATAAACATGGAATAATATTTTGGAGTATGAAGTGGTAAGAAGGTATAAATATTGAAGTTTGAATGGCAGCAAGGTGAGTATTGACACTGGTAGTGGTACAAGCAAGCAAAGTGGCCAAGCAAATAGAACATATAGCATTCTTCTTTTTTTTTTTCAGAAATAGCAAATTTGGTGACATCCCCGGTATAAGACTGGTAGGTACAGTCATAATCTGCCGTGTGTATTATGGTTTGTTGCCAATTAAGCCTTCCTAACCACTTCGTTTCATTGCCAAAAATAGGGACTCGATCATGGAGTCTGCTTCCTAACCAAGATTTAAAGATTGAATAATTCCACTCAAGTTCAGTTATCTATGTGCATGCAAGGGTTCGAATCCCTGTTGGAGAACCCATAATTTTCAGAGGACCTTCATGAGCAAAATGCCAGTTGGATGACGTTCGAATGAGATGTCAAATTGGCGGTGCCTTGTATCAGCATCTGAGATGGTCAAATAAAAGAAATCTCACATGGGGTAAATGTGTAACATGTTGAGGACTCCTGCTCTCTCTGCCATCCATGAGCTCCCAGAACCATGGACTTGTATTGTCAAATAAGATTTGGCGTGCTGGTGCCATTCCGCCAAATTGACCTAAATGACTAATGGCTTATGAAGTTTGGATTTTACTGGGTTTGATCCTGCAAAGTCGCTGGAATTGATTCTCAGTATTAAAGGACTTAATAAAATTGACGAGTTTCTATTTTTCAACAAATCAAAAGGCATTACAGGCGATTTAATTAGTACGCAATTCTGAAGTTCTATGGTCACTAAAAACATAGCATTTTTAGTTGATCTGATTGGTTCAGGAACAACAGAACATCACTCGGCTAATTATAATTATCAAACGCAGCTAGTGCATAAATTGCATTGATTTATCAGTGGCAACTGTGAATGACCAGAATATCGCATGGTAATTAAATCATCTGTAAAAAAAAGAATACTCAAATAAAATTTATTTAGACTCAGTTTCACAACAAAAATCATTACAGTGAAACACTTTGATCTAGGAAAAATCCTTTCAGGTTCATGTTGATTTTTGCATTCTGTGAGTCATGATACACCATGATTTGTCATGATCATTGCATCAGTATAGGAAGCATATATGCTGTTGATGATTCATGATCGAAATTACATGCCATAGCTGTGAATCTGTAAGATCCAAAGCTATGTATGAAAGATATTGACATGGGATGATTGGTCATCATTTGGATGATTTGTCATAACCAGGCACTGGCAGTGATTGGTCTTCCTTCATGATGACAATTTCCTATTCATCTGCCAAAATGAAGGCGTATCCACCTGAGTTGAGATGGAGAATCATTTATCTGAAATATTTGCATGATAAAAGCGTACGAGAGATGTCTGAAAGCCTTTGTGTCAGCAAGGGATTTGTGTATAGAATGGTACAAATACATGCAGAAACAGGTGGTGGTGTCCATAAGAAAGAAAGGCCTGGAAGTGTCAGGAAATTATAAGTAAGTACATTTGGGGTCAACCATTACATATTAGGGGGGGGGGGGTTGGAGGAGAAAGTACTGCACTGTGATACAAGTACCAGAGTCAGTTATTTATTTCAAGCACTCGCTATACAAAACTTGATTTCAAGATCGAACAACACATTGTAAATAAGAGAAAGAAGGAATGATTTTTTTCTACTGAGGCTAGACAGGACATGTTGTTATTTAGGCCAGACTTTTAAAATTTTTCGCTTCTCAGAGCGACCGACCAACCGATTTTCGGCCTATGGAAAATAAAAAATTATCATACCCACAATTTTTATCAATTGACATGTATAAAAAACTGGGATATCACCTTCTTTGTCGTCCTACCGACCTACCCTAGAAAAAGTGCCTTGAGAAGATTAGAGAAACTAAAGATCAATTATGTCTGGCCTTACAGAAAGCACCAAGCCAAGGCCGATTCAACATTGCAGTACCCAAGCTAATGATGGAAGTATATTTTTATATTATCCATAACCGCTCCTCGTCCCATGGCATCATCCTGTTGGCCTCAAGTTGCCTTGGACTGGCATTGGTGCTCACAACAGCTGACAAACAAAATCTCTTGAGCATATGGGCTGTGGTTATGCAGTTATGACAAATCATGCCTATGATGACTCATTATCCCATGTCAAAGTGTTTCACATATTTAGTCACATTTACGACTATTTTACATGGTAGTGATCATGAATCATCAGCTGCATATATTTTTCCAATACTAATGTAATGATCATGACAAATCATGGTGTATCATGACTCACAGAATGCAAAAATCAACATGAACCTGAAAGGATTTTTCCTATATCAAAGTGTTTCACTGTAATGAAGCCATTTTCAGCCAAAACTTACAGGGCTTCTTTGTGGTCACAGGCTCATCTGAAGTCAGATTTTCTGTTGGAGTGCTCAAGAAGTGGGTCCCGGGGACCCAATGAGCTTTGAAAAAGTGGGTCCCCTTCAAAATGTCTGCATTCCCGCCGCATTTATGCAGTTTCCATGAAACAATGGCACAGCAACTATTAATTATATTCTTGTGATTTCAGAGTGTATATGGAGTTTTCCTGACCAGTGTTATTCTTCTCTTATATATTTTTTTTGTTGATCATGCCACAAAATCAGAGTCATACCTGTTATAAGCCCATGTCACTGGATGAGTCATTATTATATTATCACATATCAGTGATGTCATGTTCAAGTCACTCTGTAACTAACTGCCAGGGGTGGACTGGCCCTATGGGCCGGAGGGCAATGCCCTGGGGTCTGCCACCCATCAAACTTGAATTGACATATTGGCCCGTAAAAAAAATCTGCAAATCACTAGTTGCAATGTACACACAAAATATGCGTATTGTACAGGGAATTTATGGGCCCCCTGGTCCACATATGAAATGGAAAAGTAAAAGTGTTTGTCATGTTTTGCAAAAGTTGGTAATTTTCAAACTAATGAGCAAAGGCCTCTGGAGCCCCCCTACCTGAAATATACAATCCCAAAGTTTTGGTTACAAGTAACTTATTCCACAGGGCATGTTTAAGATAATAGATGAGCTACAGAGCGTGCTTCAGTCTATTTTAAATCAGTTTGACTATTCTGTGTTGTGTTCAGGAATCAAGAAGAAGTCTCAATTGAATGAATCATTGGAAATTAAGCCATTTTAAAGTAAATTGAAGGCTCGTCTAAATGAGAGCCAGTAATGAGTCTGAATTGCAATTAAGCGACTCTTGAAGGTGTGAAGTCACCAAAAGCTTCTCAGAGCAATTGAGGCGCCTTGATTGTAATCATGGATGATCGATTGCCTGATACTTGAGATTGAAAGCTTGACCTTTCAGTGCATCCTGGGGACCCAGACACTGCTTTAAAAGTGCGTCCTTTACTAAAACAATGCGGTTTTTGGTGATATAGACGGCGTCAACAGAAACCCTGCCTGAAGTACACCAGTCCAGTTGGTACGCTCATGTTATGCAGCAATGAGTCTCATAGGTCCACAATAAGGCTTTATTTCGTGGAAAATGCAAATTTATTCAACTGAAAGCCTGAATTTACCGTCTCCCGCAATAAAATTTACTGTTCTCACGACATTTTCCCTCATCAAATTTACCGTCTCCCGCTTCATTTCTAAAACGATCAGGTTCTCAACAAGTTCTTCATTAAAGACATGCCCACATGTCTCTGGATCTTTAGAATGGCTGTAACTGACATGCCAAGTGCCAAAATACCATTAGAATTTGGCATATGATGTGTAAATCCACAGTAAAATCCACAATTTTGAAGGCCAGAAAGACAGGTCGCCATTTTCAGAGACGGTAAATGTAATTACCGTACTCAGTGGTCCCAGAGTGTGTATGCATGATGTGGCCATAGATGTGACTAAAATACACAAGATCAGCAAACCAGTTTCATATGAAAGCCCGTTAGGGCAATACCAAGTATTCGAAACAACACGTTTCAGAAATGTTTAAAAAATGTTGAGAAATGAACTTCGGCATTAAAATGCAAACATTTTTGAGTACTCCTACAGAACAAAAAAAATCTCCAGGAAACAAAATATTTGCATCTCAGTGCTACATTTTGCCTAATTCAAATCTTATATAATAGGAATATAAAAGTTTCACATTTTTTGTTTTTATTTTTGGATGTGCAACAAAACCTTCTGTTTAAAAGCAAATATCTGCACGTAATACTTTTCATTTATGACATATACAGGGATTACGGGCCAGGTTCAACTCAGCCAAACTGTCCTAGGCCTTTCCAATTTAGAAAAACCCCTACCGGCTTGGCCCATCCATGATCCATGAACCACAAGCCAGCACTTTTGAAAATGTGTGCATGCACAAACTTTTTTGAAAATCCTCCAAATGTAGCACACCTGTGAGAACCAGCAGGTTACACGGGAGCACCCAAGACCACCTGCAAGAATTCAGGCCCAATGGCCCATTCCACGGGCATAGGCCTACATATGCAGCCATCAGAACCCGACAGATTACTCGCGGGATCTCACTGATTACCCACCTGTCTTCACAGGTACTTTCAGGTGATCTTGGGTGTTCATAGTAACCAATTGGTTCTCACATATTTGCTACATTAGGATTTTTTTTTTTAGAAAAAAGTGTTTTGTGGATGCACAAATTTCCAAGAGCGCCGGTGAATGGTTCACGGGTTGGCCAAGACTGAAGGATTAGGGCTTAGTAAGTTTGGCGAAACCCTCCATGCATCCATCAAGTAATCTCAGTGTTACAAGATATCAAATTTAATGCAAATATTGACATTGCCAAGTGTTTGCATACAAAATTTTGTTTCACATCCAAAACTTTTTCTTAATTTTTTAGAAAGTTTGATACTCTCAATAGATTTGTGTTTAAATGTAAATATTGAATTTAGACGATAATATATTGTTTTGCAAAGATTTATTTTTCAAAAGAAACTTCTTTTCAAAATATTGTATTCAAACACAAAGTTTCACTTCTTACAGATAGATTTTTGTTGTTGTTTGAAATATCACATTTCAAAGAAACACAAGTTTCATTTCTCACGGATAGATTTTTATTTTTGTTTGACTCTATCGCCGCATCAATCAATAACTTGATGTCAAAAATGATAGATTCTGATAATCATATTTTGCAGGATGTGACAGAGAAGGTCTAATTGAAAAACACAAGAAGAAGAAGGAGAAGTACGAACAATGGGAGAACAAGTTAACAACGGTGAAGGAGATATCTGCTAAATTCATAGAATCTTACAACAGCTCCAAGAACACAATCTCCATCAAGAGACATGGCTGCTTGAAGACCATGATCAAGGAGGCAATCAAAGGCTGGCAAGGGATTGAGAAGAAGCCTCTGTCGAAATTCAGCAACGACGACCGCAAGGGGCATGACTACGACCACTACTACGACAAGTACTTCGGAGACAACAAGGAGAGTAAGAAGGAGGAGGAGTCAGATGAGGAGAAAGAGGAGGATGAGGAATATGCTGGTGAGACTCTTATGCACTGTACACTTAAAATCTCTTTGATTAGATCGCTTTGTCATTAGTCATAATTAGTAAAAAAAAAAAAAAAAGTTAATCAATTGACTAACTGAATTAGTCAATTTTTGCTTGTCAATTAAAAGAGCAGCCACATGTTCCGCATTACCTTCGTATGAGGATTGCTTCCCCAGTGACTCCAAAAATCTGTACATCAGGGCCTGCAGAGTGGCAACTGAAGATCCTTTCCTCCAGAAACTTTCACTAAATCCTTGGATATTAGAAGACATTTTCTTAGCGGATAACATGTGCATGTATCCATCTGGTTGTCCAAGAATTAGCAGTCATTGATATACGTCCAAGATTTATGAGGCCATCAAAAATGGATGTGTCCTGTGTATTCTATCTGGCACTTTCAAATAATTGGAAATCCCTGGACAGAAAGGCATCTCTTAATTGAGTATTTCTTGGGTGATGACCACTTTGCAGTGACCTTCTCGCAGGGTAACTCCAAACTCAATATATTATGTCTCTGGTTCTGACTAATCTAATTATATATTGAGCAACTTATGATTAATGATATTAGTAATTTGACCAATTCATGACTATTGTTGTCAGTAAATTGACTAACTTATGGCTGTAAGTTTTCCAACGAGTGACTTGCAAATTCAAAGCAAAGAAATTTGGGTGTATTCTTTGATAAAAACATGTCAATGCATAAGCAAGTGAACAAAATGTGTCAAAATGCTTATTTTAACCTTCGAAACATCTCAAAACTGCGCAAGTCACTGAACAAAGAGTCAATCAAAACAGCTGTCAATGCATTAGTCACGCCTCATTTAGACTATGGCAATGGATTGCTCTATGGTTCGTCGAAACAAGTGATAAATAAACTCCAGGTGGCGCAAAACTCAGCTGTACGACTGATTGAAGGTCTGAAAAAACAAGATAAAGTCAGTCATTACAGGAAAGAGTTACACTGGCTTCCAATCCCTGCAAGGATCCAATTCAAACTTATGACAACTACTTGGAAAGCTGTGCATAATCAAGCACCTCAGTACCTCAAAAATCTCATTCAACACAAATCTGAAAATGACCTGAACCTCCGCAGCAATGGGAAAATGCTGTTAGAGGTACCTGCCGCACAAAATCAAAACAAGTTTGAGGATAGAGCTTTTTCCTATTCTTCACCGATACTGTGGAATGGCTTACCTGAAAATGTGCGAAAATCAAAGACACTTGATAACTTCAAGAAACGACTGAAAACATATCTTTTTGCACAATTCTACGGTGATACCAGCTAATCTAACCAAGCGCCAGTGAGCAGTTTACTGGAATTGGCGCTATATAAGTACTTAATATTATTATTATTATTATTATAAGTGTAACATGGAATATAACACTATTATGGTTTGGAGTGGCCTGCCAGCACACAAACTTCAATCGACAATCATAATATTATGCTGCCATCTGGGAAGGATGTTCAGAAAGTGAAGTATTAGGCCAACATTGTACATTGAGCGCTTATAATAATAAAAAATAGTAGGCATTTGTATAGCGCTAATTCCAGTAAACTGTCACTAGCGCTTGTGCATGACGGATTTATTTGTAGAAACTCTTAAACAGGTGAGTTTTAAGATTTCTTTTAAACCATCATGTGTTTTGGAGGCCTTGATCATGACATTCTCAGGGAGTTGGTTCCACAATTTTGGAGCGGCGTGTTAAAAGGCTCTGTCTTCGTACTTGTTTTAGTTGAAGGAAATTTCGTATGACGTTATTGCTTCTCAGATTACAATTTCATTCAGATTTTGGCTGAATTACATTTTGAATATACAAGGGAGCATGTCCGTCTAGTGCTTTTCAAGTTGTCAATACAAGTTTGAATTGTATTCTGGCCGGGATTGGCAGCCAATGTAGTAGCTTCCTATGCTGGCTTACACTGTCATGCTTTTCCAATTTTTCAATGAGTCGAACTGTCGAGTGTTGGGCTACTTGAAGTTTATTTATTAAGCGACTCGATGTTCCATTCAAAAGACCATTTCCATAGTCTAGGTGAGGAGTGACAAGCACATTCTTAATTTTTTTAATATTCCTTAAATTGAAATAGGCATTCCTGCACATTTTGTTGATTTGTTTTTCCATGGTCACATTTTTGTCATAGATTATACCTAGATTTCTAACGTGATCGGTTGCATTAATTTTGACATTGTCAACATGGATTGATGATACTTGGAATCTATTAAGTTGGTGTGGACTGCCAATGAGCAGTAATTCATTTTTTTCTCCATTGTTGCAAATCTTGTTTTCATGGAGAAATTTCCTGATTTCAGATATGCAATTTTCCATCTTTACTATCGCATTTCTCTGGTCTGAGAAAGTTGGCTTGAAAGAGAGAATAAGTTGCTCATCGTCGGCATACTTTTGATCTTTAACTTGATTTTTTGCAGCCACTTTGCTTAATGAATCAAATAGAATTGGTCCTAATTTTGAACCTTGAGGAACCCCGAATTTCATTGGCAGTTTGGTTGATGTTTTGTCATTAATTATCACTGACTGTAACCTTTCAGAAATGTAAGACTTAAAACAGCATAGTGCAGAATCATGAACAACGTATCTGCTTTCCAAACATTTCAGTAGAATCTTTAATCAATTGTATCAAAAGCAGCTGAAGGGTCCAACAGTACAAGTATTGTTACCTCAGCTTTGGTCATATTCAACATGATATCGTCATGGATCTGCGTTAGGAGGGTTTCAGTGCTGTGGAATTTTCTGTAAGCTGATTGTTTCTCATCATCCAGGTTGTTTGTAGTAAGATGGCCTGTGTATTGTTTATTAACAGCACTTTCAATTAGTTTGCCAAGGAAAGGCAGATTTGATACTGGTCTATAATTTTTATAGATAAGATCCAATCCATCTTTTTTTAGCAGAGGTTTTACTAAGGCATGTTTCAACTCAAGAGGCATTTCTCCCAGTGAGAGTGACTCATTGACAATCTTGGTTATAACTGGGAGGTATTCATCAATGCATTCGAGCAAAAGCCATGTGGGAATAGGATCAAGTTGGCAGTGTTTAACAGGCATTTCCCTGATCAATTTCTTAATTTCCCTTTGAGACAAACTTCGAAAGTGTCGCAGCGTGTGAGCCTGTGAGGGGCAGTTTCAGTATCATTAACAGTCTCATTTTGTGTAGAGTCCAACTAGTTTAGACCTAAGTGTTTTAATCTTTTCATCAAAGAACTTATTAGAATCATCTGCCAGGTCAATTTAATTTGTTTGTATGTGGTGGGAGAGGCAGTTCCTGTTTTCTGTTCAGACTTGAGTTCAGTAACTTGAACAAATTCTTTGCATCACCATTAGAATCTATAATCTTTACTCGCAGATCTTCTAATTTGAGGTGATTCCACTGCAAATTCAATGCATTTCTTTTTTCTTTGAATGATTCCCAGTCATTTTCAAGTCTGGTTCTCCTCCATAATCTCTCCGCTTTGATGATTTTAGAATCTTAATATCAGCATTGTTGAACGGATTGGGTGTGCGCAGAGTTACTTCTCTAGTTTTAATGGGAGCATGTTTGTCCAGAGGAATTGTAGAGTCAAACGAGTTCATTGAGATTTTTCTGTTCCAGTCCATCTACAGACAGATGTCTCCCAATGTCTTTTTTAAAATCTTGGACAATGATTTTACTAGTTTTCTGAAACTGATTTTCTTCTTGGGTTTTTTTGCTTTCTTCATTGGAATGTCAAACAGAATGCAACTATGATCAGAGAGCAGGTCACTGACCATACAGTTGTTCAATATCAATTTTTCGCTTGTGATGACAAGGTCTAGTGTATTTCCATCTTTATGTGTTGGCACTGACACATGTTGCGCTAGATCAAACATTTCAAGGATGTTGTTTTATTGCATGACCTTGTTGTCACCTGGTTTATTCACATAGAAGTTGAAATCACCAGAATTATGATTTCATTGTTCAAAGTTTGATAGTGTCCCAGAAATGTTGTGAATTCTGTAAAGAATTCTGCAAGACTGTATTTATTTTTGTTGGATGGCTCTGGGAGGTACACAAGAAGAATTGTAACGATTTTCCATCTAGTTGGACTTGGATCTCCATGTGTTCAAAGGTCTTGGTCTTCATGCGATCTTTTTTAATTGCTTGAATGCCAGATCTGACAAGGCAACCTACTCCACCACCTGGTCTTCCTAACCGGGGCGAACTTAGGAAGAAATATGCACCATTTTGCTCCAACTCGCCAATTTCAACAGTATCGTCATCTGTAAACCATGTCTCAGTGAAAAGAAAGATATCTAGATTAGGGGTCTACACCGGTTCAATAAATACCGGCCGCACCGGTACAGTCTGGTCGGTTCCCGAACTGGTTTTCAATGCAGCACTTTCAGATCGGTTCAATAACGCTATAACCAGCTAAAAAAGTCGTTTTATTGCCGAGATTGACAGAAAATGTCCACAAAATCATGAAATGAACTAGAGCACTGCGTCATCTTGACGTCCGCTCTGATACGAGATAGACTTTCCGAGCAAAAAATTCGGTTTGTCGAGATGCGGATTTCTAAAATGCGGATCGGCCCGAATTTGTGGATCGACGGTATGAACAGAGTTTCCATTGGGGTGCTCAAGAAGAGGGTCCCGGGGACCCAATGAGCTTTGAAAAAGGTGGTCCCCTTCAAAATGTCTATTAATTATATTTTTGTGATTTCAGAGTGTATATGGAGTTTTCCTGATCAGTGTTAGTCTTCTTTTATATATATTTTTTGTTGATCATGCCACAAAAACAGAGTCATACCTGCAATGTTATAAGCCCATGTCACTGGATGAGTCATTATTATATTATCACGTATCAGTGATGTCATGTTCAAGTCACTCTGTAACTAACTCCCAGGGGGCCCACCATCAAACTTGAAGTGACATAGGGTAATGCTCTTTGACTCGGACACTCCTGAAAAGTAACCTTGAGTCGGACACTTTTGACTGCATTGAATTGGCCAGTTAACTGCCCATATGGGCAAACAAATTAGCACAGATGTTCAATTAAGTCCTATTGAATCTGCCTCGCTATAGTAGTTGCATTGGTGCGATGCGTTATGAGCAATATTTGTCTTTAAAAAAGGACATATTTCACAGTTGTTTCAACTTTGTTTTTGTGACGTTTTGGATAAATGTCAATTTTCAAAACACTAGAATAGACCTAAAAACCTAATGAACTCCCTTAAAACTGTGCATACATATTTGTATTTGGCTACTCTATCATTCTGGCTGGTTTCTTTATTTGCATTTAGACTGAACTCTCAACAAATAGAGTTTTAAAATATTTGGTAGGGGCTCTTTGAGTCGGACGCTTGATTTTTTGAATGCCAGTGGGATCAACCATTACGTAACAAGGGGGATCAGCCAGTCCATCGTCCCGCCAAGTTGGTGACGTCATACAGCCCTGCTGACTGGCTGCCCTGCAGGACCTAGTTGATCGTCAGTCTAGCCCTAGCTGCAGGTCTAAGTAGAATTAGATAGAGTACTCTATCAAGACCAGCGCTTGTAACCTGCCTTGTTAATAAAAAACCCCACCAGAAATTATTTATTTCAAGACTGCCCTGAAAGAATTTTTATTTCACCAAAACTGACCAAGAAATAATTTATTAAAAAATAACCATTCAAGCACCCCCCCCCCCCTCCGGCCCTCCTTGAGATTAAATGGTGGGCCATTGGTGGCCCCCCTAACTTCCTAAGTGACTTCAATCTAAACTGTTTTTTAATATAAGTTTATCTTAAGTAACTGAATATCCACTGATGTGTCATTTTAGCTCATCTCATAGATGATCGACTTGTTTGGATTCAGAAAATTAACACAGCTGCACCCAGATAATCTACCCTAGACGAATCCTACCAGCGCCGCATATTATCATTGATTTACGTCACGAGCGTCTGGGCCAATCAGCGTCCAGGATTCCTCTCCACTTCAAAAGTTTACCGGCAATTTGCGCGGAGACTATTATAGGTCCTCAGAGACCTAACACCTATCATTTTAAAGATCTCGGAGAGATCTATCTATTGCAGTTAGAATCATATCTGTACGACTGACGACAACGCGTGAATAGACGTTATCGTCCTCATTTGCATAACATGCTTGAAGGGCTGATCATTGGTCTGCTTTGTGCACTCTGGGACCACTGTGTACGGTAATTACATTTACCGTCTCTGAAAATGGCGACCTGTCTTTCTGGCCTTCAAAATTGTGGATTTTACTGTGGATTTACACATCATATGCCAAATTCTAATGGTATTTTGGCACTTGGCATGTCAGTTACAGCCATTCTAAAGATCCAGAGACATGTGGGCATGTCTTTAATGAAGAACTTGTTGAGAACCTGATCGTTTTAGAAATGAAGCGGGAGACGGTAAATTTGATGAGGGAAAATGTCGTGAGAACAGTAAATTTTATTGCGGGAGACGCTAAATTCAGGCTTTCAGTTGAATAAATTTGCATTTTCCACGGAATAAAGCCTTATTGTGGACCTATGAGACTCATTGCTGCATAACATGAGCGTACCAACTGGACTGGTGTACTTCAGGCAGGGTTTCTGTCATAGAAATACATAGAACGGACATGAGGCTCTGGCAGATGAAGCAACCAAATCCACCATCTTGGAACTGCCCAGTATCCTGACACAATGGTACCATGACGTCACCAATAGCAGTGATGTCACTATAACAACGGCATGACGTCACATCATAATTAGTCTATTGTGACGTCATGTCTCAGGGCAGTTCCAATATGGCGGATTTGGTGACCTCATCTTGAGGTTGCTTCATACAGCCTCATGTCCGTTCTATGTATTTCTATGGTTTCTGTTGACGCCGTCTATATCACCAAAAACCGCATTGTTTTAGTAAAGGACGCACTTTTAAAGCAGTGTCTGGGTCCCCAGGATGCACTGAAAGGTCAAGCTTTCAATCTCAAGTATCAGGCAATCGATCATCCATGATTACAATCAAGGCGCCTCAATTGCTCTGAGAAGCTTTTGGTGACTTCACACCTTCAAGAGTCGCTTAATTGCAATTCAGACTCATTACTGGCTCTCATTTAGACGAGCCTTCAATTTACTTTTAAATGGCTTAATTTCCAATGAGTCATTCAATAGAGACTTCTTCTTGATTCCTGAACACAACACAGAATAGTCAAACTGATTTAAAATAGACTGAAGCACGCTCTGTAGCTCATCTATTATCTTAAACATGCCCTGTGGAATAAGTTACTTGTAACCAAAACTTTGGGATTGTATATTTCAGGTAGGGGGGCTCCAGAGGCCTTTGCTCATTAGTTTGAAAATTACCAACTTTTGCAAAACATGACAAACACTTTTACTTTTCCATTTCATATGTGGACCAGGGGGCCCATAAATTCCCTGTACAATACGCATATTTTGTGTGTACATTGCAACTAGTGATTTGCAGATTTTTTTTACGGGCCAATATGTCAATTCAAGTTTGATGGGTGGCAGACCCCAGGGCATTGCCCTCCGGCCCATAGGGCCAGTCCACCCCTGGCAGTTAGTTACAGAGTGACTTGAACATGACATCACTGATATGTGATAATATATATATATATAAATTTTTATTAGACATTTAAATATCAAAAATGATACATATGTCAGGCAAAAGCAATTAAGAACAACATAGGCTAAAATAATAATAAAAACATAGAATACACCCCGATAAATCCACAAAGGTTGCATACATACAATACATATACATTACATACATAACATAAAATAGTTGTTTTAAGTTAATACAGGTTCCAGCCACCCAGTTAGTCGAATAATTAGGAAATAGAAATATACACATATTAGTCAATGTTTTCAGGTCCTGTACTTCAGATACATATATATATATTGTATAATATTATAAATTTTGTTCATTGACCATTAATTACCAGTTAAGATTATTATTAAATATATAAATATAATAATTACTAAAAAAATTTAGGAGAGTTATCTAGGACATTATAAAAGTAATCTAATGATTTAATTTATTGTTACACAACCAGTTTTAAAATAACTAATTAAGGAGTCACATCGCACATACTGATGTTACATGTTACATATATACAAATAGAGATATGGTAGATTGGTAAATAGACATTTATAACACAATTGTGTGCATCATGTTAAGCATTCATTTACTTCTATTATATACAGAAAATTATTTACAAGCATAATCATGTGGATGCAGGAGATATCTGTTTTACACATCGGCTAATTGTAAGAACTTCCCTAGACTAATTAGTAATTCAGGTTCCTTGCATCTCATTATTTCAACAAATTTATTTTTATTATCCATTGACTGAAAGTTACCTATAAATTTAGACGCTGTCAAAAAGAGTTTATGTCGATGGCTTGCATTGCTGGGGCATACAGTCAAGCAATGTATTTCGTCTTCAGGTATATCCAAAGTACACTTTTCACAGATTCTCTCTGGGGCTGGCAATTTTGGCCTCTGATGTCGCCCTGTTTCAATTCTTAAGCTGTGTGAACTAGTTCTAAATCTAGCAATTTTGGTTAACATTTTGCGGTTAATTCTTAAGAGAAGGTAGGGTTCTAAACGACAGTCAGTTTTATAGAGTTTATATGTCCTAAGTTTTGGCTGTTGAATGCTATCATTTATTGAGGCGATTAGTTGCGCTTGTTCACCACCGTAAAGCTTAGTTGTAACATTACTAGACACATTTTCAGGGTTTTCAATATCACTGATGTCATATTCAATCTCGCAGCTATTTATTATGTGACATACTCTTCCTAACCAATTCTTTCTGTTACCATTCTTAAGCATGTCTTTTTGGAGGTTTAAGCATCTTTTCAGGATTTTTTCATTGCACATTCTTTCTAAACGAGACCAATAGTTTACCATTCTCACTTTTTGACGGACATGTAATTGGAATCTACCTGTCTCACCATAAACTGCCAAGGATGGTGTTTGTTTCCTTACACCTAACAAGCACTTCAAGTATGAAAGTTGTAAATTTTCAAGTTCGCTAACAGCTTTTATATCTGTCCATATTTCACTGTTAAATTCCAGAATAGGGAGAACATATGTGTCAAACATTTTCAAAGATAGTTGGGGATTGATATATCCAAGTGCCTGCTTGGAGTCTCCTTGTAATGCAAACAGGGCTTTTTGAGCTTGTGTTGCAAGATATTCTGTCATTTTGCTGTGTATATTACGTTTATTTGTTAACATATGACCTAAATATTTAAAGTTGTCTACATTTTCAAGTTTTTCACCACTGTAAAATATACTACTAGATGTTCTACAACCAAATTGCATTACTTTGGTTTTATTGACATTAACAATAAGATGCCATTTTTTACAGAAGTTGTGCAATGAGTTAACACTATTCTGAAGGCATTCAGAGGAATCGGACATGAGAACAATATCATCAGCATATAAAATATGAGTCAATGTCAAATTACCAAGTGTTATTCCATCAGATTCATTCAGATAATTGGATAGATCAGACATAAATTCATTGAACAATTTGGGACTAAGGATTCCCCCTGCAACACCCCACATTTACTGTCAATAGCATCTCCTATTTTACCATTTTGATTAACTCTAGCTTTGGACTTGTCATACATGCTGACTATTATCCTGAGCATTTTGTCACCTATTTCTTGTTTCATGAGTTTGTAGTAAAGAGCATTTCGATTAATATAGTCAAAAGCTTTAGTGAAGTCTACAAAGCACAGAAACACAGGTTTACGTCTTGCTTGTTTGTAGCTTATAACAGTATCTAGAATAAATACACAATCTGTAGTGCTCGAACCAGGAGTAAAACCAAACTGGAATGGATCATCAAGATCAAGAGCATCGTTTTTGTAATACAGCCTACTGTTAAGAATAGAGTCAAATATTTTCCCCATCACGACATTGATCGTAATTTTTCTGTAGTTATCCGGATCTGATCGATCCCCTTTTTTATGCAGAGCATTAATGAGCCCTTCAGACCATTGAGATGGATATTCACCCTTATCGAATATGTGATTAAAAACAGCACAGAAAGGAACAACTAGTTTATCACTTGCATATTTATAGAACTCAGCTGGGATCCCATCAATACCAGCTGCTTTGTTATTTTTAAGTTTCTTTAGATGGAAGGCAACCTCATTTTCAGTTATGACACTATCGCAGATATCACTTGCTAATTCATTGTTACAAGCATAGGTTGAGTTTTGAATGGAGCATGTTATATTTTCAATGTTATGTTTGTCAAAGTAGTCACGCTCTGGTAAGTGAGATTGTTGCTCAAAGTATTTATGAAACGTAGGCAAATCAGGGAGGTTTACCTGTTTCTTTCCTACAGCCTTCAACTTATTCCAGTATTTCCAACAATCAGCCTGGTTCTTACCAGCTAGATTTTCCATTTCATTTCTATTTGCTTCCTGAAACTTACGTTTCTTTCTTTGTATCAATTGTTTATAAACTTTACGGAGTGCCTCATAATTAAATTTGTTTTGAGTTATTGAGAGATCATTCTGCTTTGCAAAATTATTCAACAGCTTTCTCTGATTTTTACAATCATTGTCGAACCATTCATTGGTTGGAAAGGTATTTTTAGAAGATCTAGCTTTTCTTTGCTTGAATGTTGGCTTTATCCTATCTGTTACATACTGGTACATTGTTTCGACAACCTTGTCACTTTCAACGTTATTTTCAATATCACAGCTTAACTGGTATAACTTACTTTGGGCATTGTCGTCATTAAAGTTTGACAAATACTCCTTCGTTTTGTTCTTATCAAAGATATATTTAAAAGATCTAGATCTAGGAATCGCTTCATTCTCAGAGTGCTCAGAAGCCACTGATTTTGGAAAATCAAATGAGAAGTGCAGTGGTGTATGATCTGATTCTGCAAGTTTATCTTTAATGTGAAATTCTTTTAAGTTTTTAAATGCTGCCTCACTACATAGCAAATAATCAACCACACTCTGTCCCATTGGACTATAACACGTAAAGTTATCGGTTTGATTCTCAGAAAAGAAGCCATTCATTATTCTGATATTACTTGCTCTACACATGTTGATGAGTTCTTTCCCATAGCTGTTGACTGTGCCATCTTTAGAGTGTCTCTGCTTAATTGACCAATCTTCGTTTTTCCCACAAAGTGTGGGGACAGCACCATTCAGATCAGAGATCAATGAACAGTTCCTTCCATTTATAGTTTCCTCAAAATCAATCACATTACCAGTCCGACAATTCAGATCACCACAGATAGACACACTTGGTGTGTTATCTAAAAAGCATGCTAAGTCTTGTCGTATTTCATTTAAGATATCTGATTCATAGTTACTATTCATATAAATTGTGCTACCTTGAGGGGGAATATAGGCACCCCCTATGATCATCTCATGTGGTGTCTTTTGAATCTTAAGCCATATAATGTATTCATTCGCCTTTTCTACAGTCACTATTTTAGATTTATACAGATTTGATTTGATTAGAACAGCTATACCACCAGAGGGTCTTCTAGCTCTACGATGTTTAAATTTTCTTTGACAATGTAGATAATAGTATCCCTCTATCTGAGGATCAAAAGAATCAAGTTTCATGGTTTCATACAGGAAAATTACATCATATTTTGAAAACATAGATCTTATCTCATCTAACTCTAATTTCTGTCCAATACCTTGAATGTTCCATGATAGAATTTTAGGAACTAGATTTACTGATTTTGTACAAAAAGTGTTATTGTCACCATTATTTTGTGAATCTACGTTCGCGTTTGTGCCCAAAGTAGAAAAGTCATTCACAGAATTAACCAAATCATCTCCTACATCCACACAATCATTCATTGACAAATCTTCATGTACATTTGCAATATCATAATGGGAATATGTTGATGAATTTAAGGTAGAAGTGTTGGCATGACTCATTGACATGTTTAAAACAGTACTATTTACAAGTGACAATAGGGTCTGGAACCTTCTTACATAAAAACCTTTACTTTACGACTAACATTAAAACAGAGTCTATCAGTAGCTGTTCTTGACAGATGAATGTTGTCTCGAAGTCTGGCATTCTCATTGGAGACGAACTCAACGAGCCTCTCATCGGCAGCAACCGCCTCGAAGTAGTGGTTGACTCTGCGGATGGTTTCCTGTCGGTAGTTGCTACCAGTCCGAGGGAGGCCGGAGAGGATGAGGCGAGCAAAGGGGAAATTGTGACGGGCCTCCTTGAGTAGATGTTCGTAGCGTGCGCAGATCGTTTCTGCGGAGAGGCCATCGGATGCTTCGATGTCACCTGCCATAAGAAGAACAAATTCCGGGGTGGCAGGAGATCTGAGATGACGCATACGGGAGGTAACATGGGATATGCTACCTCCAGGGAACGTGAAGCCACAAGCGTCCAGACCTCTGTCGATTAGGCCCTGTGCGACTCCACGGGAGTTGGAGTTTCCCAGCACAAGGACCGTCGGACGACTGACAGAGGGTGCGGCAGAAAAGGAGGAGGTTGGACGTGCAGTGGCGGTTGGTCGAGGGCGAGTGGGACGAGTCAAGACAGCGGGTCTGACATGGTGTGGGCGACCTGTGTTTCCTGTGGCAGGACGAGCGGACACAGGTTTAGGCAGCATCAGATGTTGTCGTTGCCGAAGATCTTCGAGTAGGTTTCCGAGAGTGTTCAGCCCTTTAAAGTCTTCACCACAACCCCAAAAGCTATCAGTCTCAGTGTTGTGAACTAGGCGTTTGTTGCCAGTGTTCACGAGGGCTTTCCTGAAGACTTGACACTGTCTCGCTTTCTCTTCAAGAATTACACTCATGATGTCGGCCTTGCAGTCGTGCCATTCCTTACACTGCGAGATATCTTTGGCAGCCTGCTTAGCCTGGTGTGGTGTTCTGGAGCGCAAAACACGGGTCGCAATGTCACTTCGTCCATGGAACAGTGCCTTCTTGTGCTGGTAGGCATGTTCCGCGCTCCTGAACAGCACACCACGGATAGACAATTTGCAGTCAAAAAAGTTCGACAGCACAGTGAAGCGACCACTGGCTCTAAAGAGGAGCATCTCTCTGACTGGCTTTGGAGGAATAACAGTTCTTGTACGTTCTTGCACTACAGGTGGCTGCGGAATCGACTGCAGTGCTGCGGAAGCGATGTTGTTTGCTTTCAACTCTTCGATTTGTTTTTGCAAACTGTCGATTCTCTGATTTGCTAGGATCAAGGCACTTTGAGCACGAGCGAGGTTTGCACTGGGACTATCCGGTGGGAGCATGGCTGATTTTACAAGTAGAGATGACGCATCAGCCAAGAAGTTATCTGTGCCCAGTGCAAGTAGGGACGGAGTGCCTGACATCGAAACAGAAGGGGAGAGCGGCAAATCAGAGGGCGATGGTGGTGATGATACGACTTGTGACTCAGGGACGGTTGTCAGGTTGGTCAGTGTTGCCGGAACAGCTGACAAAGGAGAGGTAGTGCGTTGCGTATCTTGCACTATGATGAGTGAGTTGTCGACTATGCACTGAGTCTCAGGCACCACCATTGCGGAGTCGTCGAATAGCACGGGTGACGCCCGAAGTGACGGTTCCCAGGTTGAGGCGTTAGAGGTGAATCCACTGGTGAGCTGGATGTCTTGTGCGAGAAGACATCTCCTTGGTTGCCTCGAAGATCTACGAAGTGGAATCTTCGGAGTCGTGAAAACAGGCATCATGGACTTGGGTCTACAAATACAGTAAAATCATAATTTAGTGAAGTAGCAGAATATTTGCTGATGGCTTGGTACTAAAACTTTCTTGTGCGGTGAAGGTTTAACAATTCTAAGATTAAATAATTTCAATTTTAGATTAACTGCAGAATTACATGTGTTACTTGTTTAAATGCAGAATTACATGTGTTACTTGCTATATCTTAGCTGAATAACTTAAATATACTGTTAATATACAATAAAAGTTTGGGCTTGCAGTAAATACAATACCAATAAATTATATAATTTGATAGAGCTAGCCGTTAGTACAATGTAGAATTTATTTATTTTATTATTTTTTGATTTCAACAGAAATAATGTCACTCAGCAGTATTCAATTGACACTTGACAGTCACCTCAGCAACTGAAAATATAAAGAAATATTTGTACAGTATGCAACATGTATTATATATAAGATTCCTTTAAAGAACTAAGTTCAGCATAGAGTGAGTCACAGAGTGAGTCAGCTTGAAAGTAGGTCAACCAGAAAAACTAGGTCAAGTGGAAAAGTAGGTCAAATGCAGAAATCTGGGAATCCCCAAATTTAATTAAAACAGAAACAGATTAAACCAATTCTGAGTAATTTTACAAATAATGTGTATTCAAGAATCAATGGTCAATATACCGATTTATCAGCTCAACTTTTAACTATTATGAGAAAAAGACTTAGCAGTGAGGACTTAAAGTCCAGAGTTTTGAATTTCAAAATAAAAAAAAATAATACACAAAGTGTTGGATACACAATAGGGCAAGTATACCAAATTTAACTCTAAATTCGCAAGATGCACTCTGTGCAGTTAATAGGCACACTCAGATTGTTAAATTTTGTGGCTATTTCATAAATAATTCAAAGCAGAGACTAAGAAATTGGCCGAAAATGGTTTGTTTATATGAGCGATAATACAGTGATTTGCGCTTCCGGTAGCGGTAGCGGTTGCGGTAGAATTTAAACAATCTATTTCACGTTTTTATACAAAGACAAACCACTTAAGTTGTTCAACAATAACACAGTTATGTTCTAGTTACATTTAAGCAACAAAATATCACAATATAACACAGTAAACGTTGCAAAGAAAGGATCAACTTAGCTTTTTTCTCAGGAGCAATGTGATGTACGTCTGCCTGGTCTGGCCCCCTAGCGGTCTCCAATAATGACTCATCCAGTGACATGGGCTTATAACAGGTATGACTCTGATTTGTGGCATGATCAACAAAAAAAATATATAAGAGAAGAATAACACTGGTCAGGAAAACTCCATATACACTCTGAAATCACAAGAATATAATTAATAGTTGCTGTGCCATTGTTTCATGGAAACTGCATAAATGCGGCGGGAATGCAGACATTTTGAAGGGGACCCACTTTTTCAAAGCTCATTGGGTCCCCGGGACCCACTTCTTGAGCACTCCAACAGAAAATCTGACTTCAGATGAGCCTGTGACCACAAAGAAGCCCTGTAAGTTTTGGCTGAAAATGGCTTCATTACAGTGAAACACTTTGATATAGGAAAAATCCTTTCAGGTTCATGTTGATTTTTGCATTCTGTGAGTCATGATACCAGGGCTTTGGAGTCGGAGTCGGAGTCGGGAGTCGGAGTCGTGGAGTCGGAGGTTTTTGGGTGGAGTCGGAGTCGGAGTCGAACTTTGATTTTCAGGTGTAGTCGGAGTCGGAGTCGAAAATTAAAGTGGTGACTCCTGACTCCTAAAAATAATTAATATAATTTACAAAAACACAGTTACAAAAATGTGAAAGGAATCTCAAATTTTTCATAAAACTTCCTAAGCAAATATTTATGTACAAAATCCTTTGAAAACTTTGTAGAACGACTTTTACTTCTTTGTTAACTGTATAATATTAATGTGCAATAATGTCGATAAGCGGAGTCAGGAGTCGGAGTCGGAGTCGTAATTCAGGAGACCCAAGGAGTCGGAGTCGTTTTTCAGAAAGCCAAAGGAGTCGGGAGTCGGAGTCGGTTCACTTATCACCCGACTCCAAAGCCCTGCATGATACACCATGATTTGTCATGATCATTACATTAGTATTGGAAAAATATATGCAGCTGATGATTCATGATCACTACCATGTAAAATAGTTGTAAATGTGACTAAATATGTGAAACACTTTGACATGGGATAATGAGTCATCATAGGCATGATTTGTCATAACTGCATAACCACAGCCCATATGCTCAAGAGATTTTGTTTGTCAGCTGTTGTGAGCACCAATGCCAGTCCAAGGCAACTTGAGGCCAACAGGATGATGCCATGGGAGGAGGAGCGGTTATGGATAATATAAAAATATACTTCCATCATTAGCTTGGGTACTGCAATGTTGAATCGGCCTTGGCTTGGTGCTTTCTGTAAGGCCAGACATAATTGATCTTTAGTTTCTCTAATCTTCTCAAGGCACTTTTTCTAGGGTAGGTCGGTAGGACGACAAAGAAGGTGATATCCCAGTTTTTTATACATGTCAATTGATAAAAATTGTGGGTATGATAATTTTTTATTTTCCATAGGCCGAAAATCGGTTGGTCGGTCGCTCTGAGAAGCGAAAAATTTAAAAAGTCTGGCCTAAATAACAACATGTCCTGTCTAGCCTCAGTAGAAAAAATCATTCCTTCTTTCTCTTATTTACAATGTGTTGTTCGATCTTGAAATCAAGTTTTGTATAGCGAGTGCTTGAAATAAATAACTGACTCTGGTACTTGTATCACAGTGCAGTACTTTCTCCTCCAACCCCCCCCCCCCTAATATGTAATGGTTGACCCCAAATGTACTTACTTATAATTTCCTGACACTTCCAGGCCTTTCTTTCTTATGGACACCACCACCTGTTTCTGCATGTAGTTGTACCCCAGATACAATAAATGGATGTCGGACTCTGAGTATTTTACTATAAGTGACGTCATCTATGTTGATTTAGGTCAGCGCCCCCACCGGTCATGGCAGAAAATAGTGACGTGACGTCATCAAAAGATCAGTGAACTCGCACCGGCTGTGCTGGACGCACTGGCTGTGCTGGACACATTGTAACTCTGTGGTGCTGGACGTTTACTCTGTCAAACTTATTTCCGAGAATAAAACAACATTTGAATCTTGTTAGTCCCATGATGTACACTGTGTGCTATCTCTGAGCATTAAATAGGCTAGTAATTGGAGCTGTCCAAAATTACGTAACGCCGGAGGGGGAGGGAGGGGTTTGAGATAGTGTTATGCTGTGTTACAGGGAAGGGGGGTTGTAAGACTAGATGTTACATAACTTATATATATAATACAATTAAATTTTTTGAAACGTGAAAAAAATTTATCATAACAATGACGGCCGGCGTACAAAAATTGTGTTCTTGTTTGTCAAAAATGAGCTATTTTTGCATTATGTAATTTCTGAATGGCCCCTGTAACACTGTAAGGTCTAGGGAACTTGAAAAAAGCATGATATGAATATCACAGAACTATTGAAAACGCAATCAAGTGGTAGGCCATTTTTTTCTAAAATTTCCAACCATGGTAATAATTAAGTCATTGCCGAAAAAGTCCTCCACCTGTCATAATTTTAGCTTCGTTGATACAATGTCATATAAATACAGAATTTTTTTTTAATTTTTTTTATTTCACCAGAAAACGTACAATATTAGCAGTTCCAAACATATGCAGGCATAAAACCCCTAGGGGCTTGTTAGAATGTAAAGTCCCAGTCAATCAATCAAGCCTTGGGCTTGCCCTGTTAGCCTGTATTTGGTAAACGCGCAATTGCCAATTTATTTAATATGACATTGTTTTGATCGTCACAGCTGAAAAGTATTTGACGGTTAGGGGCCAACCATGCTCACGGTTGGGGGGCTATGGCTTTTACCCCCGGGACAAACTTTTTTTGTTCGTGTTTTTATGCACGTGGACCCTAGCTATAGGTGGAAACAAACTGTTTGAATACTGTCATGTGCTGAACAAACTTATTTTTCACTGTCAAAATCAGAAAAACTTTTTTTACATCAAAAAGCCATAACCCCCCCTCCGAAGATAATCTGGTCAGCCCCTTAGGTCTTGGCCAGCAAATCAGCCAAATAAGTGGACTTATAAAGATATACATTGGCCTATATGAATAAGAAACTATGGAAGCCCCATTGAATTATATAATACAAATGATATTTATATTTTTTATTATAGCAGTCATTTGCCAATCTGCAGAGCATTTTTTAAGGATTTTCGACTGGGAGACCAACGGAACTTTGTAGCGCCATGATACGCGACGACATTTATCGATCAGCTAAAGATCCATAAGATCTATTTATGTAATGACTTGTTTGAAAAAGGGCTTTTGAACTGTTCAACTGACTGCTAATTTCGGATTTCAGCCAAAACAAAATTTTGATTTATGAAAATTGGAAATCAGAAAGATGTCATTCGCTGTATGAATATTACTTTAGACAGTGAAGAATATTTTTTGATATGAAAAAAAAAAGAAGCCTCGTTTCAATTGTACCCTAGAACTGCATATTATGAAAAACCAAATTTATGTGAAATTAATGAGTTTCTGGGGAAATTGGTCTCCCAGTGACACCAATTTGACAATGACTGGGAGACCAAATCTGTCCACTGGGAGACCATTTGGTCTCCCAGTTACTATATTAAAAAATGCACTGCCAATCTGACACTAACTTTATCCAATTGTTCAAAATAGATGTTAAACATTGTATGACAAGAGTTGAAAGCTAGATAATATACTGCTATACCTCCCCAATTAATTATGGCATACGCAAACTACAGCAGACTACACGTGAGGCCCCAATGCTGAGAAACCTGAAGCTAGTATTCTCCACATTATCCTACTGGTATAATTATCATGGCAAAGACAGCTAAATTTAACTGATGATTCTCAGCAAGGAATTATTGTAATTTGGATTTCTATGGAGGGGAGATAATCATATGATCATCCCCATGCTCATCATGCTCATGCTCACCCTATCCCTCCACCCGACCCCCCCCCCCCCCCCCACACCCCCCACCCGACTCCCCCCCCCCTCTTGATGTATATCCCTGGTTCTGGCAATTTCTTTACAATACATTAAACGGCTATTTCACTCTATATTACAAAATAAATTTTGGGTTCAAAATTAAGCAATTGTCCATCAGTACTCCAACCCCGGAATTCTCACTGTAGAATAATAATGTGTGGTTAGAAGAAAATCCCATCATCCTATGACAGACACAGCCGGAGATCTCATGATTTCTGATTTCCTTATGACACAGGTGAAACTTAATTAAGAGGTCACAGAGTTTAAGAAAGTCTAAAGAAACTCAGGTAACAGGTGAAAGAAGAGAGGGGGGGGGAGCTTATGGAGGGAGCTTCTTCTTCCTTCTTCTTCCCTCGTTGTGCTGGTATACCCCGGATCGCCGGGTAGCTCAACCTCATTTTTGAGGGGGCTGCACTTGTACTAGGTTCTTCTGTGTTGGTGATCGCCGTACAATGTATGATGTATGAGATGATAAGGCTGGGAGTCTGGCACATACTCTATTCATTCAGAGATGTCCAGGGTCTTTCAGTTGCCCCAACATAGAACGTTGGATACAACCCACCTCCATTTTAGGTCCCATGGGCTCGGACCATCTGTTTCTGTTTGTTTGTTTTCTTTACAGTTTTTGTTGTTGTGTTTTTCCAATGTTGTGTTTTCATATGTAATGCTGTTTGACTCTATATATATATCTATTCTGTTTCTTATGTTGTTATTTGTTATACTACAGACCAACCCCATTAATCTATATTCACTTTGGTTACTTTGTTGATTCAATTAAGTATTCAATTTGGCAATTCTGCTATTGGCAATTCTGCTATTCTGTACAACTGTCTAGTTATTCTGTTAAGTTGAGTTCCAGGAGTGGGATTCGAACCCACGTCCTCTCAGGCCATTGGATTCAAAATCAACTGCTATAACCATTAGGCCACAGAGAACTCGATATAACGCGAAAACCCAGACACTAAAAGTCAGACGGTGTTTGTTATGTCTGCAAAAACAGTTACATTTCTTGTGCAACAATGTTGAGGTCAGTGACATCAGTCTGCATAACTGCATAAGGGGATACCATTTAATATCAAGGGGGGGGGGCTTGAAGTTTTTGTTTTTTTTAATAGGTAATTTCTTGCTTAGTTTTGGTGAAATAAATCATTTCTTTTTGGGCAGTCTTGAAATAAATTATTTCTGGTGGGGATATATTTTAAGGTGATGCTTGCCCCGGGGATGCTTGATTTTGGAACATAGGCACAGGAGGTCAATAAATTTTGGGAATATTGCCCAAATAGTCCCAAAAAATAATAAATTCACAGAATGTGCTGCCCAGAAGTGCATGAAAAATTGGTTTTCCAAAATTTTTTTTGGGGGGGGGGGCTCCTAAGCCTATGATTTGGAATGAATATTCGTGGACTTCACACCCATGAAATAAATAATTACTGCCGCTGCCACTGTTAAATAATTTCCCGCTGACGAAAACTCCAAGCCCCCTCCTTGATATTAAATAGTCGCCCCCTAAGACCATTGGCAGCTCTTTGTCAAATCAAGCTTATCCAGTTGAAGAATCATCGAATTCTAGCAGCACACAAGATGAGATAGAGGGATAAATATTTACTTCATTATTTTTTTTAGAAAAAAATTTCTTGTTTGAGTCATGATTTGCAGCCCTGCTCTTTTTTCACTGCAGTGATTGACGATATGAAGCCAATAATATTTGTCTATTTGACATTTGACATGATGAGTTACATCTATAGGCCTAAAAGCTCCTAAACATTTATGCATTTTAAGCAGTATTATGAAGGAGAGGTATAGCCAGTAGTAAGTTGACAGGCAGCTGGCCTGGCCATGTAATTTTGTTTATGGGTCATCAATAGTTGGAAACGAGGTTGGCTCTGTTCATGACGCCACCTGCAATTATTGTTGCTATGACGTCACCGATTAAAGTTAGTGTGCGCCATGACCGGTGAGGTCGCATGATAAAACAACATAACGTCACGTAGGCCAGAGTCCGTCGTCAAGTCTATGGTTGTACCATTCTATACACAAATCCCTTGCTGACACAAAGGCTTTCAGACATCTCTCGTACGCTTTTATCATGCAAATATTTCAGATAAATGATTCTCCATCTCAGCTCAGGTGGATACGCCTTCATTTTGGCAGATGAATAGGAAATTGTCATCATGAAGGAAGACCAATCACTGCCAGTGCCTGGTTATGACAAATCATCCAAATGATGACCAATCATCCCATGTCAATATCTTTCATACATAGCTTTGGATCTTACAGATTCACAGCTATGGCATGTAATTTCGATCATGAATCATCAACAGCATATATGCTTCCTATACTGATGCAATGATCATGACAAATCATGGTGTATCATGACTCACAGAATGCAAAAATCAACATGAACCTGAAAGGATTTTTCCTAGATCAAAGTGTTTCACTGTAATGATTTTTGTTGTGAAACTGAGTCTAAATAAATTTTATTTGAGTATTCTTTTTTTTACAGATGATTTAATTACCATGCGATATTCTGGTCATTCACAGTTGCCTCTGATAAATCAATGCAATTTATGCACTAGCTGCGTTTGATAATTATAATTAGCCGAGTGATGTTCTGTTGTTCCTGAACCAATCAGATCAACTAAAAATGCTATGTTTTTAGTGACCATAGAACTTCAGAATTGCGTACTAATTAAATCGCCTGTAATGCCTTTTGATTTGTTGAAAAATAGAAACTCGTCAATTTTATTAAGTCCTTTAATACTGAGAATCAATTCCAGCGACTTTGCAGGATCAAACCCAGTAAAATCCAAACTTCATAAGCCATTAGTCATTTAGGTCAATTTGGCGGAATGGCACCAGCACGCCAAATCTTATTTGACAATACAAGTCCATGGTTCTGGGAGCTCATGGATGGCAGAGAGAGCAGGAGTCCTCAACATGTTACACATTTACCCCATGTGAGATTTCTTTTATTTGACCATCTCAGATGCTGATACAAGGCACCGCATCTCATTCGAACGTCATCCAACTGGCATTTTGCTCATGAAGGTCCTCTGAAAATTATGGGTTCTCCAACAGGGATTCGAACCCTTGCATGCACATAGATAACTGAACTTGAGTGGAATTATTCAATCTTTAAATCTTGGTTAGGAAGCAGACTCCATGATCGAGTCCCTATTTTTGGCGATGAAACGAAGTGGTTAGGAAGGCTTAATTGGCAACAAACCATAATACACATGGCAGATTATGACTGTACCTACCAGTCTTATACCGGGGATGTCACCAAATTTGCTATTTCTGAAAAAAAAAAAGAAGAATGCTATATGTTCTATTTGCTTGGCCACTTTGCTTGCTTGTACCACTACCAGTGTCAATACTCACCTTGCTGCCATTCAAACTTCAAAATTTATACCTTCTTACCACTTCATACTCCAAAATATTATTCCATGTTTATGAGCCAGGGGTTATATTAATTAGTGATTTCAGCTGTAGATTCTTTGGCCTTGCATCTTGAAAATAAGCAAATTTTAAAAATGTTAAAACACCTTCTGTATTAGGCCTACTGGCACATGAATTGCATCTCGTCATTGTTTTTTTTTCAATTGTTTACACTGTGGATTTTAAAGAACAAAGACCACAATTAATCTTCTGAATAAAACCATGAAATTATCAAACTTCATTTTCTGGTTTTGAGACACTGTTGTTGGTCTTACAAACTTCAATATATTGGTTTCAACATAAAAAAAAGGCTATTGGATATTCCCATCTTTGATAAAACAAGATTTATCTAGCTGTCGTCTTTCTGTAGGCACTGACAAAGCAGTTTTAGACTTTCAGTATCGAAATTTACCGTCTCCATCAATGATGTGGCTGAGGAATTTACCATCTCCCTCTGCTGAATTTACCGTCTCCCGCTTCAGATCTTCTCCCCCTCGTTTCATGGAATTAAAACGTTTCCACATCTAAACTTCGGTGGCTACTTCAGTAAAGCAACTCACTTGTTCATTTTGATGCAAAATCCGGTGTCTTAGAGGTTTTATTAACTGTTTCTCAGCAAGATAAAATCCTTCCTTCAGACTGAAAATTTTCAGGTCGCCATTTTCGGAGACGGTAAATTTAATTACCGTACTCAGTGGTCCCAGGGTGTTGTGGGTGTGTCTGACATAATCACTGAAGGCTTTGCTGAAGTGCACAGCTGTTGATGATTTTGTTATAAATACCAATTGAATAGTGAAAACGTTTGATTTGAGGCCCCAAATGTTCATTTATAGGCCCTCACCTATAGGTCAAACAATTAATACATCGCATTTCAAGTTTTCTAAAATCCAAGTGTCCAAATCAAGAAATCTTACCATACTTCTCTTACTAATAGTCAGTCTTACAATTATTTCACAACTGTTTTTTAGTCTTACTGTTCTTAATGAATACTGTTTTAGCAGTAATTCTCACATTTAAAGAAAAATGTGAAAAACATATCTTGCCAAATAATTTTTCAATTGTTTCCAAATTATTGTTTACTCTTTGATGGATAATTCATCAAGAAATTATTTTACTCTGTAGATAATTCCTCGTGTTTCTAAGATTGCTTTGAAATAACACACAACATACACAATGACATAGAACAACAGCTACAAACATCTGTGGAAATGATATTACACTTAACTATCTGGTTGAATTGAAAAGTTAAGCAACACGGTTTTGAAATTGGAAACCCCAGTTTCCAATAAATATGTCACATTTTCCCATAATTATGTCTATCTATCAGTTTGAACTTTACTAAACACAATGCCATTTCGAAAAAGATATCAAGCACTTGTATGAAGTTAGCAATAAGAGACTAGTAGTAGCACTTATTGATTAGTCTTATGACAGAATGATTGCAGAATGAGAAGCCTATCATTGAAAACCGTGATAATCTAGGATTACATGTAATAGAACTTATTCCTTTTAGACTCAAATTTTAGGGAGAAAACTCTTTATTTTGTCAAAATGTAATCAACAGTTGTTTGAGTGAAAGATATTCTTGAGATCAATTTCAAAAGCTGCAAGATATGGCCACTGCGTGTCAATGAATTTTAGTTCCAAAAGCTGACCATAGGTGTCGCTCGAAAATGAGCACACTGACTCCAGGAGTCCAGGTAGCACTGCTGGGTCTTGGAGAGATAAGCAGGGAGAAGGAGGGAGGGAGGAATGTTGGCAGGGTCATCTTTGGGACTTTTTGGGTTTTCTTCGAAGTTGGTGTTTTGTATTATTGATGGGTATTTATAATCAAGATTTTACCATTAAACTGTACATATTCAATCAAGTGTATTTAAAAGAAAACAATCTAGATATTTTAGAAAGACTTTTACATATATTTTTTTATTACATCGATTTATTTCATAGATTCATTGAATAGATTTATTACATAGATAGATTTATTATATAGATAGATAGATAGATAGATAGATAGATAGATAGATAGATAGATAGATAGATAGAAAGATAGAAAGATAGAAAGATAGAAAGATAGAGAGAAAACTAGGAAGGAAGGAAGGAAGGAAGGAAGGAAAGAAGGAAGGAACGAAGGAAGGAAAGAAGGAAGGAAAGAAGGAAGGAAAGAAGGAAGGAAAGAAGGAAGGAAAGAAGGAAGGAAAGAAGGAAGGAAAGAAGGAAGGAAAGAAGGAAGGCAAAGAAGGAAGGCAAAGAAGGAAGGCAAAGAAGGAAGGAAGGCAAAGAAGGAAAGAAAGAAGTACGGAAAGAAGGATGGAAAGAATGGAGGAAATGAGGGAGGAAGCAAAGAAGAGAGGAAAGAAGGACGGAAGCAAGGAAGGGAAGATGGAAGGAAAAAAGGAAGAAAAAAAGAAAGGAAAGAAGAAGAGAAGGAAGAAAGGAAGTAAGGAAAGAGGAATGAAAGAATGAAGAAAAAAGGGAAGGAAAGAAGAAAGGAAAGAAGGAAGGAAAGAAGGAAGGAAGGATTGAGGAAAGGATGAAGGAAAAGGAAATAAGGAAAGGTAACGAAGGAAGGACTGGGGAAGGCATTAAATATGGAATGAATGACATATGGAAGAGAGGAAATAGGAAGGAAATGGAAAGATTGATATGAAAAAAAAGGAGGAAGGAAGAAAGGAAGGACAGAAGGAAGTAAGGAAAGAAGGAAGTAACCAGAGAATGAATGAAGGAAGGACATAAGGAAGGTAGGAGAGAAGGAAGGCGGCAAGAGAGAAGGAAGGAGAAAAAGAAAGAAGGAAGAAAGAAGGAGAGTAGGAAAGAAGGAAGGAAAGAATGAGAGTAGGAAAGAAGGAGAGTAGGAAAGAAGGAAAGAAAGAAGGAGGAAAGGAAAGAGAGACGGAAGGAAGGGAATAAGGAAGGAAGGAAGTAATGGAAATAGTGAAGCCAGGACATATGGAACATATGGAAGGAAGAAAATAGGGAAGGAAGAACATAGACAGGAAGGAAATAAGACGGAGGGAAGGAAGGAAATAGGGAAGGAAGGACATAGGCAGGAAGGAAATAGGAAGGAAGGACATAGGAAGGAAGGAAATAGGAAGGAAATAGAAAGAAAGATAGGGGAAAAAGCAACAATGTGCGCTTGGCAGCAAACCCTTGTAACTTAGCATCTGCAGGCCAATGGGAGATGTGGTGCCACTAAGTGTGCTTGTTCTTCTTGTGCTTTTTTCTTTGCTTTGCTATCCTCTCTTTGCACCTCTGCTTTCCTTTCTGCTTTGCGATCATCTCTCGTTCTGCTCTGCCCTCCTTCTGCTTTAAAAACTGTCCTTTCTCCTCTCATCTGCTCTCCTTTTTGCATGCTTTCTCATCCTCACTTCTCTGCTCTCCTTTCTGCTTTGCTCCCCCCCCTGTTCTGTCCTACTTTCTTCCTATCCCTCCCCCTCTGCTCTCCTTTCTGTTTCCTAGTTCCTACCCCCTCTCCCCTGTCCTGCTTTCCTACCCCCTCTCCTCAGCTCTCCTCTGCTCGATGCATACCTCTGTGCATTTCTATATTTACAAGGGACCTACATCTATCTATCTATCTATCTATCTATCTATCTATCTATCTATCTATCTATCTGTCTATCTATCTATCTATCTATCTATCTATCTATCTATCTATCTATCTATCTATCTATCTATCTCTTATTTTGTATCTCATAATTGTCTGTCAAGGAAGGACATTGATTCAATGTCTCATTTATTAGGTCAAAAGAACATTGTCAAACTCTCCACGCAATACCAGCAGCAGCAAGTTGGTGCACTGAGTGACCCCTTGCAGCTCGTTGAAGTCAATTAAAGTTAATCACCCTAAAGTCCAAAAGTATTACCATATTTCGTTCGTTAGAAACCATAGGGGCGTATCTGCGAAAACGGTGATTTTGAGTTATCCATTTCATTAAAACCTAAAAACTGCCTTCTTCATAATAAAATACCGTCTGCGTGTATTTTTGTATTTTCTTGACATCTATGGCAGATACGCCTTGGACACTTTTGGATTTTTAGGGAACCATAGGGGCGTATCTGCAGACTGCGCAGATACGCCCCTATGGTCCCCAAAAATAAGCAAGTCACATGGGCTTATCTGCGATGACATCATCACTCAACACGACTTCGTCTGCAAGTTGTTGACATTGTGAAATAATCATGGTGAGTATAATATAGGCAGAACATGCCGTTCATTGTTCAAATTTCATGTAACAGAGTGGTCAATGGTCATTTCATACTTGGTAAAGGTGGTTCCATTTCGCAATTTTCAACAGAAATTGCAAGTTGACATTGCAGCCGGGTGATAATACATGAAAACTGTGGTAATAATTAACAAATGAATGCAAATTTTTTCAATAAGGAAAGAAAACATCCATGTCTAGTCAAGGTCAAGGTAATATACAGTGAGGGGTTCTTCTCATGACTTGATGGTCTGTAAGGGCCGGGGGGGGGGGGATCCAGAAAATTTGATGGGTCGGGGGGGGGGGTCTTATATAATTGGGTTATCGAGTCGTAGAACGCATAACCTTTGACATAAAGCGACTCTGCGCTGATATTATTACCATGTAAAGAAATATAACATTTCATCTGGTGGGGGCGATGCGTTCCCCCACCCCCTCGTCCCTGTGTCCATCCCTGGAGAAGGCTGCAATGGGAGTGAGGTTGGGGGTAGGGTCAGTAAATTAATAATTTTTTTCTGCAGCATGGTTGTAAGTCGTACAACAACTTAAGATAATATATCACAAAGCATTAATATTTTATAGCATATGCTTTTTGTCCCTCATATTGGTTCCCAAGTACTCAGCCAGTCAGCGTAACCATGGCAATCACACTGAGAGTGAGGTTGAAGCGCAACCATGGCTTCACTTTGCATTAATTAATCACTGCACATTACTGTTTAGCCAGTGACAGTGTTCTAAAGTTTTGAGAGTAATATTATGTTTTATTGATTTTTCATTTTAAAGATCCAATTCCGCTGTTTTTGCTTTTCATTAGATTTTCTCTCATTAGGCCCTATTAAAGGTCATGACTAAAAATTTAATTAAGACCATCTCAAGACCATCTCAAGGAGGGTTCCAGGCTCAGAATGCCTACCCACCACTGAGTGACCCAAAAAACGGATGTTGATATAAACATATTCTCATTATTCTGTAATCAAATTAATATTTATTCCGGCAATGTCACGGCATGGCATTTGCACAGAAAAAAGGAAACCCTCGAAAATTTACTGGATCCAAACCTGAACTGTCCGGGAGTCTGTCCCCATTCATTTACTTGACTCATGTATTAAATTTTGCTGTCACAAAAAAAAAACAACTAATCTTTATTTTATTTCAGTGGGAATCTGAAGATAGTCTGGATTGTGCATCAGTTCATGAGTTGCTAGATGCAATGGAATCTCAAATGAGCACAGAATTGTCTAATCCTGGCATTACTGTTCCTCTGGTATGATTTATTAATCACCAAGGCTGTAGTAATTTTCTTTGCCTATTTACCAATTTCTATTTTAAATTTAAGGAATGAAAATCATAGCAGTTAAATTCAGAATTTGAAGCAATAATGGTTACTATGGCAGCAACCTAGATGGTTTCTATGACATTTAAAGTTACAATTACTGCTTCCAGCTCTATGGTGTCGTCACTACCTCACAACAGTGGTGATCATAATTATGACAAATTAATGGAAGCTAAAATAAAAAAAAGAAAAATAGGCAAAAATAAAATTGTTTTCAAAATTCCGTCGCCACATTTTGAGGTTTCTAAAATTTCACTGCTTTTTTATACTTTCGCTTTAGGTTAACTTTGAGGACAGTCTGGGCTGTGAAGATGTGTTTCAAATGGTTGATGATGCTGAGAAAGAGTACTTGCTATCTAAAGAAAAGCCACAAGAAGCTTCCGTGAATGTGAATAATTGTGATGCCCCTGATAGCTCATTGGTAAATTTAAATAATATATTACATTATTATAATCAAGTATATATATAATAATATTACCTGAATAGTCAAGTATATAAATTTTGTGTAATTACGTATAATTGTGAACACCCAAATTTTGATAAATTGCTGAATTTGTTAAATTTGTTTCCGTGACAGGCTCAGTGCGACCTTGATGTGCCGTTAATAGATAGTCTAATGGAGGCCATTAATATGGAAGAACAACTGAAAAAAACACAGAGAAATAATGAACAAACTGCTCTGCAGAAGTGGCATGAAATCGCTGACTGTTCCTGGCGATGGTGACTGTTTTTTCATTGCCACAATGATGCAGCTACAGAAGAAGTTCAGTGTTGATGATTTGCGACTGATGGTCACCAACGAACTTAGAGTGAATCAGGCAGAATATGTGGGTTTTTTTCAGTATGATTTTGAAGGCAACGATGCATTGAGCGATCAATATTCAGCAGAGGTTAGCAAGCTTGAGAAACGAGGTCAATGGGATATGAAAATTTGTGACCTTGTGCCCAGAGTTGTGGCTAGTTTATTCAACCTCAATGTAGTCATTTACAGTTCCAATGACCAAGTGATTCATATCTCAGTCAATGAGAACAACAATTTCTTGAGGTATGCTTATTTGGCGGTACCAAATTTCGAGCACTACGATATTGCTGTTCCATCAACTGATTCTTCTATTGCTAGTAATAGTGAGCAAGGTACACAGGACCGGCATGTCCTTTCTGATTCTGAGGAATCACTGGACAATGACAACCAAGAAAAGGATCCAGATTATGTTATCGATTCGTTGTCTGAGGCTGAATCTGAATGCCATGAAGTGACATTCAGCAGTTCAGATGATGAACCTTTATCAATTGTTAAAGATAGAATGCGGTCACAAAATGTTAATCAGCCTGAAATTGAATCTCCCCTGAAGACAAGAAAAAGAAAGAAAAGGGTCGCTAAGTGGAAGAAGTCAGTTAGAAAACAAAAAAGGAATTCTGGTAAAGAGTATTTCGATAGTAGAGGGAACTTGAAAAATGCTAGAGTGATGAAAGCTGGTTGTAAAATGAATTGCAAACGAAAATGCCATGAGAGCATATCTGACGAAAATCAGATGCAGATGTTCGATGCCTTTTGGGCCATAGGCGAAATACAACAGCAAAGGCAATTTGTGTCCCAGAGTCTTCTTGTTTTTAAGGCAAAGCGGAACACTACAGGAGGCACAAGTAGGAGAGGCATGACCGTGAGTTACTTTATGAATGTCAATGAGAAAAGAATTCAGGTTTGTAAAGATTTTTTCCTTAACACCTTGGGAATTTCAGAAAAGTTTGCTAGGAATGCAATCACAATGGCTAAGGACGGGGTTGTACGACAGGATGATCGGGGTCATCATGTGACCAATGCGGAAAGTTTGAAAAAAGACTTCGTCAGAGAACACATTCAAGCATTCCCAGTGATGCCGTCCCATTACTGTCGTTCCCACAGTAAGAAACAATATTTGTCTTCTGACCTCTCAATCAGGAAGATGTATGACTTATACAAAACATCAGCTCAAAGCATGTTTGGTGATGATTACGTACCTGTCTCAGAACACACTTATCGCAATGTGTTCAATTTTGAATTCAACTTTGCTTTCCACAAGCCCCTGAAGGATCAATGCGATTTTTGCACGCGGTACAATAATCTTTCAGGGGAAGAAAAGTTAAATGAAAAGGCTAACTTTGACAAGCATGTTGAAAACAAACAGAAAATCAGGGAAATTAAGGAACGCTGCAAACAGAATGCAAAAAATTCAAGCAGTATTAGTGCTGTGTGTTTTGACCTTGAACAGGTACTAGAGCTGCCACACTGCGATGTGAGCTCTATGTACTATTCGAGAAAGTTGAGCTGTTATAATTTGACAGCGTTTGACCTAGCTGATGATGACGTTCTATGTTACATGTGGACTGAAACAAAAGGGGGCCGTGGTGCATCTGACATTGCATCGTGTATGTTCAATTTCATTCAGCAGAAAGTAGAGAGTGGCAAAACTAAATTTGAACTGTTTTCGGATAAGTGTTCTGGCCAGAACAGAAATAAATTTTTTCTGACGATGCTTGTCTTCTGTATGTTAACTTTCGCAAATCTTGACTCGATTAGTCACAGATTCTTTGAATCTGGCCACAGCCAGAATGAGAACGATTCTGTCCACGCTAGTATCGAACGTGCAAAAAAGGGTAAAGAAATATTTGTCCCTGAGCAGTACCACATGCTGGTACAGACAGCTAGGCGCTCCAAAAAACCCTACAAGGTTGTCCCAATGGACAAGTCAAATTTTTTTGACTTTCATTCTATGGCTGGTTCATTGAAGAATTTTTCACTTGATGAAGAGGGTCGCAAAGTTGAGTGGCTCCACATCAATGAACTCGCCATTGATAAACAAAATCCTTTCCTGGTGAAGTTCAAATATTTTCACTCAGACACCACATACAAGACTCTCAATCTTATTGAGAAACAAAGAGGTCAACCCCCAACGCTAACTTTGTCACAAATCAAACGGACCTGCACAATTTCTTTGGCTAAGTTCAATGATCTCATGAAGTTAGTTCAAAAGAACTTAATCCCCAAAACATATGAACTATTTTACAAGACATTGCCACACTCTAAAGAGTGATGTACGGCTGTACAACAAGTGCTAAAAGATGGAGTCTGACTCATGATGTACAATTAAAAAGCCGCATTTGTGTAATTTTAACTGAATTGATTACAAGTGGAGTCTCGTGCAAATTATCATAATAAACTTGTATGTTACATAAGAGTGTTTTCACTCTCTCGTTGCACCTGATAATAATTCTGCATGCGAAAATGATTTCATTTACTTGCGTTGTTTGTGTAATTTATTTTATTTGTTGACATTATCACGAAAGTTCCAGAAAAACAATCAAGGTGTGGAATCAAATGCAAATCATAATTTTACAAGGATTTTAACTTTTGTACTTGATCAAGGTTTTTCTATGAAAACTATGTTATTAATTTGAAAGAAAGATTTTATATAAAATCAAATTTTTGAACAATAATAAGTATTCTGTCTTTATTAATCTGATGCATGCATTCAGACTGAATGATACCTAGCCTCACAGTGCTTTTAAAGTAGGTTATTAAGAGTAACAGTAGCTGTTACTATTGTTTGAATGAGTGAAAGCCTAGTTTACTACTTCTTCAGGTGATTTGGTTTGCAGATACGCCCCAGGAGTTTGATGCCCCACTTTTGGTCAACTTTCAGGGAATCATAATAAAGTATTTTTGATGAACATGGAGATTGATTGCTATGAAATCTCTCAAAGAACAATGGAATGACAGTTTTTGATAAAGTGGCAAAATGTATCCTCAAAAATCAGAGCATTTTGACTAGTTAACAACCCATGCGATCACTTGAACGACACAAGCAAAAATCGGGGGACCATAGGGGCGTATGTGCAAAAAAACATATTTGGCATTTGTTTTCCAGTTCAATAACAGCAGAAATGAAAAGCTGGTATTCAAATTAGTTTATAACAACCTTTAAGAAAATATAAAAATGCATACTTGTGTCACAGGGAGATCATGTTTTAAGCACCAACTTTCAAGTTGCTCTCCTGTAAAATTGCGATTTCGCAGATACGCCCCTATGGTTTCTAACGAACGATTTATGAAATTGCAGTATGATGTTACTGAGCCTAAATGCTACACATCCAGCCAAAAAAAAAGTGTTCTATCCGCATAAACGTTTTCAGTAGGGCCAATTGAAGTTACATTAAAATGTTAATAAAACTACTCAAATTATTCGTTTTTATGGATTAAAAAATAGCTAGAGTATTACCGTCTTTTTCAAATTCCCATAAAATGTTCTTTGCTTTATTATCAACAAATTGGTTTAAAAAAAAGCACTCCATCCGCATCCATTTTTGAGCTGTGGTCAGTCAAAGCTACACACAAAAGGCAAATTTAGCTGGTCTGTCTCTAATCCACCAGGGCCATGACGTCACAATGGGAGCTTGGCTGCTGTGACATCATCAGCTGTGGTGACGTCACAATTGAACAACAGACAGTCATGTGATTCTGCAGGCTTTGTTCATAGCAACCCAATCTGGGATCCACGGCATTTCATGACCTTAGGTAGCTAGTACCGCTTTCTGTGATTTGATTGGTCGAGAGAACAATGCAATCAACATCCGCTCATTCACAATTGCTTTGTGACGTCACTCACTACATGCTTGTCCACTGATTCGTGGACAGGGACTAGTCAGTAGCAACCAGGCAAGCTCAAATAAACAATAGGTGTCTCTGGTGTACTTCAGGGTGATTAACTTTAAATATAAATATATAGATACTATTGAAGAAAAGACATCTTTGCTTTGGAATAAGGTAGAAAACTCTAGTTTTTTGCTCACACAATGACTTTCCTACAGTGCTAGGTAGAGATACTGATACATGACAGATTGCTAAAAGCTAACAGCATACAACATTGCCATGTATAAACATCAGTTAGGTTGGATAAATGACATAACAATTACATTGTATAAAGCTAAAATCTATGATGTCTTGATTAGAGGTTCATGAATGATGAGCAGATTCCTTTTGTAATAGGCCTAATTGTTTTAGAACTCCTATTGCCCGTCCATTTCCAAATAATAATTCTTCAACAACATGTCAAATTAAAGATAGACCTGTATAGTGTATAATAATTAGACCTATAGATCTGTTACACATATGGATAGAAAACATAATAATTATATATAATATGCATGAATAGACAGATCGATAGATAGATAGATAGATAGATAGATAGATAGATAGATAGATAGATAGCCAAGTTGTAGGCCCTACATAATAAATAGGTTTACAGTTTTGACATAATAATTAGGCTACATAGGCCTACATAAATAATTAGCTGCTCTCTCTGACTCTGTCCGTCAAAGATCTCAGAAGACAAGCACTGAAAATGTCACATGATGTGCTTATGACGTCATGCACTGTGACGACATGCACTGTGACGTCATCAAATTTGCTGATGCTTCGTCTCCCACCAACAAATAAGTGGACTTTCCCATGCTTCATGACGTTGTTGTCAGCTTTTGTACTTGTCGGATTTTTATGAAAGTTTTGGGAGGTCTCTAATGCTGCAGATACTTCCATTATGGCCATGCAATACAGGCAGGAGTGAAGCCAGCAGTCCATTCAATCAGTACACAAACTGCAGAGTGACAGGTGAGCGATTCTGCTGCATAATTACCAGTTGAAGTGGGGCCTGTCAAAGTGTCCGACTCAAGGTGTCCCCTGTCCGACTCAAGGTGTCACCTCCCAATGGGCTGTTATGGGGATTATAGCCAGATACAAGGCCAATTGATTACCCAAGTGTTCATCACCTGTTAGCTTACAAGCAAAGTAATCAATTGGCACCTTGTTTGATGCTTGATAGCCTGTCAATCAAATCCCAGCCTACTTTTAAGAATTGTCCGATGTCAAAAGTGTCCGAGTCACGGAGCATTACCCTATTGGCCCGTAAAAAAAGTCTGCAAATCACCAGTTGCAATGTACACACAGAATATGCTTATTGTACAGTGAATTTATGGGCCCCCTGGTCCACATATGAAATGGAAAAGTATAAGTGTTTGTCATGTTTTGCAAAAGTTGGTATTTTCAAACTGATGAGCGAAGGCCTCTGGAGCCCCCCTACCTGAAATATACAATCCCAAAATTTTGGTTACAAGTAACTTATTCCACAGGGCATGTTTAAGATAATAGATGAGCTACAGAGCATGCTTCAGTCTATATCAGTTTGACTATTCTGTGTTGTGTTCAGGAATCAAGTAGAAGTCTCGAATGAATGAGAGCCAGTAATGAGTCTGAATTGCAATTAAGCGACTCTTGAAGGTGTGAAGTCACCAAAAGCTTCTCAGAGCAATTGTGGCGCCTTTATTGTAATCATGGATGATCGATTGCCTGATACTTGAGATTGAAAGTTTGACCTTTCAGTGCGTCCTGGGGACCCAGACACTGCTTTAAAAGTGCGTCCTTTGCTAAAACAATGCGTTTTTTGGTGATATGGACGGCGTCAACAGAAACCCTGGGTATGAATCGTGTATCGATCAAGTGTATCAATGATAAGTATCATATCGAATTTCGGCAACGATATAGAGCCCTAATCTAGATCATGCTCATCATTGTAGTCATTAGGCTAACTGTTTGCGTTTTTTGCCTTAAACTTTGAGCGTTCCACACACAGGTTCTTAGAGTGTTTCATTTGAGATTAGTCTTGGAAGGATGATTTCTGGTATTTTCTGTACAAGATGACATGATGTCTGATTGCGCTAAAATCTGAAACCTGTTTGAGAGTTTAATTGAGCCCAAGTTGCTATTTGGTAGGGGGTAAGGGAGTTGAGGTTGGCAGCGTATTGACATGTTTGTTAAGACCGGTCCGCAAAACATCAGAGTAAAGCTTTCTGTATTTGTGCATTGTTACTATGTGTTTAAAGCAAGAAATTATTGCTGAACAGGGCAATTTGCCACTTACAGTTTGTCTCGTCTCACATGCGAACTGATGTTTGGATTGACTGCTCAGAATCTACAGGTCTGACAATAACAATACATATACTCACAGATAGAATAGCCATTTTGCAATTTGTTTATCACATTTTCGCGATGTTTTGAAGACGTTTTTGTCCGATTTTTCACCAGTTTTGATAATGGCAGTCCATACACTATTTTGTTTACATTCTTCAACGATAACAATGGCTTAAATTGTCGTGACGTCACAAAAATGAACTGCAGCGCTGCTCACGACTTAAGTTCTACTAAGGTTAATTATTTGCATTGCTTTAAGTCCATGCTTTGCTTTTTCACAGACTATAGAATCAGTGCTAAATATGAGTTCGCATGCTAGATGAGACACACTGTAAATTGGTCAAGTTCAAGGATCAAGACTTCAGTTGTATGTACTTACTTCTACCTTTCTGATATACCTCCCTTGGCAGACATCCACTCACACCGAGTCCCCAAAGCAAAGACAACTGAAACAAGAGTATGTCCACATGTAATTCCGGACCTTATGGCATTTATATGCAAAAATTTAATGAAGGTCAATTCTTATTCGCTTCAAAAAGTTCTGGAGGCCAAAAATAACAAATGGAGGAGAATCATAGTTTTGCAAATATTGTTTTTTCTTCAATTAGGAGTCACAAAATGTCACCAGGTCCAACATATCCTCAAATTCATTCTTGGTCACAAGTACAACAGAACACAGCATATAATTGTAAATTTTGGCTTTTGCTGCTTGCGTGGATGGTGACGGTGGACCAATATAAAGACGTCTAGTAGTCGTCTACTGTACTCCAGTAGAGTTTTTTCAGTTAAGGACTAGACCATAGACCATGGACTTAAGACCACCTTAAGTGACTGTAACAGAGCTAATACCACCAAATCCAACCAAACCAGACGAATTGCTGAGGAACAATAGGGTTTAGAGAAACAGAGAACAACAAACAAACAATAGGATTGAATTTAAGTAAGTTTGAATAATTCTATGCTGTGAATGACAACAAACTTTCAGAAATGCATAATCTTGTTTGCAATATCTTGTCAATGTAGCTAACCAGTGGCAGATCCAGATAGGGTAGTCTAATGGGGGGGGGGGAGTGGAGGGGTGGAGGGGGATTTCACGGCCCACGTAGACGTCATTTTGGCATTTTACTGGCCTGAATTGCCCCATTTTTTTTTTCAAATTGTTATTTCTATCTCACTGGTCATTTTGCCCCTCTAGTTATTGAAACTTGCGCATTTCTGAGTGACAGAAGACGAAGGATACAATTGTTGTTCGATGTGTATAGGCTAAATTCAATTAAGGTGGTGACCAGTTAATTTCCAGGGGGGCAGGGTTGGAGTCAGGAAATTATTTATTTCATGGTAACGGCCGCAGTAATTATTATCTATTTCGATCACGGAAAGTCATCCAATATTCATTCAAAATCAAGCAACACTTTGTAACGAAAAAACTCAACCAGAAATTATTTATTTCAAGACTGCCTACGAAAGCTATGCAACAAGTTATTTTCAAAGGAACTCGAACCCCTCCCCCTTCCTTGGTATAAAATGGTGGCCCTCTTAGAGTAAATCCACCAAATAACAATTTTAAAAGTTGTGAAAAACACCACGGATGGAATTACATTGAGTTGAAGGCAGGGCTTTGGAGTCGGGTGATAAGTGAACCGACTCCGACTCCCGACTCCTTTGGCTTTCTGAAAAGCGACTCCGACTCCAACTCCTTGGGTTTCCTGAATTACGACTCCGACTCCGACTCCCGACTCCGCTTATCGGCATTATTGCACATAATTGCACATAAATATAACATGGTTAACAGAGAAGAAAAGGTCATTCTACAAAGTTTTAATAGGATTTTTTACATAAATACTTGCTTAGGAAGTTTTATGTAAAATTTGGGATTCATTTTGCCTTTTTGTCACTGTGTTTTTGTAAATCATATTAATTATTTTTATGAGTCAGGAGTCATTGCCTTAATTTTCGACTCCGACTCCGATTTCACCTGAAAGTCAAAGTTTGACTCCGACTCGGACTCCACACAAAAACCTCTGACTCCACGACTCCGACTCTGACTCCGACTCCAAAGCCCTGGTTGAAGGGCCCAGATGTACATTTATAATAAACTGCCTACACTAATTTGTTTGTGGCATACAAAATTGTTTCAAATAAAATAATTTGATATGCCTATTTCCCAGTAAATGTTATGCCAATATCAAATTGTGAAACAAAGCCGGTTCATATTTATAAAATTATTTTATGCATACAGAATAATTATACAATAACATTTTTTTGGAGGGCATTATGGGGTATTAATCAGTTATGGCCAGAGGGCAGAAATCATTAACTTAATGCACGAGCCGCCAGGCGAGGGCATTAAATGATTTCTGCCCGAGGGCCATAACTGATTAATACCCCATAATGACCGACAAATAAAATGTTATTATCATTATTATATACTTTTTACTTTCACAATTTCATAATGCACTTTGAATTTTGATTTACCTTACTCATGACGGCCGTCACGTTTTGCCTTCTGGCATCGTTATTTTTGAAGATAGAGCAAATCTAAGCTCATTTCTGTGATCTGTAGTGCGCTACAATGGTCTTAGGCTTTTGAATTTTCCAAATCGGACCGTTTTTCATGCCGAATTGTATTCCTCAAGTCAACAACGTCACCATGACGTCACGTCTGGTGACGTCACGAAGCGTAAAATACACCAGAGGGCACCACCTGGCCATGTGTTAATCAGATTATGGCCCCCATGTGTTAACCAGATTATGGCCCTCCATACATTATGGCATATGAAGGCCCTTAAAAATCCAGTTAACGGCCTACTTAATTCATGGCCAAGTATATAATAATTATATTTATTACATGAACACTATGCTAGAACGATGCTGATTGGCCAAAATCAGTCACATGACAACATCATAAAAACTCATATTGCATGGTTCGAGTGCAATATGTTTTTTTATTGAAAAAAAAAAACAAATTTCCAAAATATTTTTTTTTCCAAATTTTTTTAATTTTTTGACAAAAGAAAAAAAAATTCAGTTTTTTTTTTCGAAAATTTTTTTCAGAATGGAACGTTATATTGGAAGCATAATGGTCATGTAATAAAAAAAAATACAGCACTTATCATCGTGCAATATGAAAATTTATTTGCACTCGTAAATTCATATTAAACTCGGGCTGCGCCCTCGTTCAATATGAATTTACTCGTGCAAATAAATGTTCATATTGCACTCATATCATGCCTTATTTGTATAATATAATATATATAAAAGCTTAAGGCATCTCATTCAAAGCATCAAGTGCAACTTAATTGTTTGATATTTTCAGTTACTTGTTATAACTACTTAAGCCACGCATGGGCCACTAATCTGTATCAACAAATAATTGGTCCTCTAAGGTCTAAGTCTATGGTCCCTGGTCCTTAACTGAAAAAACTCTACTGGAGTTGTCAAAGTTGTAAATTTCTGAGGAACACTGTAGAATTTCAAATTTTGAGTCAGCTCAAATAATCGAGTAAGATGGTTACCCAATTTTTTTGAGCTAACGTAGCTTGTTGTTTTGAGTTATGATAATCTTTCCGTTGTCATAACTTCAAACAACAAGCTGAGTAAGCTCAACACGGTGTACTCACCAAGTGACCTAATTAAGGATTTTTTTGTTTACATTTTGCTAGTTCTCATATATATAGAGCAAACAACAAACTTTGCAATATAGCCAGTATGCTTATAGGCCTAGTACAAATAATACACATACAAATTTTGGAATCAATCAGTTAAGTTTTCTGGGAGATTAGGAATTTTAAATTATAGTGCATTTTTTAATAGAATAGCCAAATCTTTTGATTGTTGAATATCTAATGTTTGCAATTTCACATCAAGATGTCTAATACTTAATATAGTAAATCATAAAAGTCAATCCGAACAAATTCATGATTTTTTACAATAATTCAGCTTTATTCAGCCATCCTCAGGTATGAAATGACAATGTTATAGGAAATGGAGAGTTACATGAGAAAACAACAAACAACAGCATGAAAACTGTGGGAAACATAGACAATGAAAAAGTTACCTGAATAAAACAAACTCTTTTGAGGCTTTAAAGCCATGATTGACGGTGGGGGTTTGCCTTCTAATGGCCAGTGCTTCTTTAAACATAGGCTGCGTGGCAGCATACCCTCGGCTACTCAGCTATTCTCCAGGCAGTGGGATACATTGAGGCAGGACCCCACTGGGTTCTCTAATATCCTCATGAACATGAAATTCCAGTTGAAAAACTTTCATTGAATGGCGAAATATACCGTAAAAAGTTTCCTGTCCGCCATTTTGTATTGGTGGGAATCAAAATCCTAATGCAATCAGCTTCCGTGATGCCCCCCCCCCCGCGAAAAGAAAGAGGGGAAAAGTTAAAATATGGGCAAGGAGTCAGTAAGTTTGGCACAAGATCAAATGAATGGAAAATCAATGGTTAGTAAATAGCAAGACATTACTCTAGAGGTAGACCGAGGTCACAGTCTTCAGGTTGCTGTAGGCAACGAAGACTGAGGACATACCATTTGGTGAGCACTCTTGAAAATCATTGGAAGCAATCAGTGATAATAACAAGCAATCAAACATAAACACAAACAGAAAACTGCCATCTGCAAACAGAAAGCAACATAAGCGGTTATCTTGTTTTATCAGCAGTGTTGAGGTGTTTTCAACACAAAGAACAGTCAAGGTATTAAAAAAGTGGGAGGGAACATTTATTTCTGGATGTCACTTTTAAAATATCAGAATATGTGGCAGTTCTCATCACTTGTGAAAGATATGAAACACCTAAATTAAAGTAAAATGTTACTTGTGGTGTGGTTTCACAGACAATCATTCTATAACAAAATCTTTTAAAAAAAATCAATAAAGCAAATTTTTTTAAGATTTTGACAAAAAACTCCTGTAGGGGCAGGCCAGCATTGACATTAAAATTTTATAAATTTTCATGATCATTAATTGTGGTTGGGTCAAATATCATTTTTTTCCATCCCATTGAGCAAGTAAAAAAGTAAACTTTCCTGAATGATAAAAACATTTTGTGAAAAGAACAGAAAAGTTATGAAAATTAAGGATCACAGGATCTTGAAAATTTTGTGACTTGCATTTTCAACAATGCCGCGATAATTTAATTAACACATTCAAGAGCTTTGCTCTCAGAAATCTGCAAATTTTCAAGAATATACCTGATGGCACCTTCTAAGAGTAAACAAAATTTCATCGTGATACTTCGAGTGAAAGTACCATTTTTTAGCCATTTTGCAATGTAGCATTTTTAATAGCGCTCAGTATATCTATATATATTTATCTATCTATCTATCTTTCTATCTATCTATCTTGGCCTCTATCTATTTACCAGTATTTATAGGCTATCTATTGACTTTTTCATCAAACTGAGTGTACCAAGATGCCTGTAAACTTTATTCAAATGCGATCTGCATTTGTCAAACTTGGTCTGAGTCAATCACTGTCCACCAAAGTGTGTTTGGAACTAACCAATCAGATCATACATGAAATGCTTGACTGAGTATGATTGACTGCTGAATGTAATAGTCTGATGCTGTTATTTGGAAAACGATAGACACACAAACTGAAATAGCTAATTATGAACAACAAAATGATTAACAGCTATCAGTCTTGCAAAGCCCCCCTCTCTTCAGCCTGAAACTCCATTGATGTTTTGGTCAAAATTGTTGAAAATCGACCGATTTTGACACTTTAAAGTACAGGAAAGTTCTGAAAATCGCACACAATACATTTTAAATAATTTCCTATCCACTCATATCTTTAATTTTGATCAGAATAGGCCCAAAATAGCTGCGACACGATCCTATGCAAGTGTACCTTCCTGGACGGATTTACCATCCTTGACTCTATAGTTCTCAAGCAATGTTTTGTCTCCCATCCTTCTCAGCTACACTGAGAAGGTGGGTCTTCCTATCTACTCTAGAGGGTGGTATAATTTGGTATAATCTGGATAAAGAAATTCAGGCAAGTATGCCTAATGGTGGCCTGTGGCCAAATCTGTGCTTTTCATGACAGAACAATTTGAGAAATAAAATATTAAAAAATTATTTCAAGAAGATGATTGGCTTCGGTGACTATATTAAGAATAATATTTCCCGGCATGGATTACCCACAGTAATTTGTCCCCTCTTCCACTATCATTTTAGAAAGTTGGTTTTTTATCAAACTTATTTTTGTCTGAATGTAATATACAGTGATGAGAGACAGGATAGATAGATAGATAGATAGATAGATAGATTGATAGATTGATAGATTGATAGATTGATAAAATTGATTGATTTTTGATTTTTTGATCAATCCAATTATCAGTTATGCCATTAAAATGTTTCATAATTATCAGTTATGCCATTAAAATGTTTCATAATTTCTGCAGAAAAGATCGAATGATAATTTCATGAAACTGCATAGGCCTACAACTGAAACTATATAATAATCATATAGGCACAGTTTAAGTTGTTAGAATTTACAAATTGACTGAAAAACGTTACCTATCTTAGTGTCATCTGATAATATTGTCTAATATGGAATAACTCAATATATTTTCATGAATGTTAAGTGCGATTCTAGCACTGGCCATTATTGTCTTAAAAGCACTCCAAACACAAGCCATGCATTGTCTATTGTGAGCAATGGGTGCGTCAACCAATCTCTAAATGCCAATCTCCAAATAGTCAAAAAGGCTTGATTTAGATATTGGCAAAGAAATATCCATGCCCATCTCTGCAATTATCGCTCATTAATGTCTTTTCGGGCCACTTAGAACATTCACAAATAGTTAATTGAATCTATGCCCAATCCTGCAATTATCGCCCATCAAGTTTTTTCTGATATACGGGACGCGGCTGCGGGATGCGGGATCGCGGGATTCTCATATGTTTTTCAAAATTAGGCCCTAGGAATGCCCATCCGGCTTTTATTTTATTTGAAGCACTTCTAGTAATGATAGGATCGTAATTTTTTCACTGTTAGATTTGTCTTGGAGAGATGTGTTCAATTGGCTTGGTTGTATATATATATTATATTCGTAGCTTTATAAGAAAATTCCATGAAAATATGATATAGATATTTATCTACCTATCTATCTCTATCTATGATATTGAATGGGCCAATCCATAGGCCTATACTTCCATTTTTTTTTTTTTTTGGTGAATAGGCCTACATGTTAACCTACAAGGCATGTTAACAATTTAGTGTCTGTAAAAATTAAAATAAGAATATTGTAGGGCAGTCTGCATGACCAGGGAGGATTTTCTATTTTTTGGAGGACTTCTGATATTGATGGAGCAGAGACTTATTTGTCTTGGATAGATCTTTTCAGTAGGCTGGGATGTATCTTCGTAACAATATTGGAACCTTTTTTGTCCAAAGGCCTGTAGTAATATAGTTGATTTTTTTTTCATTCATAGGCCTACATGCTTTTAATTTAGTGTCTGTAAAATAGGCCTATTTTAGGCCATCTACATGACCAGGGAGAGTAGAAAATTGTCAGATGAAGTAATAAAATACTTGAATTAAACTTGAAAATTTTGCTTTCATAAAAAAGGGTAATTTGCCAGTCAGTATAACAGACTGATGTTTCTGTTTTCCTCTCAATCCACCACTTCTAACCCATGTGGAGCTGTCCGTTAGGTATTTAGATTGCCATTTGATGATTTAAAATCACATTAATAATTTATTTTTTTTAAAGTTTAGGACCCAAACTAAAAATTCTCGGAAATTTTCTAGGCAAGCTACTGAGATAAACTTGATGTTAAAAAATAGCTAATTTCAAGCCGCATTTAATGGTGAAAAAATGAAGTCTGTATCTTTACTAGAAGTCGCGCAAATCTTAAAACACTGAATCCCGCATTTGCGGGATTTCCGCGGCCGTGCCCCGCATTTTAATATCGGAAGTGGGCGATAACTACAGGAATGGGCACAATTATATTTGTTAATGTTCTAAGTGGCCCGAAAAGATATTTAGAGATGGGCAAATTATGCCAATAGTTAGAATAGTGTGCCAATAGTTAGAATAGCATATTGCTCCTTTAGGCAAAGTGTGCCAATAGGAACAATAGGTTGCCAATGGTTAGAATAGCAAATTGCTTCTTTGGGCAAAGTTGAAGGATTTTGCCCAAAGGGGAAATAATTTGCCAATAGGAGAAATAATCATGCCCGATTTTAAAATCGGGCACGATTTAGAGATTGGCTGCAGCAATGGGGCATTGCAATAAGGGTAGCTATTGTTTGAACAATAAATTAGACATCTATCAGTTCAATAAAGTTCTGTCTGTAAACCTTAATCAGTTTCATTGACTTCAGTTCTACATCATCTTGATCCTGAGTACATTTTTATTTAGAATTTAGCCAAGTAAATTATTTGATGTTGTAACAATTTCAGTTAAATTACAACATTTTTACAAATTACCCTTGCAGACATTCCTCTTAAAGGGGCTTCATTAGTCTCCCTCCTCAGCTGCTTAACACCCATGTCCCACACCAATTGGCTATTGTCTGCTGTACCCCAGGTATTTTAATCACCTTGTGCAATGTTATGTAACCTAGCAAAAGAATGGAGGGTGGCATACTTCACACATCTCAGAAGTGTGCCACTGTGATGGGAGGGGGGGGGGGTCCAATGAAACATCTCTGAAAATGATTTTTGTGCATTTTGTAAAAAGAATAATTTGAGAAAAAAAGAAGAATTCCAGTTGGTGATTGGATTTGGTGATATATTCATGTATAGGAATCTTGAATCATTGTAAAGCTTTAAAATTGTACTGAATTAAAATTGGTTTGATAATGATATTGTAAATCAAGATTTTATTTAAGAAAGAAGACTTAATGTTTTCACCAGAAATTAAGGTTTTTATTGTTTTGTGTGCCAACTTGGGACAAATCCATGTCTATCTATCTATCTATCTATCTATCTATCTATCTATCTATCTATCTATCTATCTATCTATCTATCTATCTATCTATCTATCTATATTACTGTCTATCTATATTACTGTCTATCTATATTTCTGTCTATCTATCTATCTATCTAACTACCTACTATCTAGCTAGCTAGCTACCTATCTCTCTTTATTTCTTTATTTCTTTCCTTTTATCAACTTATAGATCGATCTTTCTTCTATCTTTTTTCCCAGTTACCTAACAGGTCATCTAGATAAAGCATGCATGAGCTATTCACAATATTCAGTCACACAAACTCTTCATTTATAGCTGATATTTTTTCATACAGCACTGTTTTTTTCAATGAAACCTTGAGTAAGAGTACCAATAAATAACTTGTCACAAAGAGATGTTTATGAGATGGTCAAGATCCCTGATCTTTATCATAGCTATATAAAATTATGCAAACTTGTGAGCTGGCACTAGTGAATTACTTTAATGTCTCAAAGAATTATTGTGCCTGTTGCATCTAAACTATCATTCATGGCTTCTACTTTGCTGTTTTTCATTATTAGAATTGAAAATTTTAACTAAATTAACAAATTACAACATCAGTTTCCTTATGTACACTTTAAGAAAATTTATTGAAAAGTTGCATTTTTGAGGGGAAATTGGAGATGTTATGTAACACCCAGACTCAGACAGAAGCCACTGCAATTGTGGGAGGAGCATTGCATAATCTGATGTCATAAAGAGAAGTGTTGCTTGGATATTTATTCAGAAGGCCCAGCTTTGTGAATCAAATTGGAAAATTTTATATTAAAAATATAAAAAGTTAAGTGGAATCAATGCAGTTTGAACAGATTTCTAAGAAACAAGAAAACAAAATTTTGTTTGAAGGTTGAACAGAATGTGTTGTGTAACTGATTGCAACCACCCTCTTGACTTAAGTCATAGGAGAGGATCAACAGGGCAGACAATATTTCTTGTCAATATTTTTAAACAAGCAAATGCATGTGTCTTAATATGCTTACTGCTGTCCAGGTCCAAATTAATATTAACAATCGATAATATTTGATGAAGAGTGGTAAAAAAAGTAAATATTCTTTCATAGTATGTTAACTATAATATGCTGTAAATGTTAATAATCCAACCATTGTCATCTTGGAGTGTTAGACAGAGATGTCGGAAAATTAGCATAAATCCATTTTGTTTCTAGTTTTTTGCTTTTCCTACAGAATTTATAGAATCAACATTCCAACTGAGTTGAGATGTTTAAAAAGCTTTAATTTAGACACCTAAGAGGAAAATTTCACAGATGTAAACGCAAAATTGACGTAATCACAAAGTTTTGAAAAAACAGTAATTTTACACATTTTTGTGAATTTTTGTCAGCCCCTTTTTTCTCAGAGCATTTAGACCCCACAAAGCCATATCTTGGTATTTAATGCACACTATCTGCAAATTTCAGTGACAAAAGTATAGCAGGTTTTGAGTTCTACTCCGGAAATAGAAAAAATTATATTTTTACATTTTTCAATAATTGTGAGAAAAGTTATAATGTCATGTGGATTAGATTCCAAAAGGGACAAGTAGGGTACAAGATACAATAATTTACAAAAAATGAAAACTATACATGCGATAGTTTTAGCACAATGCCCAATACACAAAAAAATATTTTTTCACATTTTTCAATAATTGTGCGAAAACTATTTATGCCATGTGGATTAGACCCCCAAAAGACACCCCTAGGATAAAAGATACAATAATGTACCATAAATGAAAAATGTACATGTCATAGTTTTGGAGTACTGCCCAATACACAAGTGGGACGCCCGTTATCCGGACGCCCGCCCGTCCGCCCGCCCGCCCGCCCGCCCGCCCGCCGGACGGACAAATTTTCCCAAAGTAACTACAATACCCGTCGGCAATGTATACATTGCCGAGGGTAAAAAGCAATAGAGACCAATGTCTGGCAGAGTCAATTATTGTTGTATCGGCAAAAATTACACTGTATAGACTAACAGGTGAGCCTCCCTGATCATCTCAATAATGAGCAACCTGTTAGTCTATACAGTGTAATTTTTGTGATAAACTGTTGGTTGTTTCCCCTTGCAGATAAGGACACGGATGACATAAAGGAGGAGATTGACCAGATGAGAAGCAAGATCAAAGAGATGAAGGCCGAGTTCAACTGGGAGAGCGAGAGGTTGTCCAAACTTTGTTATGACAACGAGAATGTCAAGTACCTCAGCCCTCTTCATCGCTACAATGAGTTAAAAAGAATTTGCAAAGATTTTGTCAAATGAAAACTTGTAACTGATCAAAAAGGTTATGCTGCCAAAACCCTAAAGGAGTAATAGTGTATATTTATGTGTAGTTTATATTTATAAGATGAGTACATTTATAAGTGGTGCTATAAGGTGTGTTGATCTACTTCAGTGAAAGATGATTCAAAACCTATTGACTGGCCTATACCTGGATATCGTGATATGAATATAACTACAAAGTGGCCTATATATATATATATAATACTCTATTCTGTCAAACATATGGGAAAGTTTGCACATAACCAATATGTTATTGATGAATGGAGCAACTCAGCCAAAACAGTAAATGCATGCATAAATCTTAGCAAACGAAAACTGGAGACCCGTAGGTCTGAAAGAACTGGTTAAGTCTCAATAATAATTGGGAGAAAGATAGTGGAAGTGTTGAGGGGAAATTATTTTATATGTGTATGTTTATTTAATGTTGTCATGCATTCAGTTATTTGTAATAATATACAATAATAAAAATATTCCGATGAATGTTGAAATGTTTGGCAAGGTGAAATCTTATTTATATTGCACTAAATTTTGTATTGTGATTGTGATTGTGAATTGTCCTGTCAACAGTGTATAGTAAATAAAGCCAATATTGGCCATGAAGGCAATGATGTTGGCGTATGGTCTGTTTCACCAGTGGCCTGTACATTTGCTCTTTTGTATATATATATGCATTATGCTTTACAATCTTCACACAATCTTATCCAAAAGACCAATAGCATAGATATATATTTTTTCTTCTCAGAGTTCAAGGTCCACAGATGATACTGAATGCAATCTGCGGTGTCATGGTAGGCCTATTTCTATCAATGTGGCCTCCTGAATAGGCCTCCAAGTGAATATCCCATGAATAGTCTCCGACATCTTCTCACAAAATGTGAACATCAATCTTCCAGTGTCATTTCCAATCTGAAAAAATTAACAACTAAAAAACCCAAATTTACCCAGATTTTAATTAATTATATTTCCTACATGAGACTCCCTTTATTGTCACATATGTTGCCTTCTAGATACACACATTACACGTTTGGAACAGGGTGGTTTTCACATGGTGATTGCAATAATTCTCCAGATATGTTGAGGGCATTCACAGAGTAAATGGTCAATCACCTGGCGTCCAATGGAGAGTGTTGAAGTGCATATGTCAGAGTTTGACACTTGAAGACTTTTTGACCTTCTCTCTGGCCCCTCCTATGCTTTCTCTGTCCAAATACAAATAAAAACCAACCCAACGTTCACTTTCACTTCAAGATCTCTTTCATTGACTATTTTCTCAGTAAATAAAAAACCCAGAACACACATTAGTGCAATACTTCATAAAACTTCATGACCCTCGTGGTGTTTGTGGAGCTAAAAATAGCAAAAAGATAGTTGTCCTTGGGGAATCAATCATGTCACATTTTCTTATTCAAATGATATCTGAGAAATATTCTGAGCAGTGATAACAAATAAGAAGCAAACGTGAGAATTATTGGTAGTGGTGTTTCACATAACAGTTCGGCAAAAGTCAAAATACAGCAGCGCTGCTTCATAAGGCATCCCCCGATGCCATTTTCGGCAACCGTTGCCTCATATGGCATCAGGGGAGATGCCAAATTCGGCATCTTGACACTTTAAGCCATTCTCGGCAGGTGGCACCACCTATCGGCGATTATGCACTTGCTGCCCCCTTGAGTTAATACATATTTCTTTCAATCTGTCCAAGGAAAACGAAAGTCTGCCCAAGCTTTCTTGACTTATATGCCGTTTTTAAGAGCTACTTTGATTTTTGTTGTCTCACCACTATGTGTTTTAGAATGGAATCATATCACTGGTCATGTAGAATTAAATTATACGGAAATAATCATACATGTAATACCAGTAGGCCTGATTATAAGGGGTTAAACTAGTATCCTACTATAAACAGGCTTCCCATACACAAAATCGTGAGTGCATTTTTTTCTCATCCCCAAGAAGGTCATAGGCTGGATTATGATTAGCAGTGAGAAGTGTAGTTTTAAATGCTAGACAAACCAGAATTGCTTTGTGGTATTTTAGTGTTTTCACTCTTTGAACTCCGTTAATTGAAATTCACAATAAGGCCTATTCCATGGTCCAACAATTAGTATTCTTTGTCTAAAACAAACAGCAATGCTGAGTCATTGCTGACTCTTTTATAGAGGAGGGATTCCACTCAAACCCATGCAATACTGAATCACAGTGAATAATTTGGCTATTCTGGCGACTTTTTACTGGAAGTGAACTTCTAAATTGGTGCTCAAAATTGAGAGAAGCAGCGAATATTCTTGGTATATTTTCATTTTAACCCACCCCCCCCCCCCCTCCGTCTGACTTTTCTGGATCCTCCCCTGGATAATTAAAATGCTTTAAGGAAACACGAGTGATTACTTTTTATTGCTCGAGAATGAGAACATCAGGGGTGTCACTGCAGCTCATTGAAATTAGTGTTTGCTGTCACCAGAGAAGGTGTGACATCTGCCATGAAAAATAAAAATCTGCCGTGACAGAGACCCGCAAATTTTGAAGGAGATCCACTTTTTAAAAATTAAAACCATATTGGGTCCCAGTGACATAATTTTTGGGCATCAAAAAAGAAACTGTGATCGGATACGCTCTAAAACGTGAAACAACAACTCCCAAATTCATCATTTGAATGGCAGCCAGCCATAGCCAGCCGCAGTCAGTCACAAATTTGGTCAGCTTATTTTTTTATTGATTTATTAAAGTAGGGACACATTAGTCTTCCAGAAACCATTCCAAGATTGATTGTAAAACTTGAGAGTCTCCCCATGTCTCCTGTCTTCTTGCCTCTTTCCCAGCTCTTCCAAAATAGTTTTGTTTTCTCTCTCCTCTGCTACTTCTGTGTTTATTGCTTTCTCCATTCTGCCCCCCCCCCCCCCCTCTGCAATCTGCATGCCTCCTCCCCGTCTGCCTTCTCCTTTTTTTTTGCGCCACTTACATTTCTGATTCCACATCCCTGACTTCGTCCATTTTTTCTCCTCCCTAGTTCTTGCCAGCAAATATTGAATTCTGCTTTCCAAATTTACTTCATTCATAACTTTAGCCTCTCCCTTTTCTCCCCCCCTTAGCTCTTGCCTCTCTTCTTCTGGACTTCCCTGTAAATTTTGTCTTTTTTGCAAGCTTAGGGTAAGTTTCTTTGAGTCTGACACTTAGAGAGGGTAACCTTGATTCGGACACTTTTATTTGGATTGAACTGGGTAATTGAGAGCTTCTACACTAGTATATTAGGTACCAATGTGTAGCCCAAGACTTCTTCTATCTATTCAAGAAATATCAGCTTGATACGAATCTCTTAAGTGTCTTTTCATGATCATAAGAGGGGGAAACCCTGTTTTCTCTCAATTTTGTGTCCAAAAGTAGGGAATGTTTGTCGCAATTTGTCTTGTTTAAGGTATCTTTTGCTGGCGTTCGGTATTGACCTGACTTCATTGTCTGTGTCATTCAATTAGAAGCGAGCTTAAGCTATTTTATGCTCTGCTATGGGCGTTTTTACTTGAAGGGAAGGATCTAAAGAAACTGGCTCTTTAATGTAATAGTAATGTTTTTACAACACAGCTGTCCGACTAAAAGATATCCTATTTTATTTCTTATATCAGAATTTTAACCCCTAATTTACTTCTTGTGTTTTGCAAGTTGTCAATTTTCAGTTAGATTTAGTAAAAACGTTTAATTTGAGGCCTTGGTTGACAATAAATAAGGGTAATTCCGTGTCATTTCATCAAATTTCAGAAAAGTTTCCCACTCGACCAACTCAGAATGCATCCAACATTTACCAGGAAGAAGGTTTCTTGCCTAAAAGCACAAATCCCAAGTAATACAGTGATATCTTTAACAGTTTCTCTGAAAAAAATTCATGAAAAATTAGAGATTTTTCCTGAAATTTTCTAAGTCCAGAAATTTGAAGGCGTGTAACTCAATCAGTGTAAAACCTAGAGACTTGTAATTACGCAACATGTTTTTAATGTAGCCCAGGTGTAATAATGCATTATTTCAGCCACCTCAATGAATTTGCCTCTATTTCACAGGTTGTCAAAAAAATCTGAAAATTGCAGTTTATTCACATTTTTGTCCTCAAATTTCTCGGTCGATATAACAAGTGGAGATTTAATATCATGGTTGAAGAATCTTTGCTATGACTTCTAAACATGTGTGCAGTATCAAGCTAACAACACAAATATTCTTGGAGATGTATGGTCTGAAAACTGAAAAATGTGTAAAATTGGTCAACTTTTGACCAAATTTTACAAGGTATAGTAGCCTATATTTAAAAAATGACTACACCGACTTAAAGAACAACATCACATAATATGTTCACAGAAAAAATTTAAACTTGGTATCTTTTAGCTTTATATCTACTTAGATTTTTTTAAATTTGTTGTTTGTGTATTAAACGGGCATTATCCGAAGTTTTTAAAAAATTTACAAATAAATCTGCTTAGTGAGTAATTTTTTTAATGTATTCTGCTATAATTTTAAAGTTGTCTTTATGCATTGTTGTGGTTTGAATTCATTTTTCATGTTTCAGCCTAATTGGTTTATTGTTGTCTAAGTCCATAATGCACTTTCATCCAAATTCTGCCATTGAGGTTCTGGTGGGGCCCAGCATTATCATGGCATATTTGGTACCCAGCACAAACCATTTTATTTTCCCTTTGCCAGACCATGTGGATTCAGCAATTTTACAAGAACATCATCCTCAGCTTTGATGCATTCTCGTAATTAAGAAAACCCATAATAATTATAAATAATAATAATAATTGGAGATGTCTAATCAATTTATTAACTAACCTACTCTACACAAAGCAAAACAATGGGGATTGTTGCCGAAGATGAGGTTCATTTGATAATGCCAAAAACAAATCAAGATGTTTTTGTAATGCGCATCTATGTCTTTGACAACATAACAAATTTTATTTCAGGTAGCTGCAAATTTATTTTCAATGTAAGAATAGCATGTCAATATGTCATGGATAACTTGCAGTGCAATAGTGTGTATAAAAAAGAGCACAAGAATATTTTTGTATGGCGAAAATGTATCAATATGACAAATTTGTAAACTTGAAACAAGAAAGTTTTGAAATTTTGTGTAACAAAAGCGCCAACAGATACCAACTAGAAATTTTTTCTGTGAACACATGTGATGTTGTTCTATAGGTCGGTGTATTCTTTTATTAAATATAGGCTACTATACCTTGTAAAATTTGGTCAGAAGTTGACCAATTTTACACATTTTCAGATTTTCAGACCACATTTCTCCAATAATATTTTTGTGGTTAGCTTGATACTGCACACACGTTTAGAAGTCATAGCAAAGATTCTTCAACCATGATATTAAATCTCCACTTGTTATATGGACCGAGAAATTTCAGGACAAAAATGTGAATAAACTGCAATTTTCAGATTTTTTCGACAACCTGTGAAATAGAGGCAAATTCATTGAGGCGGCTGAAACAATGCATTATTACACCTGGGCTACATTAAAAACATGTTGCGTAATTGCAAGTCTCTAGGTTTTACACTGATTGAGTTACATGCCTTCAAATTTCTGGACTTAAAAAATTTCAGGAAAAATCTCGAATTTTTCATGAATTTTTTTCAGAGAAACTATTAAAGATATCACTGTATTACTTGGGATTTGTGTTTTTAGGCAAGAAACCTTCATCCTGGTAAATTTTGGATGCATTCTGAGTTGGTCGAGTGAGAGCCATTTGTTGAATTGACACGGACTTACCCCTAACTCATAGGCCAAGCAAGATATCACATTTTTTTAATGAACATAATATACGTGTCCGACTCAAGGAACCATACCCCACTCAATATCTACATTCTCCCCTCATCCCATGCTTCAAAGGAACTCATGCATGAGTAGAATTCCGAATATGTGCAGCAGGGTCACCTGGGCCTATGTTGGACGGCTGTTTCAATCATCCTTCGCCTCATTGCCGTGTCCTCCTCCTGTCCTAATTAGCCTACCAAGTGCATAAATATAGGACGTAAAGCCTCAAACAAGAGTTAAAAGTTACTATCCATCTGAATATGAGCATAAAATGACTGAATTTCCACATGTGTAGAACCAGGGGGGGGGGGGGTGGGCACGAATCTGACAGCTTTGTAAATTGGCATTTAATTCAGTGAAGATCTGAAATATTTGGACAGACAGCGACAGCCCCATTGTTCCAAATTTATAGATCACCTGTCCTATGCCTATGAGAATTTAACAGACTTTAACAAAATTACAGAATTCCTGCAGAACTGCAGAAATAAATTAGGCCTAGTATGCACCACTCTAAACAATAGGGTAAAATTTGATCTGGGCCTATCATCCTAGGACAATTAAGCTAATAGTTTCTTGTGTGAAGCAGCGCAAATCCCTGTAATAGGACCTATACTGCACATGTCCTTGAGTCAGCGTGTCAGACCACATATGAGCCCCCCTCAAATATATTACACCAAGTTCTTCATACATTTCCAGACTTGCCTGACAGTAATAACAAAAGCAAATGTTTATCAGTTTTGGTGATATTTCGTTGTTTAATGGCCGAAAAAGTCACAACATGCCAACAGTTGCCTTAAACAGCATCGGGGATGCCTTAAACAGCATCGGGATGCCTTAAACAGCAGCGGGGATGCCTTAAACAGCAGCGTTGCCGTATTTTGACGTTTGCCGAACTGATAAAGACACCAGGGGGCACTCAGGACAAACAACTGATCAGATCACTGAACTGATGTCACAAGAGAACTTTGCCATTCCAAAAGGACATCAAAATTGTTTGGAACATGTGTATGGAAATTGTGTGGAATTCAGGGTGAAGAAATCATTTCTATCATCTGAATCTTGATCAAAAGCTCACCCTGCTTGACTAAATTGCTGGAAATTAGGCCACACATAATTGATTCTTATTTTTGCGGACCCGCCGACACAATAGATTTGCTGCCGATGGAAAAAAAAATTGAACCGACCCTAGAAAAAGTGCCTTGGGAGGATCCGAGAAGCTAAAGATCAATTATGTGTGGCCTTAGTTCCCAAGTTATGCTCTTCACAAGTTTATTTTTTCATTTCATAAACTCCATGAGATGCGTCAGTGCCACAATCAATTGCACAGTATAATTTTCGTATTATATATTAAATATTTGGAACTGAGTCGAATCATGTATTTATTTTCAGTTCTGCAGCGATTCTAGCTCCAAACTTGTTATGAATAAGAGGTAATCTATCAACGAGTATTTCCATTTATATCTTGCAGATATTATTTTCATTGCAAAAATCTCACTGTGCATTTGGAGGCCACAAAATTAGAAGTGCATGTCCCTGCGGATGATGACGCAGATTGCAGCTAAAGCAGCAGAAGCAGATATGCATCAGATTTAGATTTGGACTCATATGAATTCATCTGAATTCACATATTGCTGATGGAATAGCACATAATTCGCAATATGAAGCAGCCAACCATTATAAGTCATGCCAGATGTTACAGCAAACAACGTAGAGGTGAAAGAAAATGCAATCAATATGCAAACTGGGAAATATATAGGCTTACCAGAAGCTGTGAAATACCGAATTGTTAATTCAGCTATATATAGTAGAAATGGATTTGCAAAAGGCCCCAGCAAAGTTAATTCAGCTTTTCTCCAAATAGATCATGGACCTAAACATTCATTTAAACAAGCATTACACGACAATATTATGCTGCAATCTTCTAAATGAGTTCAGGTTATGTAAACTGATGCGATATTTTGCAGTTGGTCTTAAAATGAAGTACAATATGAAAATATGGTTAGGCAATGATTTGAGCAGTTATATTATTTTTCAAAATGTTCATATCAATACCATATAAAGTGCAAAATCAGTGCAGGATGGGCAATCCCGATCAGTTTTATAGAGAGCTCTATACCTGAATCAATCACATCGATATGTCAGACATATATGGGCCTATTTCTACTCAAAATTTGTTTCCAGGGCTCAAGAAAAGTTTAAAAAAGGAAAAGCAAAAAAAAGGCTTTCAAGTGGAAATGTTCTACTGAGTATACAAAGCCTTAACATGTTTTTGCCTTTATAATGCAGTGTGGATTCACGTGAAGATATCTGTCAGCTTACACTCACAGAAAAAAAAAAGATCATTATCTGGAGCAGCCAAGCATTGCAAACATTCTCAGTACTCTCTGTGGTTAATTGGGCCATTAAATTGTTACCTGGAAGGGGCAGAAATGTGAACAAGAAAAAACGGTTACAATGCAGGTCCACAAAGAGAGTATAATAATTATGCTATTGGCCTAATCACATACAGGTCTATTGGCCTGATCACTTTATAAATAGGATCAAAGCACTGGATCCTAAAACTATCATAATAGGACCTTTCTTATTTCGTGATGAGATAACAAAAATGTGTCTTAATTTGCCAGCCTCAAACATTAGTTAATTTCATTGCAACATTAATTTAATCAATTGCTGGGGTTTCAGTCTTTTAAACAACCATTTAAATTCAGAAATATTTTGATTTTGATAAAGCTCAAGTAATTGACAGCATTAGCCTATGGCAATTAACTTATGTTTGAAACAAACAATTATTGTATTAATTTCCATGGAGGCAACTGAACCGAAGAAATTCAAGAATCCTTGTATGTAAATAAACAATGATTCCGTTTCAAGAGAGCAGAGCTTGAGTTGCCAATATGTGAATTTGCAGGGACACAGTTTGATTGATAATGCACTGCCTGGAAGACAGAGCCAGGGCACCGAAATACAAGCCTGTAATCAAGCCTGTAATATGACATCAAGTGCAAATTGTAAGTTGTACTTGAAATGAGTAAAACGAGGTACTCGTGATAGTAGTTTTAGTAGTAAAATAGAATTCCTCACATTCTTGACATATTTACCCCCCAGGTGACCTTGCCTGACACACTCCCTTCCCCAGCAGGTAAAACCTCTACCCCGGTCTACCTGGGGGCACAATTCTCACGGTGCCTGGTCCAAGAATAACCACTGTTTTATCCCAAACACTATTGGTCAACAATGAATGAATTGCTTTCACAATCTAAGCCATGGCATTAGAGAGTATAGTCTAGACATAATCCTAAGTTGGTTAGAAAATTATATAAGCCTTCTTTTAAACCAAATACTCTCAGTTAATTAACTGCATGGGAACATTTTTACTCAATATATATAATGTTCTTCCTCATTATTGTGACTTTCCTTAGAAAAATATTTTGCCCATATATCATAACATGCAAATTAAAACTAACATTATTTTTGAGCCAGAAAATTAATCTTTGATGGGCTAAACTCAGTGAATGACTCTCCTACTTTCGGAACCTTATTGAGGAAATGTTGAAACAGGTTCTTGTGAAAATGATCTGTCTATAGGCCAAACCTAAAAATTATATACTTGATAACAAATAAAGCATTTGCATTGCATGTTTAAATGCATAACTGAATCAGCAATGACAATTTTTGCTAACATATTGAAACCATTTTATTCACTTCAGAGAACATTATTCTTCAAATCAATTGCATAAGCGCACATCATGCAACATTGATGGAGTGCAGTATGTTGATCAAAGCATTGCTATGGCAACTGCACGCCATGTTACAAATGTTTACTAAAATTGACAAAATGAAATAAGTGAAGTAATGGCTGGAAATGCAGTATTGGTCCAAATATTGAGAGCAGTCGTATAGCAACAGAGTCAAGGACCAATCAAATGAAAATCCATAAATTGGAACTGGATTTAGATCCGTGGAAAGAAATCGCCCTTTCTATTATCCTGCGTATTGATTAGTCCCATAGAATGTCTAACCATGATTGCAGGTCAGCAAAAAAAACTTGATGCAATGTCATAATCACTTTCTTATAGAATGTTATTGTCAATTCATGGTTTGTAATATTTCGTGATCAGATTAAGGAAGTTATAACACAATGTCCATTTGGGATAATAATTTTTCCTTCCTCATTGGGAACTGTTCAGGTCTTTTGGACAATCATAGTCCATGTAGCAATCTGTAGCATGGAGCGGACAAAATCCAAGAGTAAAATCATGTATTTCCAACTTTGACATTTCCAGTGGTTTGAGCAAAGTTCTGTACTTCAGCAAGTGTCCTTTCACTCATAGTCATCTGGAGACCAGCCTTTAAATCCTTTGGTTCTTGTACAACATATATAAGATTTATCATTCCCTGCTCATCTCCTGTGCAGGGGCAGCATCCGTGCCCCCCTGCTTGTCCTTCTTCGTGGCCCTCTCCACCCTGTCTCCGGCCCTGTTGACAGCATCGGGAAGGGCCCAGCCTATCTCCCTGGCATCCTGGACCATGGCACAACAGGGCAACACAGTGTGGCTCAATACATCCATCAGCATGGTGCCCTTGATGTTCTTCTCTTGTCTCAGCCGCCATCTGATGACAGGAGAGAAGTTGAGACCCAGACAAGCCAGCAGTCCATGCAGCATACAGTCCTCACCAATGCCCTCTGCATTCTTGCCTATTGTATAGCATGGTGCAAAGAATGTGAGTACGCACAATTTTGCATCTCCAAAACATCCCAGTAGTCCAAATTTAAAATCATTCTCTGCCATTTTTGTACAATCCCCTCCACCTGTGAGTGCACTCTGCCAAGCAATGGCAGGCCAAGCTGCTTATAAATATACTGGCCACGCTTGACTGCAGCCCTGCCTCTGTGTGCCAGTGCGTTGTTTGGACTGCGAACGGGAGAGGGCAACTGGGCACCAGAAGTGATCATCGCTGATCAATTGTCCGCAATTGATTACATTCCACAATAGTTCATCTCAGTTGAAGACCTGTTTAATAAATCCATATTTAATGCAATTTGGCCCCCGTTGGACCTAGGTTGGATGATTACAGTAAATTACGATCAATAGGAGGCAGGTGTTGATGTTTGGACCATGGGTGTTGTGACTGGTGGCCATGGCCATGCACAGCTCTCCTCATAATTTCTCCTCATAATTTCTCCTCATAATTTCTCCTCATAATTTCTCCTCATAATTTCTCCTCATAATTTCTCCTCATAATTTCTCCTCATGATCTCAGCCGGTTTTTGCACTGAGCACTGTGAGCAGGTTAAATGCTTGTTATGGTCGGCTGGTTAAATTAGATGGTTGGTGAGCCGTGTAATTGAAGAACCAATTAGTCTGGTATACAGGACTTTGATCAGTCAAGAGCACCCCTTTTGTGCCTGTTTGCTTATTTGAACAATGTCAAGGGTATAGAAGGGTATTGAACATAATAAACAGTCTGTGACATGGCTAACATAAAGGTCTGACATAATTTGTCTCTTTTGGTGAGATTCTTACTTTCTCTTTGTCATTTGGGAGAGAGTTCGCTCAGTGGTAGGTGCTGGGTTGCCAATCGCCAGGTGCAGGGTCCAAATCCAGCTCTTGCCGGGTCACTTGGGCTCGTCTTTGATAACAGTTTCAATCATCCTTCACGTAATTGCCGCATCCTCCTCCTATCAAGCCCATAAATTGGCATGTAAAGCCATGTATTTCTAAAGCCATTTCACAATGCATTAGTGTGAAGAGGCTACATGCAGCTAAGTTATAGTAAATGTAAGTACAATATTGTTTGATCTATTGCCCATTGTATTAATTTCTAAATCAGACAATTCAATTGTCTGGTTGAACAATCAATTTAAAGGAACAATCAAGCTGTTTGAAATTTTTAACAATTCAATTGTCTGGTTGGACAATCAATTTAAAGGAACAATCAAGCATTTGAAATTTTGAACAATTGAATTGTCTGGTTTGACAATTTGAATAATCAAGCTGTTTGAGATTTTGAACAATTAAATGTCTGGTTGACAAACAATTTTTAATGGAACAATCAAGATTTCAATTTTTGAACAGTTTCGTGACTGGTTTAGACGAAGTAATCATGCATGCTTATTGGTAACTTTGAAGTGTATTTGAGCCAATCTTAGCACTCCTTAGACCTTTACTGAGTACACTATAATCACACTCACCAAAGACGGAGCCACTGTGCAAGTTGAAATTGGTAGTCTCCTGGTGCGAAGGCTTCGTACAAAAATCTCTTTATGGAAATTTAACAAACTGTCATCTACGTCTTGCTGAATAAATTAGTAATATTAGACCTACTTATCTAGCATAGTGTACAGTATAAAATGTCATCAATATGACAGATAATAGTCCAATCTGGCCTTGTGTTTACTGGAGCTGGCCGTTCCAAAACATTGTTTCCCAAACTCTTTCATCATGAGTTCTCTATATTAGTTTAGTTGAATCCTTTGTGTCAAAAGATTCTTCAAAAACCTGTAGAAATAAACCTAAAAAGAAGTTGCAGTCACTTCCTGTGGAAGCATGTCTGCAAGATTGGTAGAGCAGTGGGGTCCATCCAAGTCCATGAGCCAGGCGGCCAAATTTGACCAGTCAGGCTCACTCAGAGGGAGGAATTCTCATAGTGATTTTATGTTAGCCCTATTTCTCTAGTTTCAGAAAATGGGTGATAGCAATCTGTATCTCTTAGCCTTCGCCATGCTATTACCCTGTTTTTAAACATATGTTGAAGCCTCGGAAATTTCCGTTTTTTGGGTTCCCGTTAGACTTATATCCATAAAAACTGTTGTAACTTCATCAATATTGCTCTAAACTGCATGAAATTTGATATGTGACATCTTCACAATATACAGAAGACATATCTGCCACAATCAGAGCCATTTGCATCATTCAATGTTTGCAAATAAAGGAGTATTTGTATCTCAAGTTGCATGCCAAAATTAAAATATAATTAAAACTGAAATCTTCCTGTAACTTTGGTATATCACCAAGACTTTTTTTTATAAAAAATCCAAAATTATTTCATTTTAGTAGCAGGGTGTCCTGTCAATCATATGGTATAGTTTCAGCCAATTTGTACAGACATTCAGGTGATATCAAGATATTTATCATAAGAACTTCATGTCCGAAAATTGCTCAATTTTCACTTTTCAGAACAGTTTGATGCTGATATTCTCAGTTTACTTGCAAGAAGAAGTCAGTGCTGTCAATTATGATTGGAGAAATTGATTGATAAATTACAAAGCATGATTTCCAGGGCGAAGGGTGTTGATTTTGTATAATTTTAGTTAAATTTTGAATATATAGACAGCAAAGCCTATCACAGGAAAATGTGGATTCATGCGAATTTCTCAAAATGATTAGAAGAGCTTTGAATAGCTTATTTGCATGATAACTGCAATATTTAGATTGCACCTGTACCATAATTACCTTTTGATTATAACATTTCATGGAATTAATGAACTACTTAAAATAGAGAACCTACAACGGATTGGCTTACTCACAGTGACATTAAAATGCAGGCATATTCAACAGAAATAAAGGCTTAAAAGATTTCAAGCATTTTCAATCATTATGACTATTCTCATCAATATACTCCTTTTAAAAACAACCGCTAACCATCAAAATGAAGTCACATTGTCAAAGCATGTTGATAAATTGTCATCATCCTCATCGTCACTGTATTACTCTGTCACATGGTTCAGATCCTATTTTGGTAAAAACTTCATACGCTTCACCTGTTCACCCTGTACTGGCCCCCTTGAGCTCATCGCCACACGACTCCAAGCTGTGCTAAAGTGTCCTGAAACATACACCTGATCGACCTTATGCCTTCTTTTGCCGCAGACTGATTATGTAGGACCCAAGCACCAATCCCAGTTCTAGTCTTCTGGGCAATGACTTAAATGTGTCATCACCTTCACTGATCTCAGATCAGCATCAGAGAGTAGAGGATCAAGCTTATTGCCTCACCACAGCCTGTTTATCAACCATTTTCTCATCCAATGCATTGTCCCTGGTGTCCTAACCAAGACACTCCTAATGTGGGTAGGTCTATGTGTGTCTTTGCATTGCTCTCAGTCCCCAGAGGAATTTTCATAATCAGCCGCCTCTTCACTTCAGATATTTCAAGGAATGCTCTTTCAAGTTAAGTCTCAAACCTACCCACAGTCGATAGCTATCTTGCATCCTCACTGTCCCTCAGCTGTTAAACAAAATCATACTTGAAGTCTCCTTGGTTGTCCCAAGACAAGATGTATGCTACCCTCTGTCTAATGCACTGTACAACATTTCTCTTATTAGCCAACAAAATTGTATATTATCTTTTGCTTGTCATTCATTTTTCAACCCTCTGATGACCAAACCGTGGCCGCTAGGGAGTACAATGGCCAGACTTGTCTCTCATAAATTAGCTCATGTTGTGAGTACATTCTTCTGCAAGTTTGTTTTGCCAGCCAAGACCTGTCCTTCTCTGAACTAATATGCCCAATTTGCCATGGAACCTGATTTTTGCTCTCTATTATTTCCTTCACTCAATGTCAGAAGCTCCATTTGGCCTCTTGATTGCTGAACAGTCTGGCTCCAGACTGGGTCATAATTATATCTAACTCAAAATTGTTACAGGAGACTGCTGGCTTATGTAAGTGTCCATTGGCCTTCATCGGATTTGCTTGGAGCTTGTTTTAGACTCTCAGCAGTTGGCCTCCTTGGTTTCAGCTCCTATGATTCCTACTGGAGCCTCTCGTCTGGTCACATTTGCTGGCTAAGGATGACACTTTGGCCTGCCCACAGTCTCTATATTGGTAGCTGTTACAAAACATAGCTATTCCTCAGACCATGTACACTCAGTTGCATAGATTATGCAGCCCCACTTTGGTGGATATACACTGTAGTCAGTAGCCATACATTGTAATGTCAACCAGACAATCTTTCTGGACTCCATTCCACCATTGGTCTTGCTCAAAGCTTTCACCAATACTTTTTCTCTTTTGGGATTGACAGAGGGACTACTCCAAGCATCTTCCTTAATCTCTCCTCAAGTTTCTGGATCACCACCCAAGCTTCTGAATCTTCTTCTTGGCCTGCCTGAATAATTCCTTTCTCCCCATGAGCTTGCTCCTTGTAAAATCATAGCTCTCTTGAAGTGGTTGCTCATCTCTTGCCCATTTTTCACAGGATCTGGTGTGTGCACATCATCCAAACGCAGGATCTTCTGCCTTTTTGCTTTAAAAGCAAATGGTTTTCACAGAAGTTGTGGTTTCCTTCCTGCTTGTCCACCTGTAGCTTCAGGCTTGTCTGGCCTCCCCCAGTTCAGGCTATCACTCTCCTCAAGCCTGCAAAACCATAGCTCTCTTGACGTGGTTGCTCACCTCTTGCCCATTTTTTTCACAGGATCTGGTGTGTGCACATCATCCAAATGCAGGATCTTCTGCTTGTTGCTTTAAAAGCACATGGTTTTCACAGAAGTTGTGGTTTCCTTCCTGCTTGTCCACCTGTAGCTTCAGGCTTGTCTGGCCTCCCCCAGTTCAGGCTACACTCTCCTCAAGCCTAAGATAAGATAAGATAAGATAAGATAAGATAAGATAAAATTTTATTTAACGTCGGAGGTGATAATACAAACAATAAACACAAGCTATAAGCTTTTTACCGACAAGTTAAAATAACAAAACAATATGAATTATGAAATTATGTACAAATGACAAATGAATAGGATGTAATTAAAGTTCTTTTCTTACTTTTGACTCAATAACATTAACTTGTCATAGTTATATCAATTACAGACAATTTCTCAGACAGATTATACATGCTCCACATTCACATTTGTTAAAGTAGTTACTTCGTCGTAAGTCTGACTTGAAAGCGCCTATTTCTTCCATTAATTTTGCATGAGAGGGTAGAACATTCCATAGTAAAGGACCTTGATAACTAATTGACTTCTTGCCATACTGAACAGTGTTAAAGGAAGGCTGAATTAGTTTGTTGTTGTCTCGCATGTTGTATGGAGAAATTTGTTTTTCAAAGAAAGAACTTTCTAAAGGGGGTGCTAGACCATTTAGTACCTTGAAAACAAATTCCACTAAGTTGTTTTTACAAGTTATATGCAGCATATTTTTATTTGTTTTAACTAATAGGTCATTATATGTGCTATTATAATCATTACAAACAAGTCTTAATGCTCTTTCATTGAGTTTTTCAATTTTCCTATCAGGTCCCAGGGAATAGGTTTGGTAAACAATTGAGCAATAAACAAAATTTGAAGCTACAAAAGCCTCATAGATTCTAAGTCTTCCTTCATAATCAACATATTTACATAATCGTTGCAATGCATTTATTTGCCGAGCGGCCTTTTTACAGATTAGTGAAAGGTGATGATTAAAGTTCAGTTTATTATCTATGTGTACACCTAACAGTTTGACTACTGTTTCGGTTTTTATAGCATTATTATCAACTTTGAATTCAATTTCGCCGTTGCCTCTGCTGAGGCAGATGGCCTGAAACTTTGATGGATTAGCCTTCATATAATTGGCTTGAAACCAACTAATAGCCTGCTTAGCTGCGTTCTCAAGAGTATCTTTTACTTTTGATTTGTCAAAGTGAGAATACGATAGAGTGTTATCATCAGCATAATTGTAAACATCACATGTTTTCTTAAGTTCGAATAAGAAATCATTGATAAAGATGTTAAATAGAAGAGGGCCCATGATGGACCCCTGTGGGACACCGGTTTTTAGATTTAACCATTCACTTCTAATATTTCCTAGCTTTACTGCTTGTTTCCTGTTTTTTAAATAACTCATGATAAATGAGCACGCTTCTAATGAAACTCCATAAGCATGTAATTTTGCTATTAAGAGTCCATGCGGTAAGCTGTCAAAAGCTTTAGAAAGATCTATTAATATACATCCCACATGACAATTGTTATCGAGGGCTTTTCTCCAATTTTCAATACATTTGACTAGTACATTATTGCAGCTATACTGTTTACGATACGCAGATAGATCATTTGACAAGTAAGTCGAAATAAATCCTAGTAACTGATCACAAAGTACTTTCTCAAATATCTTTGAAGTGGAAGGGAGGACACTTAATGGTCTATAATTTTCTTTGGCCAGCTGATCTGACTTCTTATAAAGTGGTGTCACTTCTGCCTTTTTATTGTTGTCAGGGAACTCACAACTTTCTATGCTTTTATTAATTATTGGAGCAAGAGAGTTGCTAATTAAGTCAGATCCTAATTTTAGGAATTTTGGGGATATTTGATCAAAACCTGTGGCTTTGTTTGTTTGAAGCAGTTTAAGTTTGCTGAGCACTGTTGATTGATTGATTGGAATGAAATTAAACTGTTGTTCATTGTTAACAAACTCATGGATTAGTTTCACACTTGGGTGATCTTTGTAGTGGTTAATGACCTTATCAGCCGACATTTGCTCAACCTCAGTTGATTCACACAGCCTGCAAAACCATAGCTCTCTTGACGTGGTTGCTCATCTCTTGCCCATTTTTTTCACAGGATCTGGTGTGTGCACATCATCCAAATGCAGCATCTTCTGCCTTGTTGCTTTAAAAGCACATGGTTTTCACAGAAGTTGTGGTTTCCTTCCTGCTTGTCCACCTGTGGCTTCAGGCTTGTCTTGCCTCCCCCAGTTCAGGCTATCGCTCTCCTCAAGCTTCTGAATCTTCTTCATGGCCTGCCAGATTAATGCCTTGCTTCACTAGAGCTTGCTCCCCTGCAAAATCATAGCTCTCTTGAAGTGGTTGCTCATCTCTTGCCCATTTTTTCACAGGATTTGGTGTGTGCACATCATCCAAATGCAGGATCTTCTGCCTTTTTGCTTTAAAAGCACATGATTTTCACAGAAGTTGTGGTTTCCTCCTTGCTTGTCCATCTGTAGCTTCAGGCTTGTCTGGCCTCCCCCAGTACAGACTGTCAAGGCATTGATAGTGGGAGACTGTTGAGTTAGGGATAGCCCCAGTGCTGACACAGGAGCATCTCAGAGATATTGACTAAAAATTAAAAAATCCCTACTCTTTAATGGGTATATCTACAATGCTCTGTGAAAACCTCTTCCCTGAGTGTCTGCCTATATGAACTTGCAGTCATTAGCAGCACGTCTGGGTTGTGCCTTATCCGCCTTTGTCTAACCATCCTGCTATCTCCTGACTTGTATGTATTGTCTCTGGGATTGCTTCCTGACCCAATAGTCTGAGCAATATCTGGTACAACCTCCTTTTCTTTATCCTATTGGAATGGACGTTCTTTTTCCTTGGGTATGCTTATGTTCCATTTTCAGTGCAACATTGAACTATAATAGGTCCTTTCTGCGTTTCTATCTCCTTATCAGCCATACAGACATGCCAAGATAGGATTTATGTTTGGTAAAAGTCTTCATTAAAGCAAAAATCAGACCAATGAGACCACCGGGCAGCTCTATGAGCTACTGTCCTACAGATGTATGGGGATCAGATGATTTTGTCAAGCAATGCAACGCAACTTCATATTATGTCACCTCACACCCAAATTATAGGAAGAAAATTATGCAAGCAAGCTCACAAACTAACTAACTGTCCATTTTGGGTCTTCAACATGCATTTATCATGCAATTCATCTATTCTGAACTAATCATTCATCAGGAGATACCTGTGTGGTTCTAACTTTTTGTATTAAAATCAAAAATTTATGTATAATTCAAAATGTGACTAAAATTATACAAAATCATAAATTTTTACCTAAAAATCATGCCCTGTAATTTATCAAACAATTTCATCAATTATAATTGAAAGCATTGACTTCTTCTTGCAAGTAAACTGAGAATATCAGCATCAAACTGTTCAGAATTGTGAAAATTAAGCAATTTTTGGACATGAAGTGCTTATGATAAACATCTTGATATCACCTTAATGTCTGTACAAATTGGCTGAGACTATGCCATATGATTGAGAGGGCATCCTGCTACTAAAATAAAATAATTTTGGATTTTTTAAAAAATATTTCTTGGTGATATACCAAAGTTACAGGAAGATTTCAGTTTTAATTATATTTTAATTTTGGCATGCAACTTGAGATAAAAATACTCCTTTATTTGCAGACATTGAAATATGCAAATGGCTCTGATTGTGGCAGATGTGTCTTCTGTATATTGAGAAGATGTCACATATCAAATTTCATGCAGTTTAGAGCAATGTTGATGAAGTTACAATAGTTTTTATGGATATAAGTGTAACCGGAACCCAAAAAAAGGAAATTTCCGAGGCTTCAACATATGTTTAAAAACAGGGTGATAGCATGGCGAAGGCTAAGAGATACAGATTGCTATCACCCATTTTCTGAAACTAGAGAAATAGGGCTAACATAAAATCACTATGAGAATTCCTCCCTTTGAGTGAGCCTGACCAGCCCTCTGGCTCATGGACTATCCAGCCTGCATGCGCTGCAGGTGTGATATTATTCTATTCACTGATCCCCTTGATTGTTGATCAAAACAGCTTATATAAGTCAAAACAGTCACTAACAGCACAACAACAGCTTAAACAAATTGAAAAAATTGCAACTTTAATACTAATTGTATTGAGTTTATTATTAATAACTGCACAAGCCGTGCGGTGCTGTCTAATGGTCAGTTAAAAAAAGTAGGACTTCAATTTGCTGCTGAACACTGAACTGCTCTTTTGAAATTTCAGTGATTAAGTGAGTCAGGGGGGAACCCTGCATATCATTTCAGTGACAGAGCGAACACTGACCATCCGAAAAAAAATGTTCGGGAAGAAAAAAAAAGAAAATGTTCGAAAAAAATGAAAAATTTCCAAGAAAAATAAAATTCCCCAAAAAAAAAAAAAATTGTTCGGATAACATTTTTTTAAAAAAAAGTTTGAGAAAAACAAATTTGAGAACAATAAAAAATTTCAAACAAAAAGTAAATTCAGCCTAATTTTTTTCTTCCAAACGCCAGAAAAATTACTTACCAAAAACAAAAAAAAAAATTCCTAATTTTTTCCAAACTTCTTTTCTCAGCTTTTTTCCATAAAATTATAATTTTTGTTTTTTTCCCTCAAATTTTTTTTCAACATTTTATTTTTAATATAACCCTTCCGCCTTATTTCTGTTTGTCCTAATTATTTTCTCAAAACTTTAATATAACCTGAATACAAAAATGAATTTTGAGAAATACTTTAGTTTTAAAATTACAATTTAGTGTCTTTAAAATGTATCTTTTGTGTCCAGGTGGTGTCGTCTTCATGCTTTGGCATTTATATATTACCTGATGATTTGATGAGGATTGAGGCATTGAGCAAGTTTTTGCTTTATTATGATCAGTCCCACTAATAGCCCCGTAGTGAAGCATAGCAGGTGAGTGAAAAAATTATGGCCATGGCTGTATTATCAGAATAGCTGGTCATGAGATGCATGTGTCTAACACAATAATTCAATGTTAATGTAAACATAGGATTTTTCATAGTCCATTACAACGATGAAGTAGGTCTCAACAGACTTTACAATTACACCCTTGGCAGACCTGTTCAAGCATAAGCCTTTCTCAACTCCCTGGGGAGTAAACATCCAGGGAGCCGTTTCCAGCGCACACAATGCTAAGTCACTCTACAATCGCCGTCACTGCCTGCAGCCAAGTACCCATTTACACCTGGGTGAAGTCAAGCAAAGAGTTACTGAGGAACTGCTCAGTTCCTCTGTGCCATGGTTGGGAGTGGAACCTGCAATGTCTCAGTTACCAGGCGAGCACCTTATCCACTAGGTCATGGGCCCTCAAATAATTATATGTACAACATGGTTATAAACAAACACTCAATCCATTTTATTCACTTCGGGAACATGCCACTATTCTTCCTAAACGACCCGGGCTAAACGATTCACAAATGCAATAAGGGGGAAACATGCACAATCGATTGAATGAACTAAACATTATTATGGCATTTACAAAGTTACTAAAACTGACAAATATGTGAAGCGAACGAAACCAGAAAGGCATTTATATACAATCATACATATCAATACAAGTATGACACAAATCAATATATCAAAACGGAATATGTATAAATGATAATAATAATAACTTCCTGATTGAATTTTTATCAGTCAAATGATATTGCGCCTTTTAATGATGCCCTTTTTCCTTTTTATTGAGTGATTTCTGTTTCAATAGTCCATGTAGAAATAGGCATATAGCATAAAAAATAATATAAAATTGAATCTTCAAATGAGTCATGCATTTCTGCACATTAATAAGTCTTCCAAAGGTTTGAATAAAGTTTTATGTCTCTGAGTCTTCATACTCAAAGTCACCTGGAGACCACCATTTTATCTGTTCCTTGTACAACATGGTTTGAGTTATTGCATCATTCCTTAATTTTCTGCTAATCACTCCAGGCTCATCACTCCCTGCTCATCAGACATCATTCCTTGCTCATTGTTCCCCGTGTAGCAGTCAAAGCGGCCGGACCCGGAGGGAACCAGCCTATCTCCCTGGCATCTTGGACCAAGGCGCAACAGGGCAGGACGGAGTGGCAGAGAACATCATTCATGACGTCGCCCCGGATGTTCTTCTGTTTTCTCAGCCTGTACCTGATGATTGGCGAGAAGTTGAGAAAACTGCAAGGCGAAGTGAAGACCGACAAACTGGCCAGAAGCCCATGCAGCAAACAGTCCTCCCCAACACCTTCCGCATTCTTGCCCACGACGTAACAAGGAATCAGCCACGCAACAACAGATAATTTGATATCTCCAAAACATCCCAATAATCCAAATTTAAATTCATTCTCTGCCATTTTGCACAATGCCAAACTTGAATGCAGCTCTGCCTCTGTGTGCCAGTGTGTGATGGGGACTGAGGGGACTGAGGGGACTGTGAACATGAGAGAAACCACACCACAAGAGCTAATTGCTCATCAATCTGGAACACTTAATTGTTCATCCTGGTATAAGATCAGTGTGATATAAAATTTAATTAATGATAAGTATAAATTATTATATTTCATGCAATTTGGTCCCAGCCCGGCAGCAAAAATTTGATATTTACAGTAAATAATGATCATCAGGAAGATTTCAAGAGGCTGCTCTTGCCCAATAATACATTCTGGCTCATCATTTGAGGACTTAATATCAGCTGCCAGAGCTATTGAAAAAGAGTCGCCTAGTGCAGTTGTCGCTTCAGTACAAAAACCTGAAACTTCAGACAACAAGTTAGACTTATTAATTCAAAGACTTGAAGCTTTAGATCATCTCAAGTCGTCTCAGCATATGCAACAAATGTCAACATTTCTACTTCAAATTTGCTTATTGAAGAGTGTGATGGTTCATCTGCTATTCCAGGAGGTTTAATTGTAAAACCTTCAGTTGTAAATGTCAGTAGTTTATTTGATGTTAGAGTTGAACTGTTAAATGTATCACAACATGATGTTACTATTCCAGCCAATGCCCCTCTTGCTGACTTGCATCAAGTTGAAGTTGTCAGTAACACTGTCCAGGCTTGCAGCACTCAATCTTCACTCCATGAAGACACGGAGCACTTGAAACTTCTTGATACTTCAAATTGGGACACAATGCTTGATGCACAACAAAAACGTTCAGCATTGTCTTGTATTGGTAAATGGCGTTCTGTTTTTGCATGTCATGAAAATGAGCTCGGAAAAGCAGTAGGATTTCAGCACAGCATTCATCTTGAGGACAACATTCCGGTTCGTCAGAGATATGCTAATGTTCATCCTACAATGGTTGAAGAAGTCCGTAAGCATCTACAGGGAATGAAGGACATGGGTGTAATCACCAATAGCACCAGTCCTTATTCATCACCAGCAGTTCTGATCCGTAAGAAATCGGGGGCTTTGAGATTTTGCGTGGACTACCGCAAAATTAACAGCAAGTCTAAAGCTCCAGGTTACAGCTTGCCGAGGGTGCATGAGGCTCTAGATTGTCTCAACGGCTGTAAGTGGTTTTCTACGTTGGACCTCAAGAACGGATACTGGCAGATTGAGTTGAACCCTGAAGATAGGCACAAGACAGCATTGTCACTAGGACCGTTAGGATTTCATGAATGGACCAGAATGCCGTTCGGCCTAGCTTCGGCTCCAGCAAGTTTCCAGCAAATGTTCGAATCTGCAATGGGATCTCTTAATTTAACTGAATGCTTGCTGCACTTAGATGATATAATTGTATTCGGCAAGACATTTGAGCAACATTTAGAGCGATTAAACAATGTGTTTAGTAAGCTTCAAGAAGCAGGTCTTAAATTAAATCCATCAAAATGCTCATTTTTTCAGAAAGAGGTAAAATATCTCGGTCATATCGATTCTGAAAAGGGGATTTCTACTTGTGCTGACAAAGTCAGTGCAGTCCTTGAATGGCCAGTACCTAAGTCTCACAAGGAGGTACGCTCATTCTTGGGATTTGCCGGATTCTAACGCAGATTCATCAACAATTATGCGGCAATTGCTCGTCCTCTTCATGAATTGTTACATGGTCATCTTGAGCAGCGGGGGAAGAAAAAGAAGCTCATCAACACTGAGAAATTTGTGTGGTGACAAGAGCATCAAGATGCCTTGGATCAGCTTAAGAAAGCCCTGACTGAAGCTCCTGTACTTGCATATGCTGATTATTCTCTTCCATACAGCTTATCAGTCGATGCTAGCGGCTACAGTATTGGAGCAGTGCTCTATCAAGTCTAGCAAGGTGTCAAGAGAATGATTGGCTATGCTAGTCTTGGTTTAAATGCTGCAGAGAGGAGATACCCAGTCCATAAGAGAAAATTCTTGGGTTTGAAGTGGGCTGTGACGGAAAAATTCCGTGATTATCTCTATTACAGCAAATTTGAATGTATCACAGACAACAATCCGATCACATACATCCTTTCAAGTGCCAAGCTGGATGCCACAGGTCATCGATGGTTGGCAGATTTGAGCAACTTTTCCTTCAGCATCAAGTATAAACCAGGCCCGAAGAACAAAGACGCTGATGCTCTATCTCGGATTGTGTGGAGTGAAGACCAAGTGAAGTCGGCTTTAGCAGGTATTATCGAAGTTGATTCTTCTGGAGAATTGCATGCTGTAAGTATGCAACAGAATGTTTCGTTTTCTGTAGGCTCTTCTGCAACTTCAGCTCGTCAATGGCGACAAATGCAAGCAACTGATGATGTTATTTCTCCTGTTATCAAGGTTTTACAGGGAGGAAAGATTCCCCAAGATCTTCCCAGTGACTCGAAGTGCTTGATACGGGAGTCGAAAAACCTTTTCTTGGACAATGGTGTTCTATGCCGCAAACGCATCGTCAATGGTGATACTGTAAAACAAGTCATTTTGCCTTCTTTTGCACTCGTAAAGTGTTTGATGCACTACATGTTCAAATGGGACATCCCGGAAGGGAGAAGACATTAGAGCTAATTCGAGATTGTTTCTATTGGCCGAGAATGTCTGTGCAGGTAGAGGGCTGGATCAGGACATGCAATAGATGTCTCCGTAGGAAGCGCATTCCTGAAACTGCACCGCTACATCCAATTACATCAAGTCAACCATTAGAATTAGTGTGCATAGACTACCTCAGCATTGAGCCTCATGGTAGATACTCCAATGTACTTGTTATCACCCACCATTTCACCAGGTTTGCTCATGCAGTCGCCACCACCAATCAAACTGTCAAGACAACCGCCAAAATTCTTCTAGAGCACTTCATTCAGCACTATGGCTTCCCACTGCGACTTCACAGTGATAGAGGTGGTTCATTCGAAGGCAACATCATCAAGGAGCTGTGTAAGCTTGTTGGAATTGAAAAATCCAGGACCACACCCTATCATCCAAGAGGCAACGGAGCATGCGAGTGGTTTAACCGCACTCTACTTGGTCTTCTTGGGACACTGACAGCAGAACAAAAGTCAAAATGGAAAGACCAATTGAGTCACATTGTCCATGCATACAATTGTATGAGGAATGAGAGCACAGGCTTCACCCCATTTCAACTTATGTACGGCAGGCAGCCTAGACTCCCAGTTGATATTGTGTTTTCATTATGTTCAGCCTTGAGGAAGAACATGACTTCAGCTTATGAAATAGCTGAAAGGAAGGTGCAGGACATGAAACAACGGAATATGGAGAACTACAAGTCAAGGGGAGGTGCAGTGAAAGTGGGTGATAGAGTGCTGGTCAAGCGTTTGGCTTTTGATGGAAAACATAAACTTGCTGACAAGTGGGAGGAGGAGGTGTATGTGGTAGTGGCACAGATGGATCCGGACATCCCAGTATTTGATGTGAGGCGGGAGCACAACACAAAAGGAGGTAGAACGAAACGACTTCATCGAAATCATCTTCTCCCCATTGGATCCATTCATGATGTTGTTGAGGCGAGGGAGTTGATGAGAGAGAAGAAGGGTGACGGTGAGGAATCAGAAGAGACTGAGGAAGAATTAGCATTATATGTATCAGATTCTGAGGAAGAAAAAACAACAGAGGAAGTGACGACACAGACAACTGAAGAGACACAGGAAGTTGAAACAGATGTAGAAATGGAAAGAAGAGAGACAGCAGAGAATAACGGGACAGAGGAAAGTGAAGAAGAAGTTGAAGAAGAGGAGGTTCAATTGAGGAGAAGTGGTAGGCGAAGGAATCAAACACAGTTCTACTCTTCCATAGATTTTAGATAGTTTATTGAATATAGTATTTTGTATTTATATATGTGTATTGTAAATGTGGAGTCCACATTTCTAAAGTGGGGGGAGTATGTAGTGGGAACTGTTGAGGGTTGCTGCTGTGCAATCTTTTAATATTCAACATTCAAACAGTGTTTAACATGTAATAAACTGTTACCACATATTTTAACATGTAATAAACTGTTACCACAGATTTTAACATGTAATAAACTGTTACCACAGATTTTTGGCGTTCCTTGTGTTTTCACAGTTTTTAGTGTTAGGAGACAATAGATAGGAAATCTATAGAAAAATCATTTGGATTCTAACAACCAGCCAGAGCAGACCAAGAAATTGATAACATTCAGAAACATTTAATTTGGGTGCTCATCTACAGAACTCACTGAGGACTTAGTGAGGACTACTACAAGTGGTCATCTGTAGCATTGCTGAGATTTATATGGTGATAGACCAAAGAGAAAGACTGCTAATACAGGAGTTGTTTGCTCTACGGTTATCTACGGTTTTCTTAGGGAATAAAGAACCTAAACCAAACGACCTCGTTCTGTTACAGAAATACCATAATAATACAGTTTAGATGAAAGATGGTTGATCTTTAATACCCTATTTTGGAGAAAAATGGAAATAAAGGGGTTATCCAGAGGGGGCTAATAATTGTGTCCTAATAATACCTCATTTTCTGCCATCTTGGCCTCAGGTTTGAAGCAACCATTTTGAACATCTGTAAATACCCTGTAAACACCATGTGAACATCCACTTTAGACAGCATTGTTCTCTCAATCAATGTTAAGCATGCACAATTGGATTAATAAATTGAAAACAGGAAAAAATACTGAGAGAAGTTCATAGTTGAAAAGCAAAAGACAAAATAACAAAAACAAGATATGGAAACAAACTTCACAGTATATTGATTAATAATATTGATACATTTGTGAAATAGAATAAGGAAGCAATTACTATATGAGATTAAATATAATATGTATAAAACTTTTATTCGACAACAAAATATCATGGAGATACAAATTGATATTATTTTTTTCCTGTCCTCATTATCATGATTTTGGTTTCAGTTTTTGACAAATAGTCAATCATTTAGCATAAAAATATTGAATCCTTGGGTAAATAATGCATTTTCAAAAAATGTATATTTCTGATAGTTCGAACAAAGTTCTGTTTTCCAGCACAACAAATCCATTCACTTATCATATCTGTAGAATAATGGGTCCTTGCACAACATAGATATAAAGTCATCACTCCTGGACCATCCCTCCCTGCTCGTCATTATTCCCTGTGTATTGCTCCCTGTGCAGGACCAGCACCCTCATCGGCCCATCCTATCTCCCTGGCGTCTTGGATCACGGAGCAACAGGGCAGCACAGCATGGCTCAGCACATCCATCAGCATGTTGCCCTTGATGTTCTTGCTTTCTCTCAGTTTCCATCTGATGACTGGAGAGGCGTTCAGGCAGCAGCAAGCCATAGCCCCAAACAGCAAGCAGTCTTCCCCAACACCTTCGGCATTCTTGCCGATCGCATAGCACGGAAGAAGGTAGGTGATAACTGACAGTTTGGTGTCTCCCAAGCATTCAAATAATCCAAATGTAAAATCTTTCTCCGCCATTTCTGCACAATGCCAGACTTGAGTTCGACTCGGTGTCCCAGTGGTGAGTACTAACTTCAGAATGGAGAGGAACAACCAGGAACAGCTTGGCACCAAAAGTGATGATCAATCAGCCAATTATACTATACTGTCATTTGTTCCTGGTTGAAGATCTGTTTGATAAATCTCCTGCAATTGCGTGCCTAATTCAGATAATTACAGAAAAGTCAAATCATGACACATATTTAGCATGCGTGATAATATTGACAGATAGGGAAAGTGCAGCCTTCTAAACCCGGTTCTGAACACTCATGAGGGTTGATTGATGAGATGGGAGAGAGAGCGAGAGTCCCCAACATGTTACACATTTACTCCATTTGAGGGTCTTTTACTTGTCCAGCACAGATCCTGATATAAGCGGCCGCAAATTTACATCTCACCCAAAAGACAACCAGCTGGGATTTTGCTCATGGGTCTTTTGGGTCTGGCCACACCACATGTTGGAGAGAAGCACTCTTGCCTGAAAACAAACAAATATTTCAGGTGAAAACCACTTGCAAGATATTGAATGTTATGACTATCTTCGTCTTGCAATTAATAAGAATTTAAAGTGGAACAAAAATAGTAATTACTGTATGTCAGCAATTATACAATATTAAAAAAGTTGGGTTTCATCAAGACTTAATTCATGCCTTTTGAATCTCTTGTACAAATTCATAAAAGTTACATTAAGCATTAAATTGATTACTTAGTATATGGGACTTGGTAAAATTTTGAGACTTTTTAAGAGTTTTGGGACCACTGTGTTATTGTATTTATGAAATATTGATCAAATCTTTGAGGTTATCCAAACATTACCTTACATTGAACAGGTCTTCAACTCGGATGAACTGGCAGAATGTTATCAATTGTGGACAGTTGATCAGTTATTATCACTTCTAGTGCTTGGTTGTCCCTCTTCAGCTGTCAATCCATACTTCAGAACTGTCAACGACACACAGAGGCTGAGCTTGGCCCAACAGTGCAATCACGGGTGGAGGGGATTGTACAAAAATGGCAGAAAATGATTTTCAACACGGATTACTGGGATGTTTTGGAGACAGCAAATTGTGTATACTCACATTCTGTGCACCGTGCTATACAATAGGCAAGAATGCGGAAGGCATTGGTGAAGACTGTATGCTGCACGGACTACTGAGTTGTCTTTTACTTAACTTCTCTCCTGTCATTCGATGGAGGCTGAGACAAGAGAAGAACATCAAGGGCACCATGCTGATGGATGTATTGAGCCACACTGTGTTGCCCTGTTGTGCCATGGTCCAGGATGCCAGGGAGATAGGCTGGGCCCTTCCGGATGCTGTCAACAGGGCCGGAGACAGGGTGGAGAGGGCCACGAAGAAGGACAAGCAGGGGGGCACGGACGCTGCTCCAGCACAGGAGATGAGCAGGGAATGATTAATATTCTATATGTTGTACAAGAACCAAAGGATTTAAAAGTTGGTCTCCAGATGACTATGAGTGAACGGACACTTGCTGAAGTATACAGAACCTTGCTTAAACTGCTGGAAATGTCAAAGTTGGAAATACATGATTTTACTCTTGGATTTTGTCTGCTATATGGTACAGAATGCTGTGTGGACTTTAATGCATGTTAAGTTATATATGATTATTCAAACACCTGAACCAATCCCAAAGAGGAAGAACAAAATTATAATTCCAAACTGATTGTATTCCATCAATTTTACATGATGTGAGACTTGTGAGTTTATGTAACTGAATTAAAAGAATAAAAAAAATGTTGAGTGTAGATTATCGATCTCCGGATTCTTTACGATTGATAAATTTTATCTTCAGGAGATTTGAAAAACCTGCTCAAACTTCAAATGTCCTGAAGTCAAAATTCATCAATAGTAAATAAAAATATGGTTTTAATTTGTTAGCAAACATGCCATTGCATGTTCAGTTACACATTAAAACAAGCAATGCAAATTTACAATTAAAGTAAACCTATTGTTACAGCCGATAGTTCTACTTGCCCGATTTGCAAATCGGGCTGCCTTTTCTGTGCCAGACAATAAAATAGGTATTTGTCATAATATCTACTCCCCTCACCATGCTTTGCCAATATCCCTCACAAATTATCAAAAAGTGCAAGCAAGCCACATTTTCTACTGACCTTTTCCATAAGTTCTAATGTGATATGTTAGAAACTTTGTCGTACTTAATTTGACATCCATCTCTTCTACATCAAATAGTGTCAAAATAGTGTTTCGAGGTTAGGACCTATTTGGACACTATTTCATCTGAACTCTGGGTAGTCCTTGACTGCCAATTCTCCTACAGCACAAGAGGGCGCTCCACGTATATTGTAGAGCAGCACCAGAACAGCTATCAGCAGAGAACAACTGTCACAACAGCTGTTGATGGTGAGTGAAAAGACAGTTTATTTAACTGAATAGTGAATATATATAGTACGTCAACCCAGCAAGTGCTTGGAGCCTCTGCTGGGCCGAAGCCTGCATCATTGGGGGTAGGGGGGCAGCTGCCCCCCCCCTGTAATTAGGCAAAATTTTTTTTTAACATACAAAAATTTCAAATATCTGCAGTTTTCTGGGTTTCGCATGGCTCTGGATTAGACTCTGCCCCCCTCCCCCCCCAGGATTCAGCCCAGGCTATGGACCTGCTCTGTGACTTTTCCATGCTGCATTTCGATGGTGTGGAAGTCCGCGTTCAATGGGATGTTAATTTTAAAGTTACAGAATTTAAACTTGGCACGAGGACAGATGGAATATGGTGCGATGTAAAACAGCAATAACAGTATATTTAAATGAAATTAATCCAGTAACATTGTCTTTTAAAGTGCGTCGATCATATGGCAAAAAACCAGCTGTCAGACAGAGGCGTATCTAGAAATGTCCTCAGGGGAGGGGGGCATTTCCTATCTCTTCCATGTTAATTTTGGACCTGAGGGGGGCCATGGTCCAATGCCCCCCCCCCTAAATACGCCACTGCTGTCAGAACCTGGAGTGACATATCTAGTACTAGCTATACGTTGGAGTTGTGGAGTCAGAGGTTTTTGGGTTCGAAGTCCTGACTCCCAAATTAATGTAATTTCTAAAAACACAGTAACAAAAATGTGAAATGTATCGCAATTTTACACAAAGCTTCCTGCACAAGTATTCCTTACAGAATCCTATGAATTAAGATGTCTTTGGGGGGGGGGAGGGGGTCTATCGATCTTCTGTGAAAAAAAAGTTTGTTCAGCACATGGAAAATAGGCCTAAAAAAAGTTTGTTTCCACATGTAGCCATATAGGGTACTGTTATGTTAAAAATCAGATAAAAAAGTTTGTCACTTGTCACTTATAATACTCAATATGATGATAAACTCGTGTGTTTCTTCTTTTCAGTGACCTGAAAAATGTGGACTATTTTGCACTTTCGCCATTCTTCAAATTTACGGTAAGTTTATCAGCAACACTTGCTTGTTTACCTGCAAAGACCTAATGAAACTGTATTTTCCAAATACTGTAGCCATAATAGCTATAGTGTATGCTTCACAGAAATTAAGTGTTTGCAAGGGTCAACAACTTATTTAATTATCAATATTTTAAAAAAGACAGCAGGCAATATGATTTCTTTCCAGGACCATCACAAGACTTTGAAACTTATGAAGGATTTTTGTAAAGACGACCTGTGACCCACAAGTTTGTTACCACAATTAAACAAATGAGTAATGATAGTTCTTCTGTTTGAAAGTCATTGCTTTCAGCTTTAAAAATTGTAAAATAGTTTTCCTACACTCTTTTTCAGGTACTGGCTGGATAAATTGTGAAAATACAGAAGTTGGGAGCAAAAAGAACGACAAAAATGTCTCATTTGGGAAATTGGCTCCAGGACAGACTTCAGCCCACCATGTTTGGGAAAATAAAAGGAGTTCAATCCTGAAAAGTAGCCAATGCGTTGTCATCGCAGCCCGAGGAGTGATGTTCTGGTCCTTGTAATTATCAAATGGTATTTTTTGTCATCTTCTTCAAATTAAATTGTTGTCTCAGTATAGTTAATACCAACCATTTTGATTTATTGATATGTTATACTGTCCGTCAAAGTTTATTTTTCTTGCCAGGCCTGCCTAATTTCATCTTAAAAAAACATTTGTTGACTGAAATATTTTCCCTTTTTTAATTGAAATTTAGAGAGAGGGGGGAGGGTTGGTCTAGTGGTAGAGTGCAGTACTGCCAATTGCTGGGTCTAGGGTTCGAATCCAGCTCTTCCCCGGTCACCTGGGCCTATGTTGGATGGCTGTTTCAATCATACTTCGCCTCATTGCAGTGTCCTCCCCTGTCCTAATTAGCCTACCAAGTGCATAAATACAGGACGTAAAGCCTTAAACATCCATCCATCCATCCTTCTGCGGAGCATTGAGTTTCATTGTCATTACATTGCATTGTTGTTAGTTGAATTAATGTGCTTGGAGGATTGATATCACCTTTTTATATTTCTAAATGTATCTTTTCAGAGCTGCAACAATAGATGACGTGAATGCAAATTTGGTTCATGGAAAATTAAGCGATGACGTACTTCGGCAAATGGAACTATCACAAATGCAGATTTCGAACAGAAGGTGTAAATGGAATGAATTCTTAGTCTCCTGTACAACTGCTCTTTAAATAAAGTCTTCACTTACATTTGTATTAAAAGATATACACAGGCCTTACATTTTTGGTAAAAATTTATGAACTGGTAAGCAAGTTACTTATATCATTAAAAAATGCTGAATATTTAAAAGCATGTGAATTTCATTTTTGCTGGATTGTAAGCAGCACGATGAGCAAAGGTGGTAGCACTATTCATGCAAAATGTGGCTGTCTGCTTGTGTGAGGATTCCACAAAAAATCACTTTTTGACATTTTAACAAAGTGTCATCCACTGCTTGCATAACAAATAAATAGAATTATACTAACTCGAATTATCTAACACAGTTTACAGATTAAAATGACATTAATATGAGAGTAATAATCCTATTTAGCCTTCTGCTTACCGCAGCAGGCTGTTCCGACACATGATTTGCCTCCCTCTGGCCCAAATTTCAATGGGCTTCAAACATGATTCAAACCTTTCAAATGCCACAATACAATTCACTATGAGTTCTATAAATTACTTCTGTTGACTTCTCTGTGGTAGAAATTTCAGCACAGAGCATGAGGAATGAATGTCTAAAATGTTTATAGTCACTTCCCGTGAAAGTATGTCTGCAAGACCAGCAGAACATAGGGGCCTTGTCTGCATGGGTTGCAAATGATCAGGTGTGATAACTATTCTATTCACGGATCCCCTTAATTGCTGGTTTTTAGTGGCTTTAATACATGTGTATCCTAACATTGAGGAAAATAGCACAACACCACTTTGAACACGACTTTAAGCTGACATAAACATAATTTAAATACATAAAGTATTTGAGATAACTGTTTTTAATGATGACGGGTTAATGCCCTTATAATCCTAAATGGTTTGCAATCAATGTCAACTTAGTTCATAGTTGTTTTGTGTTACATAATTGATTGTTCAGTTTTCTTCACTGAACAAGTAAAGCAGTTGAAATCCCAATAGAACCTCCCAGGAATTCATGCCAAAGCCTATGAATATCTCTAGCTCTGTAGGCATGTGCAGGTTGAAAGTGTTGAGGTGTAAAAACTTTGGCGTTATAACGTTTGGTGGTACTGCACTGCACTGTTTTGCATTTATATAATAATTGAGCAGTGATTTTCATTTGTATTAAAAGACACGCCTTTACATTTTTGGTAAAACTTTATCAGCTGTTCAGCAAGTGACTTATATCATAAAAAAACTCTGAATATTTAAATTCATGTCTTTATTGATTGAATTTCTTTATATTATGCAAGCTCACAAGACATTTGAATCACTATATGAAATAACAATTGCCAACAACATCGTAGTATTTCACCAATTGCAGTATATACATTGTATACAAACACAAACATGTACTAACGAACACAGCATTAACTGACATGAATAGACCTAAATAGAAATATTTTCACAATGGCAAAATGCATAAAATTAATTAACTTTATGTCACTGGGATTTATTATGTAAATGGCGAATGTATGTAGGCCTATAGCGGAGTCTAACAATCTCATAACTAAATATTTGATGTCAAGCAATCATATCTGGTGCTAATGTATTGGAATCACACACAAGGAAAACTTGATACTGGACAAGAAATATCTAAATGCATATTATAAAAGGTAACCTAGCCAATGAAATCTGGATAGAAGTAATTGTTGTTTTTTTCCAATATCACACAAAAATACACAGCTTTGGCAAGAGAGTTATTAAGAGGGAAAAATCAGACTAGCACTACACTACTGAGGGTTGTGGCACAGTCATTTTATAATAATTCAACGATTCAACTTTATTTATTTATTTACAAATATATTTATACTGGGTAACAGATCAATTCTTTTTTCAATAGTGAACCAACCAAGCTCTTTCACTAACTTAATTCCTCTAACATTAATAACATCAAAATTTCCTGAAATTATTCGAGCTGCCCGATTTTGCAGTCTCTGAATAACATCAACGTTGGAAATTCTGCAACCCCATACAGTACAGGCGCAATCGAATATACATGTACGATATGCCAGCTTAAGTATAGTATTTGGAACAATATGTCGTAATCTTGCCAACCAAGCAATTTTCTTATTTAGAGCCTTGGTTAGTTCTGTAACATGAACATCAAACTTCAAATTAGAATCAATATAAACACCTGGATATTTAGTAGACTGTTCACAATTCAACCGTTTGCCATCAAGCATAATTTGAAAATTGTCAAGTTCTGTATCACTCACAGATGAACTTATTAACATTGAATTAGATTTAAAAACATTTAGAACAAGCCGGTTTGCTTTGTACCACTCATTAACCTTATATAATGTATCATTCATATGTTCTACTAGACTCTATATTAGCGTCTTTACAAAAATAATCGTATCATCAGCATACTAACTACACCTACCATTATTAACAAACATAGGGAGATCATTTAAATACAGCATTAATAAAAGAGGACCGACGCTAGAACCCTGTGGTACACCAATGTTTACTTGCAGTGCACTAGAAAGGATATTATTTTGTTTAACACATCGCATTCTATCACTCATCTAAGATTTAAACCATTTTAACTCATGACTTGTAACTCCATAATTTTGCATCTTGTTCAATAATAGGTTATGATCAATACATGCAATATCAAAGCATTATGAAATATCTAAATAACAAACACCAGTATATAAATGATCATCAATATTCTGTAGCAATTAATCAAAAGTAGAATGAAACTTTCGACATGCTGCTTCATCCAAGGTAATGAAATCATGGCTTATAAGAAAAGTGACTAGTTGACACTGAACTCCCTATTCAAGCATCTTAGCTACATGTCCTAGAAGAGAGATAGGTCTAAAATTACCAGTTTCATTAATATCTCCTTAGCCCTTTATAGACCAGTGTAACCCGAGCATATTTCCAATAGGCTGGAACTGAGCCAGATTCTAACGATAAATTAAACATAGTTATGTGTAATAGCTCTATAAATTACAGATGCTGCAATTTTAAGTAGCTTACTGTCAAAATCTAACACATCAAGAGAGCTGTTCAAACGAAGTAAGCTTAACATTTTAAAAACATTGTCACAACTAACTTCAGAAAATTTTAAATTATAGATACTTGTGGGCCCATAGTACATCATTACTGGATGGCAAGTTTTTGACAGTTTTAGTATTGATATTTGCAAAAAATTCATTTAATTCTTCAGATGTTAACTGGCTTTCATTTCTACCGACCTGTATCAAACCTTTCTTTCCTTGGCAAAATAATTGAAAGTGCAGTTATCAAACAATACATGAACCACCTTGTTCAGAACAAGCTTGATGATGAAAAACAGTCGGCATACAAGCAATTTCATAGCACAGAGACTCTCCTAACAAAAGTCCACAATGACATCATGCTGAACATGAGCAACGGTGAAATAACAATGCTTGTACTGTTAGATCTGTCAGCTGCTTTTGACACAATTGATCACGATATTCTACTGACTAGACTGGAAAATAGATATGGGGTGTGCAACTCAGCTCTCAAGTGGTTTAAGTCATACATTTCAGACAGATCACAATCTGTCGTGATTAATGACCAAACATCAGACAGGCTTCCACTCAAATTTGGTGTCCCTCAAGGCTCAAAACTTGGTCCAATGTTATTCAATTCGTACATAGCTCCAGTAAGCGAAGTCGCTTCTCAAAATCAAACTGAGGATCAGAAATATGCTGATGATGAGCAACTAATTTTATCATTTAAGCCAACTTTCACTGGTCAAGAAAATGCAATTAAGAGAATGGAGAAATGTATTACGGAAATACGAACATTTCTCCATGAAAATAAACTGTGTAACAATGGCGAAAAAACCGAACTCCTCTTGATTGGCACACAACAGCAGCTAAATAAACTCCAAGTTTCATCAATTAGTATTGAAAATGTCTCAATAAAAACAGCAGAGCATGTTAGGAATTTGGGTGTTACAATGGACAAAAATATGACAATGGAGAAGCAAGTCCACAAAATGTGCCGAAATGCCTACTTTAATCTGCGAAATATTTCTAAACTCCGAAAATCCCTGAACAAAGATGTAGTCAAAACTGCCGTAAATGCTCTAGTCACACCTCACTTAGACTATGGAAATGGCCTTTTATTTGGCATATCTCAGCATTTAGTGAACAAGCTTCAGGTGGCCCAAAACTCAGCAGTTCGTCTCATAGAGAGGTTGAAACAACAAGACAGCGTAGGATCACATAGAAAGCAGCTTCACTGGTTGCCTATTCCTGCAAGAATACAATTTAAGCTGATGACTACAACCTGGAAGGCAATGAACAACCAAGCACCACTGTACATTCAGACACTTGTCAAGCTCAAGCCAAATCAGGAGCATAACCTGAGGAGCAACAATAAATTCTTGTTAGTAGAACCAGCTACAAACAGCCAGAACAAATTTGAAGATAGAGCCTTCTCTTTCGCAGCACCAAAACTCTGGAATAAGTTACCAGAATGTGTTCGAGCAACAAAGACTCTGGAGGGTTTCAAGAAAAACCTAAAAACTCACTTGTTTAAAATGTTCTACAATTAATCCCATCTACCACAAGCGCTTCTGAGCAGTTTACTGGAAGAGGCGCTATACAAATAACTATTATTATTATTATTATTATTATTCTGTGTGGATTTGCCCGGCAGTCTAGATAATTCAGCATACAGTAATTTTGAATTACATTCACCTTGACAATACAGTTCAGTTAAATAATTTTTCTAGGCATTCTTGATTAAACAATTTACTTCATTTTTGGCAGATTTATACTCATTCCATGTGTCAGTATTTCCTGTGGTAATAGCAACTTTATGCAGATGGTCCCTCTTGTACATGACATTAACAATATTTCTATTAATCCAAGGATTGTACCTATTTTGAAATCTTGATTCTCTTATATGCACATTACTTATTCTAAGAAATTCCTTTTTAAAAACACACCAAGGCTCATTTTACATCATTGAACTCAAGAATAGTACTAAGAAAATTAGCATTAATGAAATCGTCACAAAATTTGGCACTTTCAAAATTTCTATAGTTTTTAAATCTAACAATATTGTGCTGCTGATCTTTAACTTTAGGCTAACAAGTTTCAATTACAGTATGAATTAGGTAATGATCACTTATTGCAATTTCAAGTACTCCAGTACAGGAGTAAGCATGTAAGTTTATGTTGAGACGAGAACATTACATCAATAATTGAACTAGAAATTTGTGTTACCCTAGTGTACTCAGAAATTAGCTGAGTGACACCATTTAGATTCTCAGTTTTACTAATTAGATTTTTACTTTGGGCATTAGAGGCATCAATATTTAGATCACCAATAATAACAGTTGATGATCAATACAGGCTTTTTAAAATATATCATGTATCACTTCAAAATACAATGCATTAGCAGACGGGGGTCTGTACAAAGAACAGAGTAATAATTTCTTATTTTGAAGTATTATTTCAATCCATAAAACATTCTATACTGTTATCAACAAGGTCATCACACTTAAATATTCAAACAGCAGTATCACAAAAATCAATCTTGAGTCCTTCATATTTAAAATTACATTTAAATGATTAATTATATCTTAAATTAAGAAGAACCATATAACTCGATCCACTTTTCGTGCTTTTCTATCTCAAGGTGGCCAACAGACTTCGAGACGTTTGCAATAGCATTCACCATGTCTTGGTGTGTAACAGGAATTTTTGGGTCGATTCTCATATTTTCAATATTTTCAAATGGGAATTCCTCAATCTTCCTTCGTAATGGCATCATAGCAGCGTCACTGCAATAAAAAATATAACAATTATAAATTAGATATCATGATCTCAAAAGTTCTACATGATTTTGGGGCAGAAAAATCTGAAGTATAGTTTATAAATGGACACTTTCCAAGAATTCCTAATGGTAGCTTCCTTTTTCGAAAATGTATTTCTCATCCTTTTATTCCCCACTACGAGATGATGGATGGATGATTGGGCTTTACATCCTTTATTTAAGCAAGCACTTGATTGGCTAGTTAGGACAGGAGGAGGAGACGGCAATGACGCTAAGGAGGTGGCCCCTACATAGCGGTCCTTTGGGCCTTCATTTGGGTCTCCACCATTTATTAATAATTAGCGCAAATGTATTACTTTGTTGAAAAAATATTGGAAATAGATTATATCTGAATCAGGGGACCTGGCAAGAGCTGGATTCGAAGCCTGGACCAAGCAATAGGCAGTCACGCATTCACAATTAGACCAAGTCTCCTCTCATGGGCAAGAGAAATTGGTCACAAAAAAAGAATTATTTCAAATACCTACCGACACACATTTGTGATGTCAGATGCAGAATAACCCTCCATTGACAATGAGAGTTGCTCAGCATCCATGTTCTCATCAACCTTGATGTCTCCAAAACTCTTTGTTATAAGGCTTTGGCGAGAAGTTTCTGCAAAACAGAAAGTGACTATGAAACAAAGTACTTAGCAATGTTGCCTTTTTCCTTAATTCAATTTGATTCATGGAGAATATTTGGTGCAACACACCACAAAAAATTAAATCATTCATATAAATGAGGTCATAGACACAAAATAAAACATGCTAGCATGATTCATCTTGACAAAAGCAGGCCTTGACAATTCAGCTACAAATTCACTATACGTAAGCCAAGTTATAAATTTACTGAATTTCAAATAGAAAGGGGTGGTCAGCCAATGAGAGACTTGCGGTTTTGGGGTTGTATTGTGGGTAAAGAATTTAAGCATACAGGTTTCCTGCAAATCTTTAGCACCATATGACTACAAAAGTACTCACTATCAGGCAGAGGGATATATATCCGCTTTTCCAACCGGCGTCGCATGGCTTCGTCAAGATCCCATGGAAAATTTGTCGCTGCCAACACAAGGACAGGTTTGTTGTCCTTGGAACTAACACCTGCAAGAGAAAGGTGTTCAGATTAAATATTGCCCTTGCCGTGTAACAAATACCAGGACCAAATCAAGCAAAGAGAACCATGCTCTCGTGTAATTTTTGTAAAAATCTTTTTAATTTAGAATTTGCATTTTTTTAAATTGCAATTTTTGACACCAAAACTGGAACAATCTTATGTGCTTTATGATAATAATTTCTTACAAACAGCAAAAACCACAATATGAATCAAAACATATTCAGTATTCAAGACTTAGTATTTACATGCAGGGCGAGCCCTGCAAATTATTTAACCCTTACCAAACTGGACAGTTCCAACATAACAATTATCCAGAAAAACAATCTGTCCTTTGTGACGCCATCAGCAGCATAAATGACCCAGCAGGCAGTAAGCTGGGGATGTACATAAATGTCCCTTCAGTCCGGTGAGGGTTAAGTGGTTGTGTGAACACCAATTACTCACACAGGGTGTCTGTAGCTTTTCAGAAACAAAATACCAGGATTTTCCAGGCTTTTCCAGATCGAATTTTCCCAAAATCAAGGCCAACATTTCGACGAACTGATACAAAAACAACGCACAGTACATTTTTTTCTAAACTTTAAAACGTTTCTATCTACAGACTCTCACAAGATACCGCCAAACGTTTAATTGTGAATTTTTTTTTAAACTGCCCTTTCATGCAAATAAGTTTTTTTTTCCCAGACTTTTCAAGGCCTGAAATTTGAGAAATCAAATTCCAGGCTATTCCAGGCTTTTCCAGGATTGGCAGACACCCTGTCAAATTGCAGCACAACAGCAAAATATAGACCAATTGATTGATATCAGACAGCACCATATCGAGTGTTTTGCCCGTTTCAATACAAAGATTAGTACACGTAAAAAGTTATTTGGAGTGAGTGTATTATTTTGCCAACATACCATCCATCTGCGTAAGTAACTCCGACTTAATTTTCCGGCTGCATTCAGCTTCGTTACGACTCCCCCTCTGGCTACAGATTGAGTCAACTTCGTCAATAAAAATGACACTTGGGGCCTCCATTTTAGCCTGTCCAAAAAATAAACAATAACATAAAAATAGGATCTAATCTACACAGTTATAACATAAAAATAATTATTAAAGGAATAAAATGACAATGTACATGATACTGCAAAAAAACATGTTTCAGATTTAAACCAGCTTGTTGTGAGTGGACATAGATAGAAGTATATGAGTAATAAAACATCAGAAATTGGGAGGGTTTATTCAGACAGAGATGTTAGTATGTTTTAGATATATATAGCAATATCGGTCAGGGAGTTTAACATGTGCTGAGGACCACAGACAAGCTCATGTCCACAAGGTCTATATTAAACCCCCTTCTCCCCTACTGTCACGAGAGGCTGACTTTGTTAAAACAGGTAGAATCATTCCAGCTACTGACATGCTAGTGTGTGGTGAGGATGACAGCACTGACGTCCTACTTCTATCAGACACTCAATCATCCTGTCAAGGCCAGAATTGCAATATTTAGTCCTCATGTGACGGTAAACACTCAGATTTATAGTACACAGAATAAACATTAGTTTACATCCAGATAACTTACCAAAGCAAATAGTGACTTGACCAACTTTTCTGAATCGCCAAGCCATTTGCTCAAAATGGTTGAAGCTGAGATGTTGAAAAATGTGGCATGGCATTCAGTTGCAACTGCCTTAGCCAACATCGTCTTGCCCGTGCCTGGAGGACCACACAACAACACGCCCTGAAAGCGAAAATAAAAAAATTATATCATTTGAAGGGAAATTAGTCATATGAAGAAAGCAGGATATCCGCACTTTAGTACTCCAATCAATACTGTATGATGAAGCAAAACTGGTGGGTAACTTGGCTAAATTATCTTAGAAAATGCCATATTTATCCCTAATATCTGTGAGAACTAGATGTATCTATTCACCTCATCTAATCTTATGTTTTTGCCTTGTGCCTTCTGTATAAATAAATAATATTGGGCCGACTTTTCGTCCCTGTGGGACAGCATTCCATGTGCCGCATGATCCCTTATCTTATACTGCATCTAGTTCTCACAGATATTAGGGATAAATATGGCATTTTCTAAGATAATTTAGCCAAGTTACCCACCAGTTTTGCTTCATCATACAGTATTGATTGGAGTACTAAAGTGCGGATATCCTGCTTTCTTCATATGACTAATTTCCCTTCAAATGATATAATTTTTTTATTTTCGCTTTCAGGGCGTGTTGTTGTGTGGTCCTCCAGGCACGGGCAAGACGATGTTGGCTAAGGCAGTTGCAACTGAATGCCATGCCACATTTTTCAACATCTCAGCTTCAACCATTTTGAGCAAATGGCTTGGCGATTCAGAAAAGTTGGTCAAGTCACTATTTGCTTTGGTAAGTTATCTGGATGTAAACTAATGTTTATTCTGTGTACTATAAATCTGAGTGTTTACCGTCACATGAGGACTAAATATTGCAATTCTGGCCTTGACAGGATGATTGAGTGTCTGATAGAAGTAGGACGTCAGTGCTGTCATCCTCACCACACACTAGCATGTCAGTAGCTGGAATGATTCTACCTGTTTTAACAAAGTCAGCCTCTCGTGACAGTAGGGGAGAAGGGGGTTTAATATAGACCTTGTGGACATGAGCTTGTCTGTGGTCCTCAGCACATGTTAAACTCCCTGACCGATATTGCTATATATATCTAAAACATACTAACATCTCTGTCTGAATAAACCCTCCCAATTTCTGATGTTTTATTACTCATATACTTCTATCTATGTCCACTCACAACAAGCTGGTTTAAATCTGAAACATGTTTTTTTGCAGTATCATGTACATTGTCATTTTATTCCTTTAATAATTATTTTTATGTTATAACTGTGTAGATTAGATCCTATTTTTATGTTATTGTTTATTTTTTGGACAGGCTAAAATGGAGGCCCCAAGTGTCATTTTTATTGACGAAGTTGACTCAATCTGTAGCCAGAGGGGGAGTCGTAACGAAGCTGAATGCAGCCGGAAAATTAAGTCGGAGTTACTTACGCAGATGGATGGTATGTTGGCAAAATAATACACTCACTCCAAATAACTTTTTACGTGTACTAATCTTTGTATTGAAACGGGCAAAACACTCGATATGGTGCTGTCTGATATCAATCAATTGGTCTATATTTTGCTGTTGTGCTGCAATTTGACAGGGTGTCTGCCAATCCTGGAAAAGCCTGGAATAGCCTGGAATTTGATTTCTCAAATTTCAGGCCTTGAAAAGTCTGGGAAAAAAAAACTTATTTGCATGAAAGGGCAGTTTAAAAAAAAATTCACAATTAAACGTTTGGCGGTATCTTGTGAGAGTCTGTAGATAGAAACGTTTTAAAGTTTAGAAAAAAATGTACTGTGCGTTGTTTTTGTATCAGTTCGTCGAAATGTTGGCCTTGATTTTGGGAAAATTCGATCTGGAAAAGCCTGGAAAATCCTGGTATTTTGTTTCTGAAAAGCTACAGACACCCTGTGTGAGTAATTGGTGTTCACACAACCACTTAACCCTCACCGGACTGAAGGGACATTTATGTACATCCCCAGCTTACTGCCTGCTGGGTCATTTATGCTGCTGATGGCGTCACAAAGGACAGATTGTTTTTCTGGATAATTGTTATGTTGGAACTGTCCAGTTTGGTAAGGGTTAAATAATTTGCAGGGCTCGCCCTGCATGTAAATACTAAGTCTTGAATACTGAATATGTTTTGATTCATATTGTGGTTTTTGCTGTTTGTAAGAAATTATTATCATAAAGCACATAAGATTGTTCCAGTTTTGGTGTCAAAAATTGCAATTTAAAAAAATGCAAATTCTAAATTAAAAAGATTTTTACAAAAATTACACGAGAGCATGGTTCTCTTTGCTTGATTTGGTCCTGGTATTTGTTACACGGCAAGGGCAATATTTAATCTGAACACCTTTCTCTTGCAGGTGTTAGTTCCAAGGACAACAAACCTGTCCTTGTGTTGGCAGCGACAAATTTTCCATGGGATCTTGACGAAGCCATGCGACGCCGGTTGGAAAAGCGGATATATATCCCTCTGCCTGATAGTGAGTACTTTTGTAGTCATATGGTGCTAAAGATTTGCAGGAAACCTGTATGCTTAAATTCTTTACCCACAATACAACCCCAAAACCGCAAGTCTCTCATTGGCTGACCACCCCTTTCTATTTGAAATTCAGTAAATTTATAACTTGGCTTACGTATAGTGAATTTGTAGCTGAATTGTCAAGGCCTGCTTTTGTCAAGATGAATCATGCTAGCATGTTTTATTTTGTGTCTATGACCTCATTTATATGAATGATTTAATTTTTTGTGGTGTGTTGCACCAAATATTCTCCATGAATCAAATTGAATTAAGGAAAAAGGCAACATTGCTAAGTACTTTGTTTCATAGTCACTTTCTGTTTTGCAGAAACTTCTCGCCAAAGCCTTATAACAAAGAGTTTTGGAGACATCAAGGTTGATGAGAACATGGATGCTGAGCAACTCTCATTGTCAATGGAGGGTTATTCTGCATCTGACATCACAAATGTGTGTCGGTAGGTATTTGAAATAATTCTTTTTTTGTGACCAATTTCTCTTGCCCATGAGAGGAGACTTGGTCTAATTGTGAATGCGTGACTGCCTATTGCTTGGTCCAGGCTTCGAATCCAGCTCTTGCCAGGTCCCCTGATTCAGATATAATCTATTTCCAATATTTTTTCAACAAAGTAATACATTTGCGCTAATTATTAATAAATGGTGGAGACCCAAATGAAGGCCCAAAGGACCGCTATGTAGGGGCCACCTCCTTAGCGTCATTGCCGTCTCCTCCTCCTGTCCTAACTAGCCAATCAAGTGCTTGCTTAAATAAAGGATGTAAAGCCCAATCATCCATCCATCATCTCGTAGTGGGGAATAAAAGGATGAGAAATACATTTTCGAAAAAGGAAGCTACCATTAGGAATTCTTGGAAAGTGTCCATTTATAAACTATACTTCAGATTTTTCTGCCCCAAAATCATGTAGAACTTTTGAGATCATGATATCTAATTTATAATTGTTATATTTTTTATTGCAGTGACGCTGCTATGATGCCATTACGAAGGAAGATTGAGGAATTCCCATTTGAAAATATTGAAAATATGAGAATCGACCCAAAAATTCCTGTTACACACCAAGACATGGTGAATGCTATTGCAAACGTCTCGAAGTCTGTTGGCCACCTTGAGATAGAAAAGCACGAAAAGTGGATCGAGTTATATGGTTCTTCTTAATTTAAGATATAATTAATCATTTAAATGTAATTTTAAATATGAAGGACTCAAGATTGATTTTTGTGATACTGCTGTTTGAATATTTAAGTGTGATGACCTTGTTGATAACAGTATAGAATGTTTTATGGATTGAAATAATACTTCAAAATAAGAAATTATTACTCTGTTCTTTGTACAGACCCCCGTCTGCTAATGCATTGTATTTTGAAGTGATACATGATATATTTTAAAAAGCCTGTATTGATCATCAACTGTTATTATTGGTGATCTAAATATTGATGCCTCTAATGCCCAAAGTAAAAATCTAATTAGTAAAACTGAGAATCTAAATGGTGTCACTCAGCTAATTTCTGAGTACACTAGGGTAACACAAATTTCTAGTTCAATTATTGATGTAATGTTCTCGTCTCAACATAAACTTACATGCTTACTCCTGTACTGGAGTACTTGAAATTGCAATAAGTGATCATTACCTAATTCATACTGTAATTGAAACTTGTTAGCCTAAAGTTAAAGATCAGCAGCACAATATTGTTAGATTTAAAAACTATAGAAATTTTGAAAGTGCCAAATTTTGTGACGATTTCATTAATGCTAATTTTCTTAGTACTATTCTTGAGTTCAATGATGTAAAATGAGCCTTGGTGTGTTTTTAAAAAGGAATTTCTTAGAATAAGTAATGTGCATATAAGAGAATCAAGATTTCAAAATAGGTACAATCCTTGGATTAATAGAAATATTGTTAATGTCATGTACAAGAGGGACCATCTGCATAAAGTTGCTATTACCACAGGAAATACTGACACATGGAATGAGTATAAATCTGCCAAAAATGAAGTAAATTGTTTAATCAAGAATGCCTAGAAAAATTATTTAACTGAACTGTATTGTCAAGGTGAATGTAATTCAAAATTACTGTATGCTGAATTATCTAGACTGCCGGGCAAATCCACACAGAATAATAATAATAATAATAATAATAGTTATTTGTATAGCGCCTCTTCCAGTAAACTGCTCAGAAGCGCTTGTGGTAGATGGGATTAATTGTAGAACATTTTAAACAAGTGAGTTTTTAGGTTTTTCTTGAAACCCTCCAGAGTCTTTGTTGCTCGAACACATTCTGGTAACTTATTCCAGAGTTTTGGTGCTGCGAAAGAGAAGGCTCTATCTTCAAATTTGTTCTGGCTGTTTGTAGCTGGTTCTACTAACAAGAATTTATTGTTGCTCCTCAGGTTATGCTCCTGATTTGGCTTGAGCTTGACAAGTGTCTGAATGTACAGTGGTGCTTGGTTGTTCATTGCCTTCCAGGTTGTAGTCATCAGCTTAAATTGTATTCTTGCAGGAATAGGCAACCAGTGAAGCTGCTTTCTATGTGATCCTACGCTGTCTTGTTGTTTCAACCTCTCTATGAGACGAACTGCTGAGTTTTGGGCCACCTGAAGCTTGTTCACTAAATGCTGAGATATGCCAAATAAAAGGCCATTTCCATAGTCTAAGTGAGGTGTGACTAGAGCATTTACGGCAGTTTTGACTACATCTTTGTTCAGGGATTTTCGGAGTTTAGAAATATTTCGCAGATTAAAGTAGGCATTTCGGCACATTTTGTGGACTTGCTTCTCCATTGTCATATTTTTGTCCATTGTAACACCCAAATTCCTAACATGCTCTGCTGTTTTTATTGAGACATTTTCAATACTAATTGATGAAACTTGGAGTTTATTTAGCTGCTGTTGTGTGCCAATCAAGAGGAGTTCGGTTTTTTCGCCATTGTTACACAGTTTATTTTCATGGAGAAATGTTCGTATTTCCGTAATACATTTCTCCATTCTCTTAATTGCATTTTCTTGACCAGTGAAAGTTGGCTTAAATGATAAAATTAGTTGCTCATCATCAGCATATTTCTGATCCTCAGTTTGATTTTGAGAAGCGACTTCGCTTACTGGAGCTATGTACGAATTGAATAACATTGGACCAAGTTTTGAGCCTTGAGGGACACCAAATTTGAGTGGAAGCCTGTCTGATGTTTGGTCATTAATCACGACAGATTGTGATCTGTCTGAAATGTATGACTTAAACCACTTGAGAGCTGAGTTGCACACCCCATATCTATTTTCCAGTCTAGTCAGTAGAATATCGTGATCAATTGTGTCAAAAGCAGCTGACAGATCTAACAGTACAAGCATTGTTATTTCACCGTTGCTCATGTTCAGCATGATGTCATTGTGGACTTTTGTTAGGAGAGTCTCTGTGCTATGAAATTGCTTGTATGCCGACTGTTTTTCATCATCAAGCTTGTTCTGAACAAGGTGGTTCATGTATTGTTTGATAACTGCACTTTCAATTATTTTGCCAAGGAAAGAAAGGTTTGATACAGGTCGGTAGAAATGAAAGCCAGTTAACATCTGAAGAATTAAATGAATTTTTTGCAAATATCAATACTAAAACTGTCAAAAACTTGCCATCCAGTAATGATGTACTATGGGCCCACAAGTATCTATAATTTAAAATTTTCTGAAGTTAGTTGTGACAATGTTTTTAAAATGTTAAGCTTACTTCGTTTGAACAGCTCTCTTGATGTGTTAGATTTTGACAGTAAGCTACTTAAAATTGCAGCATCTGTAATTTATAGAGCTATTACACATAACTATGTTTAATTTATCGTTAGAATCTGGCTCAGTTCCAGCCTATTGGAAATATGCTCGGGTTACACTGGTCTATAAAGGGCTAAGGAGATATTAATGAAACTGGTAATTTTAGACCTATCTCTCTTCTAGGACATGTAGCTAAGATGCTTGAATAGGGAGTTCAGTGTCAACTAGTCACTTTTCTTATAAGCCATGATTTCATTACCTTGGATGAAGCAGCATGTCGAAAGTTTCATTCTACTTTTGATTAATTGCTACAGAATATTGATGATCATTTATATACTGGTGTTTGTTATTTAGATATTTCATAATGCTTTGATATTGCATGTATTGATCATAACCTATTATTGAACAAGATGCAAAATTATGGAGTTACAAGTCATGAGTTAAAATGGTTTAAATCTTAGATGAGTGATAGAATGCGATGTGTTAAACAAAATAATATCCTTTCTAGTGCACTGCAAGTAAACATTGGTGTACCACAGGGTTCTAGCGTCGGTCCTCTTTTATTAATGCTGTATTTAAATGATCTCCCTATGTTTGTTAATAATGGTAGGTGTAGTTAGTATGCTGATGATACGATTATTTTTGTAAAGACGCTAATATAGAGTCTAGTAGAACATATGAATGATACATTATATAAGGTTAATGAGTGGTACAAAGCAAACCGGCTTGTTCTAAATGTTTTTAAATCTAATTCAATGTTAATAAGTTCATCTGTGAGTGATACAGAACTTGACAATTTTCAAATTATGCTTGATGGCAAACGGTTGAATTGTGAACAGTCTACTAAATATCCAGGTGTTTATATTGATTCTAATTTGAAGTTTGATGTTCATGTTACAGAACTAACCAAGGCTCTAAATAAGAAAATTGCTTGGTTGGCAAGATTACGACATATTGTTCCAAATACTATACTTAAGCTGGCATATCGTACATGTATATTCGATTGCGCCTGTACTGTATGGGGTTGCAGAATTTCCAACGTTGATGTTATTCAGAGACTGCAAAATCGGGCAGCTCGAATAATTTCAGGAAATTTTGATGTTATTAATGTTAGAGGAATTAAGTTAGTGAAAGAGCTTGGTTGGTTCACTATTGAAAAAAGAATTGATCTGTTACCCAGTATAAATATATTTGTAAATAAATAAATAAAGTTGAATCGTTGAATTATTATAAAATGACTGTGCCACAACCCTCAGTAGTGTAGTGCTAGTCTGATTTTTCCCTCTTAATAACTCTCTTGCCAAAGCTGTGTATTTTTGTGTGATATTGGAAAAAAACAACAATTACTTCTATCCAGATTTCATTGGCTAGGTTACCTTTTATAATATGCATTTAGATATTTCTTGTCCAGTATCAAGTTTTCCTTGTGTGTGATTCCAATACATTAGCACCAGATATGATTGCTTGACATCAAATATTTAGTTATGAGATTGTTAGACTCCGCTATAGGCCTACATACATTCGCCATTTACATAATAAATCCCAGTGACATAAAGTTAATTAATTTTATGCATTTTGCCATTGTGAAAATATTTCTATTTAGGTCTATTCATGTCAGTTAATGCTGTGTTCGTTAGTACATGTTTGTGTTTGTATACAATGTATATACTGCAATTGGTGAAATACTACGATGTTGTTGGCAATTGTTATTTCATATAGTGATTCAAATGTCTTGTGAGCTTGCATAATATAAAGAAATTCAATCAATAAAGACATGAATTTAAATATTCAGAGTTTTTTTATGATATAAGTCACTTGCTGAACAGCTGATAAAGTTTTACCAAAAATGTAAAGGCGTGTCTTTTAATACAAATGAAAATCACTGCTCAATTATTATATAAATGCAAAACAGTGCAGTGCAGTACCACCAAACGTTATAACGCCAAAGTTTTTACACCTCAACACTTTCAACCTGCACATGCCTACAGAGCTAGAGATATTCATAGGCTTTGGCATGAATTCCTGGGAGGTTCTATTGGGATTTCAACTGCTTTACTTGTTCAGTGAAGAAAACTGAACAATCAATTATGTAACACAAAACAACTATGAACTAAGTTGACATTGATTGCAAACCATTTAGGATTATAAGGGCATTAACCCGTCATCATTAAAAACAGTTATCTCAAATACTTTATGTATTTAAATTATGTTTATGTCAGCTTAAAGTCGTGTTCAAAGTGGTGTTGTGCTATTTTCCTCAATGTTAGGATACACATGTATTAAAGCCACTAAAAACCAGCAATTAAGGGGATCCGTGAATAGAATAGTTATCACACCTGATCATTTGCAACCCATGCAGACAAGGCCCCTATGTTCTGCTGGTCTTGCAGACATACTTTCACGGGAAGTGACTATAAACATTTTAGACATTCATTCCTCATGCTCTGTGCTGAAATTTCTACCACAGAGAAGTCAACAGAAGTAATTTATAGAACTCATAGTGAATTGTATTGTGGCATTTGAAAGGTTTGAATCATGTTTGAAGCCCATTGAAATTTGGGCCAGAGGGAGGCAAATCATGTGTCGGAACAGCCTGCTGCGGTAAGCAGAAGGCTAAATAGGATTATTACTCTCATATTAATGTCATTTTAATCTGTAAACTGTGTTAGATAATTCGAGTTAGTATAATTCTATTTATTTGTTATGCAAGCAGTGGATGACACTTTGTTAAAATGTCAAAAAGTGATTTTTTGTGGAATCCTCACACAAGCAGACAGCCACATTTTGCATGAATAGTGCTACCACCTTTGCTCATCGTGCTGCTTACAATCCAGCAAAAATGAAATTCACATGCTTTTAAATATTCAGCATTTTTTAATGATATAAGTAACTTGCTTACCAGTTCATAAATTTTTACCAAAAATGTAAGGCCTGTGTATATCTTTTAATACAAATGTAAGTGAAGACTTTATTTAAAGAGCAGTTGTACAGGAGACTAAGAATTCATTCCATTTACACCTTCTGTTCGAAATCTGCATTTGTGATAGTTCCATTTGCCGAAGTACGTCATCGCTTAATTTTCCATGAACCAAATTTGCATTCACGTCATCTATTGTTGCAGCTCTGAAAAGATACATTTAGAAATATAAAAAGGTGATATCAATCCTCCAAGCACATTAATTCAACTAACAACAATGCAATGTAATAACAATGAAACTCAATGCTCCGCAGAAGGATGGATGGATGGATGTTTAAGGCTTTACGTCCTGTATTTATGCACTTGGTAGGCTAATTAGGACAGGGGAGGACACTGCAATGAGGCGAAGTATGATTGAAACAGCCATCCAACATAGGCCCAGGTGACCGGGGAAGAGCTGGATTCGAACCCTAGACCCAGCAATTGGCAGTACTGCACTCTACCACTAGACCAACCCTCCCCCCTCTCTCTAAATTTCAATTAAAAAAGGGAAAATATTTCAGTCAACAAATGTTTTTTTAAGATGAAATTAGGCAGGCCTGGCAAGAAAAATAAACTTTGACGGACAGTATAACATATCAATAAATCAAAATGGTTGGTATTAACTATACTGAGACAACAATTTAATTTGAAGAAGATGACAAAAAATACCATTTGATAATTACAAGGACCAGAACATCACTCCTCGGGCTGCGATGACAACGCATTGGCTACTTTTCAGGATTGAACTCCTTTTATTTTCCCAAACATGGTGGGCTGAAGTCTGTCCTGGAGCCAATTTCCCAAATGAGACATTTTTGTCGTTCTTTTTGCTCCCAACTTCTGTATTTTCACAATTTATCCAGCCAGTACCTGAAAAAGAGTGTAGGAAAACTATTTTACAATTTTTAAAGCTGAAAGCAATGACTTTCAAACAGAAGAACTATCATTACTCATTTGTTTAATTGTGGTAACAAACTTGTGGGTCACAGGTCGTCTTTACAAAAATCCTTCATAAGTTTCAAAGTCTTGTGATGGTCCTGGAAAGAAATCATATTGCCTGCTGTCTTTTTTAAAATATTGATAATTAAATAAGTTGTTGACCCTTGCAAACACTTAATTTCTGTGAAGCATACACTATAGCTATTATGGCTACAGTATTTGGAAAATACAGTTTCATTAGGTCTTTGCAGGTAAACAAGCAAGTGTTGCTGATAAACTTACCGTAAATTTGAAGAATGGCGAAAGTGCAAAATAGTCCACATTTTTCAGGTCACTGAAAAGAAGAAACACACGAGTTTATCATCATATTGAGTATTATAAGTGACAAGTGACAAACTTTTTTATCTGATTTTTAACATAACAGTACCCTATATGGCTACATGTGGAAACAAACTTTTTTTAGGCCTATTTTCCATGTGCTGAACAAACTTTTTTTTCACAGAAGATCGATAGACCCCCTCCCCCCCCCCAAAGACATCTTAATTCATAGGATTCTGTAAGGAATACATGTGCAGGAAGCTTTGTGTAAAATTGCGATACATTTCACATTTTTGTTACTGTGTTTTTAGAAATTACATTAATTTGGGAGTCAGGACTTCGAACCCAAAAACCTCTGACTCCACAACTCCAACGTATAGCTAGTACTAGATATGTCACTCCAGGTTCTGACAGCAGTGGCGTATTTAGGGGGGGGGGGCATTGGACCATGGCCCCCCTCAGGTCCAAAATTAACATGGAAGAGATAGGAAATGCCCCCCTCCCCTGAGGACATTTCTAGATACGCCTCTGTCTGACAGCTGGTTTTTTGCCATATGATCGACGCACTTTAAAAGACAATGTTACTGGATTAATTTCATTTAAATATACTGTTATTGCTGTTTTACATCGCACCATATTCCATCTGTCCTCGTGCCAAGTTTAAATTCTGTAACTTTAAAATTAACATCCCATTGAACGCGGACTTCCACACCATCGAAATGCAGCATGGAAAAGTCACAGAGCAGGTCCATAGCCTGGGCTGAATCCTGGGGGGGGAGGGGGGGCAGAGTCTAATCCAGAGCCATGCGAAACCCAGAAAACTGCAGATATTTGAAATTTTTGTATGTTAAAAAAAAATTTTGCCTAATTACAGGGGGGGGGCAGCTGCCCCCCTACCCCCAATGATGCAGGCTTCGGCCCAGCAGAGGCTCCAAGCACTTGCTGGGTTGACGTACTATATATATTCACTATTCAGTTAAATAAACTGTCTTTTCACTCACCATCAACAGCTGTTGTGACAGTTGTTCTCTGCTGATAGCTGTTCTGGTGCTGCTCTACAATATACGTGGAGCGCCCTCTTGTGCTGTAGGAGAATTGGCAGTCAAGGACTACCCAGAGTTCAGATGAAATAGTGTCCAAATAGGTCCTAACCTCGAAACACTATTTTGACACTATTTGATGTAGAAGAGATGGATGTCAAATTAAGTACGACAAAGTTTCTAACATATCACATTAGAACTTATGGAAAAGGTCAGTAGAAAATGTGGCTTGCTTGCACTTTTTGATAATTTGTGAGGGATATTGGCAAAGCATGGTGAGGGGAGTAGATATTATGACAAATACCTATTTTATTGTCTGGCACAGAAAAGGCAGCCCGATTTGCAAATCGGGCAAGTAGAACTATCGGCTGTAACAATAGGTTTACTTTAATTGTAAATTTGCATTGCTTGTTTTAATGTGTAACTGAACATGCAATGGCATGTTTGCTAACAAATTAAAACCATATTTTTATTTACTATTGATGAATTTTGACTTCAGGACATTTGAAGTTTGAGCAGGTTTTTCAAATCTCCTGAAGATAAAATTTATCAATCGTAAAGAATCCGGAGATCGATAATCTACACTCAACATTTTTTTTATTCTTTTAATTCAGTTACATAAACTCACAAGTCTCACATCATGTAAAATTGATGGAATACAATCAGTTTGGAATTATAATTTTGTTCTTCCTCTTTGGGATTGGTTCAGGTGTTTGAATAATCATATATAACTTAACATGCATTAAAGTCCACACAGCATTCTGTACCATATAGCAGACAAAATCCAAGAGTAAAATCATGTATTTCCAACTTTGACATTTCCAGCAGTTTAAGCAAGGTTCTGTATACTTCAGCAAGTGTCCGTTCACTCATAGTCATCTGGAGACCAACTTTTAAATCCTTTGGTTCTTGTACAACATATAGAATATTAATCATTCCCTGCTCATCTCCTGTGCTGGAGCAGCGTCCGTGCCCCCCTGCTTGTCCTTCTTCGTGGCCCTCTCCACCCTGTCTCCGGCCCTGTTGACAGCATCCGGAAGGGCCCAGCCTATCTCCCTGGCATCCTGGACCATGGCACAACAGGGCAACACAGTGTGGCTCAATACATCCATCAGCATGGTGCCCTTGATGTTCTTCTCTTGTCTCAGCCTCCATCGAATGACAGGAGAGAAGTTAAGTAAAAGACAACTCAGTAGTCCGTGCAGCATACAGTCTTCACCAATGCCTTCCGCATTCTTGCCTATTGTATAGCACGGTGCACAGAATGTGAGTATACACAATTTGCTGTCTCCAAAACATCCCAGTAATCCGTGTTGAAAATCATTTTCTGCCATTTTTGTACAATCCCCTCCACCCGTGATTGCACTGTTGGGCCAAGCTCAGCCTCTGTGTGTCGTTGACAGTTCTGAAGTATGGATTGACAGCTGAAGAGGGACAACCAAGCACTAGAAGTGATAATAACTGATCAACTGTCCACAATTGATAACATTCTGCCAGTTCATCCGAGTTGAAGACCTGTTCAATGTAAGGTAATGTTTGGATAACCTCAAAGATTTGATCAATATTTCATAAATACAATAACACAGTGGTCCCAAAACTCTTAAAAAGTCTCAAAATTTTACCAAGTCCCATATACTAAGTAATCAATTTAATGCTTAATGTAACTTTTATGAATTTGTACAAGAGATTCAAAAGGCATGAATTAAGTCTTGATGAAACCCAACTTTTTTAATATTGTATAATTGCTGACATACAGTAATTACTATTTTTGTTCCACTTTAAATTCTTATTAATTGCAAGACGAAGATAGTCATAACATTCAATATCTTGCAAGTGGTTTTCACCTGAAATATTTGTTTGTTTTCAGGCAAGAGTGCTTCTCTCCAACATGTGGTGTGGCCAGACCCAAAAGACCCATGAGCAAAATCCCAGCTGGTTGTCTTTTGGGTGAGATGTAAATTTGCGGCCGCTTATATCAGGATCTGTGCTGGACAAGTAAAAGACCCTCAAATGGAGTAAATGTGTAACATGTTGGGGACTCTCGCTCTCTCTCCCATCTCATCAATCAACCCTCATGAGTGTTCAGAACCGGGTTTAGAAGGCTGCACTTTCCCTATCTGTCAATATTATCACGCATGCTAAATATGTGTCATGATTTGACTTTTCTGTAATTATCTGAATTAGGCACGCAATTGCAGGAGATTTATCAAACAGATCTTCACAGCAGTATTTAATTTCCTTAAAATGGCACCTGCACCTCGCACCTGACCTGCACCTCGCACCTGCACCTGCACCTCGCACCTAGACCTGCACCTCGCACCTGCACCTGCACCTCGCACCTAGACCTGCACCTTGCACCTGTGTATCTTATCTGCACCTTGCATCTGGGTCATTTTCACATATCAATTGTACAAAATCGGCTAAGACACCATAAAAAAAGTATGTTTTTGCCAAATCCTCCAGCAGTATTTCATTTCCTTAAAATTGAATGTAACTTGCAATCAGGCCTGCATCTCAGCTCCAGTCCTGCACCTTGCACCTGCACCTTGCACCTCGCACATGGACCTGCACCTCGCACCTGGACCTTGCACCTTGCACCTCACACCTCACACCTGCACCTGCACCTTGCACCTCACACCTGCACCTCGCACCTGCACCTGCACCTGCACCTTGCACTTTGCACCTCCACCTGTACCTGGCACCTCCACCTTGCATTTGCACCTTGATAATTGTACAAAATCAGTAAAGACACCTTGAAAAACATCTTTATTGACAAATCCAGTGGTATAGAAGTTTTATTCAGAAAAAAAAAAAAAATTCCCTGAAGTGGCAATGCTGGATAACGTTGTCTTGGTGAAACTGCCTGTCAATCGGCAATTCCAATGGCAAATTTCCTAAATAAAAAAGGGTTTTTGGCGGTAATAACTATTTAACGCTAATTTAACCATTTTCAGCAACCTCATTTCATTTTAATGTTCTATGTTGCAAATTAAGGCTGCCAAGATCGTTTTTCTTTCTTCATACAGTAACATACAGTGGCATCAGTGTAGGTAGGGCTGGTGGGGCTTTATACTAGGAAAATCCTACATCTTCCTTAAAGGCCGTGGCTCGATTTGCCCCACCAATTTAAAATGAAACTGATGGCTCTGGTCACATATGGAAACTTTTGCATATATATAGTAGAACTAGTGTCGTATTTGGGAGAGCCATTGGGTCATATCCCCCCCCCCCGGCACAAAATTAACATATGAACAGGAGAGGAAATTAACGCCATGCTGCACAGAGTGTTAACACCATGTTTTTCCATGCATGATTAGCAATGATTGAGATTCAAACGAGTAACCATAAAGACAATATTTCCTCACAGTGGGCCATATATTTGTTGAACAGACTCTGCAGAGCATTTTTTAAGGATTTTGCAGTACACTTAAATTTCTTCCTGCATCTGCATATTCTGCTAAAGATTCTGCAGTTTTGCAGCTCCATGCAGTATTTGTCAACCTCTGGTACCGTAATATGGGGTGAATCGGGACACTGGGGTGAATCGGGACAGAACAGGAAAGAGTTATATTTACTCCAAAAACCATATCTTTTACTGGTCTCAGGATTTTGATTTTTCGCACATTTATAGTACATAAATTAGCGCATATTGTGGTAGAATTTCATCCCTCTGACTGCAAGCAGCGAGGAGCTGCAGTACTTTTAACATGGCTCTGCAGAAATTGAATAAATACAAGCTGGTCAAAACTTTGCAAGTACAATAAAAAGTATAAATACCACAGCCATAAAACTCGCAGTAAACTTTTTTAAAATTTAAAATGGTTTTAGGGGACCAGAATAGTTGACTAGATATTGGATTATGTATGTTTGGTCATGGGTTCAGATCCAGGTCACTGGCAAAGTTTCGGGAGTAATCAAAATATACTCAACCAATTTTCATTTGATTGTACAAGCATGGCTTCTTGATAAATATTATTGAACTTGGCATCATGCATTAAGGATTTAGTCCATAATTATTAATCACTGGCAAAATTAGCAGATAACTGCACTTTTTGATAGTTTTCTGTCATTAATCAATTTTTTTGAAATCAGCATATTATCACTGGAATTGATTTCAGATTTTCTTTAAAATACATATTTTGCATTTTGAAGATGTTTCCTAATGTTGAGTCACAAGATACAATCACTTCAAGAAGCTAGGAAGTATTGATTGTGGAAATAATGGCTTGTCCCGATTCACCCCAAACTGTGGGGTGAATTTGCACAGTGGTTTTTTTGGCCCTCAGCCTTGGCTATTTAAGATATCATTTCAAGCTCCATCAGAAAGTTAGATGTTCTGCTGGGACACAATTTGACACCATATTTCGATTTCTGAGTTGATTTCTGCCCATGCTATCACAGAAAAAGGGCCAATTCTGTCCCAATTCACCCCATATTACGGTACTATTAATGCATGATCATAGGCAGCTGGGTGGTGTAGTGGTTAAGGTTCCCGCCTGCTCCGCTGAAGGTCTTTGCCTGCATGGGTTCGACTCCGGGGAACCCGAAATTTTCAGTGTACCTTTATGAGCAAAATCCCAGCTGGATATCGTTCGGATGAGACGTTAAATTGGCGGCCCCTTGTATCAGTGTCTGTGCTGGGCAAGTACAGTCCTGTACAAAAGTCTTGTCGCATCCAATTGGTATTGACAAAACTGTTAATAACTTGGCTTGTGATTGACTAATTTTGGCAAGAAATGGCTTAAATGAAAGCCAAAAGCTTCTGCAACTTGCTTATATTGCAAAAATAAAGTTTCAACATGCTCTGAATATTCTAGAAATTAATACTAAGAGTCTGTCACAAAAGTGCTTGGACAAAAGTCTTGTCGCATGCACAACTTAATTCTGAAAATTTGTTTTAATGAATAGTGAAACTGCAAAAAGGATGAAAAAATGTTGGAGAATGTAGTCATGGTGTAACTGAATGTAAAAATATAATTTCGCATGAATTCCGGATCTTTGAAGAAAATATCCTTGGGGTTTGGGTAAAATATCAAAATTTTTTGAGTAAAAATCATCAAGGATGGCATATAATGCAGGACAATTTCATCAAAAGCTCCTAAATTGCATGTGCAGCTATATTCTGAAATTAAAACTGCTGTCCAACATAGGCCCAGGTAATCCGGCAATAGCTGGATTCTAATCCTGGACCTGATGATCGACAGCAGCTCTGAGTGCTATCACTGAGCTAACCCTCCACGTCCCTGAACATGCAGGAATAGATCTAGTGCAGGAGGTGCACTCTGAATGCTGCACATGCAGGTGCATCTTGAAATCCTGCACTGCACCGCGCACATGGGCCTGCACATCGCACATTGACCTGCACAAGCAAAATTGATAGTTCTAAGGGGTGGAGGGGGGGCAGGGTTGGAGTTTTTTTTTAAATAAATAATTTCTTGCTCAGTTTTCTTAATAAATAAATTATTTTTTGGCAGTCTTGAAATAAATAATTGCAAGGGGTATTTCTCGATAACGCGTTGCATGAATATTTAGGAATGAATATTTGGGGACTTGAAATAAATAAATATTGTAGCCATTACCCTGAAATAAACAATTACCTACCGAGGAAAACTCCCAAGTCCCCCTGGAAATTAAATGGTCGCCCCCCTAATTATTTATTTGAAGCGTGCGAAGTCCCTGAATATATTCACTCATTAAAGATAAACCAAGCAACACCTTAATTGTTATTAAATGGTTTCCCCCGAGGGGAGGGGGTACTCACTATGAAAGTATGTATATAGAGGCTCCACTGGATGGTTTAGGTTTTTTGGCCTTCTAGGGTGCACAATTTGTGAGCTCCTGTGAGCGGTCAACAGAATTTCAATCTCTGGAAGAAACTAGGACTGTCTGGAAGAAACCAGGACAGTTCCATCATTTAGGGATGGTCTAGTTTATTTCCAAAAACTCTGTAAGTGTCTAATCTGACTTTGGTTGGCTTCAATTTTAAGCAGACAGCCTGTAAATACCAAAAGAAGTTGGAACTATTTTTTATCATGGAGGATGTATACATTGTAGCTCACATAGGCCTAACATATAATGCCAGTATAGAGGGGGCCACTTGTGGCATGGACAAGACATTTTGTTGAGTGTTATACAGCTTTTATGAAATTGTAAATTATATTGTTGTCCTAGTTAGTAAGTCTCCATATAGTAATAGAATAAATACAAATGAGCATTTTTGATATCACAATGCAAAAACATTGGCTTTGTATGGACATGTGAATAAGTGAGAGAGCATTCTTTTTTGACACTTTCTGACCACAATTTAACATGCACTAAATGGCATGAGTAAATTGAATTATTTGAATACCATCAAACTTCTGATGAGTAAAATCATCCCTTTTACAGGCAAAGTTTATGCTAAAGTTTCAAACTTTCTTTTTGTCTCATGATTTCCAAACATTTTCATTCAAAGCAGTGGTCTGTCTAAAACAGATCAAATTATTATTGACCCAATTTGATTTTCCAGGGACTGTCAGCATTCTGCTGCCACTTGCCAGTTCCGAACAGAGACAGCACATACACTATTTTTTCCATAAGTTTTTGTCTTTAAGACAAATACAGTGAGAGACAAGTTGATTTCGTTTACTCCTTAAGTTGTAGCATGGAGCACTAATTTTTAAAAACAAGTCCCATAAGAGGGGAGGTGAAATCTTACACTTTTAAAAACCTCTTTTAAAATGAGTCTTTTTCCAATGTTGGTAATTTAACCCTATCAAGCTAACGCTTATAATAACTCTGAAAATCCATAAAAACAAATTTCAAACCCCTATATTGGATTTTTTTTAATTTTCGGGAATTTTGCAAGAGCAGCCACGTCCCGTGCAAGAGCAGCCACGTCCCTAGCGCTGCTGCACGTGCAGGAATGTGAGAAGAAGAAGAAGACCTGCAAAAACGTGTTTTCACAACTCTCCATGCAAAAGCTAAGTTTTTTCATTCTATATCATTACCATTTGATCTAGAATAAGTGTATTACATGTATTAACACAGTAGCCACCTCCGCTGCTTGTTTTGAAAAGGAAATCCAGAAATTAGACTTTTAAATGACTTTTAAAGTTACAGGTGAATGTTGACAGTGTTGTTTATGTTGTAGCAGACGCCATATTTACCAATTTCCGCCCACGATTTTCGTCCTTTAAAACCCTCTGGATAGTAATTTACCATCCCCTTGACGTTTTTCTGTGCTTGTAAGGTTAGAATAACTTGTTGTCTACGTTCTTTGCAAGTTTCAGATCGTTTTTCTGTGATTTTTATGGTCTTTATGCCCTTTGATTGCTGACACTTCCCACAGCCTGTTTTGATTTTGCCAATCCACACACTTTTGACAATTTTACTTAAATTGTTATTATAATCCTATCTAGACCTTAAGAGGTCACCTTAACATGTGAATATGAATATTATCAATGAGATTTTATCTTCGTTCTTATCCATTCTTTATCTTCTTTGAAAAATATTATTCAATTGTGTTTTTCGGAAGCCCTGTGTGTATTTATGAATTGCAGCAGGCTCCAGTTATTTTGGATAATTAAGTAGGAGTCTCAGCTTGGCCATCCATGTTAGACCATTGGCATTGGTTGATCATCTGAATGGCTGTCTTGCCTGTTACAATTAAAATATTCAGTCTATTTTTTTTTTCAGAATTAGTCTATTAGAGAGTAAAATAGACATGTTGTGTAACTGGGAAAATTAGACATAGCTAGCCTAGGCCTAATCTAGTTATTATTTCAATATATTTTCAGACAAGTCCAATTGAAATTCAAAACGGCTGAAAGAAAGAGCTAAAAAGTGGAATGCAGCATTGCTTATTTGTTACATAAGCACAATCAGGTAAGATTTGATTTGTCTGTGTTGGTAATCAGGTAAGATTTGATTTGTCTGTGTTGGTAGCTGCCAATTGGTTAACAATGAGTAATTTGGTAATATTGGTTTTTGTCCTTCATACCTTTTAAAAATGAATAATTAATTTGTTTGCTTCTACAGAGTGATGCTTGCAGCCCACTGACAGTTACGGATCTTTCGATAGCCTTTCAAGACAGTGCAAGATACTGAAAGTCTCAATCATCATTGACCCACGAAAAACACCCTGAAATTGTTGTGTGTAAGTATAACAGACGAATGATACAAACACTGATAGGGAGCTCCAAATACATTTTTACATTTTACATAAATTTATATTAAATATAGCCTATGGGTGAGGTGGTCTGGTCCGTGTGAGAGGCGGTCCCATACACAGAGATATCTCTGTGGGTCCCGTATGCCGACAAGTACCGGTATCCGATTTAGGCCTACACCCACTTTTGAAAATCACCTTTAAAGGTGGAAATATAAAATAATTAATGTGTGAAAACAAATCACTGTTTTTCTCACTTTTTTCTGGCAAATTTCTGCATTTTCACTGTTCCGGTAGGGTCTGGTACAGACAACCTCTGGAATGGTTTTGTGGAGTCGGTACTGCAGAGTTGGTGGCACTGGACCACGGGGGGGATCCAGAAAATTCCGGTGGGGGGGTCTATCGACCTATCGCGTCGTGGAACGCATGGTTCGCGACATAACATGACTGCGCGTTGATAAAATTAACATGTAAAAATATTTAAATTTTGGTCTGGTGGGGGGGGGGATGCATCACCCCATCCCTCCCTGCATCTGTCCCTGCTGAGGCAACCGTACCGCCCGGTCCGCAACACCAGATATATGAATGGTAGAGGGGGGCATAACGTGCGCCGGATACATGGTTGCTCAAAAAATTCCCAACAGATTTTTAAGTTTGATACATCAAAATGTTCATCTGACCTTTCTCTGCATCACTGCGCAAACCGTTTTCTTGGTCAATTTTTTTAACCCCAAAGTGTGTTCAAGCTCACTGTGAACAGATAAGCAGAAAAGGATTCTGACAGATACTAATATATTGGATGATCATATATGTGATAGGTCCCTAAGATTGGGTAAACTGACAGTAAATTAGATGAAACTGAGAGAAGTGGATTGACAACGCCATGTTGATTGTCTCCTTCCCAGCATGTTCATCTCAGGTCTGTTTTACAGCTGAACCATTGTAAAAATCGCAAATGTATCATTTATCAAGTAATGCAGTAAAATTATCCCAGAACTTGCAAAAAATTATTTTTAAAAAGTGCTGGGTTATTCTAATTTTTAAAGCAGATTTGCACTTTTTCCGGTCAATATATATATATTGTATCTTGCAGACGGCAGCAGCAGACCTATGAATTTATAACATGATTTATCGACATCAGTGTTGGAATTCTCGAGGCCGGCCTCGGGGCCACTTTTTATGGTCTCGGTCTCGGATGGCCAATCCTTTGCCTTGGACTCGGTCTCGGACCCTCTGGCCTCGGATATTTGTCCGAGGCACGTCCGAGGCCAGCGAAATTAATCAAGTACAATTTTGCTGGAACAGTCGAACAGAGTTTTCCTGTCAGTCAGGTATAATTATCTGTCGGTTTATTTAATATAAGGAACCTATTATCCTACATTTTAGAACTGAAAGCATCATTTTCTGCTTGTCTTTTAATGCCCAATGCACACTAGAATCGCATGCGATCCCATCGGATGCGATGCTGTTGCAACCCCAGGATCGCAAGTTGTTACACAAGATATTACCTGCCTACCAACTCGTGGCAACTCCTCATTAAAATTGTGGTAAAATCAAGCCCCCCTCGTTGTTTCAACCCCTTTTCGGTTTGCCACAGCATCGCAAGTCAATGCACACTAGGAAAACCCGAGAAAAGCAATAAAAAAAGTCCATTAAGACCTGCGACGGCAGCGCAGAATAGTGCTACAGGGTGTCTACAGAAAAAGAGTACAGTCACTTGTCTTCTTTCTTGTACTCATAAGTTCAGAATTTGGTGATTGTCTTGACAAAAGAGTGGATTTGATAGTCAGCCATATTAGATCTATTGCAAATATTTTTATTTTGTGAATTAGATCACTACAAAAGGCAAAACAGAAGCATGATATGCGAAAGTTCTTGCATTGCTTCAAGCTGACTACGGTTGTCCTGTCTTTCTCATTGTTGATGAGAAATTTTTCACCATTTATGGTGCTTGTAAGAGAAGGAATGAATCATTTGTGAATAGTGGGACATTTGCTGATGCTCCAGCTGCCGACAATTCAAATTAGGGACCTAACACTTGGTCTTCAATGTGAAGTAATCTGATGACAATAAAACCTGGGGATGTCGCACGCTAGAAAAAATTATTACTGTTTATGTCACCTTTTATACAGAAATAAAAAGCTATTATGAATGAAAGATAGAGAATATTTCAATATTCGAAATTTTGTAATCATTACAGCCACTTTTGTATTTTTCTAAAAAGATTTTGTTGTTTCTAATTTGGTTGCAGCCTATATCCCAAGAAACAACAAGATGTAACTGAAGGAAATGACATTCAAGCCACGATGAAGTTTGATGAAATGTCCAGTTCCAAATAGCGACCAATTTAAAGAGGTCAGTACTGATACACTCGGCTGAATACTGGACTTTGGAGTTGGGTAGCATGTGAACCAAATCCAACTCCCGACTCCTTTTGGTACTCCCGACTCCTTTTGGTATTTTAAAGTTGTTTTTTTTTTAAAGATTGTTCTTTAAAACTTTAATAAACTGTTCACATTGGTTTATGTTTTTTTTTATTCATTACTTTAATAATGACACATATATCTGATATGATATGACAATGTCAAAAAAAGATGATAATTATCTGTAAAATAATTTTGAGGAGTCAGAAGCGAATAATTTCCGACTCTGACTCTACCTGGAAACCAACTCTGACTCCTTTTGAGCACTTCTGACTGCACAATTGCTACTCCAGACTAGGACTCCAATATTTTAGCCAGGGCTTTGGAGTCGGGTATTAAGTAAACCGACTCCGACTTCCGACTCCTTTGGCTTTCTGAAAAGCGACTCTGACTCCGACTCTGCTTATCAACAGAATTTCACAACAATATTACATGGTCAAAGGGGAGAAAAGGTAGTTCCATAAAGTTTTCAATGAATGTTGTATATAAATACTTAGAACTTTTGGAAATTTTGTGTAAAATTTGGGACACATTTTACATTTTTGTAACTGTGTTTTTGAAAATTATATTTATTACTTTTTAGGTGTCGGAGTCACCAATTTAATTTAGGAGTCAGGAGTCACCAATTTAATTTTCGACTCCGACTCTGACTCCACCTGAAAGTCAAAGTTCGACTCCGACTCCGCCCAAAAACCTCCGACTCCACAACTTCAAAGCCCTGATTTTAGCATTATCTTTGACTATGTGATGCCCCAATAGGGGGCACGTCCCTGCATATTAGACCATTGCCCCCCCACAGGTTTTTCTTATGCGTAATGAGTTTTAATTGCCCCTGGTAATGCCACTGCTTAAGTCGACGTCATGAGCTATTCTGCTAATTTTGTGAGAATTTTATTTACTTCAGTATCAAGTGATATTAATTCACGCAACAGCTCTTGATATTGTAAGGCAGAGATCCTGACTCAGGTTGTTTTGGTATTATAAAAAGTAGTGTTCCAGGCTACGCTCGAGTCCTCGCCAGTGCGCGCAAAAGACGTCGGACAATCGGCTTTTGCCGATCGTTTTTATGATTGTCCGACCTGTCTCTGGCTGTGGTCAGACTAAAAATCCGACAGGAACTGCTGTGGGTCTTTTAGCAGCAGTGCAGATAGCAATTTGTAGTTGTTTGAAGTGAGAAAATTAGCAGGTCTTTAAATAGCAATTATGCCATTTTTGAACTTCTTTTGACACTTGGCTGGTTAGTTGACAAAATTGCAATTCTGGACCAGTGACAGTATTCTTGACTGAGTGTCAGAGCTAATTACAATCAACAACTCAGTTCTTCACTCTTCGTTAACTCTCATGTTGCCAATTAGCTTAAATTTGCAAATTTTAACGAGATTTATTTACTTTATCATTCAATGAGAAGTTTACCATATTTAAAACAAATGACCAATGCAGATTAGAACACGGTTGTGTTGTCCTACTCAAATACACAACTGCTTTCTTTTCTTTGTAAACAGACAGAGAAAACTAGAGAAATTCTAACTCGCATCATTCCAAGCCAAAAATTAAAGCAAATTTGCAATTTGGCAAAATTAATGTTATCTGGGGCCAAAATCCAGGTAGGCCTACTTCTGGGAAAATATCATCAATGCAAACACTCAACGTGACATGCTGCATGAACATTAAATTGTATCATACCGTCGCAAGTAAGACAGACAGGAAGACAAATTTTTGTCTGACTGATATTAAAATTGTCTGACCAGAACTCTCTTTCCGTCAGACAAAATGTCTGACAAAAATCAATTTGCTTTCGCGTGCACTGGTCCTCGCTACATGGTGTCTGGGTTACCCCTGACTTCCGAATTTGCACAATGCAGTTAGATTGTCAACTTCGCAATACGTGCTATTTTTGGTTGTTTTATGGTGCTTCAAATTTCCATAACTATGGAATGTCTATATAGATATTTATCCTTTTATTTTTATTTTAGTGCCCATTTAAAAAATAATGACGTCACAGTGTGACATGACCATCAATATTTAAAAAATTTTTATAATGCATTTTTTTTGAAAATGACCATGCAATTATGTAAAGAACATGACATTGTCTTATGCTAAGATCCCACGGAACGTTACGGAGAACTTTTTTACCACTGAGGGGTAGCTTCAGTTGAATTCTAGGAAAAAAAATGACCATCCCGGCGACATACAATGTTTATAAAACTATTATATAATTAATTAAAAGCATATCACGGCGGGATAAGATCGTAAATCGGCGGGATAACATCATATCCCTGTGGGAAAGATCTAAATGCCTGGGGGGCAAGATCTAAATGCCTGTGGGATGTCAAACATCGTCGACGGGATGTCAAAAGACCGTCGGCGGGATGTCAAAAGACCGTCGGCGGGATGTCAAAAACTGCCGGCGAGGCTGCAAATGTTCCCCCAGGGGCAGGAGAGGTCCCCGCAGGGGCAGGAGAGGTCCCCTCAGGGGCAGGGGATGTCCTAATATCCCGCCGGAGATGTTTTTGAGACGTTCTTACTGAAAAAATCCCCGCCGGACATCCAGAAATCAAGAAAATTTTGGGCTCTGTTCCGCCGTCATGAAAAAAAAGTTTGAACCTGTTGAATCTTTTTTGACATCCACGGCGCAGTTTTTCCATTTCTAGGAACCCCTGAGGGTAACAAAAACTACCCCTTGGGGATGTGAAAAGTCGACGGCGGATCACCCAAATTCATCCAAATTTCCAGGAAATACCATCCCGCCGTTCTCCGTAACGTGCTGTGAGATCTTAGCATTAGTTGCATCAATTATATTTACCAAGGAGTTCTGACCAGTGGAAATAATTGATGACAGTGTCTATGCTAATAAAAGATCCCTCACATGTGGGGAGGGGGACTGTACAACTGGTTGAGGACTCCCGTTCTCTCTCTTGCATCTCATCAATCAAATTGAGCTCAAAAAAATTATTAAATTGTTTGGCATTGTAAAACTTTGTAAACCCGTATTAAAATTCGAAGTACAAAACATTATGATTTATGTATAAAATCCTGTGGAAACGTTGTGGAAGTAATTTTTTGTTTGCAGACTAGGTCTACATTTAACTTGTTTCCGAATAATGTCAAAAAGAGTAGCCAGTAGTCATAGTCAAGGTCTAAATTCAAGAGATTTACGGAGTCGTGTTTCAGGAAATCGGGGATCGCAGTCGGTTCACTGCCGCCAGCCTCTCAAGCTGCTTATATTCATCCACTATAACAGGTTCCGTCTATTTTGGATAGTTCTGTAGCTTTCTGTTTTGTCCATTGGTTGGTGGCTGTCTTACTTGTTAAAATTGGATGTTCACTGTTCAGTCTATATTTTCAGAATTACAGAGTGAACCAGGCATGATGTTGTGTTACGCAACATGTGTAAATGGGGAAAATAAACATGTGTAGGCTTAACGAGCTTAATATAGTTATTTCAATTAATTTTTAGGTGATCAGTCGAGTCCAATGGAAGTTCAGAATGACTGAAAGAAAAAAAGATTGATGCTTCTTTGTTACAAAAGCAAAATCAGGTAAGATGTGCTGTCTTTTGTTGGTAGTTGCCAATTTGGTTAATAAAAATAAGCAATTTAGAAAAATTGAAGTTTGGCCTCTTAAAAATTAATAATTAATTTGTTTGCTTCTACAGGATGATGCTTGCAGGCCATTCAGTTTCAATAGCCTTTCAAGACAGTGCAAGATATGTCAGATCTTTCAAAAGCTTTCGATTGTCTACCCCACAAACTGTTAGTTGAAAAATGTAGAGCTTATAAATTTTGTGAAAATTCAGCCAAGCTTATCGAAAGCTACCTAGAAAATAGATCACTTAGAGTAAAAATAGGACAAAATGTTAGCACTTGGGCTAGATTAAATAAAGGCGTCCCTCAGGGAAGCGTAGTAGGTCCCCACTGCTTTAATGTCTACTTAAATGACCTACTTGTAGAACTCAGTCAGAATAGTATCATTCCGAGTAATTATGCGGATGATAACACCTGCACGGTGATAGGTTCAACCAGAAATGAAACAATTGACCTGGTTAAGAAAACTGTCTCTCAGTTGGCTGTTTGGTTTAAGGACAACATGATGAAAGCCAACTTAGACAAATTTCAATTTCTATTTCTATGTCCCAACAAAAAAGCAAATGAAGACTCTGTCACAGTTTCAATCGAAAATATCACTTTAACCAGCCAAGACGAGGCCAAATTATTAGGTTTCTATATTGACAAAGCTTTAGTGTTTGACAAACATAATATTCAAGACAAAAAATGGAAAAAATTCACTTTCGAGGTTTATGTATCACATTTAATGACTACAATTCCTCCTACGAGGAACTTCTACATAGAAGTAAAAGTTGTACTGTAGAACTTCTACGTGAGAAGGCCATTGTAACTGAAATGTACAAATGTTTGAATGGACTCGGCCCGGCCTACTATAACGACATTTTCACTGTCCAGACAAGGAGCTCCAGAAGAGGACCTACCTTCAACTGCCTAGAGCTCGCACGACAAAATACGGACTCAACTCGCTACGTTTCGCTGGTCCAAAGCTCTGGAATGAGCTTGAAAATGAACTTAAATTGGCGTTAACACTGGACAATTTTAAATCCAAATTAGTAAACCACAAAGGGACAATGTGTAAATGTGCACAATGTAGAATTTAATTTGTTTTAATTTCTTAGCTTGTATATAAGTAGGACCCATTGTTTTTAATTTATTTTTATTTGTTATTACTGTGTTATCAATTTCCTTTTTATGAAGGCTTCTCGGCCAATAGCCTTATGGCTAATGTTTCTGTATAATTTTCCTACCGAGAATAAACAAACATTTGAATCTTGAATCTTGAATCTTGAAAGATACTGAAAGTCTTTCGTTGATCACCATTGATGTCAGAAGAAAATGGAATATGCCATAGTAATGTTATTCAAGTATAACAGGTACTTGATATAAACACTGATATTGAGCCCCAAATGTATTTTTGGTGGTGTGTAGCACCAGCTATTTCCAAAAGAATTTTGTTAAATCCTGTGATTGCCTTGCAGATTGTCCCATTTCTCCAACCTCATTTAAATTTAGCTTACAGTCTCAACTCTAATTTAACTTGTCACCAAAAGTTTTTGGTCCTGACATGCTAAATATTTAGTTTAATTACAAAAATAAGGCCGCCTTCTTCTTCTTGATGTGTTCCCATAACATTGGGCCAATACGAGGTGATTTGCGGCTTCTCAAATCCTTCAGATGTTAATTTTGGGCCTGAGGGGGGTGGGTATGGCCCAATGGCCCCCCCCCCTCCAATACGCCACTGATCAAGTCGATGAATGAATAAATTTCAAGTAGCCCGAAACTCGTAAGTTTGACTGATAGAGAAATTGAAATGTAGGCTGTATGGCAGCAAATCCTCGGCACAAGGCAATCAAAGAAAGGCATAGAAAAACAGCTTCTGCAGTGATTAATAGGGTTGGGATGATAACCAGTATTTATACTGTACCGCAGTATTTTCCAGGCCAAACATTGGACCGTCAGGTGCCACAGTTATCTTATTAGTTGCCAGGAAACTAAATCATGTTGCCCTTGCAAAAAAAATAATAATTTTTTTGTTAAATTCATGATATTTTCCTTCTCTAGTTCTCAGGGCATTCAGACCAACAAAAGACAACTCACAAGTATTTTCTGAGTCTGATCCTATGTTAATATTAATCACAGTTCAATTGTGGTTTTTATGCATGAAAATCATGATTTATTTTGTAACAAGTAAATCATTTAAATAGTACAGCAATACAACCAACATTTTTTGGAAGTATGCTGCAAGAGCTTGCAAGTTTTGAATGGGAAATTAAGTTTTATACTGTGAATTCATATTATTAAAATTACTATTAATTCAAGTTGGAGAAATGCATGAATTTTATTGACATCGCACATTAGATCAATCATGCCAAAGTTCTGTGTTATTGTTTTCAAATTTAGTGCCCAGGTCATATCCGTCATAAAGGTAATATTCACAAAAGTAGGGGAGACCGTGGTTAGTTGGTTCGAGCGATAACTTCTGAATATGTATTTATATATATATAAATGTATTTACAGACTGACCTCTAAACATTTACTATACCGTTATTCCAAACCAAGATTATGTACATTGCGCAGTTGTGGAGAAAAGACTGAAAATATGATTTTTAATGGTCTACCAAGGGTGCTGGAATGAAACGGGGGCGGCAGGGGCGATCGATAGAGAAAGGGCAAATGCAATTTGTACGACAAATATTTAAAGTAGCTTTATTAATAATTTTGAATAATCAAAATATATATTTACAAATGTTTGCCTAAATTAAGACCTGAGAATGCTTTTTCTCTAAGATCAAAAGGGATCCACTAGCCCATACCCCCCTGCCTCCACTGTTCTGGCACCCTTGTGGTCCAACATGCCTCCAAGTCAGGGCACGATGGACCCTCATGTCGGGTACATTCATTGGACCACAGATTAAAAGTCCATTCGGTAGAAGTGAGCAAACATCACATTTTATTCCCACAAATCACAACAGTACTCGTGTGAAATTGCAGAATGATTATATATAAAGTCTATAAGCTGAATGGACAGATTGTATGATCATATTTTACAGATATTACCTTGGTGCTATATTAATGTCAAAAATTTCACTTCTTGCATTTTCCCAATGAGTCACTGTCCAGTATACAAGGCGAGTCTGAGGCATGGGCATCTGAGACCAAGACATGATGCTCCAAGACAGAAATCGAGACCATGGCTTGAGCTTTCAAGACTGAGACCGACTGAAGAAAAATTACAGTTCACTGCCTGACTATTTTTGGATGGATTAATATTAATATAGACATCTAGCCATTACATCACTTGCAATAAGGATATAACAATATTAATGATTTCTTTCATTTTAACCATGTGTAGTTAATGACTAAAAATACTGAAGCAAAGACATTTTGGAGCAATCATTACATTTTTAAAGGAGGGGGCTTGGTATTAGTCCCGCCCAAATTTTACAAATAACTGAGGCAGACAGATTAAGTCTCTAGGAGTTTTCTACTTAATTATAATATTTAATTCTGAACCAATCACTGGAGACTGAAATAGTCCATCCACCAGAAATTTGTATCTAGATTTCCATGAAAGAATTTGTAATTTTCAGGACCATTGGACAAAAATTATTATTTTCATTTCTAAGGCAGTTTCATTTTCAGCACTCGGCATAGAATGAATAAAAATAAAAGAATTTGGTCCGACACAAATATATATGGGATGATAGGTCGCTTGAGTGGGTAGACGGACAGTAAATTAGATGAAACTGAGAGAAAAATCTTGTTTGACTGTTTTAGAGGGTGAACATTTAATAATCAGGGGGGCTTGGAGTTTTCCTCGGTGGGAAATTATTTATTTCACGGTAACGGCGGCCGTAATTATTTATTTCAAGCGCACAAAGTCCCCAAATATTCATTCCTAAATCAAGCATCGCCTTCTTAAGAAAAACCTCCACCAAAAATTATTTATTTCAAGACAGCCCAGAAAGAATTTATTCATTTCACCAAAACTGAGCAAGAAATTATTATTTTTTTAAACTCAAAGCCCCCCCACCCTTTGAGAAGAAATGGAAATGGCCCCCTTAGCAAAATCGTATTTTTATTGTGGCTGGCCTTGGACATACCTCGAACAAATATCCGAGGCCATACACTCCAAGACAGAGTCCAAGGTGGAGGATTGGGCATCTGAAACTGAGGCCATCAAACTGTGAGCTCGAGACCACCAACCATGTCCGACCTGCCCCATCTCAACTTTGTACGAAAATGTGCAAGCCTTAATGACATGGTCCGTAATATGAACTCGGGATATTTACTTCTAACTTCATTCAAGTGGTGAAAGTTTTAATTTATGAGACTTGCCTGATGAGGTCTTCCATTAGAAAAGGTGACATAGCAATCAAGACTTTCAGAAAATCACTTTTTCTGCCAAAGATCAGGATTCAGGAAACGTAAATTGAGCTCAAACTTTTCCTTCGATGCTCATGGATTTTTTGGCTTTAGAAGAGGCACACCTCAAAAGGTTTCTTCATTGGGGATGTGGATGACTCTGCGTGTTTTATTAAGAAAATATCAGGAATGGCCCAATGTGCTCCCGGTCTCCATAATGGCACAATTTTTCAGAAAATTTCTTTTAATTTCAGACTCTGAGGCTCTTTTATTACTATTACTGCTCTGAGAGCCCACCTTGATCAAGGCTTCACTGGACTTGAATATGCGACAAGTGGATTGACAACACCAAGTTGATTGTCTCCTTCCCAGCCTATTCATCTTAGGTCTGATAATTATGCAGTTAATCAAAATGCAGAAATTACAAAAAAAATTTTGATAAAAGTGTGTGATATTCTAATTTTTAAAGCAGTGGTTGAAGTAAATTTATGAAATAAATAAAATAGTTATTATTTTGCTGTGTTGGAAACAATACACTTGCAACAATATAGTGTGCATAGTATTTTATTTAACTGCACATATTACATGTGCTATTATTTATGTTTCAATTAATTCATGTCATTAACGCTTGCAAATTGGTGGTTTCAGGTTGCCAAACATGGACTCAGAAGATTTGTGACTGCTTCGGAACTTCGGAAGCATGCTGATTTGAACTTCATTCTTCGTAAGCTTTAGGGGCAATGCTATTATCCTGTTCCTGGGATCTAGTCAATTTTTCTGCCAAAATAAAACTTGTGAAAATCCTGTCAGTGTGAAAGGGTATATGTGGGCCAATATATATATATTGTAAATATCATGAATAAACAGTTGTGAAACTAATGATTTGTTTATATTTTATGACAAGATGATTATGGGCCAGAACATGACTTGGTGGGAGAAATGCTGATCACTCTAAGGTACTATGTGTGTCTGTAAGGGATTTGATCAGCCTGCATTGGTTTGAACCCCAGATGGTGAATCCAAAAATATTTTCAGTGGACCTTCACCATTCATGTCTGCCTTCATGAGCATCATTCTGCATGTATGCCATATTTATGAAATAGTCTCTTGTAGCGAGCACTCGTATCACTTTCTATGCTGAGATCCCTCACATTGGTAAATTTGTAGTATGATAGGATTCTTGGGCTCAGGGAGCCTGCAGCTGCACATGCCACATACCAAGCTTAGATGTATGTCTGTAGCTTAGAGCTGAAAAAAAAGCTAAACATTACCTCGTGCTGTCTGTAAAAACTTTTTGTAAAGTTTTTGATTTATTCATGATTTATGGTTGGTGTTTTTAGCTCTAAATTTCTTCAACTTTTTTTTTTATTCTGGTGATGACTTTAATAGCTCACACGGTTGCCACTGGTCAGGGAAAAGTCAGGGATTTCAAGGTCAGGGAAAAGTCCGGGAACTTTGAAATTTGTCACGGAAATTTGTGATTTGGCAAAAAGTCAGGGAAATCAGACTTTGGTCATGGAAATTTTGCATAAAAAGTAATTTGCTACACAAATGACGATGGTTTCGTGATAAGAATTTAATAGAAATGCACGACATTAGCCCGTATAACCTGTTTGATGGTTATTAATTGGCTGTGTCTGAGAAAACCAGGCGGAAGTCCTATATAGTGTCTACGTGGCCCGACTCAGATTTTAATGATACTGGGTTTAATGACCCTTTGAATAGTTTGAAAAGTTGGGGTAAGGTTGATTTTGACCAAAAAAATTGTTTAGGGACCAAACTGGCACTCTAAAAAATAGACGTTTTACATAGCTGAAAATCTTCGGCAAAAACTCCCATTGGATTACATGTTAAATTTAGAAACTTTGAGGCTATGGTACGCAACGAGCAGCGGCTACAAAAAAATTCTGACAATGCAATTTGGTTGTATGACTCTTTAACTTATGGAAAGTGGTGTCAGACCCGTGGGTTTTTTTGTTATGGGTTGTTTTGAGTGGCATTTCTAATGTAACCATGGCGACAAAATGGAAATCTATTTCTTTGACCACCAAAAAGATGAAATTGGTCTATCTCTGTCACTAAAAATGATAGAAAAACAAGTAAAGCATGGTTTCCAATATTTTAGAGTATGGGGAATTCATTTCTTAGGTCAATTCTAATTTTAGAACAACCCTTGGGTGCATTTTAGGCCTATAAATGCAGAAAAAGTGTGATTTTTTATCTTTTTTCACTTTTCCGGCAGTATGATGAAAATTTGGTGACCTGAACATTAGCAATTAGGAATGTCACACCACTAAAACATTTTTGTCTTTCATTTGGTGTATGCAATTTGTTAAATGTTTGCATTTTTCTAACCAAAAAGGCCAAATTGGGTCCTTTTTATGCCCAATTTGCGGCAAATTTTGAAAAAAAAATCCAAAAGTTGATGTAGTTAAATGATGATAGCCTGAACTACAACAAAGAGGAACTTGTGCCTTATTTTTCCAAATGTTGTTTCAAGAAGGTACGAAAAATTAGTTTTTGACCTACTTAACATTCAGGATGTCCAACCCTTAGGTGCATTTTAGGCCTATAGATATAAAAAAGTGTGATTTTTTAACTTTTTTCACTTTTCCGGCAGTATAATACAAATTTGGCGTCCTGAACATTAGCAATTGGGAATGTCACACCAACCAAACATTTTTGTCTTTCGTTTGTTGTATGCAATTTGTTAAATTTATGCATATTTCTTGTAAAAAAGGGCCAAATTCGCCAATTTTATGCCCATTTTTGTGGCAAATTTTGAAAAAGAGTTCAGAAGTTGATGTTACTGAGTGGATGATAATCTGAACTATAACAAAGTGACACTCGTGCCATATCTTTCCAAATGTTGTTTCAAGAAGGTACGAAAAAAGATTTTTTGACCTACTTAACATTCATGATGGCTGCCACAATGGGAATTGAGATAAGATCACAAATTCTGCAGTAACAAGTGAAGTGATATTTTTTTTAACAGTATTTAACTTTTCCTGCCTTACATGGGAATTGTGATAACTGGAACTTTAATAATTGCGCAAATAACATTAAATGGATTTGTTTATCATTTATTAAAATATTATGTAAAAAATTCTAATTTTCTTGCCAAAAAAGAACAAATTGGGCTGATTTTAGGCATTTTTTGTGACAAATTAATGAAAAATGTTGGGAGTTGATGTAGTGAAAGAGATGGTAACCCAAAGCATACATTCATGCCATTTTGTTCCAAATACTGTTTCAAGAAGGTATAAGCTGCCAGTCATTGGGTCCAGGGTTTGATACCTGCTTTGGCAGTGTTATCTAAACTTATATTGGACAGCAGTTTCAATCATCATTTGCCTCATTGTTGTGTCATCCTCCTCTCCCAATTATCTATGAGGTGCAAAAATAAGGGACCTAAAGCGCCAATCATCCATCCATCATGAAAGTATGAGAGAAAAGTTTTGACTGTCGTAAAATGCCAGACGGCTTCAACAATTTTGATATTGATCAGGACACAAATTATTCTCGTGGTTGTCTTAAAGTATAGAAAATGCTATAGGATGTTTTGTAAAAAGGTCACATGATAACATCTTGTAAAAAGTCCCAATATGGCAGCCAAAAAGCTTGAACATTCAAATTATTTTGTGTTATGAATCAAAAGTATCTCATTGTGAGGCAAAGGAAAACCTAGGTCATTTTGCTCAAACCATTGCACGCTGGCAGATGGAAAAACATTAATTAGAATAATTAGGAATGCACAGAATGTGGTTCAACTTGCTATAAATTCCGAGAAGTGTGTAGTACCTGTTGGTTTTGCCATAAGGATGTGTCGGCAAAATATGCAAAGATTTTGGAAGCCACATTAGTAAGCCGCACCAGCATTTCATTTGTCTATTTCAATATATATGTGCATGTTAGTTTACTAACCTTTTTGAATAAGACAGAGTGAGTTCTGCAGAAGATGTCTTGCAAGGAATACATCTGGAACTAACCTAGCTGACAACAAGAATCTGAGGATTCAAATCCTGGGTTCTGTTGGGAATTCAAATGGCAATTAAGCATAACATCCATGGATACAAGAACAAAGTAGCACTGCACTGCGAAGTGCACTCAGCTTTGACACCTGTCAGATTGACTTCCAAGTTCTGTTTCTCAGTGGCAATTTGGTAAAATGAGGGTGAGAAAAGGCTTTAGAACTTGCAGAATTGCAATTAGCATTGTTAGACTGCTTCTGAAAATAGATGCACTGCAAAAAGTAATTGCCAAATGCATTATTGGCCTTTCTTGAAATGCATGGACTATCGTCATGTGGGCGATATTATAATGCAAAGTCAGCTTGAAAACAGTCAAGACTCAAACGATCTATGACATAACTTTTTTTTTTAATTGAAAAAAAAAATTTTTTTCAATAAAAAAATAAAAACCACAACAAACTATCCCCAATTCCACAACGCATTTTATTTCACCTCGATATGAGCACAAAATGACCCACTTGACCACATCCACACCTGTATTAAGACCTGGGAAAACTTTTTTCCAAAAATATCTCAGACTGGTTTTTCAGATAAAATTACCCTTGGAGAACCCAGGGTAAAAACTTGTGGTCAATTAATTAATATAAAAATGTGTAGCGTCCGAACCCCCCCCCCCCTTACTTCTCACACAAGTTGAACCTGGGGGCAATTCAAAACACATGGCACATCCAACTACTCACTAGCATACTACATTTCTACAATACTACATTACAACAATAAGCATGTTGATTTCTATATTAGTCGTTGAGCCACATCAGTTTTTGTCTCTTCGTAGTGTCCGTACCCCCCTTGTAGTGTCTGTACCCCCCTAGAGCTTTTGGCATTGTGCCCATGATTGCTTTAAGTTGGGGATGTCATGTCTGCAGGGATTACTTAACTAATTCATCCGCAAGATTTTTTTACCCCCGATGACCTTGACCCACTTTTCAAGGTCAATGGGCTCTAACACCAAAAAACCTTTTCTGTGATATATAATTTTTTTATCACTTTAGGTTAGGAATGGAGTGTTTGCACTAATCATTCAACAAATTGACCCCAAAAACATATGACTTTGCATGAATTCCACTCTTTGTTTAAAAGGGTTTCTTTAATTTTTGAAAATTTCATCTTTTTACTGCCTTACTGAAGTTTTTCAGCATAAATTTGCCATAAAAGGAAATGGGCTATCTATGCAAATCTAAGAGTAATTGTTGTCCCAATACCCTTGAACGATGTCACAAAATTTGAAGCTCCCCTGCCTTACCATAACCACTCAGTGAAGGTCAAACTGTTGAAGGATGAATCCCTTAATTTACTGCTACTGTACGTAAAAAAATTCACGATATTAACATTTTTTCAACTGACCATATCTCTGGTCCAAATTAAGTTATAGAAAGCAAAAAAAATATGTCTGGAGATCTGAAAATCTCCCCTATCTAATGGACTATAATACATTCCTCTCAGATCAAAAGCGCTTAAGTTCACTCGATCCTGAAATATTCATAATTTGGTTATGAATGATATTATTTTACAAAAGGAAGAAAAAATTTTGTGCAAAAATATTTTAGGGATAATATCTATGACATGTATGCACACATTGATGTTGTTCCTGATGATATCCAATGATGTTCGTTTTTTGGTCAAAAGTGACAACCAAATTATACACTTGATTGTGTTGAAGCCGTGTGTTGCCATTTCCAACCGGAATCCTGCAGTACTGTAGAAATTATGCATTTCTGCAAGAATATTTTGTTTTTAAAAAATAATTGTGGAGTTTGGTATGACTTCTGCAGTAAATTGCAAAATTGTGCACTCATCCCGTATAAATGCAAAATTATTACATTACTGCTTTTGGGAATTATAGAATTCTGCAGCTTTTTAGAGCAAAATTCCATTTAATGTTATTTGCACAATTATGAGAGTTCCAGTTATCACAATTCCCATATAAGGCAGGTAAAGTTAAATACTGTTTAAAAATCTCACTTCACTTGTTACTGCAGAATTTGTGATCTTATCTCAATTCCCATTGTGGTAGTCATCTTGAATGTTAAGTAGGTCAAAAAATCATTTTTCGTACCTTCTTGAAACAACATTCCATGGAAAAATATTGCATGAGTTCCTCTTTGTTGTAGTTCAGGCTATCACCATTTAATTATATCAACTTTGGGCTTTTTTTCAAAATTTGCTTCAAATTGGACATAGAAATGACCGAATTTGGCCTTTTTGGCTAGAAATATGCATAATTTTAACAAATTGCATACAACAAATGAAAGACAAAAATGTTTTGGTGGTGTGACATTCCTAATTGCTAATTTTCAGGTCACCAAATTTGCATCATACTGCCGGAAAAGTGAAAAAGTTTAAAAAATCACACTTTTTCTGTATTTACAGGCCAAAAATGCACCCAAGGGTTCTAAAAATAGAATTGACCTAAGAAATGAATTCCCCATACTCTAAAATATAGGAAACCATGCTTTACTTGTTTTTCTATCAATTTAGTGACAGAGATAGACCAATTCATCTTTTTGGTGGTCAAAGAAATAGATTTCCATTTTTTCCCACGGGTCTGACAATTCCCATTGTGGTAGCCATCTTGAATGTTAAGTAGGTCAAAAACTAAATTTTCGTACCTTCTTGAAACAACATTTGGAAAAATAAGGCACGAATTCCTCTTTGTTGTAGTTCAGGCTATCATCATTTAATTACATCAACTTCTGGGCTTTTTTTTTCAAAATTTGCCGCAAATTGGGCATAAAAATGACCGAATTTGGCCTTTTTGGTTAGAAAAATGCAAACATTTAACAAATTGCATACACCAAATGAAAGACAAAAATGTTTTAGTGGTGTGACATTCCTAATTGCTAATGTTCAGGTCACCAAATTTGCATCATACAGCCGGAAAAGTGAAAAAAGTTTAAAAATCACACTTTTTCTGCATTTATAGGCCTAAAATGCACCAAAGGGTTGTTCTAAAAATAGAATTGACCTAAGAAATGAATTCCCCATACTCTACAATATTGGAAACCATGCTTTACTTGTCCTTCTATCATTTTTAGTGACGGAGATAGACCAATTTCATCTCTTTGGAGGTCAAAGAAATAGATTTCCATTTTGTCGCCATGGTTACATTAGAAATGCCACTCAAAACAACCCATAACAAAAAAACCCACGGGTCTGACACCACTTTCCATAAGTTAAAGAGTCATACAACCAAATTGCATTGTCAGAATTTTTTTGTAGCCGCTGCTCGTTGCGTACCATAGCCTCAAAGTTTCTAAATTTAACATGTAATCCAATGGGAGTTTTTGCCAAAGATTTTCAGCTATGTAAAACATCTATTCTTTAGAGTACCAGTTTGGCCCCTTAACAATTTTTTTGGTCAAAATCAACCTTACCCCAGCTTTCTAAACTATTTAAAGGGTCATTAAACCCAGTATCATTAAAATCTGAGTCGGGCCACGTAGACGCCCCTGCCTGGTTTTCTCAGACATAGCCAATTAAGAGGCCTCAAAATTAGGGATCTATAGCTCAAAGCATCCTGATGCCGCAGTTGCATCCATGTGCCATGTGTAAGATGCAGAATTGCAGATGCAGGTGTAGGTGCAGGACACAGCGATGAGGCTAAGGATGATTTGAAATGCCATCTAATTTAGGCCCAGGTTATCAGGCAAGAGCTGGATTTGAACCTATGAACCAGTGATTGGCAGCTCAACACACTGCCACTGATATATTACCCTCCCCTCCTTGCATAAACAGGAGATGCAACACATACATGATACTCTGCACATGCAGGCGCAGTCTGACATTCTGCACATGCAGGTGCTTTCTGAAATGCTGCACATGCCGGTGTGTCTGAAATGCTGCACATGCAAAATTCTGCACATGCAGGTGAAATTCTGAATGTGCGAAATTCTGCACGTGCAGTTGAAATTATGCACGTGCGAAATTCTGCATGTGCAGGTGAAATTCTGCACATGCAGGTGCATTCTGAAGAAACATATTCTTTGGGGTTTTAAATCCCGTAATTATACACTAGGTAGGCTGAAGGATGATTGAAACTGCTGTCCAACATAGGCCCAGGTAATCCACCAATAGCTGGATTCGAATCCTGGCCCCACTGATCGACGGCAGCTCAGCTTGCTATCACTGAGCTAGCCCTCCACCCCCCTGCACATGCAGGAAGAGATCTGTAAATTCTGCACGTGCAGGAGGTGCACTCTGAAAGCTGCACATGCAGGTGCACTCATAAGTGCTGCACGTACAGGTGCAGTCTGAAATGCGGCACATGCAAGTGCATCCTGAAATTCTGCATGTGCGAAATTTTTCATGTGCAGGTGCATTCTAAAGAAATCCTATATTCCTCGCACATGCAGGTGCTTTCTGAAATGCTGCACATGCTGGGGTGCAGATCGACTGAAATGCTGCACCTGCATGTGCAGGTGAAATTCTGCACATGCAAAACTCTGCACGTGCCGATGAAATTCTGCACGTGCGAAATTTTGCACGTGCAGGCAAAATTCTGCACGTGCGAAATTCTGCACGTGCAGATGAAATTCTGCACATGCAGGTGCATTCTGTAGAAACATTCTTCGGGGTTTTAAATCCCATGATTATGCACTAAGTAGGCTAAAGGATGATTAAAACTGCTGTCCAACATAGGCCAAGGTAATCTGGCAATAGCTTGATTCTAATCCTGGACCCGATGATCGACAGCAGCTCAGCTTGCTATCACTGAGCTAACCCTCCACCCCCTGCACATGCAGGAAGAGATCTAGTGCAGGAGGTGCACTCTGAATGCTGCACATGCAGGTGCATCCTGAAATCCTGCACGTGCGAAAGTCTGCACGTGCAGATGAAATTCTGCATGTGCGAAATTCTGCACGTGCAGGGCAAATTCTGCACGTGCGAAATTCTGCACGTGCAGGGCTAATTCTGCATGTGCAGGGCAAATTCTGCACGTGCAGGTGCATTCTAAAGAAATCATATATTCCTCGATCTTCAACCAGGAACAAATGACAGTATAGTATAATTGGCTGATTGATCATCACTTTTGGTGCCAAGCTGTTCCTGGTTGTTCCTCTCCATTCTGAAGTTAGTACTCACCACTGGGACACCGAGTCGAACTCAAGTCTGGCATTGTGCAGAAATGGCGGAGAAAGATTTTACATTTGGATTATTTGAATGCTTGGGAGACACCAAACTGTCAGTTATCACCTACCTTCTTCCGTGCTATGCGATCGGCAAGAATGCCGAAGGTGTTGGGGAAGACTGCTTGCTGTTTGGGGCTATGGCTTGCTGCTGCCTGAACGCCTCTCCAGTCATCAGATGGAAACTGAGAGAAAGCAAGAACATCAAGGGCAACATGCTGATGGATGTGCTGAGCCATGCTGTGCTGCCCTGTTGCTCCGTGATCCAAGACGCCAGGGAGATAGGATGGGCCGATGAGGGTGCTGGTCCTGCACAGGGAGCAATACACAGGGAATAATGACGAGCAGGGAGGGATGGTCCAGGAGTGATGACTTTATATCTATGTTGTGCAAGGACCCATTATTCTACAGATATGATAAGTGAATGGATTTGTTGTGCTGGAAAACAGAACTTTGTTCGAACTATCAGAAATATACATTTTTTGAAAATGCATTATTTACCCAAGGATTCAATATTTTTATGCTAAATGATTGACTATTTGTCAAAAACTGAAACCAAAATCATGATAATGAGGACAGGAAAAAAATAATATCAATTTGTATCTCCATGATATTTTGTTGTCGAATAAAAGTTTTATACATATTATATTTAATCTCATATAGTAATTGCTTCCTTATTCTATTTCACAAATGTATCAATATTATTAATCAATATACTGTGAAGTTTGTTTCCATATCTTGTTTTTGTTATTTTGTCTTTTGCTTTTCAACTATGAACTTCTCTCAGTATTTTTTCCTGTTTTCAATTTATTAATCCAATTGTGCATGCTTAACATTGATTGAGAGAACAATGCTGTCTAAAGTGGATGTTCACATGGTGTTTACAGGGTATTTACAGATGTTCAAAATGGTTGCTTCAAACCTGAGGCCAAGATGGCAGAAAATGAGGTATTATTAGGACACAATTATTAGCCCCCTCTGGATAACCCCTTTATTTCCATTTTTCTCCAAAATAGGGTATTAAAGATCAACCATCTTTCATCTAAACTGTATTATTATGGTATTTCTGTAACAGAACGAGGTCGTTTGGTTTAGGTTCTTTATTCCCTAAGAAAACCGTAGATAACCGTAGAGCAAACAACTCCTGTATTAGCAGTCTTTCTCTTTGGTCTATCACCATATAAATCTCAGCAATGCTACAGATGACCACTTGTAGTAGTCCTCACTAAGTCCTCAGTGAGTTCTGTAGATGAGCACCCAAATTAAATGTTTCTGAATGTTATCAATTTCTTGGTCTGCTCTGGCTGGTTGTTAGAATCCAAATGATTTTTCTATAGATTTCCTATCTATTGTCTCCTAACACTAAAAACTGTGAAAACACAAGGAACGCCAAAAATCTGTGGTAACAGTTTATTACATGTTAAAATCTGTGGTAACAGTTTATTACATGTTAAAATATGTGGTAACAGTTTATTACATGTTAAACACTGTTTGAATGTTGAATATTAAAAGATTGCACAGCAGCAACCCTCAACAGTTCCCACTACATACTCCCCCCACTTTAGAAATGTGGACTCCACATTTACAATACACATATATAAATACAAAATACTATATTCAATAAACTATCTAAAATCTATGGAAGAGTAGAACTGTGTTTGATTCCTTCGCCTACCACTTCTCCTCAATTGAACCTCCTCTTCTTCAACTTCTTCTTCACTTTCCTCTGTCCCGTTATTCTCTGCTGTCTCTCTTCTTTCCATTTCTACATCTGTTTCAACTTCCTGTGTCTCTTCAGTTGTCTGTGTCGTCACTTCCTCTGTTGTTTTTTCTTCCTCAGAATCTGATACATATAATGCTAATTCTTCCTCAGTCTCTTCTGATTCCTCACCGTCACCCTTCTTCTCTCTCATCAACTCCCTCGCCTCAACAACATCATGAATGGATCCAATGGGGAGAAGATGATTTCGATGAAGTCGTTTCGTTCTACCTCCTTTTGTGTTGTGCTCCCGCCTCACATCAAATACTGGGATGTCCGGATCCATCTGTGCCACTACCACATACACCTCCTCCTCCCACTTGTCAGCAAGTTTATGTTTTCCATCAAAAGCCAAACGCTTGACCAGCACTCTATCACCCACTTTCACTGCACCTCCCCTTGACTTGTAGTTCTCCATATTCCGTTGTTTCATGTCCTGCACCTTCCTTTCAGCTATTTCATAAGCTGAAGTCATGTTCTTCCTCAAGGCTGAACATAATGAAAACACAATATCAACTGGGAGTCTAGGCTGCCTGCCGTACATAAGTTGAAATGGGGTGAAGCCTGTGCTCTCATTCCTCATACAATTGTATGCATGGACAATGTGACTCAATTGGTCTTTCCATTTTGACTTTTGTTCTGCTGTCAGTGTCCCAAGAAGACCAAGTAGAGTGCGGTTAAACCACTCGCATGCTCCGTTGCCTCTTGGATGATAGGGTGTGGTCCTGGATTTTTCAATTCCAACAAGCTTACACAGCTCCTTGATGATGTTGCCTTCGAATGAACCACCTCTATCACTGTGAAGTCGCAGTGGGAAGCCATAGTGCTGAATGAAGTGCTCTAGAAGAATTTTGGCGGTTGTCTTGACAGTTTGATTGGTGGTGGCGACTGCATGAGCAAACCTGGTGAAATGGTGGGTGATAACAAGTACATTGGAGTATCTACCATGAGGCTCAATGCTGAGGTAGTCTATGCACACTAATTCTAATGGTTGACTTGATGTAATTGGATGTAGCGGTGCAGTTTCAGGAATGCGCTTCCTACGGAGACATCTATTGCATGTCCTGATCCAGCCCTCTACCTGCACAGACATTCTCGGCCAATAGAAACAATCTCGAATTAGCTCTAATGTCTTCTCCCTTCCGGGATGTCCCATTTGAACATGTAGTGCATCAAACACTTTACGAGTGCAAAAGAAGGCAAAATGACTTGTTTTACAGTATCACCATTGACGATGCGTTTGCGGCATAGAACACCATTGTCCAAGAAAAGGTTTTTCGACTCCCGTATCAAGCACTTCGAGTCACTGGGAAGATCTTGGGGAATCTTTCCTCCCTGTAAAACCTTGATAACAGGAGAAATAACATCATCAGTTGCTTGCATTTGTCGCCATTGACGAGCTGAAGTTGCAGAAGAGCCTACAGAAAACGAAACATTCTGTTGCATACTTACAGCATGCAATTCTCCAGAAGAATCAACTTCGATAATACCTGCTAAAGCCGACTTCACTTGGTCTTCACTCCACACAATCCGAGATAGAGCATCAGCGTCTTTGTTCTTCGGGCCTGGTTTATACTTGATGCTGAAGGAAAAGTTGCTCAAATCTGCCAACCATCGATGACCTGTGGCATCCAGCTTGGCACTTGAAAGGATGTATGTGATCGGATTGTTGTCTGTGATACATTCAAATTTGCTGTAATAGAGATAATCACGGAATTTTTCCGTCACAGCCCACTTCAAACCCAAGAATTTTCTCTTATGGACTGGGTATCTCCTCTCTGCAGCATTTAAACCAAGACTAGCATAGCCAATCATTCTCTTGACACCTTGCTAGACTTGATAGAGCACTGCTCCAATACTGTAGCCGCTAGCATCGACTGATAAGCTGTATGGAAGAGAATAATCAGCATATGCAAGTACAGGAGCTTCAGTCAGGGCTTTCTTAAGCTGATCCAAGGCATCTTGATGCTCTTGTCACCACACAAATTTCTCAGTGTTGATGAGCTTCTTTTTCTTCCCCCGCTGCTCAAGATGACCATGTAACAATTCATGAAGAGGACGAGCAATTGCCGCATAATTGTTGATGAATCTGCGTTAGAATCCGGCAAATCCCAAGAATGAGCGTACCTCCTTGTGAGACTTAGGTACTGGCCATTCAAGGACTGCACTGACTTTGTCAGCACAAGTAGAAATCCCCTTTTCAGAATCGATATGACCGAGATATTTTACCTCTTTCTGAAAAAATGAGCATTTTGATGGATTTAATTTAAGACCTGCTTCTTGAAGCTTACTAAACACATTGTTTAATCGCTCTAAATGTTGCTCAAATGTCTTGCCGAATACAATTATATCATCTAAGTGCAGCAAGCATTCAGTTAAATTAAGAGATCCCATTGCAGATTCGAACATTTGCTGGAAACTTGCTGGAGCCGAAGCTAGGCCGAACGGCATTCTGGTCCATTCATGAAATCCTAACGGTCCTAGTGACAATGCTGTCTTGTGCCTATCTTCAGGGTTCAACTCAATCTGCCAGTATCCGTTCTTGAGGTCCAACGTAGAAAACCACTTACAGCCGTTGAGACAATCTAGAGCCTCATGCACCCTCGGCAAGCTGTAACCTGGAGCTTTAGACTTGCTGTTAATTTTGCGGTAGTCCACGCAAAATCTCAAAGCCCCCGATTTCTTACGGATCAGAACTGCTGGTGATGAATAAGGACTGGTGCTATTGGTGATTACACCCATGTCCTTCATTCCCTGTAGATGCTTACGGACTTCTTCAACCATTGTAGGATGAACATTAGCATATCTCTGACGAACCGGAATGTTGTCCTCAAGATGAATGCTGTGCTGAAATCCTACTGCTTTTCCGAGCTCATTTTCATGACATGCAAAAACAGAACGCCATTTACCAATACAAGACAATGCTGAACGTTTTTGTTGTGCATCAAGCATTGTGTCCCAATTTGAAGTATCAAGAAGTTTCAAGTGCTCCGTGTCTTCATGGAGTGAAGATTGAGTGCTGCAAGCCTGGACAGTGTTACTGACAACTTCAACTTGATGCAAGTCAGCAAGAGGGGCATTGGCTGGAATAGTAACATCATGTTGTGATACATTTAACAGTTCAACTCTAACATCAAATAAACTACTGACATTTACAACTGAAGGTTTTACAATTAAACCTCCTGGAATAGCAGATGAACCATCACACTCTTCAATAAGCAAATTTGAAGTAGAAATGTTGACATTTGTTGCATATGCTGAGACGACTTGAGATGATCTAAAGCTTCAAGTCTTTGAATTAATAAGTCTAACTTGTTGTCTGAAGTTTCAGGTTTTTGTACTGAAGCGACAACTGCACTAGGCGACTCTTTTTCAATAGCTCTGGCAGCTGATATTAAGTCCTCAAATGATGAGCCAGAATGTATTATTGGGCAAGAGCAGCCTCTTGAAATGTTCCTGATGATCATTATTTACTGTAAATATCAAATTTTTGCTGCCGGGCTGGGACCAAATTGCATGAAATATGATAATTTATACTTATCATTAATTAAATTTTATATCACACTGATCTTATACCAGGATGAACAATTAAGTGTTCCAGATTGATGAGCAATTAGCTCTTGTGGTGTGGTTTCTCTCATGTTCACAGTCCCCTCAGTCCCCTCAGTCCCCATCACACACTGGCACACAGAGGCAGAGCTGCATTCAAGTTTGGCATTGTGCAAAATGGCAGAGAATGAATTTAAATTTGGATTATTGGGATGTTTTGGAGATATCAAATTATCTGTTGTTGCGTGGCTGATTCCTTGTTACGTCGTGGGCAAGAATGCGGAAGGTGTTGGGGAGGACTGTTTGCTGCATGGGCTTCTGGCCAGTTTGTCGGTCTTCACTTCGCCTTGCAGTTTTCTCAACTTCTCGCCAATCATCAGGTACAGGCTGAGAAAACAGAAGAACATCCGGGGCGACGTCATGAATGATGTTCTCTGCCACTCCGTCCTGCCCTGTTGCGCCTTGGTCCAAGATGCCAGGGAGATAGGCTGGTTCCCTCCGGGTCCGGCCGCTTTGACTGCTACACGGGGAACAATGAGCAAGGAATGATGTCTGATGAGCAGGGAGTGATGAGCCTGGAGTGATTAGCAGAAAATTAAGGAATGATGCAATAACTCAAACCATGTTGTACAAGGAACAGATAAAATGGTGGTCTCCAGGTGACTTTGAGTATGAAGACTCAGAGACATAAAACTTTATTCAAACCTTTGGAAGACTTATTAATGTGCAGAAATGCATGACTCATTTGAAGATTCAATTTTATATTATTTTTTATGCTATATGCCTATTTCTACATGGACTATTGAAACAGAAATCACTCAATAAAAAGGAAAAAGGGCATCATTAAAAGGCGCAATATCATTTGACTGATAAAAATTCAATCAGGAAGTTATTATTATTATCATTTATACATATTCCGTTTTGATATATTGATTTGTGTCATACTTGTATTGATATGTATGATTGTATATAAATGCCTTTCTGGTTTCGTTCGCTTCACATATTTGTCAGTTTTAGTAACTTTGTAAATGCCATAATAATGTTTAGTTCATTCAATCGATTGTGCATGTTTCCCCCTTATTGCATTTGTGAATCGTTTAGCCCGGGTCGTTTAGGAAGAATAGTGGCATGTTCCCGAAGTGAATAAAATGGATTGAGTGTTTGTTTATAACCATGTTGTACATATAATTATTTGAGGGCCCATGACCTAGTGGATAAGGTGCTCGCCTGGTAACTGAGACATTGCAGGTTCCACTCCCAACCATGGCACAGAGGAACTGAGCAGTTCCTCAGTAACTCTTTGCTTGACTTCACCCAGGTGTAAATGGGTACTTGGCTGCAGGCAGTGACGGCGATTGTAGAGTGACTTAGCATTGTGTGCGCTGGAAACGGCTCCCTGGATGTTTACTCCCCAGGGAGTTGAGAAAGGCTTATGCTTGAACAGGTCTGCCAAGGGTGTAATTGTAAAGTCTGTTGAGACCTACTTCATCGTTGTAATGGACTATGAAAAATCCTATGTTTACATTAACATTGAATTATTGTGTTAGACACATGCATCTCATGACCAGCTATTCTGATAATACAGCCATGGCCATAATTTTTTCACTCACCTGCTATGCTTCACTACGGGGCTATTAGTGGGACTGATCATAATAAAGCAAAAACTTGCTCAATGCCTCAATCCTCATCAAATCATCAGGTAATATATAAATGCCAAAGCATGAAGACGACACCACCTGGACACAAAAGATACATTTTAAAGACACTAAATTGTAATTTTAAAACTAAAGTATTTCTCAAAATTCATTTTTGTATTCAGGTTATATTAAAGTTTTGAGAAAATAATTAGGACAAACAGAAATAAGGCGGAAGGGTAATATTAAAAATAAAATGTTGAAAAAAAATTTGAGGGAAAAAACAGAAATTATAATTTTATGGAAAAAAGCTGAGAAAAGAAGTTTGGAAAAAATTAGGAATTTTTTTTTTTGTTTTTGGTAAGTAATTTTTCTGGCGTTTGGAAGAAAAAAATTAGGCTGAATTTACTTTTTGTTTGAAATTTTTTATTGTTCTCAAATTTGTTTTTCTCAAACTTTTTTTTAAAAAAATGTTATCCGAACAATTTTTTTTTTTTTTGGGGAATTTTATTTTTCTTGGAAATTTTTCATTTTTTTCGAACATTTTCTTTTTTTTTCTTCCCGAACATTTTTTTTCGGATGGTCAGTGTTCGCTCTGTCACTGAAATGATATGCAGGGTTCCCCCCTGACTCACTTAATCACTGAAATTTCAAAAGAGCAGTTCAGTGTTCAGCAGCAAATTGAAGTCCTACTTTTTTTAACTGACCATTAGACAGCACCGCACGGCTTGTGCAGTTATTAATAATAAACTCAATACAATTAGTATTAAAGTTGCAATTTTTTCAATTTGTTTAAGCTGTTGTTGTGCTGTTAGTGACTGTTTTGACTTATATAAGCTGTTTTGATCAACAATCAAGGGGATCAGTGAATAGAATAATATCACACCTGCAGCGCATGCAGGCTGGATAGTCCATGAGCCAGAGGGCTGGTCAGGCTCACTCAAAGGGAGGAATTCTCATAGTGATTTTATGTTAGCCCTATTTCTCTAGTTTCAGAAAATGGGTGATAGCAATCTGTATCTCTTAGCCTTCGCCATGCTATCACCCTGTTTTTAAACATATGTTGAAGCCTCGGAAATTTCCTTTTTTTGGGTTCCGGTTACACTTATATCCATAAAAACTATTGTAACTTCATCAACATTGCTCTAAACTGCATGAAATTTGATATGTGACATCTTCTCAATATACAGAAGACACATCTGCCACAATCAGAGCCATTTGCATATTTCAATGTCTGCAAATAAAGGAGTATTTTTATCTCAAGTTGCATGCCAAAATTAAAATATAATTAAAACTGAAATCTTCCTGTAACTTTGGTATATCACCAAGAAATATTTTTTAAAAAATCCAAAATTATTTTATTTTAGTAGCAGGATGCCCTCTCAATCATATGGCATAGTCTCAGCCAATTTGTACAGACATTAAGGTGATATCAAGATGTTTATCATAAGCACTTCATGTCCAAAAATTGCTTAATTTTCACAATTCTGAACAGTTTGATGCTGATATTCTCAGTTTACTTGCAAGAAGAAGTCAATGCTTTCAATTATAATTGATGAAATTGTTTGATAAATTACAGGGCATGATTTTTAGGTAAAAATTTATGATTTTGTATAATTTTAGTCACATTTTGAATTATACATAAATTTTTGATTTTAATACAAAAAGTTAGAACCACACAGGTATCTCCTGATGAATGATTAGTTCAGAATAGATGAATTGCATGATAAATGCATGTTGAAGACCCAAAATGGACAGTTAGTTAGTTTGTGAGCTTGCTTGCATAATTTTCTTCCTATAATTTGGGTGTAAGGTGACATAATATGAAGTTGCGTTGCATTGCTTGACAAAATCATCTGATCCCCATACATCTGTAGGACAGTAGCTCATAGAGCTGCCCGGTGGTCTCATTGGTCTGATTTTTGCTTTAATGAAGACTTTTACCAAACATAAATCCTATCTTGGCATGTCTGTATGGCTGATAAGGAGATAGAAACGCAGAAAGGACCTATTATAGTTCAATGTTGCACTGAAAATGGAACATAAGCATACCCAAGGAAAAAGAACGTCCATTCCAATAGGATAAAGAAAAGGAGGTTGTACCAGATATTGCTCAGACTATTGGGTCAGGAAGCAATCCCAGAGACAATACATACAAGTCAGGAGATAGCAGGATGGTTAGACAAAGGCGGATAAGGCACAACCCAGACGTGCTGCTAATGACTGCAAGTTCATATAGGCAGACACTCAGGGAAGAGGTTTTCACAGAGCATTGTAGATATACCCATTAAAGAGTAGGGATTTTTTAATTTTTAGTCAATATCTCTGAGATGCTCCTGTGTCAGCACTGGGGCTATCCCTAACTCAACAGTCTCCCACTATCAATGCCTTGACAGTCTGTACTGGGGGAGGCCAGACAAGCCTGAAGCTACAGATGGACAAGCAAGGAGGAAACCACAACTTCTGTGAAAATCATGTGCTTTTAAAGCAAAAAGGCAGAAGATCCTGCATTTGGATGATGTGCACACACCAAATCCTGTGAAAAAATGGGCAAGAGATGAGCAACCACTTCAAGAGAGCTATGATTTTGCAGGGGAGCAAGCTCTAGTGAAGCAAGGCATTAATCTGGCAGGCCATGAAGAAGATTCAGAAGCTTGAGGAGAGCGATAGCCTGAACTGGGGGAGGCAAGACAAGCCTGAAGCCACAGGTGGACAAGCAGGAAGGAAACCACAACTTCTGTGAAAACCATGTGCTTTTAAAGCAACAAGGCAGAAGATGCTGCATTTGGATGATGTGCACACACCAGATCCTGTGAAAAAAATGGGCAAGAGATGAGCAACCACGTCAAGAGAGCTATGGTTTTGCAGGCTGTGTGAATCAACTGAGGTTGAGCAAATGTCGGCTGATAAGGTCATTAACCACTACAAAGATCACCCAAGTGTGAAACTAATCCATGAGTTTGTTAACAATGAACAACAGTTTAATTTCATTCCAATCAATCAATCAACAGTGCTCAGCAAACTTAAACTGCTTCAAACAAACAAAGCCACAGGTTTTGATCAAATATCCCCAAAATTCCTAAAATTAGGATCTGACTTAATTAGCAACTCTCTTGCTCCAATAATTAATAAAAGCATAGAAAGTTGTGAGTTCCCTGACAACAATAAAAAGGCAGAAGTGACACCACTTTATAAGAAGTCAGATCAGCTGGCCAAAGAAAATTATAGACCATTAAGTGTCCTCCCTTCCACTTCAAAGATATTTGAGAAAGTACTTTGTGATCAGTTACTAGGATTTATTTCGACTTACTTGTCAAATGATCTATCTGCGTATCGTAAACAGGCAGATCTTGATCTTTCCATTAAAGCACCCTGCAACATATGGTGTTAAAGAAGTTGTAGCAAGTACATGTATGCTCTCCAGAAGGTGGTGCCACCTATGTGAAGATATTTGAATCATTTCAAGTGCTCAGTTGTGCAGTATTTTGCAAAGACAACAGATTTCTTTCTACAAGGATTTTTTTTCTTTGTATTTTAGGACCTGGGCATTCTACTATCAAAGAAGCAATATTAATACAATACACAGGGCATCAGTACTACATGTAATTCAATTGCTTGCAGAAAAGTAGATTAAAAAAAAGAAGTAATTTCAGGCCAGTGGGTTAGTTGTTAGACATATTTTGAATGCCGAAATTATGATTGTTTCTCAGAGTTGTAGTTACAATGCCAATATGTTCTTTTTAAAAGAAACTCTGTGCAGCTGACTCTTTGGCACATCAGTATCACAATGATACTTGGAAAGCTTTTAATGGTATGATAGTTAATACGTTTGTGGCTGTTTCTGTTTTTCACAGCATATTATTGAATACTTTGTCAAAGCTGTGTCAAGGTTGATCAATCAGTAAGACACTCAGCCATTGGCTGAATGTCTTCATGACCTCTGCTGTCCCAATATTTCGACCTAGATCTGATCTACCAATTAGATGAGACACTGAGGTCACCCAGGGCTTCTGGCAGGATCACTAGATGGGCTAGTGAGCAACCTTGTCAATCATATAAGAGGTGAGTGAGCATCATGCCAGAAATTGCCCCAACCCCCAGAAATTACCCCAACCCCAACCCAGCGGCTGTCACCTGTGCTTCACCCCTTCCTTCATTCTTTCAATTGAATCTGTAAACACTGGATCTGACTGAGCACTGCTGTTGGTGCTGATTTCACTGCAGCTGTTCATTTGAAATTCCCGCCAAAAACCAACATTTTGCTTTCGTAAATAAAGAGTTTAATGTCACAGAAGTTTACCAAAAGTTGATGGAAGCAAGAGAAAATTATATTGAGACTGTATACTAAGTTTCAAAGTGATAGGTGAAATAGTGCGACCTCCTATATGGTCAGAAGCTTACCGAAAATGCCTCCTGTAATACAGGCTGCAAGCAGCTGTAAAAAGGATTTGACGCCAGGTGCCAGTCTGGTGTCTATGTTGACATGAAAGGTCTCTCTAGAGCTATGTATTGTATAATCCTCACCTAAACGAGGCAAATAAACTACAAACATTGTTGTAAATCACTAAAAACCTTGGAACTGGGATAACATACACAAACTGATCATGCTCACACAAATTTCATCGTATCCATATACTACTCACCATCATATAGTCATTGAATTCTAAAGAGATGCCAAACATTTTTAAAATTATAATAAAAAATAATTCTGAAGATACAAAATGAAATAAATAAAAATTCTAAAGATATGATAGGACTGCTTTATATTCATTGCATGACAAAAAATGGCATAGATTAGATCTACAAGCTGCAAAACCTCTTACAAGAAATTCAAATGGCCACCCATGTGACATACATGCAAATCTATTTGTGAGTTTTACAATAGTGGGAAATATCTGCAATTCCAATTGGAAATTAATCTCAGGGCGATCTCTTCATGAGATCTCTTTATCCCAATGGAGGAAGTCATGTTTCTCCCTATATTTCAACCTGATCCACCTTTCCCCTTACTACAGTGGCTCCACCAGTTCAGTTTCTGACCCACTTATTGTCAACATTTCTCAAAGTGCTCTGATATCTACATTGACTCTACAAGCAGATCAAAGGTAGTATCTTGAATTTCTACAGCTAATTAATTTTGAATATGTTGTTCATTTGACACTAAATAATAATACTAAATATGTTGTGGAAATCATCAGTGTTTCTTGTCTAAATTTTTCTAACATCAGGAAAATTTTGGAACTCTATGAAATTAACACAAATACATGCACTGTGTTAGGTAATCAATAAGGCAAACATGTAAACAATACGCCTATATAATAATGATAGCAATAGCGCCTTGTTAATATTCTGATTTCTCACACAGTAACACTAGATATGAAAAAATACAAAATTATTCTAGACAATGCCTGACCTGAAGGCCAAGATATGCTACATATAGGCACAAATTTTATTATGATGCCAGTTTCTTGTACAGAGTAATTGGTATGCATATGTATATATTGGGTGCTATTTTGTCACTTGTAGTACTTATCTATGTGATAAGTGACCCATATAATTTTATCTGACATGGTTTTAGTATTTTTTATCACTTTTAAAATCATTATCTTTTTGGCAATTGGTGTCCTTCAAATGACCTAAGACATTTATGACATCAATTAATGCAGTGTTGAAATAATATTGATTTTTACCGTCTTCGAACTTCTTACCTTCAGCGAACGAAGTTCGAAGAAGGTATTGTTATCACTTTGGTAAAATGTTGTCCGTCCGCCGGGCGGGCGGTGGGGCGTCCGGGCGGCGGGCGGATAGATAGTTTCCGGGCCAGAACTCGGGCCCTATTGCATTTACATAGATGAAATTTGGTACACATATAGCCAATATGGTCTGGTTGTGCCTTTTGATGGTCTGATTGATGGATAATCCATACTTTTTGAAATATTAAACAAAATGTTCAAAAATTACATTTTTCGTTTCCGGATCAAGACTCGGTCACTATTGCATGTACATGGATGAAATTTGGTACACATATAGCCTATGTGGTCCAATTGTGCCTTTTGATGGTCTGATTGATGGGTATTCTATGGTTTTTGAAATATTGAGAAAAAATAATAAAAACAATTTTTTTTCATTTCTGGCCCAAAACTTGCCCAGTATTGTATGTACATGGATGACATTTCATACACATATCACCTATATGGTGCTGTTGTGCCTTTTGATGGTGTGATTCACGGTCATTCTATACTTTTTGAAATATTGACAAAATATATTGCAAATTATAATTTTTGGTTTCTGGTCCAAAACTTAGCCTCTCTTGGATGTACCTTGACAAAAATTCATCCACATATTGCCTATAAAGATCTTTCACTGGTCTCATTGATAGGTAGTTTTAACACTTTTTAAATATTTAGAAAAAAATTGAACATATAAATTAATATACTTCTTGGTTTTCGACCCACAGCTTATAACCTATTCCCTGTACATGTATGAAACTGCAACATAATATGTGTAAATTTGTCTAGTTCAGCCTTTCCATGGTTTTACATACCCTAGCAGGCAGGCGAGCAGAGGTTAGGGCAGCGGGTATATAGATAATTTCAGGCCAAGATTTGGCCACGATTGTATTATACCAATTTTGTCAACATCGCTTTTATGACTTTACAGATGTCTTTCGCTGAAGGTTTGCTGCTGCGCAGCCTATGTTTTTAATTAATGAAACATACGGCTCAAGTCCAATATCCGGTTAAGTAGTTCAAGTGATACTCTTTACTCTTTAAAGTCATTGTGTCACAACAGTTGTCATGGCGTCATATTGGAGCTGCCACCCCCCACACCCCCGCTCATTGGCTGAAACGTTTGTCATGATGATATCACGACCAAATAACACAGTTATTGTTACACCATGAACTATTTGGTCCTTATATTGGACTTGAACCAAACATACTATTACTATACGATCAATTGATATTTGTGCATCCATGTGGTAATCATAATACACCAGATACCTCCTGGTTTCTGGTACATTAAATGTATTTGTGCATGATAAGCCGCATTCACACTACAGGGGCGTAGATTTTTCATTTTTGTAGGGGGGGGATGATTTGGCGAATGCAAACTTCGCGCGAGGCCAAACGGGCAGAAAATCCAGCGGCATTGGATTTTAGGGGCCACTTTACGATCCAAACGCCAATATATTTCAGATTATTGAAGGTTACTTCTGAGAATTATATTTTCCACATAACATGCAACTGGAGTATTGGAAAAAATTGCTAAATATAACTGATAGTTGTCAATACCAAGTAGTAATCATTTGAAATTCTAGGAAGGGATAATGATCATCCCCCCAGGTTCATCCTAGGGAGGGATGCATCCCCCCCATCCCCCCCAGGATCTACGCCCCTGTAATAATAAACGTGCAGCTCCAGATTTGTGTCGAGGTTAGATGTCTGCCTTTCGAGATTTTAAGATTTGTTGTCATAATATGAAATGAATTCATTAATAAAGGCCTATATAGTGAAAAACATGTGTTATGATGTGAAGAAGTTGTATTTTAAACCAGGGTAATCTGATTTGAATCTGAACTTCGAGAAATGATTCCAAAGGAGTCAGTTATCATTAAAATACATGTATTTCAATTCAGGGTCTTCAAAAATGGCCATCACTACAGGGAACTTGCTGTTCGCAATGCTGAAGGAAGACTGTATGACAGACGTCACCTTCATCGTCGAAGGAAGTGAAATAAGAGCTCATGGAGTTGTAGCAGCTTGCAGAGGGGGCGAACTGAAGAGGGTGTTGCAAGGGGAGAAGAAGAGAGCAGAAATAAATGGCATTACCCCCCAGACATTCAACACTGTCCTGGAGTAAGTGGACTAGAATTGAATGAATGAATGATTGGGGCTTTACGTCCTGTATTTATGCACTTAGTAGGATAATTGGGACAGGAGGAGGACACGGCAATGAGGCGAATGATGATTGAAACAGCCGTGACTCGGCAAGAGCTGGATTCGAGCCCTGGACCCAGCGATTGGCAGTCCAGCACGCTTCCACTAGACCAGCCCTCCCCCCGAGTAGACTTCAATAACAACAAATTTATTCTCTATAATCAGAATATCCTACAACTAGCATGATTCCCAAGGCATCATGGAAGAGAATGAACAATTTCTGAAATATGTAAACAGTCATTATAGTCTGCAATTAACTTGTAACATACACGAATGTTATTGCAAACTATGGCAAATTATAATATATATACCTCCAGAATATTGCATAAACTGACATGGGAAAGTTGCCGTTAGTCAATTAGTTCCTTAATGGGACCACAAGTCTAGCGTCCAAAGGGAAAACCTAGTAAGTCACATTTTGGGCCAAATTGAGTAAAGGTCAAAATAGGACTTCTGAGACATGTTTCCATTTATTCATTAAGTTTAGATTTTCGTGAAGTGGCCCGTAATACCCCAGAATGACACTGGCAAATTCCAGTAAGTCGATCTCTTAGTGCAAGGACTGGAACTTAAAAGTCAATTTTCTCAGAAACTCAAAAATGTGACTTACTATGTTTTCCCTTTGGATGCTAGAAGTTCAATAGGCCTATATAAATTTTTATTCTGAGGAGTCTTATCCAAAACATTTCTTCCTTTTTTTTTCCATGACAGGTTCATTAATGATGCCAAGAAATGGGCATTGATAGCTGTTCAGAATATTTGGGGGTTTCTAATTTTTTAATTTCCATGATTTGATCACATTCTTTCTTGGTGTTATGATTCTCAAGTTAAGTAGGTATCCTGGCAAATTCTCCTACAGTAAATATATTTTTATTTTCAGATACCTGTACACTGCTGAAGTCAAAGTTACTGAATCCAATGTGTTTCTTCTCTTGCATGCGGCGCTCGAATTAGGATTAACTTGCCTTCAGTTGGAGTGTGCAAAATATTTGAAAAATAAGTTAACGACAGAAAATTTTTATGCATATGCAACAGAAGCGGTGAATTGTGGTCTACAAGAGTTCATAAAATCGATTCAAGGATACTTTGGCCAAAACACTTCCGTGCTTTTACGGCAAAAACCAGGTGTATTTGGATGCCGCCAAGAAGTGCTTCGAGTCTTGTGCGCCAGTGAGGAAATCAACTGCTCAGAAGTGGAGCTCTTTCTCTGTTGTATGGAGTGGGCTAAACACAAGTGTCAGGAGAAGAATATGCAAGAAAATCCGGAGAATCTGCGGCACATTTTGGGTGACACTCTGGATAATATCCGGTTCAGTACGATGGATCTTGGAGACTTTCGGAAGACAGTGGTGTCAATGCAGATTTTAACGTTTGAAGAAACCGGTCGGATTATGTATGCACAAGGAACTGAAAAGGTTCGAGGTCCAGAGCATGAAGGGGCAACAGTTTTGTTTGCGGATGCAGATCGGAAGGAAACTGAGACTGTTCAAGTTTCAAACAGTCCAGGTTTGGTTGCTGAGACTGAAGAAAACATAGAAACAATTGTGGCATCTAATGAATGCATGCACAAACAAGGAAAACTTTCGGTACGTAGCTAAAGATTCTTTTTTTACCCCCAAAATGTTCACAATATAGAGTGAACGTCTGGGGGTCACGGTGGGTAAATCGGTCTACTTTTGGATGTAACTGTGTTTTCAGGAAAATGGTATTAGATGTAAAAATAAAACGAGTACATTGGAAGGGGGGGGTATGTCATAATCTTCTTTTCCCAAAATCTACTCATACGAAATCTACTTCTGACAATATCTACTTTTGACAAAATCTCCCGTTTTCTGTCAAAATCTACATAATTTTACAAAATTCTACTTTTTATTCTTAAATAATTTCTTTGAGTGTCTTGGACTATTTTTGGCTTTCTCATGATTATAGCTAGCTACATTAATACTATCTTGATTATAAGAGGGATTTTTAAAAGTGAAAGTGACAATCACTACTAAAAACCTTTAAAATGCAAAAACTGAATTTGTGATATCGCAAGATGTTTCAGATCCATATATATCACTGCCCTAACATGGACTGAACTGAATATTTGGTAAAAAAGTTCCAGATCAATGCTTGGGAACAAATTTCTTAAATTACAGAGCATCGGTCTCATTCAGAAAATTATCTACAAGTGGTGCTTCAGGCCAGGATCAATACTAAACATAGGCTGCGCGGCAGCATACCCTCGGCTACTCAGCAGCTATTCTCCAGACAGTGGGATACATTGAGGCAGGACCCCACTGGGTACTCTAATATCCTCATGAACATGAAATTCCCGTTGAAAAACTTTCATTGAATGGCCAAGAGCTGTGAGCAAATGATATAAATGTTTCCTGTCTGCCATTTTGTGTTGGCGGGAATTCAAAATCCACATGCAATCAGCTTGCAGGATGGGTCCCCCCCAGAAAAAGAGGGGAAACAGTTAAAATTTGGGCAAGGAGTCAAAAAGTGTGGCACAAGATCAAATGAACCGAAAATCAATGGTTAGCAATTAGCAAGACATTACATTTTACTGTAGAAGTGGTATAATTTGGTATAATCTGGATGATGAAATTCAGGCAAGTATTCCACTATGCCTATTGGTGGCCTTTGGCAAAATCTGTGCCTTTTTGTGAACAAACAATTTGAGAAAGAAAATTTAAAAATAAATGAAGTCAAGAAGATGACTGGTTTCGGTGACAATATTAAGAACAATATTATCCGGCATGGATTACCCACAGTAATTCGTCCCCTCTTCCACTACCATTTTAGAAAGTTGGTTTTTTATCAAACTTATTTTTGTCTGAATGTAATATACAGTGGTGACAGACAGGAAAATAAAGCAATGCAGTGCACAATAGACAGGTAATGACCATTCAAAAGACAGCTACAAATGGACAACAATTGAGATAAAGACAGTCAGAAAACGATCAGGACATGTAGGGGACTGTTTAGATAGATAGATAGATAGATAGATAGATAGATAGATAGATAGATAGATAGACACACTGAGCGCCATTAAAAACGCAACATCGCAAAATGGCTAAAAAATGGTACTTCCTCTCAAAATATAACGACGAAATTTTGCACACACTTAGCTGTTGTCATCAGGTATATTCGCAAAAATTTACAGATTTCTGAGAGCAAAACTCTTGTGTCAAATTAAATCGTCGTGGCTATTGTTGAAAATGCAAGTCACAAAATTTCAAGATCCTGTGATCATTAATTTCAATAACTTTGATATTCTTTCCACATAATGTTTGATTAGTCAGGAAAGTTTACAATTTTAATTGATTGATGGGGCGGAAAAAAGGTAAATTTGACCCAACCACAATTAGAGATGATGAAATTACAGTTTTTTTAGTGTCAATGCTGGCCTGCCCCCTACTGGAGCTTTTTGTCAAAATCCTCAAAAAAGATGTTTTATTCAGATTTTTTTCGAGTTTGGTTATAGAATGATTATCTGTGTCTTTGTTTTTATCCTTAGTATGAATAACAACGCCTTTGTTCGGTAATTTGGGTTCATATGCTCCATTTCCAGATACTCAAGCCTATATTTTGAGTTTTTTATTCAAAATTTACTTTATCTTCAATATTTTTTTTAAACGTTCGTGGGACAGCATTTTGAAGTTTTTTGCATGTTTTGTGAAAATTTTACAAGATTATTCCCATCCAACAAGCCACAAAACCAATATTTCCATTGCCTCATTTTCCAGTGAAGCACTGTCCGTGAATTGAGGTTTCAGACAGACCTCACTAAAATGAGTAGTGTGCAGTGAAAAGTCAACCGTTTTTCACAATTTTTTCCACAATTGCTCTGAAGGTCATACTTGAGGTCTATGCAAAATTTTATAATTATTGAGCAACAAGAACTTAGAAAATGTTGTTGTTTAACGATGTTGCGTTTTTAATGGCGCTCAGTGTAGATAGATAGATGGATAGATAGATAGATAGATTTTTGGTAGTTTGATCAATCCAATTATCAGTTTTTCTATTAAGATGTGTCATAATTCCTGCAGAAAAGATAAAATTACTATTTTATTTAAACTGCATAAAACTGAATAGCAATAAGGGTAGCTACTGTTTGAACAAAAATTAGATATCTATCAGTTCAATAAATTTCTGTCTGTAAATCTTATATCTAATCAAACAGTGTCATTGACTTCAGTTCTACATCATCTTGATCCTGGATCCATTTTAGAATGTAGCCATGTAAATTGTTGGATGTTGTAACAATTTCAGTTAAATTACATTATCCTTGCAGACATTCCCCTTAAAGGGGTTAAAGGGGCTTCCTTAGTCCCCCTCCTCAGCTGCTTAGCACCCATATCAATTGGCTATTGTCTGCTCTACCCCAATCTTTTAATCACCTTATGCAATGCCATTATGTAACCTGACAAAAGAATAGAGGGTGGCATACTTCACACCTCAGAAGTGTGCCACTGTGATGAGGGGGGGGGGGTCCAATGAAACATCACTGAAAATCAATGGTTACCAAGAGATGAAACTTGAAATGATATATCTACTAGTCAAAATGAAATCTGGATCATGTGATTCGGGCAAGTAGGCCTATGGCTGATTTTGTGCTTTTTGTAAAAAGAATAATTTGAGAAAAAAGAATAATTCCGGTTGATGATTGGATTTTGTGATACATCCATGTATAGGAATCTTGAATCATTGTAAAGCTTTAGAAATTGTACAGGATTAAAATTACTCTAATAATCTATCCATCTATGTATGCATCTATCAATCTATCTATCTATATATATATATCTATCTATCTACATGTGTCTATCTATCTATCTATCTATCTATCTCTCTATCTATCTATCTATCTATCTATCTATCTATCTATCTATCTATCTATCTATCTATCTATCTATCTATATCTTTCTATCTTTCTATCTTTCTATCTTTCTATCTATCTATCTATCTATCTATCAATCTATCTATCTATCTATCTATCTATCTATCTATCTATCTATCTATCTATCTATCTATCTATCTATCTATCCATCTATCTATCTATCTATCCATCCATCTATCTAGTCTATCTAGCCTTAGCTATTCTTATCATAAATTACAAATATGGAATATGGGTCTAAAAACATAAATTATAGATAAGATGTCTCCAACCAAAACCATTGTAAATAGTAACACTAAAACAAGGTTTATGCCAGTATATATCTTTTAAGACTAAGCACGTTGCTAGTTAATACAAAAGTTAAATGCTGGTCAAACTTTGGAGAATAACAATAGCTGTAAAGAAAAACAAAACAAGAGAAACAAGTCCCAACTCTGTGTACAGCCTGTATGGGCTACAAAAAGTCATATCTCAGCTTCTAGTTGGCCTAAATCTTTTATTAAAATTGGAAATTTCTTTATTTGTTCAATAAAAGACTACAAAGTTGGTGTCAATGCAGTCTGGACATATTTCTAAGAAAAAAGAAAATTTGTTAAAAAGTTCAGGGTGCTGTGCACTGCTTTTGTCCTCCTTTGTTCCTAGCTTTGGTCACTGGACAGGATTAGTGACACAATGTTACATAACATGAATGGCTGGAGGGGAGGGGTACAATGAAGCACAGACATAGTGTCTCCTGGCTGATTCACAAAAAAAACTGGACCCCTTCCAATGATGACACTTTTACCCCCTAAACAATATTTCTTTGAAATGCTAAAAATACAATTGGAGTGAGTTTTAAAATGAATTAAAAGACAGATTTATCCAATAATGTCTTGAAATGTAAAATTACTCACTGAAATTTGCAGAAATTGGGTTTGCATGCCAAGCAATTTTTCTTTGATAACCCTCTATATATACATAGCGGTTTTATTGCCAGTCTGTCTTATATGTTTTCCATTAAAGACCAAAATAAAAGTAAGCTGACAGTACTTCATATGTTAAAATGTACATAACTGATGTTAGATTTAAACCATTAAGTTACAATTGAGAGTTTAAGATTTCTTGTCAAAGGATTAGCAGGGAAGACAATTACCCTGTGACATAACATTACATAATCAAGACTTCTCCAGTGCTCCATTCAACAAAAGCCAATCTGTCTGATTCAATCACATTTAATTTTCATGCAAACAACTAAATAAAAGGGGCTGACATTTATTCATCTTCTAAAAATTTACATCACTGAGTTTAGATATTAACCATGAAGTTATAATAATTGGGAGTTTTAAAAAGATTTAGTGTCAACATTATAAAATATTAACACACAAATGCATGTTTTTGAATATACTTAATTAATGCTTTGAAAGTCCACATAATTATATATAAAATTTATGTATTTCTTCTTGATAATATTTCATGAGGAGATGTAGAAAAAGTAAAACTTAGACATTATTGTGGCAAATTTGATTGACCAGGGCCAATATTTACTGATATATGATTATCTGAAAATCCTTAATATTTATCTAATTTTGTTAATATTGACCTATGCTGCGAATAAAAGTTTTCATATTGTTCAAAATCAGCATGATGATGATGTGAAACATGTCAGGTTTATTTTGACAAAAAAATGTCAACGACTGGTATGACATCAGAAGAAAATGGAGAGTAAATAGACATTTCAATGATTTTTTGCCTTTTTTAAATCATACATTTCAATGGAAAAAATTGCAACAACTCATGCAATGGCTGTGAATATTAGTCAATAGTGTGTCTAACTACAATAAGACCTAAAGTTAACTAACTTACCCGTTACCATTTGGCTTTTCATGCAGAAATGTTGGAAAATTGGCTTTTTTTCGAATTTTTGGGGTTTTATAAAGATTCATAGGACCAACATTCCAACTGATTAGAGACGTTTAAAGAGGCATAAGTTAGACACCTAAGTGGAAAATTTCATAGATTTAACTTCAAAATTGACTGAATTATACAAGTTTAAAATAATAGTATTTTTTCATATTTTTGGTAAATTGTCGTCCGTTCAACTTTCTCAGAGCATTTAGACCCACAAAAAACACATCTTGGGTATTTAATACATACAATATGCCAATTTCAGTGTCAAAAGTACTGCAGTTTTTTAGCTCTGTCACAGAAACAAAAAAAAACAATTTTTTACATTTTTCAATGATTGTGAGAAAAGTATTAATGTCATGGGGATTAGACCTATGAAAGGCTCAACTGGGATAAAAGATACCATATTTACCCAAAAATGATGAATATGCATGCCATAGTTTTGGCTTGACACCCAATACACAAAAAAATATTTTTTCACATTTTTCAATAATTGTGAGAAAAGTATTCATCTCATGTGGATTAAACCCCTAAAAGGCACAACTAGGATAAAAGATATAATAATGTCCCAAAAATAAGAAGTATACATTCCATAGTTTTGGCATTACTCCCAATACACAAGTGGGACGCCCGTTATCCGGACGCCCGCCCGCCCGTCCGCCCGCCCGCCCGCCCGCCCGCCCGCCCGCCCGCCCGCCGGACGGACAAATTTTCCCAAAGTAACTACAATACCCGTCGGCAATGTATACATTGCCGAGGGTAAAAACCATTGTGGCAATACTGGATTTATTTGGACTGCAGTGAAGCACCATCTTTAGGAAATTTGGGGAAAGACCATAGAAATACATAGAACGGACATGAGGCTCTGGCAGATGAAGCAACCAAATCCACCATCTTGGAACTGCCCTGTATCCTGGCACAATTTAACTCTGATGTCACCAATAACAGTGATGTCACTTATAACAATGGCATGACGTCACATCATAATTAGTCTATTGTGACGTCGACGTCTCAGGGCAGTTCCAATATGGCGGTTTTGGTGACCTCATCTTGAGGTGGCATCGTACAGCCTCATGTCCGTTCTATGTATTTCTATGGGAAAGACACATTATATAACAAAACAACCCAAGTCAGGTTCACTGAGTAACAATATCACAAGCTGTTGTGTGAATTAATATCACTCGAGCCCGAAGGGATGAATCAGACTGTACTTCACACTTAAAATTTTGATGTAGGATTATTTTTTCTGTTTGGAATTAGCCCTCAAATGTCTTAAATGACCCCTGGAATTATTTCGGGTACCCACAGACAAAAATCATCCAGTTGAGCGCAATCAACATTGTGACGTAATCATTATCTTGTCTACAATTATACACTAGGAAATGTTCACAGGGTGTAAATCACCTGAAATCCAGGTGATTTTCACCTTGCTGAGAACCAGGTGAAAGTAGGCAAAAATAGCCCATGTGATAACCATGTGGGGCACTGAACAGGTGAATTTCACCCGTTTTTCAGGTGGAAATCACCTGGGAACTTTCTTGTGGAAATAACATGGGAACTTTCTTGTGGAAACCACATGGGAGCCTTTTTCTGAGATTCAGGCTCATGCTGGCGATATTTAGCTTCTCATTTCAGTTGATTTGTCAATTCAGAACTTATCTCTTATTTATAACACTCCCTTACCATGGGGAGTGCAATGTAATCCTACCATAAAAAGCACCAGACAGTCTGTATTGTAATATCTGTTTTTTAATTTAATGTTAAGATACAACACAATTCAGGTAATCATGCAAGGCTTCAGTGAATCTCCTCCTTGTTTCTTTCTGTTGAGCACTTCTGCTTCCTCCACCCTGGAATTGGTCAATCCACGATCAGCCTGTTTGATCCGCACCATATGCTTTCTGAAATTAGAAATGTAAAGGTCAAATGATACGAAACATGATAAGCACAAATCAGTGACTAAAATCTAACAATGCAAACTGCCACCACAAGAACTTGGGCCTAGGGCCTAGAGGCAGGGTTGGGTTCAATTATAATTGTAATTGCGTAATTGTGTAATTAATTACAATTACAGTGTATTTGTAATTGTATTTGTAATTGAGGCTTTTCAATCTAATGTAATTGTAATTGTAATTGTAATTGACAGGATTTAGAGCTGTAATTGATCAATTACACGCCAATTACCAATCAATTACATGATCCATAAAAACATTTCAAATAAAAAGAAAAACACCTATATTTCTTCAATTTCTAAACTCACCTTTTCTCTCCAAGTATTATTTTTCAGTTTCTTTTTAAAACTGATATTTATCACATTTATATAACTGTCCTTTTGTACAGATTAAAGTCCGAAGCGGGACTCTGGGTCGGTGTGGACTAGTCATACTTGACGTCAACATTGTAATTGTAATTTAATTGTAATTGACCATTGTAATTGGTAATTGTAATTTAATTGAGTGTCTTTCAGTTAACTGTAATTGTAATTGTATTTGTAATTGACTCATGAGACACACTGTAATTGGTAATTGTAATTGTAATTGATGAAAGTAATTGAACCCAACCCTGCCTAGAGGCCTAAATTGCTACTTGGGATAACATTACATTAATAATAATAATAAATAATAATAATAATAGACATTTATATAGCGCTATTTCCAGTAAACTGCTCAATAGCGCTTGTGAATGATAGCTCTATTTGTAGAAAGTCTTAAACAAATAAGTTTTGAGATTTCTCTTAAAGCATTCAAGTGTTGCTGAGGCCTTGACTTCCTCTGGGAGTTGATTCCAAAGTTTTGGAGCAGCATTTGAAAAAGCTCTGTCTGCAAATTTATTTTTATTGCAAGAACTCGGTTCTTTTAAGAGCGCTTTGTTATTGCTTCTGAGATTACGGTTCTGTTTGGATTTTGACTCAATCAGATTTTTAATATACACAGGAGCCTGATTGTTGACTGCTTTCCATGTTGTTAGCATCAGTTTGAATTTGATTCGAGCTGGAATTGGCAGCCAATGTAGCTGCTTCCTGTATTGGCTCACACTGTCATGCTTCTTCAGTTTTTCTATAAGTCGAACTGCTGAGTTTTGCGCCACTTGAAGTTTATTTATCAAATTATTTGATGTACCATACAGAAGCCCATTTCCATAGTCTAAGTGAGGAGTGACAAGAGCATTAACTACAGTTTTGCAAACTTCCTTGTTCAATGACTTCCTGATTTTTGATATATTTCTCAGGTTGAAGTAGGCGTTCCGACACATTTTGTTGATTTGTTTTTCCATGGTCATGTTTTTGTCAAAAATCACACCTAGATTTCTAACATGGTCAGTTGCAGTAATTTCCACATTGTCCACATTGATTGATGATATTTGGAGTTTACGGAGTTGATTTGGACTGCCAATGAACAATAGTTCAGTTTTTTCTCCATTGTTGCAAAGCTTATTTTCATGAAGAAAATTCCTGATCTCAGCAATGCACTTCTCCATTTTATTGACAGCATTTCTTTGATCCAAGAACGTTGGTTTGAAAGAGAGCACAAGTTGTTCGTCATCAGCATATTTTTGATCATCGACTTGATTTTTGGCAGCAACTTCGCTTAATGGTGTGATATATGAATTGAATAGGACTGGTCCTAATTTTGATCCCTGAGGAACTCCAAATTTAAGAGGCAGTTTGGATGATGTTTTGTCATTAATTATCACTGACTGAGACCTTTCAGAAATATATGACTTGAACCAGCTCAGTGCAGAATCATGAACACCATATCTGCATTCTAGGCGTTTCAGAAGTATCTTGTGGTCAATCGTGTCAAAAGCTGCTGATAGGTCCAGCAATACAAGCATTGTTATTTCACCTTTGCTCATATTTAGCATAATATCATCATGGATCTTCGTCAAGAGGGTTTCAGTGCTGTGAAATTTTCTGTAAGCAGACTGTTTTTCATCATTCAGTTCGTTTTTAGTAAGGTGGTCAGTATATTGTTCAATAACCGCACTTTCAATCAATTTGCTGAGGAAAGACAGATTTGAAACTGGTCGATAATTCTTTTTGATCAAATCCAATCCAGATTTTTTCAACAGAGGTTTCACTAGAGCATGTTTCAGTTCAAGTGGCATCTGTCCTTGTGTGAGTGACTTATTTAGAATATGTGTTATAATTGGGAGGAATTCATCAATACATTCAAGCAAAAGCCATGTGGGAATGGGATCCAGCTGACAGTGTTTAACTGGCATTTCAGTGATGAGTTTCTTGATCTCAGTTTTTGACAACTTTTTAAAGTGCCGCAGCATGTGAGAGGCAGTTTCAACATCATTAACAGTCTCATTACTGGTGGAGTCTAATTTAGACCTGATGGTCTTGATCTTTTCATCAAAAAATGTATTGAAATCATTTGCCAGGTCTGTTTCATTGGCATGTGGGGGGAGAGGTAGCTCTGGTTTTCTGTTCAAACTGGAGTTCAGTAGCTTGAACAATGTCTTCGCATTACCTTTCGAATCTTCAATTTTGGATCTTAGATCCTCTGATCTGAGCTGACTTAAGTGCTGATTCAATGCATTTCTCATTCCTTTAAAAGATTCCCAGTCATTTTCCAGTCTGGTTCTCCTCCATAATCGTTCAGCTTTTCTTTTTGCTGTTTTCAAATTCTTAATATCTGCATTGTTAAAAGGAGTTGGTTTGCGTAGTGTAATTTCTCTTGTTTTAACTGGGGCATGTTTGTCAAGAACCTGTTTGGTAGAGTTGTAGAGTTCAATAAGTTCATTGAGATTTTTCTGTTCAAGTCCATTTCCAGACAGATGTCTCTGTATGTCTTTTTTGAAGTCATGCATGTTTATTTTTCTAGTCTTCCTGAAACTGATTTTCTTCTTCTTTTTTTCCACTATTTTTATGGGAATTTCAAAGAGGATGCAATTATGATCAGACAGAAGATCACTGACCATACAGTTGCTTAAGGCAGATTTTTCTTGAGTTATCACAAGATCGAGCATGTTGCCATCTCTGTGAGTTGGTGCTGAGACGTGTTGCACAAGGTCAAACATTTCTAGAATGTTGGTAAATTGAATGACTTTGCTATCATCTGGTTTATTCATATGGACGTTGAAATCACCAGCTATAACAATTTCGTTGTTTGTTGTTTGATAGTGACTTAAAAAATTTGTAAATTCCTGAAAGAACTCTGGAAGACTGTATTTATTTTTCTTGGATGGCTCAGGGCGGTATATGAGAAGAACAGTAACAATTTTTCCATCAAGTTGAATTTGGATTTCCACGTGTTCAAAAGTCTTAGCCTTCGTGTGATCTTTTTTAATTGCTTGTATGCCTGATCTTACAATGCAACCCACGCCACCTCCTGGTCTTCCAACTCGGGGAGAATTCAGAAAGAAGTATTCGCCATTTTGTTCCAACTCGCCAATTTCAACTCTATCATCCTCTTTTAGCCAAGTCTCAGTGAAGAGGAAGATGTCCAGATCATGCTCGTCCCTAAAGTCCTTTACTGTTTGTGTTTTCTTTCTCAGACTTTGGGCATTCCATACACACATCTTTAAAATATTGTTTTTCTTGGGATGGGTGATGCTAAGATTGTTTCCAACATTTTCAGTACTGCATGGATCTACATGTGAGAATCTGTTTATAAGCTGAAGTTGTTGAAATTGATGATGCTTTGTGCCTTTTTTTATATATTTCTTTGATTTATTTGAAACATGAATCCATTCAGAAATATGCTGATTGGTTGTTGTATTTGGGGTATCTTTACCTAGGCCAGTGCGCACTATATCTGAGTATAACGTTTTGGTATGAGACATGGTGAAAAGTGACTGTTAATGCTGATTTCTGAAGAATTGGACCCAATTTGTAGTAAACTTGACTTAGACACACTACAAGTGGTCAACAAGCCAAGTAAGCAAAATTGAAGCAGGCTAGTTTTGATATGAGTTTGACTAGTAAACACACAAAGACGCCAAAATGCTTTGCTGAGTTGGTTTGAATTAAGGCAGGCTATTTTTGATAAAAGCTGACACAGACACACACAAAGTGGCCAACGAGCTCTTTTGAATCAGTTTAAATTGAAGCGGACCAGTTTCAGAATCAGCTGGCCTCAGACACACACGAAGTGGCCAGCGAGCTTTTTTAAGTCTGTTTGAGTGAAGGAGGTTAGTTTCAATAAAGGATGACTCGGACACACCCAAAGTGGCCAACGAGCCTTTTATGGTCACTATGAATTGAGGTGGCAAGTTTCGATATCAGATACACTCGGACACACAAGAAGTGGCCAACGAGCTTCATTAAGTCTCAGTGAAGAAGGTTAGTTTTGATATGAGCTAGACTCGGAAACACAAAAAGTGGCCAAGGAGCTTAGTTAAGTCTGTTTGAGTTTTGATATGAGTTTGACTTGGAAACACACGAAGTGGCCAACAAGCTTTATTAAAACAGTGAGACTGAGGCAGACTAGTTTTGATATGAGTTCGACTTGGACACACACGAAGTGGCCAACAAGCCTTAAAAAACAGTGAGAATGAGGTAGACTAGTTTTGATATTTACGAGTTTGACTTGGACGCACACAAAGTGGCCAACAAGCCTTATTGAGTCAGTGAGATTGAGGCGAACTAGTTTGGATATGAGTTTGACTTGGACACACACGAAGTGGCCAACAAGCCTTATTGAGTCAGTGAGATTGAGGCGAACTAGTTTGGATATGAGTTTGACTTGGACACACACGAAGTGGCCAACAAGCCTTATTGAGTCAGTGAGATTGAGGCGAACTAGTTTGGATATGAGTTTGACTTGGACACACACGAAGTGGCCAACAAGCCTTATTGAGTCAGTGAGATTGAGGCGAACTAGTTTGGATATGAGTTTGACTTGGACACACACGAAGTGGCCTACAAGCCTTATTGAGTCAGTGAGATTGAGGCGAACTAGTTTGGATATGAGTTTGACTTGGACACACACGAAGTGGCCAACAAGCCTTATTGAGTCAGTGAGATTGAGGCGAACTAGTTTTGATATGAGTTTGACTTGGACACACACGAAGTGGCCAACAAGCCTTATTGAGTCAGTGAGATTGAAGCGAACTAGTTTGGATATGAGTTTGACTTGGACACACACGAAGTGGCCAACAAGCCTTATTGAGTCAGTGAGATTGAGGCGAACTAGTTTGGATATGAGTTTGACTTGGACACACACGAGGTGGCCAACAAGCCTTATAACCAATTTGTGACTGACCAAAACAATACAAGTTATAATGATAATGAATATGAATATTATGTTCCAAAAAGTATTGATTTTAAAGATAGTAATAAAAAGTACAGCAGGTTGATATATAAATTACAGCAGATTTATATAAAAATTATTGTTATTGAAAAAATTCTGTCTGTTTGGCTGGGCTGACCAAAGGCTGGTGGTGAGTAGAGTTCTTGGATGTGTATTGGCAGTGTTGAGCTCTTCAAACTTAAATTCTAAGTAACTGGTGATGTCAAGTGTTGTGGAAAGTGTCTGGAATAATAAGTGAGTGCTGAAGAAACAAGATATGATAATTAGATTACTTTTCAGGTGTAAAAACAAAGGTAAAATGAGCACAAATCGAGGTCAAGACAATGTGTATTTGAGCCAGAAACGATGTTAAAAATAGCTGGTAGTTAAATTGCCGAGTTTTAGACTAGAATCACCTGAAAATAGTGATATACAAGGCAGTTAGGAAAATAAAATGTATAACTTTAAGTGGTTGAGGGTTTGCTGTCCGGTAGGCTATATTTCTAGGAATCTGGTTCTGCTGAGTTCTTGGATGTGTATTGGCAGGGTATTCAGCTCTTCTAAGTTAAATCCTCAATAATTAATGCTGTCAAGTGTTGTGGTATGTGTCTGTTATAATAAATGAGTGCTAGAAATAGAAAAAATAACAGTTACATAGCTTTTTAGGTGCAAAAACGAAGGTAAAATGAGCGAAAATCGAGGTCAAAACAATGTGGATTTGAGCCAGAAACATTAATAAACATAGGCTGCGCGGCAGCATACCCTCGGCTAATCAGTGGGTATTCTGGAGGCAGTGAAATCAAGTGGCCCTCAGGAGACGGGCTTTGAGGGGGCAAGGTCCCTAAAAACTTTAAATTGATGTCCGTTTCCACCAGGTCACAGCAAGTGCCATAATGAAAATCTGTAAAAATTTAAGTGAGAATCAAGGCCAAAATTTGTTTTGGCAATTTGTTGAATTTCCATCACCACAATGTTTTTCATGAGTTTCCCTGACTCTCCGTAACTGCATAGCAGACACTTAAATACAGTTAAAAAAACTTAAGCAATACTTGATTTGTAAACAAAGACAGGGTTTTGAGGGGGGAGGGTTGGTCTAGTGGTAGCGTGCTAGACTGCCAATCACTAGGTCCAGGGTTCGAATCCAGCTCTTGCCGGGTCACCTGGGCGTATGTTGGATGGCTGTTTCAATCATCCTTTGCCTCATTGCCGTGTCCTCTTCCTGTCCTAATTAATTAGCCTACCAAGTGCTTAAATACAGGATGTAAAGCCCCAAACATCCATCCATCTTAAGAAATACTGTTCTTTTATTGCATACAGAAGTTCATTTTTAAAATTTGATTAATTTTAAAATTGGAATTTATTGGATATGACTGGAATTTGTCTACACCCATTCTATGAAATCTACAGATCTAATAGTAATATACAAATATTGTATGTTATTAATGCAATATTAAAATCCAGTTGCACAAGGAAATTAATTATTTGATCAGTCAGTCAAACAATTAATTAAGCAATCAGCAGATGTGTCAATCAAACCACCCTGGTTTTATACCAGGTTGCCACCCTTCAACTTCGGATAAAAACGAGGAATTTAGTTGAATCTGTGATAAGTGATAACACATGGAAAGAGACCTTTTAAAAAAAAAAAATCTGTTAAAGTCAGTTTAAGGATTCCATTAACGCAGCAATAAATGCAATTGATGTCGGGGAAAATATGTCTGGTGAAGCAGGAACAATCATGGAAAAACAGAGAATTTTCTCCAAAGCTTACTGTGCACTGAATTATATAATTTTAGCTATCTTTATTTAGTTTCATGTCAAATATAAGCTCCAATAGGCCTACATGTAAACTAGAAGAATAATTCTAATAAAGCAGCTTCCAATCAAACACTGGAACAACCCTGCTGACCACATTTACAAATAGATAATACAAACAACCAGGGCCAGGCAACAGTCAGATTATAGGTATGAATAACAATTAAAACGACCAAAAGTTCCGTAAATTGGCACATTCAGTCCCATTTGCTGAATTTAGGTGTTTTTGACACTAAGACAATATGTCTGAATCTCTTGGATGACATGTTGATCTATCTATCTATCTATCTATCTATCTATCTATCTATCTATCTATCTATCTATCCATCTATCCATCTATGTATGCATCTATCAATCTATCTATATATATATATCTATCAATCTACATGTGTCTATCTATCTATCTATCTATCTATCTATCTCTCTATCTATCTCTCTCTCTCTCTCCCTCTCTCTCTCTCTCTCTCTCTATCTATCTATCTATCTATCTATCTATCTATCTATCTATCTATCTATCTATCTATCTATCTATCTATCCATCTATCTATCTAGTCTATCTAGTCTTAGCTATTCTTATCATAAATTACAAATATGGAATATGGGTCTTAAAACATAAATTATAGATAAGATGTCTCCAACCAAAACCATTGTAAATAGTAAGACTAAAACAAGGTTTATGCCAGTATATATATATATCTTTTAAGACTAAGCAAGTTGCTAGTTAATACAAAGGTTAAATGCTGGTCAAACTTTGAAGAATAACAATAGCTCTAATGAAAAACAAAACAAAAGAAACATGTCCCAACTCTGTGTACAGCCTGTATGGGCTACAAAAAGTCATATCTGAGCTTCTACTTGGCCTATTTTTTTAATCCAAATTGGAAATTCCTTTATTTGTTCAATATAAAACTACACAGTTGGTGCCAATGCAGTTTGGACATATTTCTAAGAAAAAAGAAAAGTTGTTAAAAAGTTGAAGGTGCTGTGCACTGCTTTTGTGCTCCTTTGTTCCTAGCTTTGGTCACTGGAGAGGATTAGTGACACAATGTTACATAACATGAATGGCTGGAGGGGAGGGGTACAATGCAGCACAGACAAAGTGTCTCCAGGCCCATTCAAGAGAAACTGGACCCCTTCCAATGATGACACTTTTACCCCCTAAACAATATTTCTTAAAATGCTAAAAATACAATTGGAGTGAGTTTTAAAATGGATTAAAAGACAGATTTGTCCAATAATGTCTTAAAATGTAAAATTACACACTGAAATTTGCAGAAGTGGGGTTTGCATCCCAAGTAATTTTCTTTAATAACCCTCTATAGGCCTATATACATAGTGGTCTTATTACCAGTCTGTCTTATATGTTCTATTTAATTTTCATTAAAGACCAAAATAAAAGTAAGCTGACAGTACTTCATATGTTAAAATGTACATAACTGAGGTTAGATTTAAACCATTAAGTTAGAATTGAGAGTTTAAGATTTCTTGTCAAAGGATTAGCAGGGAAGACAGTTAGCCTGTGACATAACATTACATAATCTAGACTTCTCCAGTGCTCCATTCAACAAAAGCCAATCTGTCTGATTCATTCACTTTTAACTTTAATGCAAACAACTAAATAAAAGGGGCTGACATTAATTTATCTTCTAATATTTACATCACTGAGTTTAGATATTAACCATCAAGTTATAATGATTGGGAGTTAAAGATTTAGTGTCAACATTTTAAAATATTAACACACAAATGCATGTTTTTGAATATACTTAATTAATGCTTTGAAAGTCCACATAATTATATATAAAATTTCTATATTTCCTATTGATAATATTTCATGATGAGAGGTAGAAAAAGTCAAATTTAGACATTATTGTGGCTAATTTGATTGACCAGGGCCAACATTTACTGATATATGATTATCTGAAATTCCTTAATTTTTATCTAATTTTGTTAATATTGACCTCTGCTGCGAATGAAAATTTTCATATTGTTCAAAATTAGCATGATGATGATCTGAAACATGTCAGGTTTATTTTGACAAAAAAATGTCAACGACTGGTATGACATCAGAAGGAAATGGAGAGTAAATAGACATTTTAATGATTTTTTGCATTTTTTCAATCATGCATTTCAATGGAAAAAATTGCAACAACTCATGCAATGGCTGTGAATATTAGTCAATAGTGTGTCTAACTACAATAAGACCTAAAGTTAACTAACTTACCCATTACCATTTGGCTACTCATGCAGAAATGTTGGAAAATTGGGATTTTTTCAAATTTTTGGGTTTTTATAAAAATTCATAGGACCAACATTCCAACTGATTAGAGATGTTTAAAGAGGCATAAGTTAGACACATAATTGGAAAATTTCATAGATTTAACTTCAAAATAGACTGAATCATACAAGTATAAAATAATAGTATTTTTTCATATTTTTGGTAAATTGTCGTCCATTCAACTTTCTCGGAGCATTTAGACCCACAAAAAACACATCTTGGGTATTTAATACATACAATATGCAAATTTCAGTGCCAAAAGTACTGCAATTTTTTAGTTCTGTCCCAGAAACAAAAAAAAAAAAAATTCCACATTTTTCAATGATTGTGAGAAAAGTATTAATATAATGGGGATTAGACCTATGAAAGGCTCAACTGGGATAAAAGATACCATACTTACCCAAAAATGATGAATATGCATGCCATAGTTTTGGCTTGACACCCAATACACAAAAAAATATTTTTTCACATTTTTCAATAATTGTGAGAAAAGTAACAATCTCATGTGGATTAAACCCCTAAAAGGCACAACTAGGATAAAAGATATAATAATGTCCCAAAAATAAAAAGTATACATTCCATAGTTTTGGCATTACTCCCAATACACAAGTGGGACGCCCGTTATCCGGACGCCCGCCCGCCCGCCCGCCCGCCGGACGGACAAATTTTCCCAAAGTAACTACAATACCCGTCGGCAATGTATACATTGCCGAGGGTAAAAATGATGACAATATATCTTGACATTCACAGTTTGTCACTGCATGTGGAGCAGGGATAGTGCTAATTTTTAAAAATTCAACAGCCCTTCGAGTCTCAGGATATTGCTGTTACTATCGCAATTCATTCATTTTGCCAGAAACTCATTTTACTGAAAATCTGGATTTCAAAAATAATATTTTTCCTGGCAAAACGAGATCAAGATTGCTCAAGACTGGAATCAAATCACCATTTTAAACATGCTCTCAGCTTCTTTGTTGTGTTACTGTGAATCTGCAGTCTTCATGTAAAATTTGTACTACACTAGCTCAGACAGAGATTTATTAAAGTTTCTTACCTAGAGTAACATGAAGAGGTTATGATTTTTGTCTCAGGAACTTCTTCCTCAGTCTCGTACATGTATAGTCCAACATCTCTCAATAACTTTTCTGAATCATCCTGCAAGATAATATAATATGGCAATTGTTATATCAACTTATATTATATGATCTTTTTATCAAAAATTATCAATGAACGAACAATTCATGCAGCGGTGCCAGAAGGAAATGCAGGTCTACAGCAGGGGCGGTCGGACTAAAAAGGGCATATCATATTCGCACCAGTTTCTTGTGACAAAATTCAAATAGAGAGTCAATAATATTTTAGAATATATATATATAATTACTAAAATAAGGTTGAATAATGTGCCTAAAATTACTAATTAATAAGGCACAATTACGCTTTTTTTTACTAAGATCAAAAGGGCACACTAACTATGCCCTCCACCCCCCTTGGACTAGGGCAGGGGGGCAATTGTCCCCCGTGTCCCCCTGTTCCGGCACCCCTGAATTCATGTCCAGAGTTAGAGTTGAGGCTGAAGAATTGACATGATATAAGCATGGTACAAAAGCAGCAAAAATTAATCTTTGAAATTAAAGAAGTTATTTTACATTTGTATACCTATTTATCCAACAGGTAAGACAACTTGAAACTCATATGCGAGACACTAGCAAAATTAGAAACACAAATAAACCGAAAACATTTCTTCTAAATGAAAATTTGCCATCTTTTTAAAATCTAAAGAAATGTTTTAGCATCTTTTTAAAATCTAAAGAAATGTTTTAACTCTTAAGAGAACTTTAACGAAACAAGAAATTAATTCTGGTGAGATACTGAGCCTCCTGGAGACATTTCAGATATTGATTTAACAGGTACCTTTGATGTATATGGCAATTCCTAATGAGAAGTCCAACCCAATTTCATATGATTGCCCTGAAATGCAAAATATCAAACGGTGAAATCATAGTAAAGTGATTTATAAGTATTTAGTTTATCTGTTTGGCTTGAGCTTTTAAATAAATGTAACCGAAAATAGATTAAAATTAAACATTGTACTTAAGAAGACTTTTTTAATGAACTATTAAACAGCGACACTGCCAACAGTGGAGCTAACAAAAAATATAATAAATAATTTTAAATTAATTCAAAATCGACAAAATGCGGTAGTAAGATTTGATAGGATACACATCATCGGTACGCTTATCGTTATACAATATACATGTACACATTGTACTGTCAGTCCGCAAATTTGGGACGATATGAATTTCACTAAAAATCAGACTCCGAAAAACCCATATTTTTGCTTGAAAATTAGTCCTCGCAGATGACTGAAAGTCCACATTAATTTTGATGGAGGTTTTCAGCAATAGAATGGGGGTTTTTAATGAAAATAACCCAGCTCATGCTATATTGGATCCAACCGAAACTTTGTGTCTTCAAAACCGGTTCAATAACCAACCTGACTGTACCTGCATGGCCAACTGAAACGGCATAGAGCACTAGCCGAAGCAATATAATTATTGGATGGATTCTATATTGCTCAGCATTTCATCATTTAGTTTTGAATATCTATTTAAGTTATTGCAATAATTTCTACATAATACCGTGAGCTATGTCCAATTGTCCCTTCCTAATTTTTCATAATTTATGTACAGGCTAAACTTGGTCCAATGGATGATAATAAATTTTATATGTTAAAGTTAATATATATCCAAAATATCAATGATTGAACAATTAAATTTTAGGTTTCAGCACAGTACAAAACTTTCAAGGCAGCCAAAGAAAATCAATGAAATTAAAGACGTTTTATTACATATTTATCTTCAAGGTAATTGAAACAAAACTGAGAGAAATTAGCAAAAGGGAAACACTGCAAATACAAATAAAAAGAAAACGGTTCTTCTAAATGAAAATTGTGCATCTTTTCAGTGTGTAAAGAAATGTTTTAACTGAACTTGAATGTAATTCCAATTGCAAAACTGAGAGTCCAAGACATCTCAGATATAGAGTAGATAGGTACCTTCTTTGATGTATATTTTTCGCTGTGCATTTGGCAGTTCTTCTGAGATAATCATCATTTTCCTCCAAAATGCCTTGTCCTCATGAGTGGAAACAGCATGTCAATTCCTTAATAAGCAAGAAATCTGACAAATATGGTAGCCCTGAAATTTAGAATATCAAAATTCAAAAGGTGAAAATTATAGTAAAGTTATTTAAAAGTATCCGTATGTTAGAATAAGTCTTGATCCTTTACAAAAGAAAATAAAATTAAAATTATAAGATAGACAACAAACTTGAGATAAAAAAATTAAAGTGAAAAAATAGGAAAAATGTAGTTATCAAACGTAACTTCAAAATGCAACATGAATTTTAAAAGATTCACATTATGATTGAATTTAACACAAGCCTAGTCAATTTTTAACATTATGTTGCAAAACACAAGAAGACCGCCAAAAAATGTGATAAATTGACAATTATTGTTGGATTCCCAGTGAATTCCAGTAAATCTATATGATGATAATTTGATAATAATATAATCATGTATTGTAAAGTATTTATCATGACACATACATATATTGTGTCGATATTAAGCTAACGGTAGGCCTACTCAGCATGCACTATTTATGATTGGAATGTTTTTACAGAAAACCAAAATCAAATACAGCATTTAATACATGAACTTTATAAATAGGCATCTATTATAGCTCACCTCCACTAGATATTTCACCACTGTTTTGCAGACTGGTTTCAATCTCCTTAAGAATAAATGACCAGTGTAAATTTATGGCACAAGTTTGTAATCATGTTGATGCTCTGAAATGCAAAAGAACAATTTATATATTTAATAGGTGAAGTCAATATAGTAGGCCAATTATAAAAAATAAAATATTAGATTTAAATAAAAATACATCTTCAAGGCACGGATAATTTTCAAAACTTTAAAAGTTTTGTAAAAAATACAAATTTATGCATCACAAAAAAAAATTATTGTAGGTGCTACTTAGGCTATATATAAATATCTCTATTCAATTTCATAACATAATTTAATAATAAAAAAAACTTTTCTATAGCGTCAGTTACAAACAGATATTTGCTCATCTGAAATTTAACAGTAAACACATTAAATTAACAATTTAATGAAACAATGAAAATAAATAGGCCCTATATCAGTAAAAAATATGAAACAAGGAACTCGAAAAACAAAGAACATCGGCCTCAGCTCTCCCAGATATCATCCTTCCAGTGTCTACCCCTTACCAAAGCAATATTTATATTATTTGGATAATTCCTGCCCAACATGTTACATTAAAAACTTCATTTATCAAACTGAAAAGAAAAAGCTAAAAAATCAACAATTTTGCAAACGGCCATCAGTATTTAAGTCAAATTAAGATTGATGATTTGAGAATGAATATTCTGGGACTTTGTGTGCTTTAAAAAAATAATTACTGCGACTGTTTTCGTGAAATAAATAGTTTTACGCTAAGGAAAAATCCCCGGGGAAAAATCCAAGCCCCCCTGATTATTAAATGGTCACCCCCTAAAAGGCATTTTCTTAACATGAAGTTGTTTTATTTTATAAACAAATATGTAAATAATTTCCCATCAACTCGATAATCGAGGAAAACTATAAGGGGCCGACCAGACGACAGCTGGGGTTGAGGAGTGGGTACTAGGGTAGGTTGATTTCGCAAACATTTTGGAATTTCAATCTTGGACAAATTGGGATAGTGACATTTTCATGTCAAAAGGCCATATCCAAAATTTCAGGTCTCTAACTCTAACACTTTTTTGAGGAAATCCATTTAAAGTTTTGAGTTTTTAGACATTTTTTGCGAGGTTTGCCGATTCGCGGTAATGAATCACTTAGTCAATTTAAGAGATAAGACAATGAAACTGGTATGGTTGGACAGGGCTCAATTAGACCTTCATTTTGAATACCTACATCGATGGTCTAGGCCAAATTTGATGGCGCAAGTAACTTCACAATCTGATAAATTTTCATTTTTTTGCTTGAATTGCAAATCAAAGTATGACTATAGGTGTAAATGTAATTCAATTGGCTGTTAAGATATCTGGCAATATTAGTGATCTTAGGTAAAGCACCCAGAGCTATAATATAGTTGCCTTTGTCAATTCAATGATTGTCACAGGTATCCCATATAGTCTGATATAGAATCACAGAAATTAATAACTTGTAAAAGATTAGGGGGGGAGGGGCTGGAATCAGAATCAGGTTCAGTATTATAATGTCCTAAAATATAGAGAAAGAAATGGAATCCATGGCATCATTCTAACCAAGAAAGAAGTTCAAATAGAACAACCACCTGATTGAGAAATGGTATGTTTCTGTTAGTACTGGTGTGCGGAAGTTGTAACATGAAGCTTCCCTGCTTTGACAATTAAGGTAATATATACAAATTACTAAAGCACTTCTTTACAGTTTTTAACAGTTTCATAATGGAACTAAGGTGTTAAAGGGAGGTCTTGATAAATATTAGACAGCTCTTTATGTCATCATTGGAGCCTTACCGAACACATCATGCCTTTTGGATTGGGAATATCACATTTCCAAAATAATATCAATTCTCAGAGAGAGAGAGAACCAAGGGCTTCCCAGCATTCTGATGATCAGGGCAGCTGAGGACTTACTCATATAATACCAGGGGAATGAAGCTAGAATGCCATGCTTCATTGACCATGGCTAAGAAAGAGTCAAAATAATACACTCAGCCTCAATAAATTCTGTCAATTTTTGTTCGGAATAAAGTTTACCTCACCTTTGGTTAGTTGTGTGACTTGCAGGCCTGACTGCTGTCTGTAAGGGTCATAAATTCTTCAAGTCCATTTTGAATCCATTGCTAGGTAAGCCATCAAGAACAGACTTGCAAGATCAGAAGTGGCCTGCAGAAAATTCCCAGGCACAGAAAACTAGATATATTCAATATCTGCCAAAAAAAATCCAGTTTCAGCTTCATCTGGTCCATTTGTGTATTTGAATCCTGGAGGATTTGAAGATTTGCTCCAATAATCCTGGCTAACTGCTTATTTCCAACTGATTATTTCATAAATGATTGAGCCAATATCATGAAAACACTGTCCACATTACTGTGCATGTCATGCTCCACTGACTGCTTTGACAAAGCATTCAGTTGGTATCACTGATGAGGCATTTGCTGATCCTATTGTGATTGTTGGCTGTGCAAAACAGAAACAGCCGCAAACAACTATCAAACCATTAAAAACTATCCAATTATCACAATAATACTGATCTGATAGAGAGTCAGGTCACAGAATATATTTCTTTTAAAATTAATATATACAGGCTTTCTAACTACAATTTAAGGAAAAAATCCCAATTAATGCATTCAATATTTGTTGAACTATTTACCCACTTGCCAGAAATCACTTTTCCATCAATCTTATCTGCAAATTCGATAACATGTGATATTGATGTACTGTGAATTTTATTAATATTTCATATCATGTTTAAGAGGTGAATGTCCAGGTCCTTCTTTTACACCTTTACATGTTGTGATATTGAGACAAAAAAAAAATTGATAGAAATGTATAGCCTGTCCTTATATTTTATCATAGCTTATATTGCATTGTTGAGTACTTGTAATGATTCAACTATCCTAAAGTAGGTGGCACCACCTCCTGGTGACCCTACTCATGGCAGCTTCTTTGATATCACATTCCCATTATCAAACCATTGATAACCTTTTTTCCTATCTAATTATTTAATTCTACTTTTGGCCTACAAATACTTCTGATAGTCCTACAGTTAAGTGTATGACATATATATATATACATATATATTTTTTTTTTGGACAGAGCAATATTGTTCTGAGAGGGTTATTTTATTTCAATGAGTTAGTCACAGTTTTATTCCACTCAGTCAGTTAGAATGTTTGGAACACAGTTGGTTGTCATGCACATTGATCACCAAACTGTTGAGCATGTTATTCACAGCTTCACTAAATCCTCAGGTTGAAGTGATCTAGTCCTCTTGAGGTGACAATTTATAATTTAGACAGTACATGGGTCAAAGGATTACCTTGACATTGGCCAACCACTTCCTCTAGGCTCTGTCAGACACGCCTTATCCAGATTTCCTGATCAGTTATTTCGCTTGATATCTCCACAGAAAAACCCCAGAATATAGTTTTGACACTTCTCACAGTTGAGGTAAGTTGTTAACTAAATTATGCATTTGTGCATTTTTTTTATCCGTCAACTATCATTGCAAATTTTTGGCATTTAGTTAGAGGTTTTCAGGAGCTACAATCCCTGTTCCATATGTAAACAGAAGGATGGATAATTGATGAGAATTCCCGTGGAGAGAACATATATACGATTTGCTCTTTTTGAGTCCAGTGTCATACAAAGGTCTACATATCAAATTTTAACCTACCTTTATGCTTGATGTTGACTGAGAACTTTCATCAATACCACATTGAAATTTTACTTCTGACATTCGATTCATTAAAAATTAAGTTGTGCAGCTGGAAAAATCGGCAAAGGTTTTCCAAATGAAACTGTTACTCCCCCGTACCTCCGATATGGCTCATTGTAAGACCTCCAATGCTTCTGAAAGTGTAATCCAGTCGACTGACATAGGGTAGAATGTAACCACGGACTAGTAAAAACACTTTTTTCAAGAAATTTCCTGTTTATTACTGCTTTGCATCATCAGATCGGACTTTCTTTCTCTAATTTTGCATTTTATAAGAAGTGCAGATCAAAAATTATCGGAAACCCTTCATGTTTGTATTCAAATTGTAGGTCTTTTTGAGATCTTTTCAAATATGTAGGTTATATTACTGTATGATGAGAAATGACAAAGTTATACGAAACCGCGACTTTGCGAAACAACCGAAAAATGTTCAAAATGTCAAAAATTCAATGCCATTTCCTCAAAAAAGTTTTCAAGTTAGAGCCCTCAAATTTTGGATATAGCCTTTTGATATGAAAATCTCACTATCCCAATTTGTCCAATGGTGAAGTTCCGAAATCAACCTACCCTAGTGGGTACGGATGTGACCACAGGCCCCAGGGATGAGCTTTTTTTCCCCTAATTAAGCGTCAAGTTGAAGTTCCACAAACTTTTTTTTTCGCGCGCGGAAGAGCGACAAACATTTTTGTCGCAATTTTAACATTACTGTACCCTAGCTACAGGTGGAAACAATTTTTTTTCATGTGCTTAACATTTTTAATGGCAAGTGGAAGAAAAAACCTTTTCACCAAAAATCTATGGGACCATCCCAAAGATCATCTGGATGTCTAACACTGTCTAATGGTCGCCCCTAGAATACAGGCCGGGAGATTTTAGGTAGCAAAAATTTCAACTGAAACTGTGTGAAAGCTCAAGATGAAAAATTTGAAGTTGTAAACAAATTGAAAAATATCAGAAACAATAAACATGCTGCAGGCTGTGCTGATAAACTTGAAGCCACTTCCCCACAATCTCACATAGATTACCAAGCACTAACCTTTTGTGTATCCAATAAAACTGTCATTTGTAGACCTGCGTATCATTTTTCATGTCTTTTGTAAAAATTGTCTTCAAAAAACTTCTCTGCTGTCAGCTCTGTGAAGATCAACAGTGGAATGAATAAACAACGGAATGACTGACGTCACAAGCACCTGCCCACTGTGATGTCATCACCAATCACCTTGGAGATGACGTCACACCACCTGCTGGAAATTACAGAAGCAGCAGAAAACAACAAAAACAAAGAGAAAGCAGAAGACAGCTCTCGATGTCAGTCAAAGCAGGAGAAAAACTTTACTTGAAAGTTAGTAGGCCAGTTCAGAGTTTTAACCCTTACTGGACTGAAAGGACATTTATGGCATCCCTAGCTAGCTGCCTGAGGGACCATTTATGTCTCTAAACAACAGCTTGTGACGTCACAATCGTCCTGGGAGATTGTTTAGTTTCAGTGGTCGAAATAGGCCATGTTATTAGGGGGGTCTCTCTGTTGGAAGACCGAAAGGGTTGAAGCCCTTGTAGCTGGCAGTCCACGGGCCGCAGCGGGCCGCAAGAGGTGCCCTGAAGCCGAAGTTTTTCAGATACTCTAAAAATTAACTCTGGGCTTTTTAAAGGTTTGTTTTATCTCAGAAAATGAGTTGTGAAAACCCTATTGGTAATTTATATGAATTACAAGAGGTTGTTGTTTGCTGATTAGGTTTTACTTGCTGCTTCATACTCACTTCTCAGCACACTTTCAGTATTTGGGGGGGTTTTTTGAGGACCCCCTCTGGGTCCTTTTGAAAAATGTATTTGAGGGGGTCCCATGACCATTTGGGGGGGGTCAAACCCCCCCTGACCCCCCCTTATTTCGACCACTGTTTAGTTTGAACAGCCCAGTCCAGTAAGGGTTAAAGGTGAGTTGTGACTTACGTGTATTTCAGTTTCATCTTTGAAAAGTTCACGGAAAGAAGTAAACATAAACAAATGAAGATTTTATTTGACAATGTTGAAAGATTGGCCTCTGCTTTGGCATGTCGTCATAGTCATGCTGGGTCTGGCAGTTCCTGCGAGGGTGATTATAAAAAATTAAAATTTAGGCCTGATACCGGTAGTACCATTAGGGGCAGACCAGATGATCTGCGGGGGGGGGGGGCTATGGCGTTTTTGGTGAAAAAAAAGTTTTTTTCCCTTTCGACATTGAAAAAAAAAATTTTGTTGAGCACATAAAAACATAGGCTGCGCGGCAGCATACCCTCGGCTATTCAGCAGGCTATTCTGGAGCCGGTGAAATCAATTGACATACTGGCGATAGATTATGGCCCTCAACTACAGCTTTACGAAACCAGTCATATTTAGATGGCCTGGGCCAAAATTTTTAAAATTTTCAAATGGCGTTAGCTCATGAACATATATATCAATGCCCTCCTTCAGATATATTCTTATCTATATCTAGAAGCAATCAATGTATCAAGCATGTTTGTATAATCATAATGGTCAGCTGGAGGTGCAAGAACGTATAAAGTGGCCCAACTCTCTCAAGCTTCCTCACTCTTTCTGGCAGACGGAAAGTGTTTTTAGATCAATGAAGTGTCCATTTCTCTATTTTATATGATGTTTTATTTATTTAAATTTGACAAATTCCCAGCCTTAGCATTCCACAGATTCAAGGTACTGAAAAGAGATGTTGCAATGAAATATAAGGGTCACCTCATTGCTATGTCCTCCTCCTGTCCTAATTAGCCTACCAAGTGCATAAATACAGGAGGTAAAGTCCCAATCATCCATCCAGAGAATCCAATCATCCATCCATCCATGATTCTCTGGATGTATTAGATTACATCATTATACATGATCACAAACAATCAATCAATCAATCAATCAAGCAATATATCTATCTATCTATCTATCTATCTATCTATCTATCTATCTATCTATCTATCTATCTATCTATCTATCTAACAACTAATCAATAATGCAACATGAAAATCTATTTGCTGGGATAAATTCACAGTGGATCTATCAGTCAAACAATAAATTAACCATTCATTCATTCAATCAGTCCAATCAGTCAAGCAATCTTCAGTCATTTAAACACCTAATCTAAAACATCTAATCTATCTATCTGGCTATCTATCTATCTATCAATCTATCAATCAATCAATCATTCAATCAATCAATCAATCAATCAATCAATCAATCAATCAATCTATCTATCTATCTATCTATCTATCTATCTATCTATCTATCTATCTATAGCTATCGATCTATCTATCTATCTATCTATCTATCTATCTATCTATCTATCTATCTATCTATCTATCTGTCTATCTATCTACCTGTCCTACCTTTCATCTTATCATAAATTATGAATAGAATGAAGGCCTGCCTAAAAACAGAAATAATAGATAGGTTGTCTATCTATCCAATCTATCTATTTTAGATATTAAACTAAAAACAATGTGTGGCCTACAGATGCTTTTTAATAAGACTAATACATTTACTACTTTTAAAACACCAAAAAGGTTAAATGCTGTCCAAACTTGGCTGTATTAGTAAAAAAAAATAACGTGCAAGCACTTTAACAGCTGCTTGTAGATAGACTTAGTATCTATCTATCTATCTATCTATCTATCTATCTATCTATCCTTCCTCCCTGCCTTCCTCCCCCTCCCCGTTTTCCTTCCTTCTGCCTTCCTTCTTTCTTCCTTTGTTCCTTCCTTCATTCATCCCTTCCTTCATCCCTACCTTCATCCCTTCCTTCATCCCTTCCTTCATCCCTACCTTCATCCCTTCCTTCATGCCTTCCTTCATTCTTTCTATTGAATCTGTAAACACTGGATCTGACTGCTGCTGTTGGTGCTGGTTTCACTGCAGCTGGTCATTTGAAATTCCCGCCAAAAACTAACATTTTAGTTTCGTAAATAAAAAGTTTAATCTCACAAAAGTTTACCAAAAGTTGATGGAAGCAAGATAAAATTGTATTAAGGCTGTATACTAAGTTTCAAAGTGATAGGTGAAATAGTGCGACCTCCTATATGGTCAGAAGCTTACAGAAAATTCCTCCTGTAATACAGGCTGCAAGCAGCTGTAAAAAGCAACTCCTTTCTGTAGCCAGTCACTTGAACTGGTTGTTTTGAGAATGTCAATCAATGAAACAGGTGTGTTTTGAGTCCCTTGGGAGTTTATTTGCTACCAGCGACCCGGGTGGAAAAACCATTTAGAAGTTCATTCCCATCATCCAGATTATGATAAAACTTAAAGGGAAATGATACAGAGATTTTGTGATAAGCATGCTATGACTATTAGGGCTATTCCATTTAAAAACATGGGGGGGGGGGTGGTCAGGTTGATTTATTTTTGTAAGATAGATGTAGGGATCGGCGGAAATTCGCTTCAGATGTATGGTGGGATGCAAAAGAAATCACTTTAGATGTATGGGGTGGGGGGGCATTATCGCTCCATGAAGGCTTACCCATTGTAATAATAAAATTTTTATTTGATGCATGTGGGGTGGGTAAAAAATTTGCATTTAATGCATGGGGGGTTCGAAAATAATTCACTTTAGATGCATGGGGGGGTCAAAAATGTAACCTGACCACCCCGCCCCCAGGTTTTTAAATGGAATAGCCCTTAGGAATGCATGGAAAAAGTAAAAATGTGGGGTCACCAAATTTTTTAAAGAACTGCTGACACTTGAACGCACCCCAATTGGTCTTTGAAAATAACATTGAAAACATAGGGAAATCACATTTTTTTTAATATGTGGGCTTCTGCCGATGGAAAAAAAAAAAAGAAAAAGAAAATTTTTTTTTGCTGTTATAAAAAATTTCTTTTTCACTTTCTTTCTTTGTCCTACCAACCAACCTAAGTGCCTTGAGAAGATCCGAGAAGCTAAAGATCAATTATGTGTGGCCATACGAACCACAGCTCAATGGGTCATGTCAAAAATTTCCAAAACCAAGCTGGGAATTAAATTGATTTTAAAGTTTCTAAGGTTTTTAGTGGATTGTTTTAGCTCGTTTGGTGGTAGACCTATTTTCTCAAATTTTCATTAACACTAGGGAGCACTATCGTGAACTGCATCATTTCCCTATAATGGGAGTGTGGTTCACTGCAATGAACCTCATGAATGTCAGGTCGCGTAAGAATACAAGAGTCCGAAGGACGAGTGTTTATTCTGCAGCAGACCTGACATGAGTGAGGTTCATTGATATGAACCATCAACGTAACAAACAAAAATACTTTATATATTTTTAAATTATTTCAAAAAGTATGGAATATCAATCCATCAGACCATCAAAAGGCACAACTGGACCATACAGGGCTATATGTGTACTAAATTTCATCAATGTACATTCAATAGAGGCCAAGTGTTGGCCCAGAAACGATCTATCCACCAGCCGCCCGAACGCCTGCCCAACCGCCGCATGGACAACATTTTTCCCCAAGTAAATACAATACCCTATTCAAACATCGTTCGCTGAAGGTATAAATAACACTTGTAAAATTACCTGATAACCACGCCCAGACTTCTTAATACGTTCTTCATTAACTAAGTTACCTTTCAGAGCATTAGTATGTCCCTGATCCGTGGATGACAGTATCCAGTCATACTCATCTCTGTAAAACATAATTAAGCATTTAGAAATATACAAATCAAAGAAGAGATGAAATCAAGAGAGAACGACATTTTCCTCTTTGTGTCTTATTTTTCGATTTGCAGTATGCACAAGCGTAACTGTTTTAATTGAATCTTACCAAAACTCAACCAGACACAATGTTATAATCGTAAGTACAATTTTTCATTATTGCTAAATTTTCACTAATCCTCAAATGTAAATACATACAAGGTACTAGGGCATTTTAAGTCATATTAAGTTGATCCTGAAGCTTACCAGAACTGCAAGCGGTGTCAACGCTCGTCTGTTAATGAATGTGAAATCTATCAATGTTTGTCTGATTAACACCCACAGGCCAATAATGTACTTAGAGTGGAAGTGAAAGACTAAGCTCCAAATGGACAATTCAACAATGGTGTCCATTTTGTAGTGGCCACCCAAAAACATCCGACTGTCCGACTCCGACGCCCTGACACAAACCTTAACTACGACAAGGACGCCGACGCTGATGACGACTCCAATTGAGTGACGACAATAGCTCTTCGTTTTCATGGAGGAAAAACGGACAAGCTAAAAATCATTTATGCCTGCCCTTAGCTCAATAAAAAGTTACTAGTGCGCAAAATGTTGGCCGAATACCTTCCACGTGTTAATCATAAGATATCTGCAATAATTATGTACATTCAGACATAGTAAGTACAACCAGGGAACCAATCTACTAATGTGCATGGAAATAAACAACCACCCATGTTTAATGATACAATGATTACATGAAAAGCTGACAGAAGAAGAATTAATGTAAAGAAAACAAACAAGGAAAAGGATGGTACCACAGCTACCCTTAAAAAAAATGGATAAAAACATATGCTGCGCAGCAGCAAGCCCTTAGTACCAAAGAAAGGCAAATAAAAATGAAGCATTAAATCTGCTGCATTTCCAATCAACTATACAACCAAGCAACCTGCAGACACTGTGCTCAGATCAACACAATATACTTTTTAAGTTTCAAGAAAAAAAAGGCTGTAAAATATTGGAACTAGTCCGGAAAGTAAACAACCATAGTGTCTTTTGTAAACTTGCAAATATTTTAGCTGTTGAGATCTTAGCATGCTAAAGCTATGCCAGCTAAGTGATATTAGATGTCCATTGTGGAAAGTATTATTATTTAAGTATTTACTTGCAAAGTTTCATATATTTTACCCCAAATATTTCCAGGTTATTCAATCATGCTGCATTCGAAATAAAAAAATGTTCCTTCTTTGCTTTGGAACCGTTCAGAATCTGTGACTGAGGAATTTTGTCCGAACTTTTCATAAAAAGGTCACACAGTCGCTTTTGGGTTTCATGTACATTTTTTCCAAGTTCCAAGCGGATGGGTTAAACACATGTCAAAGCCAAATGACGTGGCCATAAGTGTAGCTATTCTTGAATTACATACGCGAAAGAAAAATAACTAATTTTTATCACATTTTCTGTATGGCTTAGGGTGGCCCAAAAAACAAAATTTTTGATTTTCTATTCGCATACCCCCTCATTTTAGGAGAAATTGTGAAAAAAGCACCCTGTAAAAATTTCAAGAAAATCGGTTAAGTCTTAGGGGTCTCTCAAGGCCCCTCCATTCTTAGCAAAAAGGAAAATTTCAACCATTTTCGCAAATACGCGGTTCCTCATAACTTAGTCAATTTGTACAGTACTGCATTTCCAATACCATGGTTGGATAGGGCTAAAAAAGAGCTTCAATTTGCATACCAACATTATTGGTCTAAGATAATATCTCAACTCCCATGGTCTTTTCAGTTTACACTTTTCGTGAATGAAATTGTTGCTGAACGACCGATCCTGATAAAAGCCAGGCTTTTTTTTTTTTTTGCTTTAAATTGCCATGATTCTTATTTTCCCAGTTCAAGAATGACCAAATATTTAAAAAGAAAAGATATTTGACCATGGGAATGCCCGGTTTATGAGTGATGAAATTTTATGTTGAAGTTTGTCGCAAACACATAAAATAGCAGTCGGGAATCGTAGTATTTCAAATTCATATCTTCATCCAAATTTATTACAGGGCACCATGATGGGTACCACTTGAAAGACAATATTCTTATGTTTCACATGATATAGATTATGTTGTCCTATATTTAACTCTTATGAAGTTAAACTATGAAATGCAACAGCCCCTCTCCGATGTTTTCAGCACTTTTGACAAAATCTAACATTAAAACTTTACAGCTCATAAAGCGGGTTTCTCCATGGTAAAAAAAAAAGTTTTATGCTTTATCGGGTCATCCTGCCTTTTGGAGAATAAGAACATGTTAATTGACAGTGAAATTTAATGGAAATCTTTTCTTGAACAGGTTTAGTCATTCAGTAAACACTTTCGCACATTAGCACTGTCAGCTGAAGAGTCCATGGGAGTCAAGATATCATCCTAGACCATTAATGTTGGTATGCAAATTGAAGCTAATTTTGATACCTTTCCAACCATTGCAATTAGAATGTTGTTCATTAAAAATTCACAAAGTTGTGGCTAACCGCGTATTGGCGAAAATGGTTGAAATGTTTCTTTTTGGTGAGAATTGAGGGGCCTTGAGAGACCACTTAGACTTGACTGATTTTCATGAAATTTTAACAAGGTGCTTTTTTCACCATTTCTCCTAAAATGAGGGGGTATGCGATGTGAATTTCAGAAAAAAAAATTTTCCTGTACATTTTTAGGCCACCCTAGTATGGCTGTATTAGATCATGTGAAATGGAAATCCCAAAAAGCACAAATAGAATTTAAGGTCAATTATTGTGCCAAATTTGTTTATTCTACATAAACTGCCAAATACACAAGAAGGATGCCCCTCATTGTGAGGCCAATACACAAAAGTAACAAAAATACCCTCTACAATAAACATTGCTTAGGGTGAAAATAAACAGACATGTACACAGAAGGTCTGTCCATTTAAATTAGTGACTTCAGACATCAAGATCACATAAGCACTTTCAAATCACCCCTTTCAAATTTGAATGTAAACGATTTTTTCTCTTTCAGTTATTGCAAGTTTTCACTTTACCTGAAGCTACTTTGCTCCTGATACTTTTTTACATATTCATGTGAGTTATGGGTCAGAGCAAATCCAGAGGCTTTCTTAAATTTTATCAAACAATGCAACTAGACAGCAATTACAAATTGCAACTGCGGTCTACAATAGTCACAGCAATCATTCTAGCATGATCTAGGGCTACCGCACAGATTAAGATAATAAGGCCCAAAATTGTATTCATATTTTGATAAGCAAGACGTTTTCACCTCAATGAAAAGGGTGCCAGGGACAAGCTGAATTTGTAGACTGCTAACACTGTCCTACACTTTGATGCCCGGAGCATATACCGCCACAATTGCCCCTGGCAGTTGAGCAGTGAAGTCTACTGAATCTGGCTGTCTGCTAGTGTAAAGGCCTCAAGAAAAAATAATTTTTGGACAATTCAAAAAGGTGTCGTCCACTTCTTCTCCACAAATCAATAGTATTACACAACTTGACTTATCTAACATAGTTGAAAGTATAAACGTTTTCAATAAGTGAGTTATAATCCTATTTTGACTCCTGTTTACTGGAGGTGGCTGTTACAAAACATGGATTACATCCTTCCGGGCTAAATATCCAAGGGCTTCAAACATGATTTAATGCCTTCAAATAGTATAATTTGAGGTTGCTATTAATGAATATGAGTTTCTACCAGGGGTGCCGGAAGGGAACGTTGGCGGCAGGGGCGATCGGTCGAGAAAGGGAAAATCTAATTCACGCGACAAAAATTTGATGTAGCACAATGTTAATTTTGAATATATAGGCTACTTATACATTTTTGCCTAAAGTCACTGTAAAGTAAGGCTTAAAAGTGTTTTTTCTCTGAGATGAAAAGTGCAACCTTGGCCCCCGCCCCTTCTGGCCAAGGGCAATTACCGCCAGTGGCGTCCCTATGGGGGGGCACGAGGGGGCACAGGCCCCCCCATATTGGACCTGTGCCCCCCCAGGTGCCCCCCCATATGAACTTTCCAACTCTGGCTAAAATATACAATTAGTATAGTGGGTGCCCCCCCAGAGAATCGCGTGCCCCCCCAGGTGCCCCCCCGCCCGAGACCCCCCAGTTACGCCACTGATTACCGCCCCCCCCCTCAAATTACCCCCTGCCCCTGCCCCGTCACCATTGGCTATACTCTTTTATAATCACATACAGTTTGCCAAACAATATTAGTCAACTTGTACTGTAGAATTGGCAGTGAAGGTCACAATATAGGACATTGCACAAGAGGGCAGCACCTTACAGTCTGTCAAAAATCGACTGGAAATCACGATTTTTGGCAAATTTAAGTAAATAAAACATTTATTTACAGTTGATAAAGTTGATATACCTAGATATATCAGTCCATTGAAGTAGGACTTGTCCACTGGCAAAGTATAGTTACGAAATGATAGGGCGTGCCACAATACCTCTGTAGAATTCATTGTATTTTATTCTGCCAGAATACGACAAGAAAGCGGACAGGATATCTACAGGAACAAACACAAGACTCCGCCCTGCATTGCAGGGCCGGAGTAATTATGGCGTTTTCATAAGGATGATATACTTAAATAAAAATGATTAAAGTATGTTAAAGAAGTATGGGAGGCGGGAAGCTTGGGAGAGAGGAATATTAGAATAGTCAGGTAAGAAAAAGCAGACACCATGCTACACTATCTTAAAATCACAGTATTTTACCATGAGATATCCTTACTCTGAAATCAAGAAAATAAAAATACACAGTAACTGATACATATGACCCATCAGCAAAAATATTTGTGTGGGCAGTTATTAAGTACTTATATTTTTCATCCATTATTCATGTAAGCACTCCATAACAATTGATGACCATCACACTGGAAGTTCCTTGGGAGGTCATATCCCTATCCTTGAAATATTATTCCTTATCACTCACATTATCTTTCATTATCTTTGTGAGTCTATTATCCTATACTAAGTATACTTGCAATATTATCACAAGAAGTCACTGAATGAGTTACACTCACTACTTAGGTGACCCAGCGATCATTTAAAGTTTATTTCAATATGAAGAATAGGACTCATTGTTATATATCATACATGTCATCAAACAGCTGATTATGAGCACTTGTAATTCTGCGGCTGTAGAAGGAATAATTACTTTATCTTCCTTTCACAGGGCTGCAACCCCCCTCCCCACAGAATTTGGCTAAAGAGGGTGTAGAATACAAAAGCACACACAACTCCCCGTTGTCTTCTGAAGTATGGATGCGTCCAGGTGCATCATTGCCTTTCAGTGTGCGTTGATAACTTGGTATGTTAAAGATAGTCTTCTTAATTCATTTGTCAGATCAGAAGACCATAAAACTTGTAATTACTTGACTAAATTTTGATACAATTTCAGATAGGTGACTGGTTCTTGGTCCAGGTCCCACATGGATCCAGTCAGTATTTTTATGAGAAGTCTCAATTTTACACCGATTGTGTAAAAATAAATTTAATGTACTTACTCATCAAATAGTGGTGGGTCATCATAGGTCACATCAGCGGAGGTGATACTGACTGGTTCTGGACTTGGCAAGCATGAACCAAACACGTTTGGCTGCCAAACCTGGACTGGGCAGAGATTGCTACCTCTGTAATTCAAAGAAGAATGTGGAGAATTGCTGCAAAAGAATAAAAATATATACACACATAAGTATATGATGTCTTTAATTCCTCACCCGTTATCCATAACTCGCATCATGGACACACTGACAAAGGCATTTATTCACATGGACCTGTCTTTGCACACAAAACCATGTAGATCCTAAGGGATCAGACTATTCTTATACATAAAATCCAACAACTGAGGTGTTATTATACAATACAAAATTTTACTTAAGACAGATGTGAGAGTGACAGGTCTATATTGTGAACTTGTCTGGGGGTCATTCTTCTTGAAAATAGGAATTATGTATGCCATTTTCCATTCCTCGGGGATGGTCCCATCTAAGAGGGACTGCTTATAAATCTTAACAGAGATGAAACTCATGAAATAATTAAAATTATTGACTCCCTCAAACCAAAAAACAGCAATCGATCAGATAAAATATCTCACCAACTTTTAAAGGTTATTAAACATGAAGTTGCGGATCCCCTAATCTCACTTCTCAATCCGTGCATTTTCACAGGTAATTTTCTAGATTTGCTAAAAGTAGCCATGGTCAGTGGTCACTCTTCTTTTCAAAAAAGGCTGGATAACAAGTTTAGCGACTATAGACCGGTCTCTGTATTGTCCAGTGCCTCAAAGGTCTTTACACAATCAATAATATGAATACTTCCCACAGACTAACTTATTGTATATTAGTCAGTATGGCTTCAGATGTCACCACTCTACTGAATTAGCAACATTATAACTTGTGCATAAAATTATAACAGAAATGGATTTCAACAATACCCCACTCATTTATCCTTGGAGGGGTCTTCTTTGCCTTATCATTAGTATTATACGATATTTAATGCAACCTGTAATTATTTTTAAGGCCGAATAAATTGAATTTAAATCTGAGAACATCGGAGTACTCAGCACATGGTAATTTTCCAGACTGTTTAGACAAGCTTAGGTGTAAGTATAAGTATAAGTAGGTACAGGTTGCAGGTTTCTCAACATCTATCAAAGATAACGGTTATACATCCAGATGTGGTAATAATGATGAGGTAAGTTTGCGCATGGTGCATTGTGCCTGTATTTACGTAATACAACATGTACAGTAGTATGTACAATTTTGGAGGGATGCTCAGGCAAGCCACAAGTGATTGGAGGGATGCTCAGGCATACCTCTATGAGATAAAAATCTATGTTATAAAAAAAGATAACTCTACGGACGCTGCCCACTACGCTTCAACCTGTTGGATCGCCTTTATCCTATTTACAAATAATTAGGCTGCCTTATTCATTACCAGTAAAGTTGAATCCTTGCCTTTGCATCATATTTTGCGGGGTTGTTGCGCCAATGCTTTTCGAGAGCATTCTTGAATTTTTTCTACAACTGAGTTTGGTAGACTGTTCCAGGTGTTAACCACTCAATTAGGGAAGGCATGTTTCCTCACTTCTTTAAAGCTTGCTTGACTGGTTCAGCATTTAGACCCTGTGGCTGTGACCCGAAGAGTAGGATACTAGGTCAAAGAAATCTTCAGGCCAATGAGGTAAAATACATTTGTTAAATCATCGCTCAAAAACTTCCAAAAAGTTAGGCAGAAAGGCTGTAAGTGATTTAAAAGCTATAATTGATTGTTATTCAAACTAGTCTAAGATCAACAGGGTGGTTAAACCCGAGCTAAAGGGTGAAAGTCTGCAAGCCTACACATCTGGGACAAACATTTTTCAAGTCAGAAAGACGTGAAACATATCAGTAGTCTCCCAACCAAGGCTGAGGCATAATAAACTTACTTGTACAAGCACACCGCATGGGCTATTGCGTCTTTGATGTCCATAAAGGGGTGTTGGCATAACACCGCAGCAATCTTCCGCTTGACCTCTTTCCCAAACGCTTCAAACCGACCACCAGTCTGTGGGTGGCGTGGCAGGGCTCTGATCAGTTTAATCCCCATTGCTGAAGACACGTAACTGAAATAAAATTGAAGAAGGCATTGAAAGGTACCAAAGCAAAGTGGCTTAACAAGCAGAAGTGGTCAATTTAAACTTTCACAGATCTAATAAAAAATCCCGGAGAATGACAGAAGCTACTTATTTAAATTTATACGTAAAAGAATGGGAAGGATGATGGCCATATTTCTGTGTTTCATATTTAACCCTTCTATGGTCCACAGGAGCCTCGGTGTCCCCAATCTAACTTCAATGCTCTGTCTTTGAAACAAAAATTTATGGTCAAGTTTTAGTGGCACTTGTAATCCTCCCTTAGTTGGAAAGGAATCAGATGCAGTTTTAATCTTGAGTATCCCATGTGAACGGCCAGTGTAAATTGAAGCTGACCAAAAAATTGGAATGCACGGTCCATAGGGGCCTCATAGGCCCCCTCCCCCACCCATTTTTGCATTTTGACCTTTTAAAATTTTTAATCACGGATGATGGCTGAAAATATTCCTTAAGTAGGACTTATAAAATAAAACTAAGATTCATAATAGATTTGTGCGCATCTTCAGTTAAATAAGCTATAAAACGTGATTAGTATCAATCTATAGATATCCATTTGGATTATACCATGCAAAATCAGAGCTAAAACAGGTCTTTTGCAAAAATGTTAAAGCACATAAATATTTATACTACTGTTCCCCAACGATCTTCTAACAATAACGAGGCGGAGTTGTCACGAATCAAAAGAATAGTATTTCCTCTGCTTGAATCTAAATTTATTGTGTTTCTGGGCATAAATTATAGCCTGTGGACTGTTCGTGTCACAAAATGTGGTGGACCATAGGAGGGCTAAAATAAGGAAATACAGTAGATACAGTGTCAAGCAACATTGATATCTTGGATAGAAAGTAACTCAGTGTAAATGCTTTTAATAATGTTCATCTTTTGTCATGGACGTTCATATTGTATGGAATAACCTGTAACAAATTTTTATTTCTTACTTAGTCAGTTTCATTTATATTCTCCTATAAATTTTGTATATTTGTTTATTTAAAATTATCATAAACTGAAGCTATTGTACTAAGTTCTTATTATTTCAGTTATGATATCATACAAACTCGAACCAATCAAATAGTTTGAGATTTATATAACTACTGAAATCTAATCTCTTGTGACCTAGTATCATGATGACAAATTTCTGGTCAGCAAACTGACCAATACACATCCAAATGCCACCATTACATAGTTCCAGGTCAGTTCACTCTTGCAACGACAACCCGTTAATTGTTAATCCGTAAATAAAGATGTCAACAAATTGAGTAACTAATGCCTAAGTTAAATTGATGTATATTATTATTCATCCAGTTGGTAATCCAGTATTATACTTATTATTCACATATATCTTGGATTACCTAAATTAAGTTCCCTTAGTTAATTGTAAGTCCGTCAATAAAGTCTGCAAAGTTAGGTTAATAAAGTCCATTAATTTCAGTAAAAATTAGTGCAAAAAAGACACATTTTTACTTTAAAAATACTTGAGTTGACAAAAGATTGATTAATTGATTGGTACTTTTGTAAATATTTTCTTAGATATTGTCTGACGTTTTTAATTGAGAAAAAAAAATTAACTTAACTTTTATCTTTAAATTCAGTAAACTTAGCCACAATTTTAACTTAGTAACTATAACTAAGCTAATGATTTGATTAACTTATTAACTGTTAACGGGGTACGTATCTAGAAATTGCCTGAGGGGGGGGCCATGGGGTGAATGCGGGGCGCTCCGCGGCTTTTCCTATCTCTTCCATGTTAATTTTGGGCCTGGGCCCCCCTCTAAATACGCCCCTGCCGTTAACTTAGTTAACATTTGTTGTAAACTTGCCCACCACTGCCCAATGGACTACATACCTCCATTTAAAATCAAGTAATTCTTTCTATGTGGGCATACCTGATTACTTCACCAATGAACTGTGCCCCGTTGTCACTTTGGATTTGCTGAGGGCTTCGCCCAAGGTAACGAAAATGTCTAACCAGTATTCTGGCAACATGTCGCCCTGTGCCGATTTCTCCTGGGACATCAGATGCCATCCATGCCCATCCCATCCTAAAAAATATAAATTACATCATTTATTCCATACACAAATATTACAATCTAGTATACAGGTACAAAAATAAAATAGATTAGATAAAAACATAAGTGTGTACAACCACAAATAAAAACAAAATAGTCAGTACACAAACAGTTAAAATAGGGAGGTACCGATCCAGATTTTTTCATTCCGATCCGATATCGATACCAAACTTTTACCAAACCTATTTAGTATCCTCCAAAAACGAGCTGGGTGTAACGGCTTTATCCTCTGTCATCTCACTATAATTTACTGGTCAGTGTCAAGAAGAAAATTTATGAGAGCACAGCCTGCAAAAAGAATGATAATAGACTACAAACCTTGAAAAATAATCAATGACTATCAGGAGCCATACGGATCGTAGTGGGTCACCTTCAGGGAACCTTTCATCCACAAATTTGGTATGATCTATTCCAATGCGCTTGAAGACTTGATATACTTGAATCGGTCGATTGTGAGGAATATTTGGATGGGTGTTCGCCTGAAATAAATATAAGCAGTTTGAGACACTGAATACAATAAAACAAAATCAGCGACCACAATATTGTAGGCCTATAATAATGGAAACTATTTAGCTTGGTTGTCACTAAATAGCAAGTGCTTATAAATACATTTCCAAATTATTTCAAAAGTCCTTTTAGTTCAGGACACAAGGTAGGGTATGTGCCTGAAAAATGAACAGAGACTTGGGAGAATCGGGAAATGCAAACCAGGACTGAATGAAGTTTTTCTTTGTAAATTACAGCAAAACACATCCTTTTTTCGAAGAAAATAATTTGACAATTGGCTAAATTATGTACGAAAAGTGACAGTGTAGACGGTTAGGGACGCGCCACCGTCTCATTAAATTATTATTTTTCCGGAGATAATCTCAAACTTTTACATTCAGATTGATGAAAATTATGAAAAAACCATGTCTGAAAGTAATTTGGAGACAACACTGTGCACAGAAATGAATCAGAATTTCAGTGAACAGTAGTGGAAAGTGCACAGAAAAGATACAGAATGCTGTCATAAGATTTCAAAATTTTTCAAAGCAATTTCTGCATTCAAAGGTCTTCATTGAGAAAAATACTGCAATTTCTTTCATAACATACCTTTGTAACGATGCAAAATTGGCACCTTGCCACGCACCCTTCCACTTGGACTCTGGATATGCCTGCATATCTTTTCCGTAGCTTCGAATAGAGAAGGACCAATGAATTACAGGTAGTTACAACGTCAGCATTTCTCGGCGATATACATGAAATTTATATATATATTCACTGAGCATCATTAAAAACGCAACATCATTAAACAATTAAAATTTCTAAATTCTAATTGTTCAATAGTTATCAAATTTGGCATATATCTTTAACTTCACATTGGCAACTTACGTGAAAAATTGTACACTTTTGGCTACACACTGTACACAGCGTTAATTTGAGTGAGTTCTGTTTGAAACTTCAGTTCACAGAGTGCACTTTAATGAAAAAGGCACCAACGGAAATACTAGTTTTGTGGCATATCGGATGGGATTAATCTTATGAAATTATCACATAACAGCCACAGGACTTCCAAAAGCAGTCCTACAAAGGTTTTTGAAAAAAATATAAAGGATAAAGCAGATTTAGAATGAAAAACTAAAAACTTAGGAATAACCAACTAACTGGAAATGGAAAAAATGAAGAAAACCTACAGAAAATGGGGTTTTTCGCTTACCCAGGAATTTCACATAGACAATCATTAAAATCAATACTCTAAATAAATCTGAATAAAGCATCTTTTTGGAAGATTTGACAAAAATCTCCTGTAGGTGGCAGGACAGCCAATTGTATTTCAATTTTTCATTAATACTATCCTTTTTTGTTTTATTCAAATACCATATTTAAAATGTTTCTTATTATAATTATTTCATACTTCATTAAAAATGTTTATGTATAGATATCCTTTGGCATCAAAGGCCACAGCCTCAGCTCTTTCTGGAGCCTATTAATAAATTTACAAACAAACAACAGCATTAATTGGCACTTAAATTGTATTGATTTGATCATCTTTAATTAGAGTTTGGTCAAAAATAATTTTTTTGCCATACTGTGTACCAGGTGAAATGATAAACTTTCCAGATGTTGTGGAAAGAACAGCAAAGTTTCTGAAATTAATGATCATAGGCCCTTGAAATTTGGTGACTTGCATTTACGACAGTAGCCACGACCATTTAATTTCTAAAAAACTTATCACATTTAGAGATATGAAAATTGTTAATAATATAACTGATTGCAACTTTTAGGTGTGTGCAAACTTTCGTTTTGAAACTTTTAGAGGAAATGCCATTTTTTATGATGCACAGTGTATATACGTATAATCCAGTTTCACACACTATTTAATACCTACTTCTGTATACAAACGACGGGCGCCCAAATGGCCCCATGCAGAATGACAGTCTGCAATAACTTCTCCTGCTTTGTCTGTGCTGATCACCTTCTTGTCGTCCAGGAAAAGGTCTTGGTCTCTTAAGGCATGCGACTTAGCTGTTTCCAGATGGTAGTGCCGCCTGTTCCTCTTGCGCCCTTTCGAGGCCTCATCATCACTACCTACAGAGACAAATCCATATGCATCCTCGAAAGTTTCGAGGGCATATTCCATAATTTCCGCCTTACAGAAGTTGACCAAACAGCCGTTTGACAGATCCCGTAAGGTGGAAATTATGGCGCGGAATTTTGCCGGACTGTACAATGCTGCCATACTTGACACCTGCAACAGAAAGAACCAGACTTGTTACGGTACTTAATTCGAGTACAAAAAACATAGGCTGCGCATCGGCAAACCTTCAGCGAATAACACCTTTAGAAGAAGACAATTACACAATGAAATTGGTGTGTTTACCAAATTGTATTGTATATATAGGTTATAATAGTGGTCAAGTCATGGCCTTCAATTATCTCCATTTGCCCGCTGCCCTGCCATCTGCCCATCTGCTTGCCAGGGTTTGTTATACCAGGGAAAGCCTACATAAGACTGATTTTGCGCATATTACCGTATTTGCTCTATTAAAAGCACATCCCCTAATAAAAGCCCACACCCCTCCACAAGGAACTAATTTTCATCAAAATTCCATCAGAATTTTTAGGCGGTCTTAGTAGAAAGAGCTAATTGTAAAAACTGTAAGCATAATAAACTTACAGACCAGGACGCAGACCAGGACGCAGACCAGGACGCAGACCAGGGCAAAGACCGCAGACCAGGGCGCAGACCAGGGCGCAGATGTGGGCGCAGACCAAGTTCTCTTTTTCTAAATAAAATAATTGATCTTATAATTTCTTTCAAAATCACTATGGACTGTAATCCAGTTGGTCCCAATTAATTCATTATAAGCATAATAAACTTACAGACCAGGGCGCAGAACAGGGCGCAGAACAGGGCGCCGACCAGGGCGCCGACCAGGGCGCCGACCAGGGCGCCGACCAGGGCGCAGAACAGGGCGCAGAACAGGGCGCAGACGTGGGCGCAGACCAAGTTCTCTTTTTCTAAATAAAATAATTGATCTTATAATTTCTTTCAAAATCACTATGGACTGTAATCCAGTTGGTCCCAATTAATTCATTATAAGCATAATAAACTTACAGACCAGGGCGCAGAACAGGGCGCAGAACAGGGCGCAGAACAGGGCGCCGACCAGGGCGCCGACCAGGGCGCCGACCAGGGCGCCGACCAGGGCGCCGACCAGGGCGCCGACCAGGGCGCAGAACAGGGCGCAGAACAGGGCGCAGAACAGGGCGCAGACGTGGGCGCAGACCAAGTTCTCTTTTTCTAAATAAAATAATTGATCTTATAATTTCTTTCAAAATCACTATGGACTGTAATCCAGTTGGTCCCAATTAATTCATTATAAGCATAATAAACTTACAGACCAGGGCGCAGAACAGGGCGCAGAACAGGGCGCCGACCAGGGCGCCGACCAGGGCGCCGACCAGGGCGCAGAACAGGGCGCAGAACAGGGCGCAGACGTGGGCGCAGACCAAGTTCTCTTTTTCTAAATAAAATAATTGATCTTATAATTTCTTTCAAAATCACTATGGACTGTAATCCAGTTGGTCCCAATTAATTCATTATAAGCATAATAAACTTACAGACCAGGGCGCCGACCAGGGCGCCGACCAGGGCGCCGACCAGGGCGCCGACCAGGGCGCCGACCAGGGCGCCGACCAGGGCGCCGACCAGGGCGCCGACCAGGGCGCCGACCAGGGCGCCGACCAGGGCGCCGACCAGGGCGCCGACCAGGGCGCCGACCAGGGCGCCGACCAGGGCGCAGAACAGGGCGCAGAACAGGGCGCAGACGTGGGCGCAGACCAAGTTCTCTTTTTCTAAATAAAATAATTGATCTTATAATTTCTTTCAAAATCACTATGGACTGTAATCCAGTTGGTCCCAATTAATTCATTATAAGCATAATAAACTTACAGACCAGGGCGCAGAACAGGGCGCAGAACAGGGCGCCGACCAGGGCGCCGACCAGGGCGCCGACCAGGGCGCAGAACAGGGCGCAGAACAGGGCGCAGACGTGGGCGCAGACCAAGTTCTCTTTTTCTAAATAAAATAATTGATCTTATAATTTCTTTCAAAATCACTATGGACTGTAATCCAGTTGGTCCCAATTAATTTTAAAAATGTGTTTGATTTTTCCATTAAAAAATATAAGCATAATAACCAGGGCGCAGACCAGGGCCCAGACCAGGGCGCAGAACAGGGCGCAGACCAGGGCGCAGACAGGACGCAGACCAAGTTTTCTTTTTCTAAATAAAATAATTGATCTGATAATTTCTTTCAAAACCACTATGGACAGTAATCCAGTTGGTCCCAATTATAAATGAAAATTGTCTGAAACAGCTATTTGCTCTCTCTACAAAAGATTCACTTTCCTTTGTTCAGTCTAATTGCCTTTTGTTTCATTTTAACCTCAGGTTGTTAAAGTTCCTCTGAACATTAAAATTCTATCTATCTATCTATCTGCCTATCTATCTATCTATCTATAGATCTACTTATCTATCTATCTAGCTATATATGACCAGCAAAGCAACAACGACCTGGACAACAATGATGGTTGACTGCCAAACTATTTTAGTTTGGTATATTATCGGCATTTAGGGACCGTTCAGAATTTATGACTGGGGGGGTGGGAGTTTTGTCAGAACTTCCCGTCATAAATTGATACCCCCCCTTGAGATCCATGCGGATTTTTAGTGCCCCACCCCTAGGATTCATGTGGATTATTAGTACCCCCCCCATCAAAATACATACCTATATTGTTATACATGTGCCCCTTGTACAGTCGCGCGCACAGACTCGCGGACTTTTGCACGTAAAAATTTAAATAGCATGAATAAACTGAGTGTATGCGTTTTTGTTACATATATGTTTTGTTGAATTTTCTTACCCCCCCCCCTGGACACCTTGTCAAAAATTAGTACCCCCCCCCTCGGAACACGTGCGAAAAGTTAGTACCCCCTCGGCCAAAACTCCCACCCCCCCCCCCCCAGTCATAAATCCTGAATGGTCCCCGAGCCATCAGTTTACGATAAGGCTATAACAGTACAATTTAAGACTGACTCAAGGACCCAAATTAAACACTTAAATGAAGACAATAAAGGGGCAACCATTACATTTTTAAAGAACAAGGCATGGAACTCATCTCACTGGTTTTTTTTTTTACGGAAACAGTGACAGATTAGATTTGTTTTGAGTGTCTGACAACCTCAATTACATGTATGTGTAATTATTTACTTCTAAATCAAACATTGCATACTGAGATAGCCCATCCACCAGAAATTCATTTCAAGACTGCTGGGAAAGAATTAATCTTTTTCACCATGACTGGAAAAAATTGGTTAGTTTTTAAGAGAATTCAGAGGTAGCTTATCACTTTCATTACGGGTCTTACTATAACTGCTTTAAAAATTGTTTAAGTCAGACACTCTGGTGTGTCAAGTTAATGATCTGGTACTAACGCATCAAAATCGTTAAAACTTCAAATCTTTATGGTTGAAATTTACATGTAATAATGTTCAACTCAATTAGTGAAGGAAAATAAAAATTCAAAAATATTCAAATACTGTTGGTCGATTTATAATTACGTATCTACCACAAAAAATGGCACCGCTTGTAACTTGGCACTCGGCATAAAATAGGCCTAGATATAGACAGTCCTAAAAGACAAGCAGAAAATTATTCTATCAGATTTTAATATATAGGATAATAGGTTCTTATATTAAATAAACTGACAGACAATTATACCTAACTGACAGGAAAATTTGTTTGACTCTTCCAGCAAAATTGTACTTTATTAATTTCGCTGGCCTCCGACGTGCGTCGGGTAAATATCCGAGACCAGAGGGTCTGAGACCGAGTCCAAGGCCAAGGATTGGTCATCCGAGACCGAGATCGAGGACATCAAAAGTGGCCTCGAGGACTCCAACACTGCTTGGGGCTTTAAATTGCTTCAAAAACATGGCAAAATCGCCGGGATTCAATGGAAATTAAGAAATTTTAGATTGAAGGAGTTCATGTCAAGATCTCAGAGCTCACACTACGATCTCTCTTTATTCTCTTCGACTACGAGTCACAAAGCGCTTCCACTGAGCTTGCACTGCGATGCCCATGCTGCTGTAGCGACCTCTGAGCTCTCGTTGCAGTGCCACTGAGCTGGCAGGGGGCTTGCACTGAGCTGAAGCCAGATCGCCTAAGTGCCACGCTTGTTTTGTGCATGCTTAAAACAAGCACAGTGGCAGTGGTGTAGCTAGTAAATTTTCCAGGGGGGGGCAACATTTTCAAATCATTCAACTGAAATATCTATATAAATATTTACTAATTGGTTTATTTTTTTACAACAGGATCAGCGTACATTTTTACAAGACTATTCCTAGTAGTGTATTGTTTCATCTTCTTTTGATGGACATACTGTACTAATGAAGGAAGATAAAAACATAAATTGAAATCTTTTGGTAGATCATGGCGTAAATTATGGCTGATAGTATTAAATGTGAGAGCGACACCATATCTGCTTTATTTTAATAGGATTCTTCACTTAAATATAGCCTATAAAAAATGTGATGCTTTCAAGCTTCACTGAAAAAAATTCGGTCTAAGATGTTAGACAAAAGTGACTAACATGTCAGTCAATTGACTGTGTCTATAATGTCTAACCCCCTATAGTCTTTTTGTACCAACAAGTTAGTCAGCCTTAGACATTTTAGCAACAAATGTCTAACTTCTTAGCCTTTTTCTTGTCACAGGCTTGGTTCAATTGACTAACCCCCTTAGCCATTTTAGACAACAAATGTCTAACTTCTTAGCCTTTTTGGTCAACAAATGTCTAACTACTTAGCCTTTTATTCTCACAGGCTCTATTCAATATGTCTAACCCCTTAGCCATTTTGGTCAACAAATGTCTATCTTCTTAGCCTTTTATTCTCACAGGCTTTGTTCAATTTTCTAACCCCTTAGCCACTTCGGTAAACAAATGTCTAACTTCTTAGCCTTTTCTTGTCACGGAACCTGTTCACATTGCTTAACCGCTATAACCATTCTCCAACAAGGTAGTCAGTCCCTTAGCCATTTGGACAATCCGAGTGGACACTGGACAGCTCACGAGGTGTAATACTCAGTTATGGTGATGTTCTTTTCCAGTTTAAAATGACATAAAATACAACTATTTCACAAAATAGAAATACAAATCACATTATTTGCAATAATAATACCATTTAATTATTTAGCTTTGGTTTGATTTCCTATTTTTCCATTGGAGAGATAACAACAAATAAGTAAAATATTACAAGAAAAAGATTGAACCAAACACGATTAAAATGCACATATAACACAAAACCATTAATTGAAGCATTAAAGAAGTTACTTAAAGATAATTATTAATTGTACATCACATTTTCTGCGGTTCTACATATTTCATGTTTAATTTGTAATATCTCAAAAACTTTTCATGACACCAGGTGTTAAGATACAATTTATCCTTATAAATTATATTATTTATATTATATACATCATACTTGATATTCATCCAAATATTCAGGCTGCATGTTCAAAATGTTGATGGGAGGAGATGAGAGAGGAGATGACGCAATGAGATGAGAGGAGATGGGAGGAGATGACTGTTAGAGATGGGGCAGGAGAAGACTTGGGGAGATGGGAGTATTATAGGAGTAGGGTGTGTCAATTTTTAATTTTTATGCAAATTCAAAAAGCACTAGTGCCTAAAAGGTGCGTTTTGACCTAGGGAATCCAAATCTGTTCTCGAAGTGGCGATACGACAATTCTTACCTACTTCAATTTTGGTTCAAAGTTTCAATGTTTCTTTTCGTTTTCGATCATTTTTGCCGATCCGCGGTTCACTGTAACTTTGTCAGTCTTTGTCATATAGCATTCTAATTGCCATAGTTAGACAGCTCTCAAAAAGACCTACATTTTGAATACCAACATCAATGGACTAGGACGATATCTTGATTCCCATTAACTCTTCGGTCGGCACTTCAAAGAAATGAAATGTTACTGACGGTCTAATCCTGTTAAAAAAAGGCTTTTGAATTTTTTTCGCTGATAATTGCTGTGATTTATATTCTCCAAGTTCCAGAATAAACAAATAAAATATTTTTCAAATTTTTGGTCATGGAAATTCCTGCTTTATGAGCTTGGAAGTTTTAATGCAAACTTTTGTTGGAATTATTGGAATAAATCATGGAGGGGCTGTTATATTTCATATTTTAACTTCATAAGAATTTAATATAGGACAAAATCATTGATACCATGAGAATGCCAAGAGTATTTCCTTTCATGTGGTACCACTCATGTTGCCCTGCAATAAATTTTGACAAAGATATGATATGAAATGCAACAGACCCCATCTCACATTTTGCGAGTTTTCAACTAACGTTAACATTAAAACTTCATCACCCACAAGCCAGGCACTCCCATGGTGAAAATCAAAAAGTTTTTTGTATTAGGTCATTCTGAAACTTAGAGAATGTAAATCACTGCAACTGCCATTGAAAAAAAAATCCAATGCCATTTTTTAACAGGATTAGATAATCTGCGTCATTTTCATTCTAAAAAGTGCAGGCTGAAGGGCCAATGGGAATCAAGATATCGTCCTAGACCATTGATGTTGGCATGCAAATTGAAGGTCTTTTTGAGAGCTTTCCAACCATGGCAATTAGAATGCTGTATGACACATATTGACAAAGTTATAGAGAACCGCAGATTGGCGAAAATGGTCGAAAACGAAAAATACATTGAAACTTTGAACCAAAATTGAAGTAGGTAAGAATTGTCGTATCGCCATTTCGAGAACAGATTTGGATTCCCCAGATCAAAAGGCACATTTTAGACACTAGTGCTTTTTGAATTTGCATAAAAATTAAAAATTGACACACCCTATTATAGGAGGATATGGGAAGAGATGACGGGAGAAGTGGGATGAGATGATTGTGAAGAGATGGCAGTAGGAGATTGGAGGAGGAGATGGGAGGAGGATATTGGGAAGAGATGAGAGAAGGAGTTAAAGATGGGCGGGGGAGGTAGGAGGAGATGGGAGGAGGAGGGGGAGGAGGAGATGGGAGGAAGATATTGGGGGTAGAGATGAGAGGAGGAGATAGATGTTGGAGATGGGAGAAGGAGATGGAAGGAGCAGATTGGAGGAGGAGATGGGAGAAGTAGATTGGAAGAGGATATGGGTCAAAGAGATGAGAGAAGGTGATAGGAGGAGGAGATTGGAGGAGGAGGTGGAAGGAGGAGATGGGAGAAGGAGATTGGAGAAGAAATGAGATGGGAAGGGGATGGGCATGAGATGGGAGGAGGAGACAGGAGGAGATAGGAGGAGGAGATGGCAGGAGGAGATGGCAGGAGGAGATGGGAGCAGGAGATGGAAGGAGATGGGTTGAAGAGATGAAAGGAGGAGATGGGAGGAGGAGATGGTACAATGATATGCACAGAGATGAGGGGAGAATTGAAAGGGGATGGGGGAGGAGATGGAGGGGAAGAGGGAGGACATCGGAAAAGGAGATAGGGAGGAGTTCGGAGGAGGAGATTGAAGGAGGTGATGGCAGGAGGAGAAGGGAGGAGGAGATGGGAGGAGGAGGTGGGAGAAGGAGACGGGAGAAGGAGATTGGAGAAGAAATGAGATGGAAAGGGGATGGGCGTGAGATGGGCATGAAATGGGAGGAGGAGACAGGAGGAGATAGGAGGAGATGGAAGGAGGTTATGGGAGGAGGAGATGGGAGGAGGAGGTGGGAGGAGGAGATGGGAAGAGGATATTGGAGAAGAAATGAGATGGGAAGGGGATGGGCATGAGATGGGCATGAGATGGGAGAAGGAGACAGGAGGAGACAGGAGGAGATAGGAGGAGATTTTAGGAGATTGGAGGAGAAGATGGGAGGAGGAGAAAGAAGTTAAAGATGGGAGGAGGAGATGGGGGAGATGGAAGGAGATGGAACGAGGAGGATATGGGATGGTGAGATTGGTGAGGAGATGAGAGGAGGATGGGGGAGATCACATTATCGACGATTCCACATAATATCATGTTTAATAGATTGTTTAATTTTGTTAACATTTCAAAAAAAGTTTATGACATCAGGTGTACAGATACAATTTATCATTAATATTTATATTATATACATTATACTTGACATTCATCCAATCTGCGAGTTCACAATTTTGACGGGAGGAGATGACAAGAGGAGATGACGTAATGAGCTGAGAGGAGATGGCGGAGGAGATGGGAGGTGATGACTGTTAGAGATGGGGCAGGAGAAGACTCGGGGAGATGGGAGGAGACGAAACAATGAGTCAGGAGAAGATGAAAGAGGAGAGGGGAGAATTGGGAGGTGATGACTGGAGGAGATGGGAGGAGATTGGGAGGATATTGGGAAGGTATTGGGGAAGCGATGAGAAGAGGAGATGGGAGGAGGAGATGGGACAAAATGGGACAAGACAGGACAAAATGGGAGGAGATTGGGAGATTAGACAAAATAGATGGGAGGAGATGAGAGGGAGGGAGATGACAGGAGGAGATTATAGGAGGATATGGGAAGAGATGACCAGAGAAGTGCGATGAGATAATAGTGAAGAGATGAATGTGGGAGATGGGAGGAGGATACTGGGAAGAGATGAGAGAAGGAGTTAAAGATGGGTGGGGGAGGTAGGAGTAGAGGGGAGGAGGAGAGGGGAGGAGGAGAGGGGAGGAGGAGATGGGAGGAAGATATTGGGGGTAGAGATGAGAGGAGGAGATAGATGTTGGAGATGGGAGAAGGAGATGGAAGGAGCAGATTGGAGGAGGAGATGGGAGAAGTAGATTGGAAGAGGATATGGGTCAAAGAGATGAGAGAAGGTGATAGGAGGAGGAGATTGGAGGAGGAGGTGGAAGGAGGAGATGGGAGAAGGAGATTGGAGAAGAAATGAGATGGGAAGGGGATGGGCATGAGATGGGAGGAGGAGACAGGAGGAGATAGGAGGAGGAGATGGCAGGAGGAGATGGCAGGAGGAGATGGGAGCAGGAGATGGAAGGAGATGGGTTGAAGAGATGAAAGGAGGAGATGGGAGGAGGAGATGGTACAATGATATGCACAGAGATGAGGGGAGAATTGAAAGGGGATGGGGGAGGAGATGGAGGGGAAGAGGGAGGACATCGGAAAAGGAGATAGGGAGGAGTTCGGAGGAGGAGATTGAAGGAGGTGATGGCAGGAGGAGAAGGGAGGAGGAGATGGGAGGAGGAGGTGGGAGAAGGAGACGGGAGAAGGAGATTGGAGAAGAAATGAGATGGAAAGGGGATGGGCGTGAGATGGGCATGAAATGGGAGGAGGAGACAGGAGGAGATAGGAGGAGATGGAAGGAGGTTATGGGAGGAGGAGATGGGAGGAGGAGGTGGGAGGAGGAGATGGGAAGAGGATATTGGAGAAGAAATGAGATGGGAAGGGGATGGGCATGAGATGGGCATGAGATGGGAGAAGGAGACAGGAGGAGACAGGAGGAGATAGGAGGAGATAGGAGGAGATTTTAGGAGATTGGAGGAGAAGATGGGAGGAGGAGAAAGAAGTTAAAGATGGGAGGAGGAGATGGGGGAGATGGAAGGAGATGGAACGAGGAGGATATGGGATGGTGAGATTGGTGAGGAGATGAGAGGAGGATGGGGGAGATCACATTATCGACGATTCCACATAATATCATGTTTAATAGATTGTTTAATTTTGTTAACATTTCAAAAAAAGTTTATGACATCAGGTGTACAGATACAATTTATCATTAATATTTATATTATATACATTATACTTGACATTCATCCAATCTGCGAGTTCACAATTTTGACGGGAGGAGATGACAAGAGGAGATGACGTAATGAGCTGAGAGGAGATGGCGGAGGAGATGGGAGGTGATGACTGTTAGAGATGGGGCAGGAGAAGACTCGGGGAGATGGGAGGAGACGAAACAATGAGTCAGGAGAAGATGAAAGAGGAGAGGGGAGAATTGGGAGGTGATGACTGGAGGAGATGGGAGGAGATTGGGAGGATATTGGGAAGGTATTGGGGAAGCGATGAGAAGAGGAGATGGGAGGAGGAGATGGGACAAAATGGGACAAGACAGGACAAAATGGGAGGAGATTGGGAGATTAGACAAAATAGATGGGAGGAGATGAGAGGGAGGGAGATGACAGGAGGAGATTATAGGAGGATATGGGAAGAGATGACCAGAGAAGTGCGATGAGATAATAGTGAAGAGATGAATGTGGGAGATGGGAGGAGGATACTGGGAAGAGATGAGAGAAGGAGTTAAAGATGGGTGGGGGAGGTAGGAGTAGAGGGGAGGAGGAGAGGGGAGGAGGAGAGGGGAGGAGGAGAGGGGAGGAGGAGAGGGGAGGAGGAGAGGGGAGGAGGAGAGGGGAGTAAGATATTGGGGGTAGAGATGAGAGGAGGAGATAGATGTTGGAGATGAGAGGAGGAGATGGAAGAAGCAGATTGGAGGAGAAGATGGAAGGCAAGGAGGAGAGGGGAGGAGATGGGAGCAGTAGATGGGAAGACGATAGGGGACGAAGAGATGTGAGGAGGAGATGGGAGGACTAGATTGGAGGAGGAGGTGGGAGGAGAGGAGATGAGAGAAGGAGATTGGAGAAGAAATGAGATGGGAAGGGGATGGGCATGAGATGGGCATGAGATGGGAAGGGGATGGGCATGAGATGGGCATGAGATGGGCATGAGATGGGAGGAGGAGATAGGAGATGATTTGAGGAGATTTTAGGAGATTGGAGGAGATTGGAGAAGAAGATTGGAGGAGATTGGAGGAGAAGATTGGAGGAGAAGATTGGAGGAGATGGCAGGAGGAGATGGGAGAAGGAGATAGGTGGAGGAGATGGGAGGAGGAGATGGTACAATGATATAGACAGGAGGAGATGAGAGGGAGGGAGATGACAGCAGTTGGGGATAGAAGGAGGAGATTGGAGGGGATAAGGAGGAGACGGGAAGAGGAGATAGGAGGAGATTGGAGGAGGAGATGGGTAGGGATGGGATGAGAGAAGACAGGGGATAAGGAGATGGAAGGGGATAGGAGTTAAAGGTGGGAGGAGGAGATAGGAGGAGGAGATTGAACAAAATGGGACAAGACAGGACAAAATGGGAGGAGATTGGGAGATAAGACGAAATAGACGGGAGTTGATGAGAGGGAGGAAGATGACAGGAGGAGATTATAGGAGGATACGGGAAGAGATGATGGGAGAGGTGGGATGAGATAATAGTGAAGAGGTGAATGTAGGAGATAGGAGGAGGAGATGGGAGCAGGATATTGGGATGAGATGAGAGAAGGAGTTAAAGATGGACGGGGGAGGTAGGAGGAGATGGGAGGAGGAGAGGGGAGGAGGAGATGGGAGGAAGATGTTGGGGGTAGAGATGAGGGAATGAGATAGATGTTGGAGATGGGAGAAGAAGATGGAAGAAGCAGATTGGAGGAGAAGATGGGAGGAGGAGGTGGAAGGAGGATATGGGAGAATGAGATTGGAGAAGAAATGAGATGGGAGGAGGAGATGGGAGGAGGAGATGGGAGGAGGAGATGGGAGGAGGAGATGGGAGGAGGAGATGGGAAGAGGAGATTGGAGGAGGAGTCGGGAGGAGAGAGGATGGGAGAAGGAGATTGGAGAAGAAATGAGATGGGAAGGGGATGGGCATGCGATGGGCATGAGATGGGAGGAGGAGATAGGAAGAGATTTTAGGAGATTGGAGGAGATTGGAGAAGATTGGAGGATATTGGAGGAGAAGATTGGAGGAGGAGGAGAAGATTGAAGGAGATGGCAGGAGGAGATGGGAGGAGAAATGACACAATGATATGCGAGGAGATTAGGGGAGAATTGAAAGGAAATTACTGTAGGAGAACGGCAGCAGATGGGAGATTGGGATGAGATGAGAGGAGGAAAAAGGAGTTAAAGTTTGGAGGAGGAGATGGGGGAGGAGATGGGAAGAGATGGGAAGAGATGGGAAGAGACGGGGAGGCGATGGGAGGAAGAGATGGAAGGAGGGAATTGGAGAAGGAGATTTGAGAAGGAGATTGGAAAAGAAATTAGAGACTGAAGGACATGAATTTGGAGATAGGCGGAGGAGATGGCAAGGAGATGGGCAGGAGATGGGAAGAGGAGATGGGTAGGGAGGGGATGAGGGAAGACAGGGGATAAGGAGATTGGAGGAGATAGGAGTTAAAGATGGGAGGAGGAGGGAGATGGGAGGAAGATATTGGGGGTAGAGATGAGGGAAGGAGATAGATGTTGGAGATGGGAGAAGAAGCAGATTGGAGGAGGAGATGGGAGGAGGAGATTGGAGGAGGAGATAGGAGAGGAGAGGGGGAGATAGGAGGAGATGAGAGGAGATTTGAGGAGGAGATGGGTGAAGGAGATTGGTGAGGAGATGAGGAGGAGGTGGGATATAGATATGGGAGGTGCAGATGGGAGAGGAAAAGTGAAGGGACTAGGGAGGAGATGGGAGGAAGAGATTGGAGAAGGAGATTGGAAAAGAGATGAGAGGAGGACATAGGAGTTGGGGATAAGAGGAGATGGGAGGGGATAAGGAGGAGATGGGAAGAGGAGATAGGAGGAGATTGGAGGAGGATATTGGTAGGGAGGGAATAAGGGAAGACAGGGGATAGGGAGATGGAAGGAGATAGGAGTTAAAGGTGGGAGGAGGAGATAGGAGGAGGTGATGGGAGGAGGAGATTGGAGGAGGAGATAGGAGGAGAGGGGAGGGGAGATAGGAGGGGGAGATAGGAGGAGAGGAGAGAAGATTTTAGGAGGAGTCGGGAGAAGGAGATTGGTGAGGAGATGAGGAGGAGGTGGGATATAGATATGGGAGGTGCAGATGGGAGAAGATGGGAGAGGAGATGGGAAGGAACTAGGGAGGAGATGGGAGGATGAGATAGGAGGAGATTGGAAAAGAGATGAGAGGAGGACATAAGAGTTGGGGATAGAAGGAGGAGATGGGAGGGGATAAGGAGGAGATGGGAAGAGGAGATGGGAAGAGGAGATGGGAGGAGATGGGAGGAGATGGGAGGAGGAGATTGGAGGAGGAGATGGGAGGAGGAGATGACACAATGATGTGTGAGGAGATGAGGGCCATTGAGGGGGCTATGACAGTAGGAGATGGTGGTGGAGATGGGATGGGAAGAGGGAAGACATGGGAGAAGGAGATGGGAGGAGGTGATTGGGAAGAGATGAGAGGAGGGGAAAGGAGTTAAGATGAGATAGGAGGAGATTGGAGGAGGATATAGGAGGGTGAGATTGGTGAGGAGATGAGAGGAGAAGGCGGTAGATAGCTCTGGGAGGAGCAGATGGGTGGAGATGTGGGAGGAGATGAGAGGAGGAGATTGGAGAAGGAGATTGGAGAAGAAATGAGAGGAGGACATAGGAGTTGGAGATAGGAGGAGGAGATGGGCACGAGATAGGAAGGGGAGATGGGAGGGATGAGGGAAGACAGGGGAGAAGGAGATGGGAGGAGGAGATAGAGAGTTAAAGATGAGAGGAGGGGATGGGAGGTGGAGATGGGATGAGGAGATAGAGAACCACTATACAATGAGATGGGAGATAGGAGTTAAAGAGGGGCGGAGGATATGGGAGAGAAGATGAGAGGAGGAGAAGGAGTTTGAAATTGGAGATGGGAGGAGGAGATGGGAAGAGGAGATGGGAGGAGGAGATGGGAGGGGAGATGGGAGGGGGAGATGGGAAGTGGAGATGGGAGGTGGAGATGGAGAGGAGATGACTGTAGGAGATGACTTGAAGTGATGGGAGGATATAGGTGGACACTGAGTCTTGAGGAGATGACGGGTAGAGATTATAGGAGGAGATGGGGATTGAGATTAGAGGAGGAGATGGGATGAAGAAATTGGTGGAGCAGATGGGAGGAGATGACAGGAGGAGACGACAAGGGGAAATGGTATAGGGGAAGATGACATAAGGAGATGGGAGGAAATGGGAGATGGAGATGATAGGAGAGGATGGGGGAACGATATGGAAGAAGAGATGGCATGAAGAGAGCAGATGGCAGGAGATGACAGGTGGAGATGGGTAGAGCCCTGCGCGGTCAGACCGCAATGTGGTCCCCCGCGAGGACCGCAGCCCGCGGGGCGGTGCGGTCACATTTTCTTTGACCACATGCGGTGCTGGGCGGTTGCGGTCAGGTTGAGACCTCTGCGGGGCGGTGCGGTCGTGGTCACACTTTTGGCTATGCGGTCGCAGATGGGAGGAGGAGATGACAGAAATAGATAGGAGGAGGAAATGGAGATGATATAGGAGGAGAAAGTAGATAGGAGGAAATGGGGAATATATAGGAGGAAATGGGAGCCTGAGATGGAGGAAGAGATGGGCTGAAGAGATTGGTGAAGCAGAACCGAAGATGAATGCAGGAGACGGTAGAGATAACTTAGGTAGATGACTTCAGAGGATGAGAGGAGATGGCACAATTTGAAGGGAGGAAATGGGAGTTGGAGATGAAAGGAGGAGATGAGGGAATAAGATGGGAAAATGAGTTAACTGGAGGAGAGGACAGTGGCCGATGGGAGGAGTTGGATCAGAGGTTGGGAAAATTATGTTGGTAGGAGAAGTTGGCAGGAGCAGATGGGAAGAGATGAAAGAGGTGACAGTGATGAGAAACTCTAAATAAATCATAATAAAAACCTGGAATTCAACATGAGAAAAACTGCATGTCACCGAAATGAAAATGACCAGTACTTGAGGAATAGGCTTATGCCTATGCTTGCTATTAATTAAGTAATACTGAAAATACAGAGATGTACAGAATTACTAAGAAACTTGGGTTGAAAAGGTCAAAAATTCAAGCAAATAATATTATGGCAACAATGACTCCTAGAATTCATTAGTCTTTTTTGGCCATGTGACCTTTAAAGTAGGCCAAGTTACCTCAGAAGCTGATATTCCGATAAGGAATTCCTCACATCATGCATTAATGAATAACCTTGCTCACACTTTTTTTCCAATGTTTGATCCTTGCTACCTTGAAAAGTAGGCCAAGGCCATCCAAGCTTGCGCTCATCTGAGGCGTCAATCCAATTAACCATACCAATATGACATTCTTTACTCCACCCATTTTCAAGGTACGTTTGCCTCCGTTTTTTAATTTCAAAGAAGAGGTTCCAAATTTGAAGATGATTTACAGACAAAACTGGTCCACTCAGGGTCTAGCCTGCTGTTCTTCCCAATAAACTGAAAAATTCAAGAAAGATTTTTGATCCAGTAATTCATTTGATATGAGCACATGTGACTGCAACATGAGTGGAAACAAATTTCCATTAGAAAACGTATGAAACTCACCTTATCCAGTTCTCTCACAGTTCTGTACAATTTTCAAACATGTGTAACCGGCATCAAGCCTCACAAAATTTCCCAAGTGTGGTCAAGACGTGTGGATTATAATGTCCATCATTGTTCAATGTTCATGCTTCTTTAATTTATCATCACTTGTGTGCACCAGTCTGAAAAATAAAAAGCCATACTTAAGATATTGAGTAATAATAAGTATGAGGCTGCCAATTTGGAGCCACTTTGGCTATCTTCATATATGTGGATGACCCTAGCCACAAACAAATACCAATACCAAATTTCCTAAAAGTAAGTGCCTAATCAAGGTCAAAGTATACTATTCAGTTAATGGTGGCAGCCACTTTGAATTTCTCCAAAAGTTAATGACTCATTAAGTGGTGGATAATCATAATTTCATTACGTCAAATAGTTCACCTGAGTCCAATTTCAGCATAGGATTTCTTTTCATCTATGACAGGGTTAAATTTTTGTGAAAATGTGTCACAGACTGCTGAGATTGCCAATTCAAGTATGCAGTCTTCTCACAGTACACTGTTGCTGTCTTGAGGGATTTGTTCAGCTTTAGCTTGCACAAAACTCTCTTGCGGGAAAATCTGAAAATAATAAGAAATTTAACTTTATAATGTTCAATAAGGCCTCATGACAGGACACACCCCCACTGCCCCCAGTTAACTCCTGCTAGCCCCCGCTTACCCATTGCTTGCCCCCACTTACACCCCGCTAGCCCCCACTTGTGCCAACTTACCCCCTTTTCCCCAACTTACCCCCAGTTGCCACCTGCTAGCCCCCACTTGCCCTGCTTGCCCCCACTTGCTTCCGGATAGCCCCCACTTGCCCTAACTTACCCCCTTTTCCGCCAACTTACCCCCAGTTGCCACCTGCTAGCCCCCACTTGCCCTGCTTACCCCCCTTGCCCCCACTTACCTCCCGCTAGTCCACGCTTATCCCTTGCTTGCCCCCACTTGCCCCAACTTACCTCCTCTTGCTCCCCGCTTCCCCCCACTTACCCCTTCTTGCCCCCTGATTTGCCCCACTTGCCCCCACTTTCCCCGCATCACCTCCTCCTAACCGCCAATTCCCCCACCTTCCCCTCTAATTACCCCTAATAACATTTTCTTATGTTAGTGTTACCCCGTAGGGTGGGGGGTGTATCCTGTCATGAGGCCTTCAATAATTAATGTATTAATAATATACAATTAAGTTAATCATAGTTTGAAGTTTTAAAATTTAGATATTTTAGTGAATTTTTACAATTTTTCTTTTGTATTGAGATTACTCAATAAGGAGGTCGACCAAATGATCATTTTGGGAGCGGAGGGTTATGGATTTAGGGTGAAAAAAAAAATTGTTTGCTGCTTGACACATGGAAAAAGTTTCTTGAACATATTAAAATTTTGAAAAAAAAAAGTTTTTTCCCACCTGTAGGATAAAGTTATTTTAAAATTGCGTTAAAAAATGTGTTTCTCCTCGTGATCAAAAAATAGTTTGTCATTGTTTCCTGTAAATAAAACATTTTTCTATGGGGGTAAAATCAATGACTTCCCCTACAACTATCATCTTGTCGGCCGCCAAACAGAAACTTCCAGATCATTTTCCGACTTACAAACATGTAGCCAGCCAGTCACAACCAGGGAGAATTTAGGTGATCAAACGGTCTAATATCTTAGACAGAATGACTAACCTCGTTAGTCATAAGGACCAGCATTAGACATTTGTGTAATTGTGTTAGACATTTCTTGTGGCCTGTACATTTTATTTTATCCAAAATGGCTAATGGATTAGCCATAATGACTAACTTTATTAGACATTTTTCATAGCCTAAGACATTGCTGCCAGTCTCAATAAGTTCGAGCCCCCACCCAACCTAAATTCGGAAATAAGTCCTTCCTCTTAAACGAATCCTTTCTATTAAGCAAAAAATAATCCAATAGCAAAGGTATTGAGCACAGAGCCCCTCCAATTTAAAAATATTGCACACTTAAATGTTGTCATTCATCTCAGCTTTTGTTGATCTGCCCTTTCCCACAATTATTCGCTTTTCTCAAAATGTATGCTCCATATTGTCAAAATCTTTCAAAATTAGTGATCCTTGAATATTTAGCCTCAACAAGCACTGCATGATTGACAAGAATAAGTCAGGATGACAAGGATTGAAGTGGATTACAAATGTTTTGCTTACCTCGAAAATCCAACAATCATGGCCGCCAGTCTCATCTGGATGGAACATTTTTGGTCACATGACCAAATGGTCTAATGTTAGTCATAATGACTAACCTGGTTAGTCATGAGGACTAACCCCTTAGACATTTTTCATGGCCTTGGACATCCTATGAAAATCCAAAATGGCTAACGGGTTAGTCATGAGGACTAACTGTCTTAGACATTTTCCTCAGCCTTAGACATTGCGGTTAGACGTCTAACTAAAGTTAGACCGATGAACTAATTTTTTTTTTTCAGTGTTCATGAATATTTCTGGGTATACCAAGAAGTCAGTAACATAAACTTGAAAGTCTCAAGTAGCATACTGACAGTGTATTTCATTTTTCAATTAATATGGGGATTAGAAAAAGTTAAATCTTACTTTTTCGGTCAGCAGAAATGAATAATTTTACCTAATATTTTGACAAATACGATTTTCTTTCTAAAAATAATCCAAAATGCTTCTACGCACAAAACAAGGGGTTCTCCACTAACGGAAAATCTGATTTACAAAAACGAAAAATCATTATTTGATAGCATTATGGGGGTGCACGTTCCAATCCACAAAACCCACTATATGGTCATAAGTGAGTGGTATAATGCAGTTGCGCATGCGCACCTGCATTAAAAACTCAATTCATACTGTTCGATTTCAACTGTCTTGTAATATTCAATGATTTTGTGGAAGTTTCTGAAGCAAAAAGTCTTCAGGCCCTCAAATATAGCTTTTTAGAGTCGCTGGGGGAACAATTCTCATACAAAGGCAATGGATGTGGAACATGTGGTTCCTCCCTTAATTTGATAAAATCAGCAAAGTTTTACTAACTAAATTACTAAGTGATCTACAGGCCTGGTAAAAAAGACAATGTTGATGAAAGGTAAAGGGCAGAGGTGTAAAGTCACTATCCTGACAAAACTTTAGAAATTTACACAACCCTTCGAAGCCAGCAGGCAAGTTAATAAATAGATAGTTTTTTAGGACTAATTAGGTGTTCAAAATGATCGAAAAATTGCACTCTGGATAGAGAAGAAAGAAGCCAATAATCTTAAAAACATGTCATGTAATCTATCTTATCTGGAATGAGATGACTATCACGGCTGCAAATCGGAAAAATACATGTTTGATGACATTGCAAACATTTTTTTTTTAGTCAGGATGGAGCCGGGGGGGGGGGGGCGTGCCTCCCTGTAGCTGCTCCACTACACAGTGGGGTGACGATCTGACTGAAACTCAGTGCAAGCCCACTATGTGTACAAGTTCAGTGACACTTCACTGAGAGCTCAAAGGTAGCATGAGCAGCATCATGCCATGGACATCGTAATGACAGCGTAGTGAAACTCCTATAAACACGCACTAGGAACCCATTGAAAACTAAGCAGAAGCTGCCACAACGTAGCAGCAACTGCCATGTCATAAATTTTGTTATTTTACTTTTTTGGTGCTCTAACTGCGTTTTGCAACTGTCCAGTGCAGACTCAGTGTTGTCAGTAACTCTTGAGCACTTGGTCGCCCATTGGGCGACTAAGTTCAGGAACTTGGTCGCCCAAACCATCAAGTTGGTCGCCCATGTTTTTATTAGTTGCACACATTGATAATTTCGACACAATTCATGCGGACTATAAAAGCATAAAATCCCACTATTAATTCATGGACCCTTCCGTCTTTCCCAGCCAAAATAAAGGGTACCTACTCACAAAAACTTGCACGCTTGTTTGCTTTGATTATGCATCTGATTTTTACTCTAAAATCAGTTATGACAAATCAAATGGCCTTCGATCTCTTCATTATGACCAATCAAACAGCCGCTATGTTTCCCATGTTTAACGTAGAGAAGATGACACTTAATCAGCTATTATGCAATGGTGTCTGTGTAGATGGGGCTGGTGGGCCATTTGCCCCACCTCTTTTGACCAAGGCATGGGTGTTCTGTGAGAGAAATTAAGCATTCCCCAGATCACCATTCTTGAAGGCTTCAACCCAGTTTGCCCAACCATGCACTTTAAAATGAAACTGACGTACCTGCTATTATGCTTCGGATTTATGATTCACAGAGGGCCAAATTCTGTGTGAAGCAACACTCATTTTTTTGCATATATCAAGTTTACAGGCTGTAAATAGCTAAACAACACAGCTTCCAAACATTTTACCAGAACTGTACTGTCAACAGTCAAAGCCAACACTATGAGAAATTCCATAACAGACCTTGAGTTCTTGACCAACGACCTTACACTAAAAAGACTGGCAAATGTTTGACACTATAAAGTGTAAATTTATACAAGTTAGATTCAGATTACGAGTTTATTGCTAGATTGGCTTGTAATTTAACCACCAAAGAAATCAGAAAATGACACCTCGCAATAGATCTCATTGTCCTCTTTAAAATGAGACCAAAACGATTTCTGTGAAGCAAATATTCATCAAGTTATGCCTCTGTTTATCTTGGTCGCCACCTGGGCGACCAAAGGGCAAGATTTTGGTCGCCCGGACGCTAATTTGGTCGCCTGGGGCGAGCGGGCGAGTGCTTACTGACAACACTGACACTGTGGAATACTAGTCAACTAGTAACCATGCCAAGTCGTAACCAAACCAACTGGTAACCATTTTTCTTTTTTCCAAACCAAGTAGTAACCAAGAGACTTTCAAATCAAGGGACCATGACCAAGTAGTAACCACAAAATAAAAATTATATACCAACTCGTAACCAGTACTCATCGCCAACTCGTAACCAGGGAAGACCAACTGGTAACCAGGGAAGACCAACTGGTAACCAGGAAAGACCAACTCGTAACCAGGGAAGACCATCTCGTAACCATCACTTGATCTTTGGCGGCAGTTTACCAACTTGTAATCACGGCAGATGGTGCATTGCTTGATAACCCAAGTTAGATGACAGGGGAAGCCACAAGCATTGGTAGGGCCTTGGTTACGAATTGGTAGGGCCCTGCCTGATTACGACTTGGTAGGGCCTTGGTTACGACTTGGTAGGGCCCTTGGTTACTAGTTGGTAAGGACAATAAATTGATTTTAGTGAGTGGTTACCAGTTGGTAACCCACCAAAAAAGGATGATTACCAGTTGGCAGAGCTTTTGGTTACCAGTTGGTTGGTTACCAGTTTGTTGGTTACCAGTTGGTTTGGTTACCAGTTGGCATGGTTACTAGTTGACTTGATACCACACTGTGCAGTGCAGTCTCAATGATCAGAAGAAGCCTGCGTGTCTGACTGGGGTTAATTAAAGAGCTTTGATGTGCAAATGCAAATGCAAGACAAACTTCATTATTACTTTCTTTCACCTACCTACAAAGTTCCAGTAGAGTACCAGTCCCACAGAGATAACTCTGTGACCAGTCCCGCCGTGTCAGTTCTTTGCTGATAGCTCATTTTCTGTTGTGCTTTGATATTTACAAGAGCGCCCTCTCTCGGACTCTTTGGAAAAATAGAACCGTAGAATTTATGTCAGGCTGACAAAAGTTGGCAATGCACCATACGGTGTGACAATACACCATACGGCCAAGCAAAGCTCCTGACGGAATATCATCTGATGAAATAGTGCCATATGAAATAGTCCAAATAGCATCTTCGGGGATATTTGACCTTTTTCAAATATCCACATATGCTACTATGAAAGTAGTATAGTGCTATTTGAAATATCCAAAGTCTTTCCAAAGGCACTTTTTGATATTTGACACTATGGCAGTAGAGGTATTGTCACAAGCACCTATGCCATTGGTGTCAATGATAAAAACATAGACTGCACAGCAGCAAAACTTCAGGACCAACATGAACAACTTCACATCATAAAATTATTCGATCTTGCCAGGCAGAAGTGATAGAAAATTTCATTCATGTACATGCAATATGGGCTGCAGACCCCCCCCCCAACAAAAAAAAAGGAAAATCAATAGAACTATAGCTTTTTATGCAAACAACTTTGTGGTGTTTACAAAAAACACGAAACAGTGTTTATAAAATACGCAAAGTCCATCGAAGAGATTAAAGAGGAGATTCCTCTTCTGGTGACAGCATGTGACACTCGTTTTGTGAAAGTCAGGGCAGGCTGGTCTCTATCCATAAGCTCTAGTTCTTAGATTTCCATTCCAGGGTCTTGTGTGGGAGGCGATGGAAGGTTGGATCCTTTAGTGATGCAGACCGGACCACCTTTTAGAGGGTGGTCCGGTATTTGCAAAAGTGGTCCGGTCCTGGTCTGGTCCAGGATGAGGTGGTCCGATTTTGTTACTGGACCGGTCCAGAAGCGGTCCATCGGCGTTTAAAAAATTATGATAAAATCAGGGTGAAAACAAGCTATCTAAAAAAAATTTCATTTTTAGATATGATAAAATTCATGCGATACTCTTCCTGACATGAAAAATCACTGGACCGGTCCGGACCGGCACTTGACCGGTCCGGTCCAACACTGGACCGGTTTTTTGTAGGTGGTCCGGTATTTTGGCGGTCCAGGGCTGGACCGCGGACCGGACCGGTCCAAGGCGGTCCGGTCTGCATCACTACCCTCCTTACACCTGACACTGGTTTGTTTTGGCTTACTTCCTTGGCCCTTTGCCAGGTCTGGTTTGGGATCTCAACACTGTAATATAATGCACCAGACAATTTGCTATATTGTGTCTTTTGTCTTGTAATTTTATGTAATTTATAGTAAATATAGTAAATTGATAGTTCCATGTGAATATAAATTATAGATTCCTTTTAAAAGTCCCAATAAATAAATTGAAGGAAATTAGTCAAAGGCTCTGCTCTAATATCTCTGACAGTGTTTATGCGGCTCTCTCAAGAAAGAGGCGACTGGAATTTAACCTTGCAGTTTTGTTTTACACTGTTTCATTTTGATGGCTAGCTAGTGGCTACAATTCCCTGTCTTGAGCTTCATGTCAATCGAGTCTAAACTTGACAATAATTTAAATGTGATTAGCCATAGATTTGGATGCCAATTGTTGTGTGACCATGTGACCAGAACTGGCAGAACACATAAATTTTTTTCTTTTCTTCTCTATTCTTGAGTTTTCTCAAAGTACAACATTTCAATTATTTGTCAAACATTCACATTAAAAAGACAATCCTTTGTAATAAGAATTACGAGAGACTGTGTACATTTTGAGAATAAGAACAGGGATAAAAGCACCAAATAAGATAATAGTAAAAAATTAAAATTAGTTATCACAATGAAATCACAGCATACGGAACTAGGTTATCATGAAGTTTAAAACACCTGGAGTGGGTAATGGAATAGCAATATCTGGCTGAAGTTTTACATAGGGAATCAGTACTCAAAAGTAAACATCATTTTCTCAGGGTCGGAAAAGTTCATAACGTCTGAAACGTGTAAAACAGCAACTGAAAAAATATTAGTTCGAAGGTGACTGTACAGAGGGCATCTAATCAAAACATGTTCTTCAGATTCTATTTCATTCATATCACAAACAGGGCAAATTCTTTCTTCTTCCTGGATTCCCTTATATCTGCCTATTTCTAGACGGATTGGCGCTATCCCACACCTAAATCTGGCTAGAGCACTGCAATCAAAGGATGACATATTCAAAAGAAGATATTTTTCTGGGGCATAATTTGACTTGAATGATTTATATGTCCTGAATTTATTGCCTCGTCGTCCATTTTTACTCTGAGCCCTGTTCAGATCATTATGCCACTGACGAAGGAAGTACATGTACGCTTTCAGAGCCACATTAAATACAGATACGCTGGTCTGGTCGATGCCGTGACGAATGTTGCATAGTGCAGGCATGCCCACCTCCCGAAAGAAATTCATACAATGCTTCAACCCAGTCCATCAGCCAGGTGAGACAAGTTATTGGGTACATTCGATTCGATCTACTCTAACTACTCCGGAAGTTACGTATCTACTCCAGGAAGTGACGTTTCTACTCCAGGAGTAAACTACTCCAAGGTGGGTCCAAATCGAATGAAAAGGAGTACTTAGGAACGTCACTATTTGGGGGTTCCCTTCCTGTGAGGATTCCCCTGCCAATGGCAATTCAAGACGCCATGTGGCATTTTCAATTGATTGCCGTAATTGAGTCAATTGAATTACAGCAATGCACATCAAAAAAATGCAATCAGCGACCAAATCAAAGCTTCTGAAGTGCCATTTATTTATGTAAACAATCATACGTCATGGGATATCCCAATTTCTTGGAGTACTTCCGATCTACTCCAATCTACTCCAAACTACTCCCGGAAGTGCAAAACGAATGATCTGGAGTGAAGTACTCCACTCCAAGAGCACTTTGGAGCAGCGAAACGAATGTACCCATTGTAGGTGATGCTAATGCCTCATTTACCACCAGGTGGAGTTTAAATACAACAACCACCCTCACTCCCGCAATGCATTGGTGAGCATCTATGTGAGGAAATGTCCACCAAAGTGAATATCTGTGAAAAAACAGGCTGACTGGCCTATGTGGAAGATTGGCAGCTACCCCGGGCCAACCACTCAGGGAGGTTCATGCAAGGTGCCAATAAAAAAAAGAAAAACAAAAGATAGAAGAAGCCAAAATGTCTCAGTGATCAAGTTTGTGACTGCATTATATAATCAAACTTCAAGGTTAGGGGCCCAGGGGCATACATTTTTCATTTTTGTAGGGGGGATGATTTCGCGGATCGCAAACTTCGTGCGTGGCCCAACGGGCCGAAAGTCGCACAGCGGTAGATTTCGAGGGCCACTCTAGGGCCCAAAAGCCAATATATATTACAGATTATTGAAGGTTAGTTTTGAGACTTTCTTTGCCACACAACATGCAACTGGCATCTTTGAAAATTGCTAAATATGACAGATTATTGTCAACAACAAGTATTAATAATTTGAAATTCTAGGGGGGGATAATCATATGATCATCCCCCCCAGGTTCAATCTAGGGGGGGATACATCCCCCCATCCCCCCCAGGATCTACGTCCCTGGTTCAACTAAGGGCCCAAATTCCAATGTAAGAATGCCCCGTACGGGAAAGGGCCTTCCAAATAGGCGCAAATGGAGTAATGCCCAAAATACGAATGAGGGGGCCCATCAACTTAATTTTGCCATGGAGCCCAAGATGTCACCAGTCTGTCCCTGTTGGGAGCCACAATTATTTCAACAAGACCACAAATATGAAAATTTCGCATTGTAAGTCAGCTTTGAAGCTGTCAGGCAACGAGACATCTTCCAAGTAACTTTCAATTTTGTTGAAAAACCATGAGTATATATGCCAATTATGCCATACATTCAAAATTTAAGATTTTGGATGTCTTTCGAAATTACACATGTCCACATATTATGTGAAAAGGTCCATTCTAGTTATTATGCTCCGATCATTAGCATTTTATCATTTGGCAACTATTCATAAAACAATTTTTGCTGACTTTGCCAATCAATATGTATTCGTTTTCTCCATTGTCGAGGCTTGTAGCATGGGAATACGTACAGATTCTGGCCACCACAAGGTGGAAAATAAAGTGTTTTGTAATATTCAATGTTAACTGTAGAAAACAGTTAATTTCACCTTTTTCTGTATTTTGTAGTTTTGACAGTTTCTATGTGATAGTTTCAAAGTGTGAAGCACTAAAAGTGCTATAGCTTCCTGAATAGCTGTCAAATTCATTCAGTCTACAGATTTTGCAGAGAGCAGATCATTTTATTTTATTCAATATGTAGTGGAGTTTTTAACCATTTTAAGGTATGTGAATTTTGTATTTAAATTATATTGTCATTGAATGATATTGTATAATTCTACATTGAGTTTATATTGGTAGAATAATTACTTAGCCTTTCATTAGAACAACTATAAATCTCATGTGTTCATTTATTAAATTTACATGCTTTTATTCAACATTTGTACAGTTTAAATTACTTAGATGATCACTTAAGATTAGTTGGGTGATTACTTAGATGAGTACTTAGATGATTACTTGGGTGATTACTTAGATGATTACTCAGATGATTACTCCGATGTTTACTTTGTGATTGTGATAACTCACTTATGTGATTAATTATCATTTACTTGATTATTTATGAAATTAGATGTTAATGATTATTAGCACATTATTGAGACTGCTGAACTTAGAAACATTCGTTGATTTATTCAGGTGTGAATTATGCAGTCCTAGTCAAGTTTCACTAAATATACAGTCACAATATGAAGTCACCCTTGATGATGCGGCTAGTTAAATAGAGGCACATTCTTGTAAGTTTATTTATTTGGTGCCCTTTTTATTTCTGCCAAACTTCTTTATTTCATATTTATTTATCATTATTCATATTTATTTATACCATTCAGTTTTACCATTTATTTATTTGTTGTATTTTACTCATTGTTTTTAGATGTACCTGTCAACTTTGATCGAGTACCATAAAGTGTCCAAAACTTCAAACTGCGTCGTCAATATCAATATTAAACACCATTTCAAAGAGGACCATCCTAGGTACTACTATAGAAGTTTCTGAGCTTAATACCTCCTGTGTGCTGAGATATGTATCTACTCCCATTGTTAAGTATTACAAAACATGGCGTATTCTACAATTTTTGCCACTCAAGACATATATGCTTTATCTCAGGCCTGTAGTAGGCCTACAAAAATACTTGTATTACCTGTGCTTGGTCTTGTGGATATGCCTACGTCCCCAAAACTAATAATTCTCCAAAGCATCTTTCGATATCTGGTCAAATATGTGAGGCCCAAAAATGGGATGTACGCCAAAACGTGACGTACGTACCATGGCTGAGACATTGACAGAGCTTTGTGGTAACTTCAGCTAATGCTTGAACGGTTCAAAGCAAAACTCTATTGTGGCCATATCATACAACAGTATACTCTACATTATGACATGATTTGGGACTGGTTCTGACCATTAGATTTTTTAGAGGCTGGGACTATTGATGCAACTAGGAGTAGACTTTATTGTACGCTTTATTGACGCAGTACTAGGTACAGGTACATCTGCATAAAACAGAAAAAAATACAAAATTATAAATAAGAGTACAAATAAGATACAATCGCACAAATCACATTCACACACAAAAATACTAAGTAGAAAAAGGTGTCATTAGACCATGTCTCATAAATAGTTATTTATGGTCAATAGCTTTAATTTATAAACCAAAGTTCAAATCATAGGATAAAGATATCAAATAAACCAAATAAACTAAGTATAAAATCATGTCATAATGTATAATAAGTTATAAGTTTGTCATAATCAAAGAAATATTAAAATAAGACACCGAACTAGTCAATCATAATTTGTCATAATATAAACAAATTTACATATATATTTCTTATTAAAACCACTTACACAATATGCATCTCCTAGGCACCAAGACCAATATATATCACAAGTGTTGTAGGTTGACTTCAATTTGACATAATTCTGAATAAAATATAAATAATTCCAATCACCAAATGTTAAGATAAATATAATAAATTAGCCAAATGTGTCACTAAATAAATAAAGTAGACATGGCACAATGTGAGGCTGAACTATCATTGAAATAACATAGGCCTATAAATGTAAAGTAGAAATGCTTTTTTTTGGGTATTTTTGTATACAAAATTCAGTAGACAATATATGTAAAAACATAAATTTCACATACCTTTTAAAACCATTAAAGTTGACATTTAAAGTTGACAATATCCTTTAAGTTTAAAATCCATTTGAAGTGTCTAATTAAAATATGAAATAAAAAATCGTACATCTTTCTCCTTCTGTGTCTAATGTAATTCTGACCTGCTATCCAACCTACTACACACAAAGCTGTGAACCCAAGGTGTTGGATACATCCTCTATCCTATAGAACTTGGATAAATTTTCAGAACAACAGCAAACCATGGTAAACTTGACAAAAATTACAGTTACAAATTTACAGTTATAAGTTGAGTTGAAACTGAACTCAACACTCCCCATCTTTGAATCGACTATGATTCTAACCAATAAATAAATAAATAAATTACATGACAATTATAAAATTTAAGTTGATTCTAACAACACAAGCTTGTTGACTGGTCTCACAAGGGTAGTCGATCTCGTGCGAACACTTGCACTCCGAACCAAACCATCCCTGCCGAGCTTGACTTCCGACACAAGTCCCAGAGGCCAGACGCGTCGAGGCATTGCTTCATCCATCACGAGAACAAGATCAGCAGGCTGAATATTCCTTTGTTGCCTTGTCCACTTCCTTCTCTTCTGAAGCTCCGGTAGATACTCCTTCAACCATCTTTTCCAAAACTGATCTGACAAATGTTGTACATATTTCCAGCGTCGACGATACATGTCGCCTTCACTGAACTTCCCAGGCATGGGTGGTGGACTACCTTTCAGTAAAAGTAGATCATTGGGTGTCAATGGCAATAAGTCCTCAGCATGATCACTAAGCTTCGTGAGTGGGCGGCTATTTACAATAGATTCGGCTTCAATAAGCACGGTCTCCAAAACTTCATCGGTAAGCCTTGTATCATGTTGTAAGATGGCCAACAACACACGACGAGTGACTCCTATCAATCTTTCCCATACCCCACCCATGTGTGAGGCATGCGGGGGGTTGAAATGCCATTCAACTTCATGCTTGCCGAAGATATCTGCACTTGTAGAAAGCTTCTGAAGTTCTGCATGGGCTCCGACGAAATTAGTTCCGTTATCACAGAAGATCTTCATCGGTGGGCCTCTCCTTCCAATAAATCTGCGGTAGCCATTCAGAAAGGATTGTGTGTCAAGACTATCCAATTTCTCAATATGAATAGCCCTGGTTGTCATACAAGTAAACAGGCATCCATAACGTTTGACTTGGGACCTCCCAACTTTGACCATGAAGGGGCCAAAACAATCCATACCCACAAAAGTGAAAGGAGGTTTATTCGCAGCTAATCTCTCTTCAGGAAGATCGGCCATTTGCTGAACACAAGTCTTTCCATACAAGACTTTGCACTTCATGCAATCTTTTCTGACTTGCTTGACAAGGTTACGGGCTTTGACAATCCAATACGTCCGACGAACCAAGCCCAGTGTCCATTCATTACCCAGATGAGCAATATCATGAGTTTCACGAATAATCAGCTTTGCAATCGGATGCTCATGAGGGATGATGACAGGAAACTTCTGACTATTCTCCAACATTGAATGCTTCAAACGTCCACCAACACACAAAATCCCATCTTCATTCAACTTTGGCAATAAACTTCTAAGATGACTCTGTTTGCTTAATAGCGATCCAACTTTCAAGTCACTACAGTCTTGACTATATGACTGGCTCTGCACATGCTTCACAATTGTGACTTCTGCTTGGCGTATCTCATCGACTGACAACAATCCACTTGGTTTGGATTTATCCTTTGAACGCAGTACGCTTCGCACTCGAAGCAACCATGCAACAGCTTTCTTGAGTCGATACCAACTGGAGTAATAAGCAGCGAGTTGATCAACCGGATGAGTTGCATTTTCAGCAATTGCAGTATAGACTTGAACGTTTTCTTTCTTCACTTCAGGGTCATCCATTGGCAGAGTGTTGTCTGGTTGATGTGATGTCCAATTGGATTTGTAGGTTCGTAAGAACTTTGGACCATACAACCACTTATCCATGTCCATGCTTGCTGGTCTTTGACTTCTTGTAAGGAGATCTGCAGGATTTTCTTCACCACGAACATGAAACCATTGCTCGGGAGAAGTCAAACTCGTTATCTCACCAACACGGTTCCCAACAAAGACGTGAAATCTTTTAGAGTCATTTTTCAGATACTTCAATACGATTTCACTGTCGGTCCAACAATAGGTTCCTGCAAATTCCAACTCAAGTTCAGTCCTAAGATAGGCATCAGCCCTGGCAGACAATACAGCAGCTTGTAGTTCTAACCTTGGAATACTCATAGGCTTAATCGGAGCTAAGCGAGACTTGCTCATCATCAATGCTGTGTGCACATATCCATCCTTGTTAATGCACCGGATATAAGAACACGACCCATAGGCTCGAGAACTGGCGTCGCTGAAGTGGTGTAATTCAATGACACTGTCATCAAACTGTGATGGCTTCACACATCTGGGAATACGGAATAAGGACAGGTCTTCAAGGTCACGGATCCAAGATTTCCATTTCACGGATAAGTCCAGAGGAACAACATCATCCCAGGCAAACTTCAGACGTGTAGCATCCTGGAATAACATTCGACCATTGACAATCACTGGACCCACCAGGCCCAAAGGATCATACAGAGAAGCAACAATCCGAAGCATTTCACGTTTTGTGACATCACAGCATTTTACAGTTGCATCATAATAGAACTGATCATCACTAACACTCCATTTAATTCCTAGAACCTTGCTCTTCGAATCATGATTCAATTCCTTCACTTCTTTAGAACGCTCATCGATTGGTACATGCGACAAAACCTGGTCACAATTCACAACAAATTTAGTCAACCTGAAACCACCCTTAGCTAATACAACAGGGGTTTCTGTTACAACTTGAATGGCTTCAGCTTTGGTTGACACAGACTTCAAGCAATCATCTACATAAAACGAATCACATATAGTCCTGCCAATCAGTTCATCAACATCATTATCATCAACCACACGTCGAAGAGCGTAGGTCGAGCTGCAAGCACACCATATGCCACCAAATAGATGGCGTGTCATACGATATTGCAAGATCCTGCCAGAAGAGTCGGACCACAGGAACCTTAATGTGTCACGATCTTGAAGTGGAATGATGACTTGATTGTACATGGCTTCGATGTCGGACATGATGGCGTATTTGCGTTGACGAAATCTCAGAAGAACATCCAATAATTTATTGACGATATCAGGACCTTGGAGTGCTTTATCATTGAGGGACTCTCCCTTAAACTTGGATGCACAATCAAAGACGATGCGGCATTTGTCCGGCTTCTTCTCGGTGACAACGGCTTGATGAGGCAAGTACCAAATATTGTGAGTATTGGTATGTTCATCTTCAGGGACCAGTTCAGCATAACCCTTTGAAATCAACAAGTCCATTTCCTGCTGGTATCTCTCAGCGAGTCCCCGTTTGGACAAGTTCTTTTGAAGTGACTTGAGCCTGGACATAGCTACACCATAGTTATTGGGGAAACTAACTCCAGGTTTCCACGGGACTGGAATTTCATAATGTCCATCAATAAGTTTGGTTTCAGCATCCCACTTGGCTATAACCTGTTTGTCCTCAACAGACCATGATTGTTCTTCAACATGTAAATTATCAACTTCAATGTTCCAAAGATTTTGTAGATCAACATCAGTTGCTGAGATGAAATGCGATACAACCTGTCGGCTTGCAGGACCAGTGACCGACACTGGACCATTAATGGACCATCCAAAAAGTGTTTGAACGGCAAAAGGATCACCGTTGTTACCTCTGCGAGTCTGGATGGGGATGAGGGCTTCGGCATGATCTTGTCCGATGAGTATATCCACAGGACCATGAACATCAGTTGACAAATCAGCAAGATGAGGATAAATATTCAAGTTCAACTTCGGTACATGTACTGGAATGTCAGCAACAACATAAACATTTGACAATTTCAACTCGTTTTCACCATCACATGATTTAAGAAACAAATCAACAATAACACCTTGTTTGTCTTGCTTAGAAGCACTAATAGTGTTCAGAACATAATTAACTACTGTTCCTTGCAATTGTAGCATTTTCATAAGTCTCTCAGTACAAAAGCTGCTGGTAGAACCATTATCTAACAATGCATTTGTAACAACCTTATCATTCACATTCACTTTTACAATAGGCACAAGAACGTCAGCTTGACGAGAACATGCAAGAACCGCTTCAGTAGAATGCACATTTACACGAGATGCGTCTGGTTTCTGTGAAGAAGATGAAGATTCATTGATGTGGATGAATTTGGTATGTTTCAAACCACAGTTTGGTATGCTGCAGACTGAAGGTTTCTTGCACTGTGAAGTCGAATGATTATTTAGCAGACAGTTATGACACAAGTTGTGCTTCTTCACAAGCTCAAGTCGACTTACTGGCTTCATGCTCTTGAACACGTCACAAAAGAAGAGACGGTGGTGTTGATTACAAGCAACACACGGGAAAACTTTACGTTGGGGATGATCCTCATTGGCGCTCGTCATGAAAGATGATGAAACAGCTGATTTTGGCTTGTCACGGTGTAGAGAACGACTGGGTACCCCAACATCACCATATACGGGGTCTGTGGCGTCCTCGGCTTCAGATGATACAAACTTGACAAATTCAGCAAAACCAGGATAGGCCTCTTTCTCTTTCTTGAATTCCATGGCCTTACGCTTCCAACGCCCGCGCAAGTACAATTCCAGGCGCTTGAGGATGTCCTTGATACTGGACTGAGTGTCGACTTCATTTAATCTACCCATTCTAGACAAAGTCGCTTGACAGGTTCTAAGTTCATCTGCTAAATCTTGAAGATCTTTAGGAGTCTTCACTGCTTTACCCTCCTTGACAGCCTTGATGATGTGATCAGCAATTAGTAAGTCACTTCCAAAGCGCTTCTTCAAAATGGCTCTGGCTTCTTCATACCCCTCATTGCCCATACTTGCACAAGGAGCAATAGCTTGGTAAGCTAAACCATCAGTGTACTGTAGCAGACGACTGAGTTTTGATGCTGGCTTAATACGTGTATTATGTACATGCTCATCAAATAAAGCCATAAATGCATGGTAAGTCATTGGATCACCACTGTAACTCCTAATTTCAACTTTAGGTAAATTCATCATGCTCAACAGTTCATTTTGACTAAGTTCTTCCTTTTTAACACTTTCTTCCGGCTCTTGCTTGTTAAAATCAGCCATCCAAGTCTTAATGGTGGAGAAATGTTCAATATAATCATTACATACTTTGTTGTAGTCTTCATCCCATTTTTCGAGATCATCTTGTAGGTTTTCATCAATTGAAGAGTAGTATGCCTCATGTGCTTCTTCGAAGGCCTTGAATTTATCCTTGAGACCAGAAATTCTTGAATTGACATTTTCGTAATCATCTTCGACCATCAACTTGCGCAAGGTTTTAAATTCACGAGTTAAAGCTGACTTCCGCGCCGTTCTCGTCTTCTTCTGTGGGTCCGCCATTGTATGTACTATTGATGCAACTAGGAGTAGACTTTATTGTACGCTTTATTGACGCAGTACTAGGTACAGGTACATCTGCATAAAACAGAAAAAAATACAAAATTATAAATAAGAGTACAAATAAGATACAATCGCACAAATCACATTCACACACAAAAATACTAAGTAGAAAAAGGTGTCATTAGACCATGTCTCATAAATAGTTATTTATGGTCAATAGCTTTAATTTATAAACCAAAGTTCAAATCATAGGATAAAGATATCAAATAAACCAAATAAACTAAGTATAAAATCATGTCATAATGTATAATAAGTTATAAGTTTGTCATAATCAAAGAAATATTAAAATAAGACACCGAACTAGTCAATCATAATTTGTCATAATATAAACAAATTTACATATATATTTCTTATTAAAACCACTTACACAATATGCATCTCCTAGGCACCAAGACCAATATATATCACAAGTGTTGTAGGTTGACTTCAATTTGACATAATTCTGAATAAAATATAAATAATTCCAATCACCAAATGTTAAGATAAATATAATAAATTAGCCAAATGTGTCACTAAATAAATAAAGTAGACATGGCACAATGTGAGGCTGAACTATCATTGACATAACATAGGCCTATAAATGTAAAGTAGAAATGCTTTTTTTTTGGGTATTTTTGTATACAAAATTCAGTAGACAATATATGTAAAACATAAATTTCACACACCTTTTAAAACCATTAAAGTTGACATTTAAAGTTGACAATATCCTTTAAGTTTAAAATCCATTTGAAGTGTCTAATTAAAATATGAAATAAAAATTGTACATCTTTCTCCTTCTGTGTCTAATGTAATTCTGACCTGCTATCCAACCTACTACACACAAAGCTGTGAACCCAAGGTGTTGGATACATCCTCTATCCTATAGAACTTGGATAAATTTTCAGAACAACAGCAAACCATGGTAAACTTGACAAAAATTACAGTTACAAATTTACAGTTATAAGTTGAGTTGAAACTGAACTCAACAGGGACGTATTTTTCAAAATATCATAACTGGACCTTTTATCAAACACATTCAAAGAACCAGATTAATACATAGGCCCAAAATATGACCAGGTAGTACAACTACTAACACACCATAAACAGCTCCCTTGAATCATTGGTATATCTCTGCTGTTGCAAGTTTTGTGAGGACTAGAAATGTAACGTATTGTGTAAAACAGCACTATGATCCACCGTTGGAAGTCCGGATGCTCCAGGTTCACCATACTGCACAAACATTTTAATCTTACAATATGTCATCATTTTATGAGGAAAAAACCTTTTTAAAATGAAACAGGTTAATGGGTGTTGTTCACAGCCATATGCAAAATTACCGTACTGTGTAACATTTGGCTGCAGTCAAGAAAGGCTATGGTGATTGGGTGATCTCCAAAGCGGATATGTGTACTGATGATATAGTTCTGCTATACATCATATGGCTATTTCAAAACAACATTTAAACAGTCCAACAAGCAACTTATTTTATTTGGTAACATATATATATATCAAAGTTGATTATTGAAACTTAAAAAAAAAAAGTATTCAATGAAAGGATAAAAATAGAGATGTTTTGCCACCAAATATACGCAGCTTCTTTATCATTGCTTTTCCTCGTAGACTAGCATGTATTTCTGTTTTATAGTGAGTAATTCGAAGTAGCTGGTACTCTTGGAAATATTTTCCGGTCACTTCCTTGACCCCCTTTTAGCTGCGTGTCCCTATAAAGTGTAAAATTTCCGGTTTTTTACTCTAAATTGCCAAGTCGAATCCAAAGAACAATAGGACCCTCAACAAACTATATATCAAATTGTCCGTCATTAAACAAGCTATTAACTGAAGCAATTTCCAAGAAATAAAGATAAATATTGAAAAAAATATAAGCTCTAGAAGCACACCGAAGGTGAATCTACACATTCCTGTGCTACAAGCCTGGAATGACATTGGTTTTGCATACATTTTTCAAATCTATTCCTATGGCAGGTCATGGAAATGCTTTTTTTAACACTGAACATTATAAAGTAAGAGATGTTACTTCTGTTTCCTTTGCACCGAGCTAATACTAGATGGAATAAGGTAACTGTGAGAAGTATGTTTCAAATGGAGGGTTCAAGCCTTAAAGAGGAATGTACAAGTGGTCAAAGAAAGTCAGAAAAGTCAGAATCAAATCAGGAAGATAAAAAAAACAAGAAGTTATGAAGAAAATGAACAAGAAGGTGAAATAGAGGGTTCAAGCCATGAAGAGGAATGTACAAGTGGCCAAAGAAAGTCAGAAAAATCAGAATCAAGCCAGGAAGATAAAAAACAACAAGGAGTTATGAAGAAAATGAACAAGAAGGTGAAATAGAGGGTTCAAGCCATGAAGAGGAATGTACAAGTGGCCAAAGAAAGTCAGAAAAGTCAGAATCAAGTCAGGAAGATAAAAAAAACAACAAGAAGTTATGAAGAAAATGAACAAGAAGGTGAAATAGAGGGTTCAAGCCATGAAGAGGAATGTACAAGTGGCCAAAGAAAGTCAGAAAAGTCAGAATCAAGTCAGGAAGATAAAAAAAACAACAAGTTACGATGAAAATGAACAAGAAGGTGAAATAGAGGGTTGAAGCCGTGAAGAAGAATGTACAAGTGGCCAAAGAAAGTCAGAATCAAGTAAGGAAGATAAAAAAACAACAAGTTACGATGAAAATGAACAAGAAGGTGAAATAGAGGGTTGAAGCCGTGAAGAGGAATGTACATTAAGTGGTGCCAAAGAAAGTCAGAATCAAGTCAGGAAGATAAAAAAACAACAAGATACGATGAAAATGAACAAGAAGGTGAAAAAGAGGGTTGAAGCCATGAAGAGGAATGTACAAGTGGCCAAAGAAAGTCAGAAAAGTCAGAATCAAGTCAGGAAGATAAAAAAAAAACAAGTTGCTATGATAAAAAAATTAAGAAGAAGGTGAACGAGAGGGTTGAAGCCGTGAAGAGGAGTAGTGATGCAGACCGTACCGCTTTGGACCGGTCCGGGGTCCAGCCCTGGACCGCCAAAATACCGGACCACCTACAAAAAACCGGTCCAGTGTTGGACCAGATCGGTCAAGTGCCGGTCCGGACCGGTCCAGTGATTTTTAGTGTCATGAAGAGTATCGCATTGTACGTTCTCTGGCGGCAGTTAAACTAGGCCCTGCAGGAACATCACTAACTAATTGTAAAGATTAGTTGCTTCCCAAAGATTCCTTCAGAAGGTATAAAATAATGACAAAGATTGGAATTGGTCTTCACTCCTTGATAGCTGGATATAAACTGATTTATTCAGGTAACATACTAGATGGCTGCTGTTCCAGCCCATTGAGTTTTAGTATACATAGAGACACCTAGTGGCCACTGGGCCAAGGGGAGCATGGGGGGGTCAAACACCCTGACCCCCTTCTCCATACCCCAGTACCATTGCTTTAGTATTGATGAGTTAGCTTCCCTTTGTAGTTGGTCTTGCCCTGCTGTTAATTTAACCCTCATACATTCCATTGCTGCAATTGATTGGTTTGGAATTACCCAAGCTACTTTAGCTTGATTGGGGGTGGTCCCTGATAGGCCCCTTTGTGCACCTTCAATGGGAATTGGCATTGACCACAGTTGGTGGTCAATTCCATTTCCACACCTGAGTGGTAAAGAGCCATTCAAGGGCCACCTGGGTCCAATTGAGCCAAGTGCTGATTGTGGCTTCAAAGCCATTGTGAGTGTGAATGGACATGTATTTACAACCTGCTATTTTGTATGCCAACTGTCAAAGGTGAAGCTATCTCATGTGGGAGTGAAGTGTGACATGGCCTGTGACATAACAGTTATGAATCATGCTACATGATCATAATTATAATTATAGGTATTGCTTGTATAAGGAACTTACATATGCCCCCCCCCATAAGTAGATCTATGTAATAACATGAAGTAGATCGTAGCCTTGAAGTCAGGGTATAGTTTCTAGAAGCAATATGCCATTGATGCATGGTAATACTTAATTAGTGGAAATACAATCATTCTCTATACCACTGATATAGTCAAACACTCAAAGACATGTCTTGTTCATTCCTGGTGATCATGTCTTCTGTCAGAATGGCGTAAGGCACTAATTACAGTATATGGCTTTTATTAAGCCATGTCACCCAAAAGAAAAAAAAATTTTGTTTTGTTATATGTCTAATCTACTAAACCGGAGTAGGAGCCTACTTTTGAGGTAAGGTAAATAATAAAAGTTGCAATAAACTATATAAGGTGCAATAAACTAGGAATTAGTCTTCCTAATTTTAAATGTAGCTTCATAATAAGAAATAGTGTATTCAATGAGTATAGTGTAAAGTTCATATAATATAGCATGTACGACGCATACATGCTTTACAATAAATTGGTCCAGGAACTTGAGCTTCGCGGCCTCTGTACTTGATCTTCGCGACCTCTGAACTTGATCTTCGTGATTCCTAGAAGCATTGGATGCCGACGATCACATCAGTAACTTTTGCTGTCCTTGCAAGGGAGTTAAGTGTGATCGTGTGGTCGAGCGCGAGTGTACTAGTCACCCATCTTAGTAGTGCGCTTTAGTAATACATGTGGGTAGTACCTGTCTAATATTAAAATGCTGACCCAATAGGGATGAGTCAGTCGACTTATTGACAGGCACTAGATCCTAAATGACAATTTACAATTACATATGTGGTTAATCTGCAATGTGACAACTGAACCTGGGTTGTTAAACGTCACTTAGTCTGTAGTCAGTTAGCGAGGCTGTCTGTGGGATTTTGAGATGGTTATCGGTCGTCAGTTTTCCCAGATCCAGGGCCTGCTGTTGACGCTTAAAAAGAGCAGAGAAAGAAAAATATTCATTTAGAGTTTGTGACAATACATCCATGTAACGGTCAAGTTGAGTGGTGATTAACAATAGAGCAATTTTCTTAGACTGGATTGAGTTCGTAACTTGATTTGCTATCATAACCTCATTCAAAGAATTGTAATGTTTTACTAATGAAGCTTGCTTGTCCGCTAAGGCCAGGGTGAGCGAGCGTGTTTGATTAAGGACTGAAGCCATTGTGTTTGAAGCATGTGCGAGGTCTTTCTGGTTTCCTTGTAGTTCCACCATGGCTGCTTTGAAGCGTCGTAACTGACTGGTGGTGGCTACTCCAAAGAGGGCATTAAGAATTGTGCCTCCAAAGTCCAGTAGACCGCGCTTCTGCCTCTTGGCTGTGGATTCCGCCCCTTTTAATTTGTCTAACATGTGCTGGCGCCTGCTAAGTTGCAGGTGAAAATCAGCATCAGTGTGAACCTTTTTAATTGATGCAAAAACTGTACTCAAGTGATTTATCTCTGAGGCTAGTGCTGCTGGGAACTCAGGTTGGTCTAATGTGACATAAACATGCCAAGTTGCAGCTATTTGTCTAAGAGGCTCGCCTCCTCTGATGCTGATTCCATCAGGCAGTGGTGTGACCAGCACTGGGTCCTTGGCTGCTATCACGTGTAGATTTAAGATGCTGAGTGCTAGTAGTAATGAAAGCAACATGTTTGAAAAATGACTTAACTTGTGCAATAGCATCAATGCGTAGCTTTTTCTGTTGCTGAGGTGACGGAACTAGCTCTTCAGGTAGCTGTCTCTTGACTGCACGTTGCAGGAAGGCTCGATGTCGTTTCAGTTGAGGCTGCTGTAGTTGTGGCTCTCTGCGCTTGAGCTGGGGTTTCGGAACTTGTCGAGTTGGCTGATTGTGTGTTCTCTGGACTGCTGTAGCTGTCGACTTGCGCGCCTTGTTGCGTTGTGTGGTGTCCGGTGGCTGTGGAGTTGTGACGTCCTGAGATGTATGCTGTGAAGAGGGTTGGTCCACTCTGCGCCTCTTGGTTGCGCGCGCAGGTGTGGGAGGGGGGTTTGTGTCATCAGGGACTGGCTGGGGTGGGGGAATCAGGAAGGCGCGCTTACTGATGCGTGGCCCTTGGCGCGGATTTCTGAGGGGCCTCTTGCAAAGGACGTCCCATGCAATGTTTGGATCTACTAGTTTGACCTTGTTGATGTTCAAGGTTTTGATGTTTCCTGATTGCTGATGTCGCAATTTTAAGACCTTGCCTCTTACTTTAATAACCTCCCATTGTGGATCCCACTTGGATGTAAGAGATAGGGCTTCCTGAGCCCTGATGACAACAGTGTCGCCCACCTTGATCTCCTTGTTGTTAGCTTGTCTTGCTAGTCGTTCCCTGTTGTGATGTCTGGATTGAGCTGTGGCAGCTGCTGCTGCTTTGAGGGCTGTGGCGACATCATTCAACCGGTCTTCTACTAATGGAGTCTGCGGCAGCAGCTTTGACAGTGGCAAGCGTGGTCTGCGGCCATAGTGTAAGAAGTAGGGCGTGTATCCATGAACGCTTGAGACAGAGCAATTGTATGCCAATAGGGCTGGGCCAAGTTGATCTTGCCACGTTGATCTGTCATTGTTGATGAGTTTGGCCAGTATGCTCTTAAGGGTACCGTTGAATCGCTCACATTTGCCGTTGGCTTGAGGATTGTAAGCTGTCGTGCGTCTGTGATCTATGCCCAGATCGTGTAAATAGGATCTGAGGGCATGTGAATTGAACTCACACCCGAGGTCCGACAATATAACATCAGGGTAGGAATGACGTGGGAAGTACTCCCTGGTGAGTACCTTCCAAACTTCGTGACTGGTCTTTCTGGGGATGGGAAAAGCCTCTGCCCAGCCTGTGCAATGGTCCACTATCGTGAGTATATATTGATTGCCTTGTGGAGTGGGCACGAGTGGACCAATTAAATCCATGGCAATGTACTGGACCGGGGCGGTCGAAATGGGCATTTCACCCATAGGGGCCTTTTGTGCCACCTTTGAATGTGCAATGCAAATTGGACAATTGGATGTAAATTGCGTGACGTCGGCTTTCATTCCAGGCCACACAAAGGCTTCTTGCAGCTTGCGCATTGTTTTCATAAAGGACATGTGGCCCACATCGTTGTGCGCTCTGGTGATGGCATGCTGCCTGAATGCCTGAGGTAGCACGAGCCTGGGGTGATCTGTCGCTTGCTTGAATGGACGCTTGGTTGAATAAAGAAGTCCATTGATGATGACATAATCACTAGGCTCGTCGTGTTGTTCAGTCCATTCTGTCATGTTGCGCTGCTGTTGCGCCACACGAGCAAGATCAATGTCGTACAGATTGGGCATTGGGTCATCAGCTGGCGTGTGCGGTAATTGATCCCCTAATTGCCAGTAGCCGACATCAAACGTGTTGACTGAGTCCTTTTGCTTGATGCGAGAGAGCATGTCTGCTCTGACATTTAATTTGCCTTTGTGATATTTGATCTTGCAATGAGGTCCCCGCGAAGCTTATCCGCCAGGCGTCACTGTTACGCAACTCAGTCCTGCTAACTAGGTCACGCTGACACAGTTCCATGCGTCTCTGCAGCAGCTGCTCTGACACTGTCTGACAGGGATGTTTAATGACATTATAAAAGGCCTTGTTATACTTTAAATAGCCAGGAATAGTGACATGAAACCGACAGTCAACTAATAAGCCAACATTCCACTTACTTTCTCAGCCAACCTGGCTGTGAGGCTTGTTTTTATTTGCCGTAGTTTGAGCATGTTGTCACGGCAAGGGAAGCTTGGTGGCTGCCTGAGCCTGAGGTGGGAGGGGGGCTGGATGGCCCGTCATTACTGTGGACACAGGCAGTCCCCTGACTGACTGTACAGTCTATTTGAAATTATTATGATATATCTAGCCCTATGCTGAATATCAATTGACTAATACAGGAGTGTGCCTGTGCTGTGGATTGAGCAAACAGAGCTGCCACTTTGATTGTAGGCCCTACATAAGATATTGCATCCTTACAGGCCTCCTAGTAGGTACTCCAACTTTTCCTTCTTTTTAGAAATCATATCCTACTATTTTTGGCCAGTCCTACTTAAAATCCAGAAATGGTAAATTACAGTGAACTGGAAAATCTTGTCTCATCATGGGACAAGTTCAAGCTTTGAGTCAGAAATTTTGGACATTTGACAGAAAAAATCCTGAAGGCTTATTGCACATTCTTTGAACTTATCTGGAGGCGAAAATTGTGTACTTTTTGATGAAGGCATCGGATATCTCAACATTTTGTACGAAATATGACCGAAAACAGGATCCCACAAGTTTAGTCACAATTAATCATTTAATGATCCTACTATATTTTGGCCAAACTTTTTCAGGAGGGCTGCTAGGAGGCCTGATCCTTGAACCACTACACTACATTTCCATTCCAAGATATGTTTGTTTGTTTGTTAATTTATTTCTCAATGGAGGCCCCGAATAAAGCCGAGGCTTAAATCTGGCTGGGGCCAGAAATTACAAAACATTAATAGTTAAAGTTTGTAAAAAAAATCTTTTGATATACTAAGGCCTGCTATCTTAACAACCGTGGTCTACAGGCCCGAATGGGCCCTAACAGGCTTTTACTAATATTGTTACATTATAGTCTAATGATTTTGGGAGAGTTCTGTAGATGGACCACCTTCTGAGACGCATAGGCGTACGGCGCATGCGATTTTTTGGGGAGCGAGCGACATTTGCCCGAATTTCACAATATAAATTTATAAGCATTTCAAATGAAATTGCCTGGAAATCATTAATATTCAGTATCTTTTATTTAATCATCTGCCCAAATTTTTAGCCTTTTTGCACGAATCTTACTGTTTCCCAAACTTTTGCCCCCCCCCCTCCGATACGCCTATGCTGAGACGGATCCCTGGGGGGGTACTCAAATTTTTTTCTGATACGTATGCTAGGCTGGAAGTTCGGCGACCAGACCCGGTCCGGTGCTAGGCGGTCGGTCGTCACGAAAATACCTCGACTCTAGGATTTTTTTTTGTCGCCGCAATGGTATTTGCTCGTAATTTCACCGAAAAATAACATTGCGATTTGATGAAAGTTCCCATTTAAATTTAGGGGCCAACTCTAGGAGTTATGGCACATGTTTAGACCCAACTCTAGGAATTTTTCAGTTGAAAAAGGGGGCCTACTGAGCCGAGCATAGGTGTACACTTGAACATAGTAAGTACCCCCCCCCCCCCAGGGACGGATCACTAGGAGATCTATGGACTTACAGACATATATGATAATGAAGCACTAAATAACTACCAGACTTCAAAACATTTTGTTTAAATTCTTATAAAGTTGTCTTTGAGAACCAAGCTTTGCCGACTAGAAATTTCTGGAAAAAGATATTTATTGGCCTTTTCAGCATAATTTAGCTGAACATTTAGATTGTGCATCATCTTGTTTTAGACACATGTGTATATTTAAATTTGTTTTGAAATATACAGTAGGCCTAGGCCTATATTGTTTAACACACAAGTTGAACCAGGGGCTTCTAAAGAGGGGTTTGTGGAAGCGGATTGCTTCCATGAGAAGCCAGGGGGGGGGAGAAATCCCCCCTGAAATTCCACTAATTAATGCGATGACCGATGAACTGCAAAAATGGAAGATTTTTTAGTTAAACTAAGCGGACAGATTAAGAGAGAGAAGGAAATCCCCCCTTGACATTTCACACCTATAACTGGGGAGAATGAAACAACTAAACTGAGGGAGCATAAATACCCTCTCCCCGGAAATTCCGACAACAGGGGGAGAAAGATCCCCCCCGCTGAAATTCTACAACTAAACGGAAGGAGAATGAAATCCCCCCTCCCTGAAATTCCACAACTTAACTGAGGGAGCATTTATAAATATCCTTTCCCTGGAAATTCCGACAATAAACAGGGGGAGAAAGAGATCCCCCCTAAACTAAAGGGGAGAAATCCTCCTGTGAAATTCCAGGACTAAACGGGGAGAAAACAACCCCCACCCCAAAATTCCACAAAAAATGAGAGGAGATAGATATTCCCTCCTTGAAATTTTAAAACTAAACTGGGGGAGAAAGAAATCCCCCCCCCCTGAAATTCCACAACTAAATGGGGAGAAAAAGTAATCCCCCACTTAAAATTCCAGGACTTAATGGGCAGAAAGCAATCCCCCCCACCCAAAAAAATAAAACCACAATTAAACGGGGGCGGGGAGATACATATCCCCCCCCCCCCTGAACTTCTACAACTTAATGAGGGGAAAAATAAATCCCCTCCCCCTTAAATTCCATGACTAAATTTGGGGGGGGGGAGAAAGAAATCTATGAAATACACTGAACAACAAATCATAGATATAAGATCTTTTTGTTAAAACAACTAAATCCATTTTCCTGACAGCTGGACAGGGTTTATGAAGGTGGTGCGCATCTAAACAAAAATTCAGAATTCTTGCTAAAATAATGAAGTTGTGTTTTAAATAATAATAAGGGACCATAACCAGACCCTAATAGTTGACCTTGATAACTGTAAAAATGCACATTTTTTACGTTTTCCATATTTATGAGTAAGAGAGTATATCATTATTGCAACATCGCAAGCACAATTTACTAATATTGTGAAAATTTATTTAGTATTTCAAAATTGCAGACATTTTTGGCTTGCTAAATGGTGAAAAGCCATGAAATTAAAGTGGTCACTTAATGTGTCTGAAGAGGGTGATGGAAGTGCCGCGGAGGGGGAGGGGCGGTTTAGTAAGCGGGGAATAGGGAATATGCCTCGGGGCGCATGATACCAATAGTACCCTATAGACAATACAAGCGTATGCAATTTGAATTTGGAGATTGCAGGAGAAGAGCCATTTTGCAAATAATACAGATATGGTGCAAATGCAATAGTTGACCATACACATCTCACTTATTTTGATAATATTCTTGCATGCAAAGTATCTTTTCTTTTATAGCATTTGAATATTTTGAAGAAATACAAAACTAGTGGGAGCCTATTCCAAAGGCAAAGTCACATGACAAATTCAAATTAGAAAACAACCACAGCAGTGATCACAAACTGTTATACATTGTTTTTTACTATGTGTGCTTTTAGCAGTTAGGCAAGAGATAAAAAAATATATATATATATCTGCAACTTATAGAACTAACAACAACAAACAATATTTTGAGAAAATGTTTTCGTAGTCAACTGTCAAATTTGATAGAATCTGTGACAAATATATCAAACACACATGTCCAGGGCATTTCTTGGACTTGTCATATGCTAGTATATGGATGGATTAAATCGATTAACAAGCCCTGATATACTATGTCTATCAATGCTTCGTACTTCCGTTCGTGGGGCTCGTGGGATAGAAGCCCCTGCGCAAATCTATTCCTGTGTCCTGTGAGCTTGACAAAATGAGGCAACAGCGTTACAGCAACAGCATTTGAATACAACTATACTTTGGGCCATGAATATTCAGACTGATTAGCATGAATATGTATGGTCAATACTCTAGACCCCTCGACTAAATGCTTGACAGTAATCAGCAATCAATAATCACTTTTAAAAGAAAATTGAAGCACAGTGAGAATTTCCAGTTTCAGTTTGTCCAGTGGTGTTGATGAATTGTTTTAATTTACAACTTCATCATTTTAATTGTTGCCGATGAGGTCCACAGTTATAGGCTAAATGTTTGTATTTGCATGGTTGCAACAAGGCATGATTATTCAATATTTGTTTATTTATTACCCAGTCCCTTGTCAGCTCTTGTCACTGGCCCATTCACCAAGCAACCATCAGCTGTGGCAATTGTTTGGTCCAGACCCTCCAAATATAAGTCACTATTTCAGAAGCTCAAATACTGTCTTTCTAATTACTCTGGGATATTTACAATGTTTAAAAATTAAATTTATTTATCTATTTATGTATGTATATTAATTTAACTAAACATTTACCATCAATTGATTGATTGAGTATCTTACAGTAAATTGGTACAATTCCAGTGCAGCTTGCCTGGGATAGAGGGATCATAGAGCTATTATGAATGCATTCTCTACAGGTCACATGTATTAAATTATTGTTGGTGTACTCACTAATGCAGAGATCTAGGACTAGTTATAGCAAATCACCCTCAGATTCAGTCAGTTTCGGCGCATGAGTCTACTAATTCAGAGTATTTCCAGAGAGGTCACAACCTTCCATGGTTAAACCTAAAACATCTACAAATCTACAAAATCAACATACACTTTAGTTAATTCGAAATGACTGGTGTTCATATAAATTTATAGCTTGAGGCTCTCAGTTGGGCTATAATCTGGAGTAGTTCTTGTTTTTATGGTCTTCTTATGTCTTTCAGTAAAATCAAATTGGCACATACATTGTATGACAAGAGCATGTATATAATTGAAAAATTGTCTTCCTGGTTCTATTTACTGCTTGAATTGACTGCCAACTTCAGTTGATTACTTCAATTGTCTTAATTGGTCTACATACCATGACATTTTACATTTTGGAATCTCTATGCCATATACAAGACTGGTCCATACTGAATATGTTTTATTTGCATTTGGTTGTGAAATATGAGCCTCTAAACAATTAGTAAACATGCCGGTGTACTACAAAATTGCGTGAAAAAGTACTTTTTTGGTCTCTAAACGTTGTATTTTGATAACTAGGCTTACTGTAGCAGTGTGGAATGCACTTTATCTATTAGTCCTTTTCATTACACAACTTTTGACATCGTCAATGTTTTTGTATGTATTCCCATTCATGAGAAAATCTTTCTTTTCTGAAACCAAAGAGTTGTTTCTGTAGTTAACGGTTTTTTTTTCGTGAGAAAATTATGGATAAACAACCTATTTTTTTACATAGCTAGCTGGGGAATATTGCAGGCTCAGTGAAACTTTTTAAATTTTGTAAATCGGATGAATATTAAGGTCAGGAGAGCCGTTTCTGTGATGCAGGTCACTGCTTCTCCTACTCTTCTGCTGTGTGCAAGCTTCATAACGTCACCATTCTGGGACTGAGTTGACGGTCAGCGCCCTCTGCAGGTAATGACGGCGCGCGGGGACCCCATTGTATTCAGCCATGAGGACGGCCCACCGTTGGATCTTGGTGTTGTTGAGATCCTTTGTGAATAAGCTGAGAATTGGCTTGTGGTCTGTGTATACAGTGTATTCTGCACCAATCAGGTAGGCTCTGAGCTCTTTGAGACAATGGATCACTGCGAATGCTTCACGCTCTATGGTGGCCCAGCGTCTCTGCGTGTCAGATAGTTTTTTGGAGACGTATACAACAGGTCTCTCGAGACCATTTTGATCTACCTGACATAATATGCCGCCCACAGCGTAATCACACGCGTCTGTATACAATAAAAATGGCTTATCTGTCTGTGGATGAGCCATAACCTGATCACTGACTAGAGCTGTTTTCAACTGTTCAAACGCTTGTTGCTGATCTTTGCCCCATTGAAAGCGAGCGTGTTTCTTTGTGAGTAGCACCAAGGGTTCAGCGATGCGTGCATAGCCTTCAATGCACGACCTGTAATAATTAGTCATGCCTAAAAGAGACCTGATACCAGCCACTGTGGTGGGTGCTTCCATGCGTGTAATTGCCTCTACTTTAGCCGGGTCTGCCTTGAGGCCTTGTGCGCTAACAATGAAGCCGAGCAATTTCACTTCCTTTAGACCAAACACGCATTTAGCAGGATTGAGACGTAAATTGAATTCTTGGAGTCTAGCAAAGATCAGCTTTAAATGCTCCAAATGTTGTTCTTCATTCTGGCTATAAATCACGATGTCGTCAATATACAATAAAGTGAACTGACCTATGTAGCCCTTGAGAACGATCTCCATTGCACGTTGAAATTGCGCTGATGAATTGGCGAGGCCCATCGCTAATCGAGTCCATTCAAATAGTCCTCTGTGACAGATGAAAGCCGTCTTTTCCTGGTCCCTGGGGTCGATTGGCAGTTGGTGGAAGCCAGATTTCATGTCTAACGTAGAGAAGATCTTTGCTCCCTGTAACTGATCGAATATGTCCCTGATCAGTGGGATTGGATAGGCGTCTTTCTTAGTCACATTGTTCAATTTCGTGAAGTCAACGCAAAATCTCATTGAAGTGTCTAAAGGGTCACGCTTGGGGACTAGTACGACAGGTGATGCCCACGGAGATGATGATGGGATTATGACACCCTGCCTCAAGAGATCATCAATGTGGGCGTCCAACGCTGCTCGTTTCTTGAGTGGCAGTCGGTAAGGCCGGCGCCGCACCGGCTCCCCTTCAGTGATGATGCGACACTTCAAACTTGGGTGGCAACCGAGATTTTCACCTTTTGCCGCGAAAATGTGCTCGTGATCAAGGACGCATTGTTGAATAGCTGTGTTGTGCACGATAGGTGGTCTGGGGCCGAGAGAATTGATGGCCATTGAAGGTGGGCGTGGCAGTAAGGGTAACACCTTGTTGTGACAGCGTAGAACTCCATTGTCGTAATCAATGAGGGCTTTCGTGGCTTTTAAGGCGTCCCTGCCTAAGATCAATGGGTGAGCAATGTCCTCTACCACAATGACATCAATAGGACCTAGAGTTCGTTCTTGCAGTTGGGTCGTGCCCAATACCTTGATGTTGTGGCCTGTCACGCCAACCAATTCAATAGAGTCTTTCAACACAGGGGAACGACCTGTTTGTTGGCAGTATAATTGAAACTCATAGCGTCGTAGGACGGTACGACAAGCGCCCGAATCGACCATGGCAAATATTCGGATGTTGTTGAATACCAGGTCAACATAGACGAAGTCGTCAGGACCTACGACGCTTAGTACCCCCCCTGGTTGCGTCGAGCATCAGCAGCCATTTTCTTTCTGCAGTCCTTTTTGGTGTGGTTAGGTTTCTTGCAATACGCACAAACAGGCCTGCCCTCGTCGGTCCATGAGAAATTGGGGTATTGTTGTTGCATGGACGGAAAGAACGTGGGTTGTGGCTGCTGAAAGTTTTGTTGTTGTTGTGCGAATGCCTGTTGAGGAGCTGTATAGTTGGCCTGCGTGGGTGGCTGGACAGGTGCTGGTGTTGGAGTCGAGCATGCTTTGTCCTCCAACCTTTTGAAGGACGCCATGAGCTGGGTGAATTGTTTGGCCAAACCAGACAGCTGACGTTTCATGTCAGTAGCATCCTTGCAGTCTTGATCTGCAGGCTGAGCCGCGGGGGCTTTGGGTGTGTATGATTTTGTGATTGCTCTTGGAGCGCCGCCAACAGCCCCAACTTCCATGGGCTCTTCAACTCTTTCCACTGTAGGGGTGGCGCACTGTCCAGCATGTGCCTTGACATTTTGTTCATCAGCTTCGTAGCGTGCTGCGAACTCCATGGCCTCTTGAAATGTGTCAGGACGTCCCTCTCTGAGGATGCGTCCCACAAGGTCGGGGTTGTCCAATCCAGCTAGGTATTTAAGACGGAGATACCTTGTGGCCATTGGGTCCCTGTTCTGACCTGCTGCGAGTGGGTATGCCAACTGGACTGCTTGTTTGAAGCGCCTACCAAACGTAGCCGTTGTTTCATATGGGCCACGTTTGATGGAGTCCACTTGATTACATAAGTGTTCTGTCTCCTGGAGCGGTAGAAATTGGCTTTTGATGTGATCCCTCAGCTGCGTCCACGTTACAAATGTCCGGTTGCGACCATTGAGAAATAGTTCCAGCTCGTCTTTAAGATCACCCGAAGCAGTGAGAGTGGCTATTCGGACCGTTTCTGTTGTGTATGAAATGGTCATTTCAATGTCTTTGAGCCATTGTCTCGTTAACTGTGCCGTGGAGCCATCGCATTTGGTAATTAGCTTGGCCCTTAGATCTGCTTCCTTGAGGGCGTCTTGTTTCGTCTGATGCTCTCTGCGAGCTCTGTCAGTATCGACCTTGTCCTTGGCTTCTTGAAAGTTAGCCTCTCGAATGGCTTTACGATCTTCCTGATCTTGCGTAAGGAAGCGGCTAAAGAGCTGGAAAAATTCCACCATCTGTTGTTGCGTAGCTGGCGGTTGTTGAGGTGGGCCAGCTGGTGGAGCTTGAGCAGCTGGCGGCTGTTGTCCCGCTGGCGGCTGTTGTCCTTGTCCAGCTGGTAGCTGAGGCATCCTGAAGCCTGCGAATGGATTTGGTAAACGTCCACCTGGCATTGAGGATATTAGTGAAGACTCTCCAGGCTGTATATTAATTATTCCATGAGTAAATTTTGTCCAGATTTAAAGTTTTGGCAACTTTAAATTGAGTGTTCAAAGTAAACGTCGGGTCACCAGTGTACGTTCTCTGGCGGCAGTTAAACTAGGCCCTGCAGGAACATCACTAACTAATTGTAAAGATTAGTTGCTTCCCAAAGATTCCTTCAGAAGGTATAAAATAATGACAAAGATTGGAATTGGTCTTCACTCCTTGATAGCTGGATATAAACTGATTTATTCAGGTAACATACTAGATGGCTGCTGTTCCAGCCCATTGAGTTTTAGTATACATAGAGACACCTAGTGGCCACTGGGCCAAGGGGAGCATGGGGGGGTCAAACACCCTGACCCCCTTCTCCATACCCCAGTACCATTGCTTTAGTATTGATGAGTTAGCTTCCCTTTGTAGTTGGTCTTGCCCTGCTGTTAATTTAACCCTCATACATTCCATTGCTGCAATTGATTGGTTTGGAATTACCCAAGCTACTTTAGCTTGATTGGGGGTGGTCCCTGATAGGCCCCTTTGTGCACCTTCAATGGGAATTGGCATTGACCACAGTTGGTGGTCAATTCCATTTCCACACCTGAGTGGTAAAGAGCCATTCAAGGGCCACCTGGGTCCAATTGAGCCAAGTGCTGATTGTGGCTTCAAAGCCATTGTGAGTGTGAATGGACATGTATTTACAACCTGCTATTTTGTATGCCAACTGTCAAAGGTGAAGCTATCTCATGTGGGAGTGAAGTGTGACATGGCCTGTGACATAACAGTTATGAATCATGCTACATGATCATAATTATAATTATAGGTATTGCTTGTATAAGGAACTTACAGCATGAATTTTGTCATCTCTAAAAATGAAATTTATGTCATATAGCATGTTTTAACCCTCATTTTATCATAATTTTTGAAATGCTGATGGACTGCTTCTGGACCGGTCCAGTGACAAAATCGGACCACCTCATCCTGGACTAGACCAGGACCAGACCACTTTTGTAAATGCCGGACCACCCTCTAAAAGGTGGTCCAGTCTGCATCACTAAAGAGGAATGTACATTAAGTGGCCGAAGAAAGTCAGAAAAGTCAGAATCAAGTCAGGAAGATGAAAAAAACAACAAGAAGTTATGAAGAAAATGAACAAGAACGTGAAATAGAGGGTTCAAGCCATGAAAAGGAATGTAGAAGTGGCCAAAGAAAGTCAGAAAAGTCAGAATCAAGGAAGGAAGATAAAAAAATAACAAGAAGTTATGAAGAAAATGAACAAGAAGGTGAAATAGAGGGTTCAAGCCATGAAGAGGAATGTACAAGTGGCCAAAGAAAGTCAGAAAAGTCAGAATCAAGGAAGGAAGATAAAAAAATAACAAGAAGTTATGAAGAAAATGAACAAGCAGGTGAAATAGAGGGTTCAAGCCATGAAGAGTCAAGGAGGTCATTCATGCATGATAGCTTCACATAGCATTCTCATTCCGTTGCTTGCTGCGTGTGAATTCTGGCAGAGTCTTTAATTTTATTGTGTAATTACAGAAGTTAGACTGGTAGGCCTACAGCAAATTGGGTGGGACAACAAATGAATGTATAAAATAAATTTAAAAGCCTCTGTGTGCAGAGTGATACCACGTAGGCTACTGGACTTTTGGGGGGAAAAAGAAGGCGTCTGAATAATAGTTGGTCTGACTGTAACTGAGATTGTAGAGATCGAAGTAAAAATAAAAAAATCTATGAAGCAATGCAGATAAAAATAATAATACTCAACTCTGACAACTCACTCGAAGACAGCATGGGTTTATTATAATTTAACTTACAATATAACAATGCAATCAAGGCAACCCATTCAAAGAACTGAAAGAAGCCCTTTAAATCTCCTGAATATTTGATGGTGCCCCCCTTGAGCAGCAGGGCGCGCCGTCGTGCCAGATCGATGTGTTTCACTGTGACACTCTGCTCCGTCCATTCACACCAGACGACCAACGGTATGTATCCTGCTACTTTTTAATGGAATTAATTTATCACCACGGATTCGGTTGGGATTTGTTCAAACGACATCCTGAAACCATATACTGGATTTCAAAAAGCTGTTATTCACTGATTGCATGAAATTATAATAAAACTGCTCAGCTGCCGCACGATCGATTTTGACAGCAATCGTCTGCAACCAAATTTGGCGGGAAATTCACTGAAGCATCCATAACCCTTGTGCTTTTCAGGTGCTTCAAGTTAACCCTACAAGACACAACCATGGCATTCAGAGCTCAAAAATCAGGACTGGCTGCTGAGGCCCAAAGAAAGGTCAGTCACCCCTTTAAAATTTCATCGATTTTATGAAGACCAATGAGTCTGGCAAACTTCTGAATGGAAGCCTCTGAAGGAATGAAAGTAGTTGAAATGCACCTCATGCAAAGTCATACACAGCAAGAATCTGAATATTTATGTGTGTTACATTTGTGCAAGTGATTGTTACTAGCACTGACAATGACATACTGTCAAATGTCAATTCATAATCACCATGTCTGCATTTCACTATTATGTTCCTGACACCAGTGACATGTCATGGTTCTGACTCATGGTGTCACTTTCAGCTTTTAATTTGCTATTCCTCGAGGGCGTTTGCTAGCATCCTGTACATTTCATTAACTATATATATATGTAAAACATATTCTACAACATTATACAGCTATATTATTCTATATACAAGGTACATTTTAAAGTACAAAGTTTGTGGCCTAGATCAACTGCACAAAAACACCAATAGACTAGCCATAAATTGTTGTGGATCAACACTTGATTAGATTGATATGAAGATCCCAGGCATCCAAACACTGAATCATTACTGATAAGCCACTCGCCAAAATTACTGTACAATATGTTTATTTAAAGGGATCACTTCATGCATTTACTATACAACCAATTAGCTTATACAACTAAACTGAATGATCGCATCCTGTTAGGTATTTCAGATCATGTCTGTGCATTTTATTGTAGGTCAGTTGCATTACATTTCAACAACTGCTGACCTAATCTAGCATGTGTGCAAAAATGTATTGTGGGCGTAGAACCAGGGCCCTGCCCAGCATAGGTAACAACTGATGAACAGGGGCGCACCTGCCATGGTACCATCCTCAATGCAACAACAAGGGCGTTTATTCGTGCGAAAGGAAAGAATGTCGGAGAAAGACTTCTTCTTGAACTAAAGTACAGATGACACATGATAATTGGCCATTTTGTAATCAGGAGTAACATCTGACAGTTGACTTCAGTGGATACACAACAGCATTGCTGGACTTAGACCTGTGCTGAATTTACCTGAGTAAAACAAACAAGGAAGCCATGTCAACATTGTCCAGAGCGCATGATGTATTATTCAATGCAGCATCTTGCTGCAGCTCAGCCCAATCCATATCACTTGCAAACAAACTTTATGTATAGACATAGTATATTTGTAAGGCCCAGTCATGAGGCCAAGTCATAAACTCCCTAAACTGTGGAGGTGTTGAGGTGAAGCAAATGGTTTCGTGATAACTGATACTTATGAGTGAATGTGGTTTTCCTTCAAGTGGTCCACTCACTACACTGCCAATAAAACAGGTTGGAAGGGCTTTCCTCAATCAGAGCTCACTTCGGTCCCTCAATCACAAAAGGTCGATTTTGCTCGATAAATATGATTATGAGTGGATTGCATTTCTATCGATCTGTTTATACCACTCTGTAAGCATCAAGCCTCAGCCAATGCACCTGTGTCAGCGGTAGATCATGGTGAACTCGCACGAGCCATGGTAAACCATATGACAGATTACTCCAGAGATACTTTGATGTTGGACAGACTCCACAGAGGTTTCTTTTGACCAGATGGCTCCATTTAGAATTGTTTCCAATGATTGACAATCGATCCTGATTGTGAAAAAGTGACAACCAAATGCATCACTTTTTTTTAGCCACAGCACAGGAGATATAATGGGGCGCCTTTACTTCAATATGGTTCTTGAGCTCTTTGCTGTGGAAGTCATGGCCACAGAGAGAGCATCTTGGGCCATCATTGCATGGTGCAGTGCAGCACATGACTCACCCATGAGATGAGGCAGATACTGCCGGATAGGGCGATGCCATCCTATGTAGCTATTTAACCCTTTGTCACAGCAACATCTCTCCATCTAACACCTGGATGACTAGATTGATGGGAGGTTATATAATGACAGGGTGGCATGCATGGCCTATGTTCAGGCTTAGCCTCTATACCACTGCTCACCAGTACTCAGTGCAGAAAGGCTAAAATATGCCCGACCTGCATGAAGAGACCTGCTCTGGGGTATTCTGAGCATAATATAATGATACCACCAGAAGGTCGTCAGTGCATTACTTTCAGTCCTCTGCATTTCCAGTACTTTACGAAACAGGCAATTGCATAAAGGTCTATATATCCCCAGGTCAGACTCCAATGTGTCATGTTTATATTTGCATTCCATAAATAAGTCGACAAGATTGAATTATTGAAGCAGTTTGATACTTTGAGGAATATCATGAATCATGATTCACAGTGGCTGTTTGGATTGTTACTACAACTCACTGGCCTCAAAATCTTTGTGGAATTATAAGTAATTGTGTTTTAGCTTGAAGGGCTCAAGGAGCTTGGTACACAATGATAGAGCCCATAATTCAATTGCAATATCAAAAAGATGACAAGATAAGTTCCCTGAGGTGATGTTCTAATAAGATTGGTTCGCCCACCCATCAGATAAAACAGGACAGATAAAAGGAACATGAGCTAATGATACTGGAAAATATTACTATAAAAATACGTGATAATGAATGTGTACCACCATATTATATGGTCAGTAAGAGAACCACTTTGGTGACAATCATAACGTCCAGAGATACACATTGATGCTTGGAGTACACACTAACCACAGAACATACAGTATTCAGGATAAGGCAAACCTTGATTTAACATGAAGCTTTAAACAAGCAATCATCACTCTATAAATGTCACAAATGTCAAAATTCCATGTCCTCCCAAACCGGAGTCCATTGAGGATGTCATACACTTGTTCACAGATTTGCTGATCCGTCAAATCCCATCACCAAGGTTACGACCTTACAGCATTTTCAGTCACTTAAAATGTCCTTGGGTCAAGGTCATGAAGCCCTTGGTAAGGAGCAGAAAGGTCATCAACTATCGATTTCAATGCAATTTCACTTTATTGTACAAAGTGGTAAGGCATGCAATGCATGTATCAGAAAATAGAATAGTTTATTTATTCGGAATATTCCTTACACAAGTTGAGTGATTCTCAACAATATATAGCACAAAATGCACATACTGTATTTCTCTATAGTACATTCAGTACAAACAGAGGTCATGTAATAATAGTTGCAACATATTGATATGCTATGGGCTTTTTAAAAAACTCTATTTAGAGATAGGGACAATCTGTTATGCAAAAACCATGAAAACTAGTGAAGCAAACAACTTCACAATTCACATGCATGCTCCACAGCTCCAAATTGCCCATATTTAGGGCTCATACGCCTCATCTTGAGTGCTCCCCATACTTGCATGCAGACATTGCAGGCTTTTTAGCCAAACACAATCCTCACATGACTAAAGCTGCATGCTCTAAGTGGAGAATGAATTGATATAACGTTTCAGCAGTTATTGACTACTCAAACAATGTTTGAAGTCTTTTCTTTCTAAACAGCCATAAACACAACATAGAGAGGCAAAGTGAGTCACTCTTGATTGAAAGGAGTAAGTTGAGTGGTCAATGTATCGATCTTTCGCGGTCTGATCCGACTCTAAAACATTCTGTGGTCGATCGCCCAGCTGCTGAGTGATTTATCGAGGATCAACTGTGAAAACCACATGAAACCAAGAACTAAGTGCTTGATTGGGGACACCTGGGCTTGGGAGGAAACAATAGTCACTCTGTGGTTGGAGTACTATGCTTGGGTTTGTGAATGGCTGCAGAATATTCACAAATTCGGAACACAATAACATTTGATCATTGTAAGTATAAGGAGAGGGGGCAAGGTAGCAAATTACTTCAAGCAATTCAACGGTAACAGTATGCCATAACTCTCAAACAAACTATAGTATAGTAAAAGTAAAATTGGATGATAAACCAATGCCATGTTATACTAACACAATAGCATTTGATCAAAGATAACTTATTTGCAATTATCTGATTAAATCTTGGACATACCACCTTAGCATATACCTTCACCCACAGACAAGCAGATGAGTGGAGCATTGATAAGGAAATGCCATTATTCATACTCCTCAGAAGAGTGTCCCCAAACTGCCACAAGTAGCCACCCCCTCAGGTGTTCCTCTATAATATCTACTTGTAAACTACAGGTACATTCACTGCACTGCAGAGAGCTTTTCACAAACACTTCATTTTCCACAAGAAACAAGTTGGCAATGACCTCAAGAGGGTGAGAAGACCTTCTAGTTCATCGAGGGATAATTTAAGGGATCATTTAATTTGAGGGACCATTGGAGGATCATTTGAGGGATCATTTTAAGGGATCACTGTGGATCACAGACTGGAGCCAAACTTCCAGGTCACTTCTTGGTCACAACTGGCCACTCGGTTGTTTTTACTCTTGCCTGTTCCATGGATCCTGAGACAGCCTGTCAGATGACACTGACAATGATAGACAATGGCACTGATTGTTGGCTGACAAACAATGACAGGGAAGAGTGTGTTGACTAGTCCAAAGCATATGACAGCTGACAGTTCTCTCCATTCACTCCTCTCCAGCAAAAAACGTCCACCACGTGGTCCACATATAGGTGTGTTCGTTTAGCTCCTTTCACATACCAGACACGTCTAGTTAGATTGCTAGGTGCTCTTTTTTCCTGGTCGTAATTTGGTTTCAGTTGTTGTCAGAAACTCAGAAAGATGAATTAGAGAAATTGTCTCCCTCCAGGCACCAAGGTGTAGCAAGGGACAATCCTGAAGGTTCTGAGCAGTTGCCAAGTCGAGCATGGAAAATATACTTGATATGCCATTGTGGGGTTAATTTGACACAGCAATGGCAAAAGTATGGAGTGTTGTTTGGTGCAGACCACTCCTTTCTCTGTTCCACAGCATTTCCCTCACTCTTGAATGGGCCCGTGAATGTGGTGCATGCTTTGGCAAACATACTTTGCATGTCCATTCCATGAAATGCTCCTTTGAATAAGTTGAAAAGATTTGCACTTGCACATGTCGTGTTTCACCAGTCAGGTTGTTTTTCAAGCATGTGCAAAGTGGCATGGTGGACTCCTCCAAGAAGTCGCTGGATCTGATTCATTTGGTGCAAAAAGGAAATCTCAAATAAGTGAGCCAAATGGGATAACTGCCTATGTAACACATTTCAAAAAGTGAAAAGGATATTTTTGTTGTTGATCCCAGGCACATCAGTTGTTGCAGGCAGGTGGTGTTGGTCAGTGTATGTGGACAATGCTCAATATAAGCCATGCAGTTTACAGGAGCAGTGGTCCATAATAGAAATGTTTATGCAATTCACTTCAATTCAGTTACCCAATTCAACTTCACTCATTGTCCAAATACTTTCACTGAAGTGGGATTTTTGCAAGAACAGGTTTCTTTACAGCCACAATGCATTTAGAGTCAACACCATAACAAAGACCAAATCCCCCTCTGCATTCCTATACACTGCCATGGAGCAATGCTGTAGACTTCCGTTATTTGCCAGAGCTTGGCTTGGGGCCTTCAATGCCATGACTCACTCAAGTCTCATTCAATCACAACAAGAATGAAAAATGACTTGTGACTCACTCCAACTGGTCTTTGATGTGAAGATTTCAATCAGAGGAAACAAGAACAAAAATATTGTTAGTTGAAAGAAAAACGTTAGAAATAGAACATGAGGAAAATGAAGGAAGAGAGTGACGTCATAAACAGCATATGGCTGCAGGGGATCTCTCCAGTGGCCAATGCTTCTGAAAGCAATGGTCATATCAGTAGGCCCAGTATGCACCAAATTAATGCAGTGTAAAATGATAATGCTTTGAAGAATTAGGCGAAGATCTATATTTATAAGTTTGTATTGGCCTTTCACTCCAGCAAAGTAGATTCTCTGGGTGGTTTAAATTGCATTGAAATTGTGTCTATGAATTTGTTGTAAAACTAATTTCAACCAAACAAAAACAGGCAGTGTTGCAGTAAGTGCATCCATGGCTCCATATATATTCATGCATATTATGAAGCAAGTTTTGCCTGCAGCATTCATTTTGATCTGACAGTATCATCAGAATGTGCCACTGGGTGAAATGATTACACCCTCCACACCCTTCCCACTCTGGATGGAGTTGCACTAATGAACTGGGTCCCCCTGAGTCCCTGGGGTGGATCAGGATTGTTGTCAGGTCTGGAATATTTGAGTCCTGTAATTGCCTGTTTCACTAAATGACATAGATTGCCATGTAACTCTAGAATGCCCGCATTTAGCCCTATCAGTCTCTGCGCAACTTTTTCCAACAAGCCCTAATCATGTTTACACACCCTACCATTTGAATTTCCTACCCAGGGAAGTCAAGACCCCACTGTGTACAAATTCAGATAAATCCGACCCACATTCTATTTCCTGAGTTATGCTGAACAATACACAAACACGAGTTGACACGTTCCTGCTTTTTAAAGCCAAAAGAAGTCAAATGCAGGCCCTGTGCAGCTCAGGGTAATGAAAGTCATGGGACTGGAATAAATACCCCAAGATAGAGCTCCTTGATTGACTTTTTCCACGGACTGTAACTGGTTTGTTACAAATATTCTTTCTTAGTCTTGCAAATAGCAAAACAACAAGAAGTCAGTCAAGCATGCCTGCTTCAGGACATGCAGGGATCACATTGCAGTCAAAGATAGATAGCAAATTTTTTACAGAAGTATTACAGTCACTGGGTATTCTTTTTGCTAAAATTTAAACTGATACAAATTTTATAGAAGTTAGCAACATGGTATCATATATATGAAGTCGTGACTGTAGTACAATGATGTCTAACTTAGTAACTTGAAATCAAGAAAAAGGCAGTCCATTTACGATCTCCATCAGTGACTTTATTGTGACACGAAGCGAAAGGGCAAAGAAGCCATGTGGTGAACTATTTTGGCGGGAGGGTTTGAAAAAAGAGCAATGGCAAACATTCTCTTGAATCTCGAGAAAGTGAACACACCTGTGTTATTATGGCGCCAAAGGAATTGTCTCGTTTTGTGAGCAGTGCGGGGTATTGCATTGCTGGGTGGTGGCCTGACTGGCAATGTCACTGTGCACTAACGGGGGGGGTACCCTCGCCATCAGGGTAGCCATTACAACTCCTGATTCGTTATTTCAAAGTGGAATTGCAAAAAATATAGGGGGAGTGAGGTGTTCAAATCGTGAAGATAGTTTTTAATGGCTTGTTGAATGAATCATTGCCAAGTGCCAGACTTTAACTTGCAAGGTGAAGTAAGACATTCAGGAATTAAGAAATCACTCGAGGTGAGGGTACCACAAGAAATGAAAAATGGTAGGGCGAGGGTACCAGCATTTTGGCGAGGGTACCAACCTAAAATGGCGAGGGTACCATCCTAAATGGCGAGGGTATCAGCCCGGAAGTGGCGAGGGTACTGCAAGATTTGGGCGAGGGTCACTTCCGGTTGGCGAGGGTAACCTCCAAAAACATTGGTGAGGGTAACACAAGACATGTAGACATAAGCAAGCAAAGCAACTGGTTTTAGTAAAGGGTAGCCAAGTTAATGAATCAGCTAATTCAATGTTCTCTTTCTTTGTGCAAGATCAGAGCATTGGCTGCACATGATTGCAATTCAGAAGTAAGCAATCAGGAATGCCAATCAAGAACATATATAATTGCAATAAAAAGTTGGGTGATGGGCTTGACCAATCTGTTGTGAAAATAAGTGAATAGCCCAAATTTCGTGATGAAGTATAGTCCAATATATTGTTCTTCGGGTTAAAGGAATATTTTAGCCATAGGGTGATTTTCTTAATTTCTTTATATTCTTAAATGGTTTTTATTTGTCCTTTATTAATATGTTGTTGTTTTTTTCTAGTTATTTTTTATAGATCTGTATATTGATGTGATGCATACTGATGGATAGGCATATGGGTGCAAATACTTCACATATTTCCACATGTAAGCTAGACTGCATTCCTTGATATTGGCCAGAAAATTGACTTATACATTGTATGGCAAACCAGCACAAAACGCAGCCCTCTTCTTTCAAAATAAACATCTTTAATTTTTTCAGCCCATCACTGAATGGCTGTACACATTTCCATACATATGACTGCACTCCCTTGCATATATGGTTAAGCCGCAGCATTGCAAGTATAACGATTAACCAGTTGCGGATCCTCCAAGTTTTCAGACCATGTGTTCTAATGCAATCCTATGTGGTCAGTGAGCTTCAGTGGTTGCGCAAAATGCTTGAACTGTCAAAACAATACCATCCACAGTGAAACTTTCTTAAAATAATCATGCTTGCTATTTAGCTTTAAATTTGAGATTCACCCTGTTTGATTATATAATACTTTACGGAGCTGATTACCAAGTATAACTCTCAAGAAGCCATGTCACCATCATCATAATATATTAAGAAGACGTTCTCATAAGGGTTGATTTCTGGTCTTCAAACAGGCTGGAATTTGCCTTTGACCTTGGTTTATTAACTAATCAATGAAATAATAAATGCCTCTTGAGCATAATAATAACTATACAGGCTGTATATGCTGTCTGAATTATAAAAGCACATTAAAAACATCTTTAAAACAAGGCCATTCTAAAAGAATTATGAGATGTTTTATAATAGCAGCTAAAAACACATGTGATGGTATAAATTAATAAAAGAGAACATGGCTAGTTAAAAACATGGGTGTCTCATTATATAAAAATGCATTCATAGTCAATTATTTAAAAGCAATTTACGTCTGTGTAGGATTGACACGCAGGTCTTGGCTAAGAGTTTAATTATGCTAACATCCATCACTAAGAATTTTAGTTTGTTATAAATAAGATAAATTGGTAAATTCAACATTAACAGCCATGGCACCCTTAGAAATACACTCCTGAGATCGTCATGCAAGACGGCGTATTTTAGAGCTTAGTGGTGGTCTTCTTTAGGTGTCTCCAAATATTGCCTTTCTTTCATAGATAGATAGGTTGATAGATGAATAGACAGATAGACAGACAGATAGACAGATAGATAGATAGATAGATAGATAGATAGATAGATAGATAGATAGATAGACAGATCTATCTATCTACCTATCTATACACATGCACTGTTTCCTACGTTTTGTGTATCAACCAATCTGTCTATCATATCTTCACCAACTTTTCTCATAATATCACATTGCTCCTTATGTCATTGTGTAGTAATGATTGAAAAAGAAACATTTCCATGACAATAATTTTAGGTGGTACCCTCACCATGACAATATTTGAAAATGGTGTTACCCTCGAGAGACTTTTTTGGTACCCTCACCCTGACGATATATTTGAAGTGCAAAATTTGGTCATTATGTGACTAATCACGCATTGAAGTTGTGTCCAAGGGATAGTTCAACATCTGGACTGCATTCTTGAGAAATATTGGCTTTGGATTTGATGAAACAAGCTCAGGATGACAGAAAGTTATTTTGAATCGACAGTTGTAATGGCTACCCTGATGGCGAGGGTACCCCCCTCGTTAGTGCACAGTGAATGTGCAAAAGGGACTTCCCCTAAATGAACAGACTTCTGATGCTGCTACTGGCTGAGGGGGGCACTTGCATATAAATAAAAATATTTAATTTCTATGATTTTTGGGATTGGCCCGGATTGCTGAAATATTCACATCACCTGCTTTCAATGCCAATAGTTCTTCCACCATTTGTCAGATATTGATTTACTTGTCTGCCTCTTTAGAAAGAGAAAATAAAAACATAACCAAGGCTGGTGCAAACAAATGTGTAGCTGAATTGGAGTAAAAAATATCAAAATTGTTGAAGTAGAACTCAGTCACATTTTGAGTGGGTGTAGGTTCTGTCTTCAGGTCATGCTACTAAATGGCTGTAGTTACAAAATCCAAACAGTTCAATAGCTCTCCGTGATAAGATATTCTGATATTGTCTCAACTCTATTTGACTTGGGTGGATGACAACAAGTCACAATCAGGACCAATAGTCCAACACAACTGTGTGCAAGGGTCACACCTATTGTGATTTTGATCACTGAATTATTTATATCTCGACCTATTACTATAATGTACTGCATAATCATGATAATGTTTACTAGATTTATATGCCAAGTTTTCACGAGATAAAACAGGCCACAGGTGCAAATATATACATAATTTTTCAGATTGATAATCATTTTCATAGTACCCAGAGCTACATACACATGATCATAATATGCATGCATTCTAAATCCAATTAGGTATTACTTAAGACTTATTGTGACTCAGATCCAGCAAATCAAGTCATGATATCCTATACTTGTACTAGAGTACTTGCCATGTTAGCTACCCCTAGATAGCTACCCTGTTATCAGCACAAGTCAGTGAAAGAGTCAGACCTCACCAGTGAGGTCATAAGTATGTCTCCCAATGACTAATTGAACTCTCATTTCAATACAAACACCAGGACCTGCAGTGCCATCATGGATGACTTTCAACAGCCAGATATAATCACTAGTCTTTCCTTGGCTGTAAAATGCTTGGCTTCCTTCTATTCTGGCAGCAAGTAAAAACGTGGACCAATGTAGTGACTATCACGAGGTTGGATTTCACTCGTTCTAATATAAGTAGTAATTTAAAGTGACTATTTATATGCCCCTAGTTCAGCCCAAAATAAATGGGCAAAAATTCCTTAGACTCACTTCAGGCACATCTACAATGAATGAATAGGAAACCCCCTTCAGTACACCACTATTTTTTTTGCTTCTTGAAATTAATATTGCTCTTTTCTCATTTGAATAACTTTGAATAACTATGAATAAATATATGTATCCATTTAGTTCTCAGTTTTTTGGCATACACCACGAAATATGAAGTGAAGTTTGCACCATACACCACCTGCCACAAACAAAACCTTTGTGGAACATTTGGATCATAGTCAAGGATCTAATTTGATTCTTGCATTAAATTTGAATGCATCTCATGCATCATTCGATTCCTTGCTATGCCTTCCGCCCAGTTTTGTACAAATTCACTGTTTTTTGTTGTTGTTGTTTTTTTAAATTTTTTACAAATGTGTCAGATGTGACATTTACGTTGTCGTAATAAAAAAAAAGAAAAAAAAAGGTATACATATGAAGGGATTAAATACATAAACGAACTGGCAACCTTAAAAATATAGTAGCCCCCTTTTTTCATACCAAGACTCAACAGCCATAAAAAGAGAAGTTTTAACCCTCGAATTATACTTTTGATATAAAACATTTCTTGCCAATGCTGGCAATGCAGTCATGCCAGAGTCTTTAACCTGTTGAACCTTTTGGCAGCTGACCTGTGAGGGGCACCATGCTCCACTCGAGAGAAGTGAGCTGCAATTCTGCTGAATGTGCCATGGATACGCTCTGTGACTTCTGGAGGAAAAAGAAAAGAGAAAAATGACAATAAAAGAGAGAAAAAGACATGCAAGGATCAGAGGATCAAGTAACTAGAACTACAAACTCAGTGCAAAGCCAGTAAGTCAGAGGCATTTACTCTGCAAGAGAGGTGTCAGGTGAAGGTCAGCCTACCACAAGAGTGCAACGTCATCAAACAATCCAGATAAGGACCTTTTACTGCCCTGCAAATGTCCTTAACTTTATGGTCCTTTCAGGGAAGTAGATAACTACAACCAGTCACAATTGCCACCATGGTCATGATAACTTCATTCTACAGCTAAACATATTGCACGCAGGCACTAAGAGCTATGCTTAGGAAGAGGGTTGCCAGGTAATCATTGTCATAAATATATATTTAGGATTGGTTGATTAGACTGTGGATATTGAGTATTGCACAAAAAGAAATCACAAATACAAATTAAAGTGACACATAACATCAGAAGAATGAAGTAGGAGTCTGGCATCAAAACTTCATGAAGGTCCCATCAATTAGACTCTTCAAGAGGACAACATATGCTCATGCTGCCATGCACCTACATGATCCTTTTAGTAATAAATGACATCAATTGTTTTTTTGCATTGCAATTTCAGATCGAAGGAAAGTATGACCAGGAGGAGGCCCGCAAGTGCCTGGTGTGGATCAAGCAGGTCGTCCCAGAGATCGAGGAAATTTCCTCCGACCCTGATGCCTCACATGATGCCTTCTGGAACTCCTTGAAAGACGGAATGGTGCTCTGCAAGTAAGACCCCTGATCTTTGTTAAATTGGAGAAATGAGCGCTGATCTATGTAAAGTAGGAGTAATAACGGTTTCTCTGCAAGTAAAATTGGAGAAATTGGTGTTATAACTAGTGCTATGCAAGTAAGACTCCTGACCTATGTAAAATTGGAGAAATGAGCTCTACAATTAAGAGCGCTGATCTATGTAAAATTGGAGTAATAATGTTTTCTCTGCAAGTAAAATTGGAGAAATTGGTGTAATACCAAGTGCTCTGCAAGTAAGACCCCTGATCTATGTAAAATTGGAGAAATGAGCTCTGCAATTATGACCACTAACTCATTGATCTATCGCCTGTGTAAAATTTGAGAAATAAGCTCTACAAGCAAGGCCACCGATCTATGTAACAATGGAGTTATAAGCTGTAATAACTGTTTTACTGGTAAGACCGCTGAGCTAGTATGTAAAATATGAGAAATAAGGTGTATTAACTTGGGCTCTGCATGTGAGACTCCTGATCTATGTAAAATTGGGAGTAATAAGCTGTAATAACTGCTGCTCTGCAAGCAAGACCACTGAGCTATGTGAAGTTGAGAGAAATGAGCTCCGCAAGCAAGACCAATGAGCTGCGTAAAATTGGAGAAATTGTTGCAGTAACTGGTAAGGAGTAAGGTCTCGAAGTAAATCTTCACAATATCAACATTAACCTGTTGCAGATTGATAGACAAACTGATGCCAGGGAAGATCAACTGGAACGACAAGACCTTCCAAACGCCCAAGATCGAAGCCATGAAGGTGATGAGGGAGAGGGAAAGGATCGCCATGTTCACAAAACGCTCCCAGGAGTTCGGAGTGCCCGAGATGTACTCATTCCCCACAGAATCACTGACGGACAAGGTGGCCCTTAACTTGGCCCAGGTCTGCGTCTGCCTCAGGGCCATCGGAATTGAGGTGAGTGCAGCCAAAGTTGAGATAAGTAGGCCCTATAAAAAAATGTGGTGCAGGACAGCAATTCGCAGCTGGAGAAATAGGAGTGATTACAAAATATTCATCTGTTTGAAAATATCAGCGATGTCATAACATGTCCTGTCTCAACACTGAAATGAGATTATTTTCCCTCCTGTATCATTGGCAAAGACATAAATCACAATAATCCTCCAAAGGGTAATTCCGTGTCAATTCAACAAATGGCTCCCACTCGACCGACTCGTAATGCCTTGAAATTTTACCAGAATGAAGGTTTCTTGCCTAAAAGCACAAATCCCAAGTGATACAGTGATATCTTGAATGGTTTCTCTGAAAAAAATTCATGAAAAATTCGATTTTTTTCCTGAAATTGTCTAAGTCCAGAAATTTGAAGGCATGTAACTTAATCAGTTTAAAACCTAGAGACCTACAATTAGGCAACATGTTTTTAATGTAGCCCAGGTGTTATAATGCATTATTTCAGCCATCTCAATGCATTTGCCCCCATTTCACAGGTTGTCGAAAAAATCAGAAAATTGCAGTTTATTCACATTTTTGTCCCCAAATTTCTCAGTCGATATAGCAAGTGGAGATTTTATATCATGGTTGCAGAATCTTTGCTATGACTTCTAAACATGTATACAATATCAAGCTAACCACAGAATTATCCTTGGAGATATATGATCTGAAAAACTGAAAATGTGTAAAATTATTCAACTTCTGACCAAATTTTACAAGGTATAGTAGCCTATATCAAAAAAATGAATACACCGACCTAAAGAACAACATTCCAGGTGTTCATAGAAAAAAATTTAAATTGGTATCTGTTGGTGCTTCTGTTACAAAAAAACTTGAAGATGGCTTGTTTCAAGTTTGCAAATTTGTCATATTGATACATTTTTCGCCATTAAAAAACATTCTTGTGGTGTTTTCTATACACACTACTGCACTGCATCCTATCAATGAAATATTGATGTCAGTGTGATATAATTTTCTCACACTGAAAACAAGTTTTGCAGCTTCCTGAAATAAACATTGTTATATTGTCAAAGACGCTGATGCATTGCGAAAACATCTTGACTTGTTTTTTGGCATTATCAAATGCGCACCATCTTCGACATTAACCACAACAGTTTTGCGTCGACTAGAGTAGATCAGTTAATTAATTCATGAAAATCTCCAATTCTTTTTAAATGAAATTATGAGTTTTCTTAAGAGACTGCATCAAAAGCTGAGGATGATGTGCTGGTACAATTGCTAAATCTGCATTGTCTAGCATAGGCAAAATAAATGGTTTTTACTGGGTACCAAATATGCCATGATAACACTGGGCAAAACTAGAACGCCAATATTTTAGCAGAATTTGGATGAAGGTGCATTCTGGGCTTAGACAACAACAAACCAATTAGGCGGAAAAATGAACATTATTAAATAATTCAAACCACAACAATGCACAGAGACAACTTTTACTTATTGCAGAATACATTAAGAGATAGCACAGTAAGCAGATTTATTCGTACATATTTTTTTAAACTTCAGATAATGCCCAAATGATATACAAACAACTAATTTTTAAAAATCTATGTGGGTATAACACCAACAGATACAAACTTGAAATTTTTTCCATGAACACATGTGACGTTGTTCTTCAGGTCGGTGTATTCATTTTTTTGATATAGGCTACTATACCTTGTAAAATTTGGTCAGAAGTTGAACAATTTTAAACATTTTCAGTTTTTCAGATCATATATCTCCAAGAATAATTCTATGGTTAGCTTGATATAGTACAGATGTTTAGAAGTCATATCAAAGATTCATCCACCATGATATTAAATATCCACTTGTTATATAGACTGAGAAACTTAAGGACAAAAATGTGAATAAACTGCAATTTTCTGATTTTTCACATTCAAAACATGTTGCCTAAATGCAGGTCTCTAGGTTTTACACTGATTGAGTTACATGCCTTCAAATTTCTGGACTTACACAATTTCAGGAAAAATCTTGAATTTTTCATGAAATTTTTTCAGAGAAACTACTCAAGATATCACTGTATTACTAGGGATTTGTGCTTTTAGACAAGAAACCTTTATTTTGGTAAAATTTTAAGGCATTCCGAGTCGGTCGAGTGGGAAAATTTTCTGAAATTTGATGAAATGACACGGAATTACCCCAAACTGAATTGAAAGTCAACAAATTTGTGATTAAATATTCATGAAGTGACCATTGTTTCAAATGACCCCAGAGGTTACATGTCATATCCAGTGACATTTTGATAAATAAACGGAGTAACATCTCTGGAGCTCTTTATTTAAGAAAAAAGGTAAGATTCAAAATGTCTTACAATTAATGTCTCCATGTTTATTTTGCAGGCCCAAAACAAAGGAATAGGGCCAGCTGACTATTGGCCCAAGAAATCACAGGGCAACAAGAGAGAGTGGACAGAGGAACAACTTCGTGCTGGTCAAAACACCATCGGACTCCAGATGGGGTCAAACAAAGGCGCCTCCCAAGCCGGCATGAACATCGGGAAGTCTAGGCATATCCTGGATTAGATTTTTTTAAATATATTATAAACTTTTTTGTGATTTTTGTAAGCCGCAGTCATTGTTGTGGCCTCTAGTAACCGAGGGATGAACCAGAAATATTATAACTCGTAACTAATTAGTTCAGACTGATCTCTGAATAGAACCCTCATTCATTCCAAAATGCCCTTTTACTTGGTTCATTCTAAAACTGGTTAATTTCTAAGCCTTACTACTATGTTTAGTCATTTTTTAATTTTATCCTCTTTTATGCACGTCATTGTGTTGTGCCAAGGCAATAAGATACAATACTCTAAATTCTTAGAAAAGAACCATCCTGTCTGCTACACCTATGCAAACATAATAATTTTGACTTGCAGCATCATTTCCATGCATACTTGTTGTCTGTACTTATCTTTAAAATTCTCCTGAATTGTTCAGTCACAGCTGAGTGTTTTTATCTCCGTGCCATTAGTTGTTATGGAATTATTGTTATGGTGCTTTATGTCACCAGGATATTGAGCGACTTAACTTGCAAGTAACATTAAGACAGGGTAACTGAAAGTACGCAAAGTAGTCAAAACTTGAACCTTTCGTAACGTTTTTGTAGATAGCTTTACTTCTTGAAGTCAAATGTTTAGACTTACGCTATGGACCTGCTATATTTTATGAATTTCAAGCTTTTATAGCTCAACAGCTTGCAACGCCAAGTGGACTCTTGAATGGAATATTTTGTAAAAGAAATTGGTCAAGGTGTTCCAGACCCAGATCGAAACATCAAACGGTAGGCAATAAAAGTACTATTACACCCTACTTGAGTTATTTCTTTTGTCATTTTACAAACTTTGGTTATATTCAAACTTGATGACCACATCATGGCTGTATGAGACCGGCTCTGAAGTTACCAAGAAGACTGAAAACACATGACCAATGTAGACCTAATACACCAGGGGGCTCCAGTTGACAATATAGATCGACGCCCTTGATATGTACAACAATGAGCTGAATGGAATATCGGAATGTTCAATATTTCTAGGAAAGTAGACAAAAAAAAGATGCAAACCCAAACTCAGAACTCTCCACTTGCAAGAATAGATACACTGATGGAGAATGAGAGAACTGTCACTTTAATAAATAACGTCGGACTAATGAATCACAAGAGGACATTATAAATCAAGCCAGTGGCACAGGGCCCATTTTGATGAAATTCACATGCAGGGCCGTGCAGAGCCTGCAGTAGGCCCAGGCCAAAATGAAAAAGTAGGCCCCCCTTCAGCGGCTTCAGGTTAACAAATTATGCCAATGTTTTAAAAATATTTTGTCTGGAGGCATAAAAACCAACCCAGAATACATTGGGTGATTTAGAATTTAAATATCAAAGCCCTTATAAAAAAATCACCTTAGATTTTGAATTACCAGCATACATTTAGTAAATTCTACCATATCAGAATAGGTGACAACTGACAAGGTGAAATTATTATGAAGAATGAATGCAATAGACTTTTTATTTTTAACTTTATCTTGCAAAATTACCAAACTGCTAATGAATGCTTAATACAAAATTTTAAGATTACTGAAGAGTTTTGACTGCAAAGTAAAATTAACAGATTCATGAGTCATAAAAACAATGGTTGTAAAATCCTTGCAATAAAAATGTGAAATTTCAATACAGACTGAGATTCTGACTGTGATACTTTTGGGGCTTACAGCCTTTCACAAATCGCAAGAAAACATTTAGACTAGTATTTCTGACACAATTAAGTCAGGCACTCCCTTTCAAACTGATCAGTGAATCTTAAAATTTACCAAATGAAAGCTTTTATTGCTTCTTTTGAAAAAATCTTCAATCAGACTTGAAAATTCCAATGATTTTGCAATATAACTGTAGATTTACAGAGTAGTAAGGAGATGTTCTTTCCCCATCATTGAACAAAAGTAAGACTTTTATCATTATCAGAACATTAAAACTATGTTCATTTGATGCAACTGCTGCCAGTATTGACAAAAATATGCAGGGCAACTTGGATTTTGGAATGTGTTACCCATTTTCAAGTAAAGAATTTCTTTATACATGTAGATATTCTTCAGGCTGACCAAAACAAATTAAAAGTTCACATTGGAAGAATCTTTTCAGCAGCAGTATCTCACCCTCCAGACCTTGTGAAAAAACATTTCACAATTGATTGATATTGTCTGTGTACAACTAGTGCATGTGGAACCTCAATATTCTATGAACAGATTGACCTCAATGACAAATACAGCATTACTCCTTGTTTCTCATCTTGCATCTTACAAGAGCAGGAACATACAAATCTGGGGGTAGACTGGCCTATGCGGCAAAGTGGCAGCTGCTACAGGCCCAATCACTCAGGGGGCCCCAGCCCCTGCAAGATGCCAAAAAGATATAAAAATTGAGAAAAACTATCTATGAAAAACTGTACAGGGCCCTCTCACATTGGAGGCCAAACGGTTCACCCTAACAACAATTTCAAGATGTAAAACCAGAATGGAAAAACACTGTACAATAATAATTATGTAAATTTTTAATTGCCGGCAGTAGAGATGTGAGGGCCCACCAACTTATTTTGTTGCAGAGTCCAAAATGGCAAACGTCTAACCCTGTACAAATCGAGTATACATTCTCATTTTCGCAATGCGCGGTTAACCTTACTTTGGAAGTAGGCCCCCTGAAATTTGGGGGCCCCTGCCATTTGGCCCCCCTGGCCCCCCCTCTGCTCAGGCCTGTTCACATGCAGACAAACTCACTAATTGTTGTCCGCAATTTAAACACTCTGTAACTTGTAAATCACCATATTTAGTATAATTAGTATTTACTAACTGACAAAAAATAACCAATCATAGAAAACAAAAGCAGCATGTAATAAAATGGCATGTTTTATTGGCAAACTTTTCCCATTACAATCTTCCATCTGTATGGCGAGAATTACATTATGCTCCTTGGTAAATGTACACAGATTAAATAAATGCCTTGTGAAAAATATGATGGCGGAATATTCTTCATGTCGTAGACATTCTGCTTATCACCATGCGGTCTATCCTAACTTAATCGGGTGACAAGAAGTAACGACTGAAGAATCTTGCAAGATTGCGTGGTCACATCGGTCAGTTGAAACTACAGACCATCGATCGTCATTATAACCACAGGACAGCAGTAGGAATGTACAACAGAGTGGGATGCAGAACATTGTGTCAAAGTATGAGAAGAAACCCTTTAACAAAATGATTTAAATGTACACATGCCTAAATTGAGTTTGACCAGCAAAGTATTACTACACAACAAACGTAACAAGAGGAGAAATCAGGCAAACAAGAGACACCATTCACTAACATTGTCAACTCCAAACTTTGCCAATACAATCATTTGTATTTATTCGTATTTGGGCCATTCCATGCCGAATGGACCAAGAGCTCCCACATCATGTCTTCAGATTTTGATGAAATTTTAACACAACTTACATCCACATGAGTAATGAAAAGTTGTACAATATTTCTTTCATATTCCAAGTATTTAGAATTTGAGAGCATCTTGAAAATCTTGAGATTATGACGAAAAATGTTAAGTGCTGCGTTGCATGATTTTGTTAAGACAGCTGAAGCCACATTTTCCAAGATATTGTCAAAATATTTGGCACATGTCATGCTGAGATATGGAACTTAATGTTTCTCAAGCATAATGTAGATGGTGGCTTTGCCTTTTGTGCACCAGCTCATTGAAATTGGTTCATTTTTGCCAAAATTTCACAAATTGCCGGTCTTTGATATTTTTTTACCCAAAGACCAATGAATCAATATCCATGAAAATTTGTGAAAATGAGGCTATTGTGAATTACTACTAGTAAAAAAATTAACATATGGCTAACAATAATATTTTTTGTATAAATGAAGATAAGCCCTCCATAATTTTTGAAATTGACAAATTTCAAGTGCCAAAATGACCATGTGGGACAGGTGATAGAAAGTTTAAACTTTTTTTGTAGTTAGCTTACATGGTCATGAAACATTTCTGTTAAAATAGTGAAGGTGATATTTTTCATTATTCTGGAATTAAATATTGAAATTTGTTCGTTTTTGCAAAAATTTCACAAATTGTCGGTCTTTGTTATTTTTATACTCAATGGTCAATGGTTCAATATCAATAAAACTTCGTGGAAATGAACCTATTATCAAGTACTACTAGCAAAAAAAGACATGTAGCAAATAATAACACATTGGGTATAAATATAGATAAGCCTGCCGCAATTTCTGAAAGTGACCAAGTTCAAATACTAAAATGACCATGTGGGACAGGTGATAGAAAGTTGGGAATTTTTTTGGAGTTAGTCCTGATTATTTTAAACCATTTTTTGTTGAAATGGCGGATGTGATATTATCCACTATTCTGGAATTAAATATTAAATTTGGAGAAAAAACATATTCATTCTAAGCTGAAGCCATTCACAAAGGAATTGGGACTAAATATAACGTGTTGAATATTTTTTTCATGCATCTCAGATAATACTTTTCTGATATTATTAATGTGAATTTGTTCTTTCACGTAAAACTATACACTGAAACATGATGTAGAATGGATTTTCACCTAAGTTCCTGACAGAGAAAAGTGGAAATGTTCCTAACATATTTTCCTTTTGGCTGAATAGTCTCAAGTAATAAGAATGCAAATTTTTCTGAACTTATTTTTTCGGTCACTGGATGCCATTCCCAATGAGCTTGAAAATAAATATAACCATATTTCATTCGTGTTTCTGGATATTTTGACACTTTTTGACATTCTAATTATAACGGATACCATTCCATAATATTATAATTGTAAGAGGACTAGGTAAGTATCCTTGCTTATCATACCAGCTCCCATCTGATGTCTACTGCGTCAATTTCGATATTTTATATTTATGATAGACTCCATCTTCATGGTGATAGACTCACTCTTCATGAATTTTATTCCTCTATTAACCTGACAAAATGATTTACCTTTTTAAAATTAGGATATCAGGAGATGGCTATGAGATTCATTCATTCAAAAAATATTCAGCACTTAATTTTAGCCTCACCTATTCTTTTAATGGCTCCAACATAGCATGAACATCGCTTTTCTCCAAATTTCATTATTTAATTCCAGAATAATGATAGATATCACATCCGCCATTTAAACAAAAATGCTTTGTGACAGCCAGAACTAACTCAAAATAAAATCTCAACTTTCTATTACCTGTCCCACATGGTCATTTTAGTATTTGAAATTTGTCACTTTCAGAATGTGTGGCGGGCTTATCTGTATTTATACCAAATGTGTCATTATTTGCTACATGTCTTTTTTTGCTAGTAGTACTTGATAATAGATTAATTTCCATGAAGTTTTATTGATATTGAACCATTGATCTTTGAGTATAAAAATAACAAAGACCGACAATTTGTGAAATTTTTGCAAAAACGAACAAATTTCAATATTTAATTCCAGAATAATGAAAAATATCACCTTCACTATTTTAACAGAAATGTTTCATGACCATGTAAGCTAACTACAAAAAAAGTTTGAATTTTCTATCACCTGTCCCACATGGTCATTTTGGCACTTGAAATTTGTCAATTTCAAAAATTATGGAGGGCTTATCTTCATTTATACAAAAAATATTATTGTTAGCCATATGTTAATTTTTTTACTAGTAGTACTTCACAATAGCCTCATTTTCACAAATTTTCATGGATATTGATCCATTGGTCTTTGGGTAAAAAAATATCAAAGACCGGCAATTTGTGAAATTTTGGCAAAAATTAACCAATTTCAATGAGCTGGTGCACAAAAGGCAAAGCCACCATCTACATTATGCTTGGGAAGCATCAAGCTCTATATCTCAGCATGTCACGTGCCAAAACTTATGACAATATCTTGGAAAATTTGACTTTAGCTGCCTGAACAAAAGATGAGTAAAGGAGCGCTTAGCATTTTTCGTCAAAATCTCAAAATTATCAAGATGCTATCAAATTCTGAAAACTTGGAATATGAAAGAAATATTGTACAACTTTTCATTACTCATGTGGATGTAAGTTGTGTTAAAATTTCATCAAAATTCGAAGACATGATGTGGGAAAATGTCTCCTTTTTGGTCCATTTGGCATGGAATGGCCCATTTATGATACATGACAACAACATTCATCTGTAATTATGTATATTGATTAAACCAATGACCAGCACTTATCAGTGTGAATTGAAGAATTAAATTCCAAGCTATGTACAAGCAATTGAAATAATAGAAAATCGTATGCACATTAGAGCAACTAACAAACATTCATAGAAAAGAATGACACGAGAACAACAATCAAAATCACCATTGAATATCAAAGATTTAGGATTCCTGTCTTTTCTGTCCCCTGACTTGACTAAGAATCCACCTCACGTATATACATTGCACAAGTCATCATTTAAAGCCAGAAATACTACACACTAACTTGCCGTATATTTGTCCCTCGGGCAAGCAAGTAGAGAAATAGATACTCCCATTATTTATAGTTACAGTATTCTGTACATTATGTAACATATCATGTAACATATAGATTATAAATTAGGATATAAACAAGCATTTATGCATCCCTGTTGTTACGTCACTAGTTCACTTGACAATAATTGGTCATAAATATGAAATAGGTCAATTGGCGAGAAGTATTCAGAGGCCATTTAGATCACATCTCCCATCTCCATTTGATACAATGCTGATTATGTCATATCACATTCTAGTATTTATGAAAAAGGTAGGTTGAGAAAAGTTTAATAATACCAACTGATGATAACATACTCTCTTGGCACATTCAAACCAGCAAATATTGCGTAAAAATCAACAAACAAACAAACACAACACTTCTGGGAAATACAAAGATATAGAAATCTCACTGTTGTTGTGGTACTTAACAAAATCCAATTTGAGTCTATGCCGCACAAATTGAGATTCATAACAATTATATACGTAGCAAATTAAAATAAAATTCTCAATTAATCTACAAGTTGTTCACAAAGTGTATTCAAAACTCGCCTATCTATAATAGTATAAGGGCTATTCCATTAAAAAACCTGGGAGGGGGGTGGTCAGGTTCATTTATTTTTCGTAAGATGGATGTAGGGATTTGCGGAAATTCGCTTCAGATGTATGGTGGGATGCAAAAGAAATCGCTTTAGATGTATGGGGGGGGGCATTATCGCTCCATGAAGGCTTATGCATTGTTATGATAAAATTTTTATTGAATGCATGTGGGGTGTGTAAAAAATTTGCATTTAATGCATGGGGGGATCGAAAATAATTCACTTTAGATGCATGGAGGGGGTCAAAAATGTAACCTGACCACCCCACCCCCAGGTTTTTAAATGGAATAGCCCTAAGTAAACGATCGCACTGACAGATCCTTTAAATACTTCTGTTTCTCTTGTTGTTTATGTGCTAAACATAACTAATTTAAGGTCCATTCACTCTGAACAGTACATGAAAGTCAACTGATATGTCAGTTGTTTGTTTTGTGTGTGACCCAACAATAAAAACCCTGGCAGTAGCAGCATCAGAAAAGCAGAGCCTCAATTCTAACAAATTTAACTAAATATTAAAAGTCTATTTTAATAAGCTTTACAAAATTAACATATAACCACACCTCAGTTATCTATCTACATCATCTTGCTAAAAGGTTAGCTACAATTTAAGATTCAGTATTTTTGACTGTATTTGTTATATAAAATCATTAATAAACAAAGAAGCATAGAAAAGAGCTCATTGCCCCTTCTCTCAGAGTCACATACAACCTTGCAAAAGATGGATAGATAGGTAGATAGACAGAGATAACAAATTGTGATTATCTCAAGTCTTGTCTTGAGTCTGATATTTATCGAGATAAACTTCACGAGTGAGCAATTTAAATTTAAGTCTCAGGAAACGACAAGAATAATGCCATTTAAATCTTCTCACAACAGACATAATCCACTTTTTCAGTTCAACTTTCAATTTGGGTCGCAGACTAACAAGAAAAACATTTAAATTTGTTTAGATATCTATAATTATGAGCACACCAGGAAGGTTTGCTCAACGCAACCTTATAATTAGGGTGGTTAACCTAATCAGCTTACAACAGGAACAATTATATCTAAGCGAACAATTTACATTTACATTTTGTCATAGAAACCACCTTCTTTTAATGGACAGATTATCATAAATGGATAACAATGAGGGATAGGTAGGCAAAGGTACCAAAATTGCACATTTAATGTCAAGTCAGACAAGACTCAGAATGATCATCAGATGCGACTCATCAGAAGGAACACCATAACAATTTACAACTTCATTTTTATCTAAATTGGGACAGTCAGCACACTCTCATCCAACGACCGTGTTCTCCGCACTAGGGGGAGCCGCAGCATCACTGGGAGGAGGCTGTGAGACGGCATGTTCTTTTTTCTGGTTCTCAGTTTGTTCACTAGGGGCGCTGGGTGGCTGGGAAGACGGTGGCTCCATCTTAGGGTTCGGATTATCATCACTCACAGGCCTAGCTGTTGAGCTGCAAAAGACAACAGTACAACATACACCAACGGGCTAACTACGGAGCAATTGCAAAGAATGAAATTCAAGATTTAACATTAATCTCTAAACATTCCAGTGTCACAACAGTTATCAACTGAAAAGAAATTATTAAAGAAACTTTGTGGAGCTCCAATGCAAAGGAAGAGAAAGCCTCACAATTTTAATGTTAAGCAGAAATGTTAGAAATGCATTGGAGCTACACAGAGTTTCAATCGGAACAAAATGCAAAGAACAAAATAACTTCTGTCTATGAATGCTAATAGCAAGCAACATGACGAACTGCAGAAAAATCGCTGTAATTGTCTAAACTCTCACAGCACAAAAAAATATGCAACAACAAATCAGCTATGAACTAAAATCAGGAAAGCAAATGCTGGAACATTTTATTGTTTGAACTGAAGATACAAGTTATAACTTGCTGCATTTTATGGGTATCATACCAACGGTCAATGCAAAGAAAATGTTGCCAAAAATACTAATATGCCAACAAAATTCTAATCCATGTAATGGGTAAAATTTCAAACGTAAGTACGGTGGGTATCTTAATCTACGGACACCCGAGACGCTCAGCTGAGGGTCTCAACTTGAGGCACTCGGATGGGGCTGGATTGGTGGGTTTACAACATGCGCGGACTGACTATGTAAGCGGAATATATGGTATACTCATGCAGCAGCATGAATGAAGGCATGAATAAGGCAAGTGCGCAGTCTATTACCAGACTAAAATGGGACGGTGCATCAACTCATGGACCGCTGTGTCAAGCTACTGGAGACCTGTAGAAGCATAAAAGGCAAAGAGGAAAAAACAAACACTCATTAATTTATCTCAAACAAGATCTTTTCTTTTTGGTGAACACAAAAAGGCCGATTACATCCATCACCCTCAAAAAGACACATCACAAAAAGAGACAAGTACAAAATTCTTCAGGTCCTGATTCACATGGGAGAAAATTCAACCGCAATATTTACAGGGTCAACTCAGCAGCGCCATGAAAATTAAAATACGACCAGATGGCTGCAAGATGGTGCTTTACAGTTAGAAATCATTACACAGAAGGCTCTGAAATGTTTGTAAATCAAAATGTATCCTGAGAAAAAGGCACTAGAGACAGAACAAGCCGCAGGACAAAAAGTAACACAGACTTGTCTATGGGATCTATCCCAGAGAGCTGCAGCAGGCAGGGGGAAAGATGTGTTGGTGGGTCTCTAGAACATTTGAGTCTCAATGTTAAGGAAATATACACGAGACCTTTTTTTTTGTGTTACAACACTTCTTTCATTTCCTCATGCCTGCGTTTTGCAATTAAGCCGCCCATCTAGAGGTGAGACACACAAACTCAAATCAAATCAAGGGAGCAGTTACCTTGGCGAGGAACTCTTCCCAGATTTAGAACTGCCGTTCCTGTGGGGCGGCGAGTGTCCGCTGGTTGGTCCGTTCATGTGGTTCATAGCTTCTGGATTGTGACCCATTCCGTTCGGCTGACCCAACGGATTGCTCTCCCCGCTCGCGTCACTCACTACATCTTCGTCATATATCCGATATCTGCAATCAAAGAAACCATTTTGTCAGAATGTGATTCATTCATCAGCATCAGCTATTTATTGTCAATTACTGTATAACATGAAGATCAATATCTATAACGTTCGTAACTACATAGTAAATTTGTGCAACTGTATAGATAATGTTGGGAACATCAAATAAGTAAAGTAAATCATTTTCCATATGTGTACAATGTACATTCAACAACATCAAGGAGCATTAAAACATAACTATCAACCAAACTTTTTAAACATATGTGTGATTGATGTCCACTAACATGTCACATTAGATAATATGTTGACATTGTTGCCATTTATAAGTCTTTAGTTAATAGCTCCAATTGGATAGACTAAACAAGTCTTGGATGATGAACTATTATGTAATGAGCCATTTGTCAACTGCAAAACTGTCTGGTAACATCCTATACAAGACAAGACAACATCGCAGGTTATTGATTCCGTATTTGATTTCTTGCACAGAATATAACTTACACTATTTTGCAAGGAAATCAATGCACTGATCTAGAAATAGCAAATACAAACAGATCATTCACCTGAATCCATTTTCGTCTTCGTATTCATGATTTTCGTCATCACTATCTTCGTCTGGGGCTACAAACACAACTTCTAACTCTATTTCTCCTTGCTGCAAAAAACGACATGGCACATGGATTAGCTTGGAGAAACACTCCTTCATTACTCTTTTAAAATATTTTAATTGACTGGTTAAGAAAGCCATCCAACTTACAATAAATCAGTTTTATTGACACTAAGCGACAGATCAGTATAGACCTATTTGTCAATGTATATGAGCATATTATCACAGGAGCATTATTTTATCATTAATATCAGTCTGTAGTACTATTGACCTTCTAATCAAATCTGAGCATCCTTTGATTAATTTCACAAGAAGAGACGCACCTGTTGGGAGAGGACTTGAACGGCCTCAGCATGCTTGGCATTACGCAGGTCTACGCTATTCACAGATAATATTGCGTCTCCTATGTACAAGCCTTTACATCTGTCCGCCGGTTGACTTTCGTGAATTTCTGAGATCAATATTGGCACTCCGTGTTCCTTGCCACCCTGAAAGGAGAATGTCAAGATCATTAAAATGTTTCTGACAGACAGATAGACAGACAGACATGCCAAGAAAGCCCTCTAAGGCTAGTTTGGCAGTGCACAACTTATGACAAGGGTTGATGATCAGATGAGAGAGTGAAGAGTCTAAACATGTTATATATTTACCCCATGTGAGGCACAAGTCAACACTACTTTTAAAAGTAGGGATGCAACGTAGATGCACTCCAATTAACGATACGCAATATGCATTGTATTACTGTGTTGGATCGATCGGGTTATCAATATCACCATCCTGTATTAATGTATTATGCAAATTTAATTTGTACTGCCTTTTCAATTGCAGACACAGAATAATCTGTCACGGTTTAATCATCTTCTATTCTGATTAAGCTTGTCTGTGCTCTTTTCAAATGGCAAAATTGACAGAATTAAAACTATACAGAAGGAAAATCCAGGGTTCGAAATTAGCATGAATTTGATGGGAGTCAGTCGGACTCCTATGTTTCAGATTTTGGGAGTCCGTATGAAGATGTGGGAGTCCGAAGAAATGAGAATTAGTATTTGGATAGGTGGATTTTTTTTAGAGATTCGATATTGAATATTTCTTTATCTTTGGTCTCCGAAAACATCAGTCTATTACCGGTAGTTATTAATATATATAGGAAATATGAAATGGTTTACAATCATCCAGAGAAGACAATCTGCCATCAATCTGTACATGGCTTATGGCTTATTGCATTGTACAATTGGCAGCTCTGTTATTAAGAATTTCGGCATATTTGAAGGCAAGGAAGTTAATTGCACTTCAGGATGACACTTCAGACATGGCAGTGCAATACAAATTTGACACTTCCAGAACAATCCTAAAAACAATCACACACTTTAGAATTGGTTAATTGATCTCAATTGGATTGGTTACTTCAACTTACTTGGGTGACACAAGGGGGTCTGGAACTGAATGGGACGCATTAAATCTTAGCTAGAGGGGGTCCATGGACAAAGTTAATATAGGAGTCTTTGTTTCAATAATTTAGTATTGAATAATTTGGTAATATTAAATGGACTTGCATATTCCATTTGCCTTCTAGTTTTCTAGGTTTTTTTTTTGCAATGTTCTGGAGAGTGCAAACCTAAGTTACCTAACCCATTAATTCATTAGCTCGAAGTGACCAAAGAAGTCCAATCAGCCATTCACATCTCGGATGCTTGCTGAAATGTAATGATTGCAATTCAATTGATTGCATATATGTACCCCAATCCTATGTGTTGATCCCAATTGGATTGATGGTGTTAATTGGCTTGGATGACACTGGATAGCTGAATGGGCTGCATTCAAAGCCAATTGCTATTATTCACAGCCCCAAATTGCCGTGAATTTGGCAGCTTTCAAAGTTTAGGAGTCCCACGGACTCCTTACTGCTCAGAAAAAGGGAGTCCGTGGACAAATAAAGGAGTCTCGGACTCACGGACTCCCGCTAATTTCGAACCCTGAAATCACATTATAGAAGCAAAGTCACATTCATATTTATGCATATACTGGAAACACTCGTGGGAAATTTGATGCGACAAATGCAAATAAGGGATTTATCTGAACTGCCTGCAGCTCTATTGCAGTGATGTCAGATTGTGCATTTTCGAGGAATATGCTCCTAATTGAGCTCTGAATGAATGAGAATAACAGGATTTTCTCTGCTTTTCCTGCCAATAATGTAATATATAAGGAAACCTGAGATCTCATCTCATTAGTAAGTCATAACAGTCATACAACAGACGGAGTTATTAGGTTTCAAACACTAACAGATCTATTGTACGAATGTGCCAGCAACGGCACTACAAAAAATATTCAGAACTAAGTGATAAATACATAACATATTGCATAAAATATATATAGGTGAGGCCAGCGATAATAGGAACATAATCCATACACATGAAGTTAAACATTCTTATATCTAAGCCAAGATATGACAGTTGAAATGTCACAGACTTGAGACACTTCAATGGCAATTCTGCACTTAATAGGGAGACAACGTTAAATTGTTGATGATATACATTGCGTCTCACACAAGGGTTAATAAAATATGGCAAGGATACTATAACTGAACAACTTACACATACCGGTATAACAAATTGCCAGAAAAACAAAACAAGACATCAATAGACTGATGTCTGATTCTCTTTAATGCAGTGTTTCTTTTGAGAAATTGACAGTCATAACATACAATGGGGTCGAAGGTTTACTTTATTATCAACTCCAAAATACAGTGATATGGTAGGCTAATGATAAAACAAACTAAACAAAAATCTTAAATGCTGTTCTAATGCGCTTAAACAGAGAACAGTTGATTGTCGTTTACTTAAATTACAGTTAGGTTTACTTTGTTAGTCTACAAACACATGCTACATGACTTTTTTAGTTAAATAGCATAATTACAAAATAAACAATTTGACGAAAAAGTGAAATTTTTGCCATCACCACCCTCCACGCAGCCTGAGGCAGGGAGCATTACACAAAGCACTACTGTGGATGAATGAGTTTGCTATTTCGGAAGGGAGCTTGAGGACGTATTCAGACCTGGATTCAGACGGCTAGACGGAGGGCAGGATGTTTATGAGGTCGTTTAAAGCAATAACACATTGTTAGCACAGAGCAGGTCTCGGTGTGGGATCACAACAAAGCCAGTGATATGAGGCATCGAGGAATTAACTCCCCTCGACCCACTGTCACATTGATAATTCATAACATCAAACACTGGCCTAACTTCCTTCTACTGTCTGCATATGAAAAAGCAACTCACCGTTATAGACATGCCCAGCCCTTCCTCCGGCTCCTTGAACAGCTTCACTCGTCTTATATCCCCCACGCCTTGTCTCTTCTTTAAATGAGCAAAATCCTGAAATGACAAAATCATAAATATATTAAAAATTTCACAATCATCCATGAATATTCCATTCTAAGATCCTGACATAAAACAGACATTAAAACAGCACAGGATTTCCATGAAGACATTTGTATTCTACCAGTTTCTGGATCACTTGAAAATAGCTTTGTGATTTTTGTTGCAGTCTAACCATGCATGGCAAGGCATAATTGTGGCGAAAAAGGGCAATTACTTTAAACTCAATAATTATTATTGCCAGTTGAAAACTGCGAAAGGGCAGGTGCAGTTCTACCATCTTTCAGAAGGCCATGGTCTGAAATTAAACCACCTCCAAATATCTCATAACATCCTGACTCTGCTACATTTGTTTAAGCAATAGATCAGAATTAAGGACATCCCGAGGCTGCCATAAATGCCATTGTTTCTTCCTTAAACCACCATTTCCTCAAAGCCATTGAATAATGTGGCTTTTGATAAAGAGTCAAGTAAATCTATTATGAGGTGGAAAATCTCCAGGCTGATAATTCCTCGGGGGTAAAATATCTGACTCTTGATGGAGACAGCAAAAGGCGACATTAATTGAATTAGGTGATGGTGAAATTAAGTGGATTACACACAGCTAGGAAGTCTGGCAATAAACACGCTCGGAATTAAGTGAATGTAGCAACCGCCAGCAACTTAGTAGCAAGGGTTGTTTGTCGAATGATTACTCCATTGACTTTGTTGAGTTCTATATTCAGCGATATTGACAATGTCAAACAATTCTCTTGGCAGATATACTATTTCATCCAGCAAGAGTCAGTCTGTTCCTCATGAATGATCTAATAACCACAGGTCATCACAGCAGACTTTCAACAGATATTCACTATTACACAAGCATCGCAAGCATCTACTGTATTCAACATGCATCCTCAACATGCTCAAATAAATGTGTAAACATGCTGACAGCCAAGTCACACGGACTCCATACATATCGCATATCAGATCCATTTCATACCACATCACTTTCAGCATAAGCAGGGTGATAAGCAATTATTAAGCGGCAAGGACAGGATCCTTCTTAGAAAACTAAGCAGATTGTCTCTCAGCTAAAAATTAAGCCTGTAAGAAATATCAATAGTTGACAATGACATTCTGAAAGCCTTAATTGCCCTAATGCACTTATCCCTTCAAAGCTGCAATTGAAAAGATTTCCACTTGTTATGACATTGTTGACTTAATGTTAGATTAGATGATCAATTGATCATTAAGTATTTCAGTGAAGGGTAATTTCCAAGTCTTTAAGCATCAAGAAACCCATTGGTGGTTTATGGTCGACCAACGCCACCGCAGAAAACCAAACAAGACCACACCATGCCAATGATGACATCAAAGATAATTAAGTTAGAAAACCACAAACCAAGCCTTGAAGGCATAAAGTGGAAATATAACGAAGTGTCAGCAGCGGACATGAAGTGCATAAGTCTATTTCAAGAGATTCCAAAAGGACAAGTTGGACAACCCAGTCTGCTCATGAGAGGTCAGTCAATCAATAAAATATTGTTTTTTAAAATAAAAACGTTCTGTAGAAGAGTGGAGGACATGGTATCAGCTGTTCTCCCCAGTGTGAGTCTGAGAATATCTAAAAGATATTATCTATGTTTGGATCATGATTTGGAAGCTTCTTATAAACGAAAGAACATTAAATTTTACACTACTTCGGACAGAAATGCAGAAAATGCTTCATTCAAATGAGAGAGAAAATTGATCATGTTGATGATCCCTCGCACACAGACATGAGACAATGAGGCAATCGAAACGCCTTTGTAGCAATTGTGCAAACTGCCTTCTCTGTCTTGTTTGCGCTCATCAATCAACCTGCACCATGACAAGCTGACTAAAGTTGCTTGAACATCAGTGCCACTGTACTGTACAACAGTACCATACAACAGTACCATACAACAGTAACATACAACAGTACCACACAACAGTACCATAAAACAGTACCATAAAACAGTACCATACCAGTCTATTCGCTCCAAATATTCTTTGCAGATGACGAAATAGATCTAATTGTCTAGCGATAGTGGTGAACACACAAACAGAATTAGCCTCTGTATACCCAGGGGCTGGTGTTACAGCACAGAGCCATGCAGAATGATGCAGAATGGTGCAGGATGGTGCAGAATGATGCAGCTGGGTGCAATTGATCATCTTCATGCCTTTCCCATACTTTTCCTTCAAAGGTCTCTGTGTTATTACTTATTACGAGTGTCATCATATAATATATGGAAAGGCAGCGTTAAAAGGATTGATTCACGTCAATATTACTAAGAAATGGTATTATCCTTATACAATGTTTCATCATGTAAACATCACATTGTCACTGTACAATATAGTCCACAAATACATTGTATTGAACATAATATTGTAAATCAAGCTATATTTAGAAATGGACAGCTGACCTTCAACATCAATGTACATCATAATATTTACATATGATGGAAATTTCAGCGTAACATACTAACTTCTCCACAAAATATATAGTCGACATAGAACAGCTATTACAACCATTCAGTAAATAGTCTTTGAAATGTACAAGTATATAGACGCACTAGATGGTCCATATTTGACGTTGGGCAACCAGAAATTCCACAACATACATTTTGTCTAATCTACGACACTCATCATTTCCATTATTTGTGTCAGACACAAGGAGAAATGGACAACTGTTTTCCAAGTTACTTTTCCAAGTTATCAAAATTTAGACTGGCAAGTCACATAGGAGTCATTAACAGCTGACCAACGAGGTCACTAACACACCTTTTAATCTCTTGGGGAAACAGATCCAATTGTCTTGATTCAAATTGGCCATCTTGCCATGACTCACCATATAATCTAATCAAACAGATCCTCAACTTGCTCCAGTTTGCACATTAACAATGTTAACCTAATAAGGAAATTGGTAATTCATGTAATTCATGTTTAATCATGGATACAATTATCATGAATACAATTATCACTCATAACCAGCTCATAAAATGACACTCGAGGCCAGACACAGGCAGAGTCAGAGGCCGTAACAATACGGTGTCAGTGTGAATATTGTCAACATGAATATTGCTCACATAAATCAGCTGCCATTAGCTAAAGAGGGAGTTTCCTGGAGAAGCCATCCCTCAAATGAGAGCCCAGTGCAAACACAGTCACAACCATAATACTCTCCCTGCTCGTTTACATGGAAATGTACTTTTTCCACAACACATAAAACGACTCAAATTTGCTGCATAATTCAAGCATTACAAGGTATTTGAGAAAGGCCATCTCATCCAGCCTGACCCGATTAGCATTGATTCCCCCTCCGTGATTGTGTCCAGCAGCCTCCGCAGTCACTCCATCCCAACCGACCGTCTCCCGAACGCATCACTCAGCTCCAACTTCCCAACACTTAACAGGCTGAGAAAGATCCTACAATGTTCTATCCGATATTACACAAATTAAACAAGCAACTAGACAGGCACCCATGGAGTGCAATGTGCAGCAAAGCCACAAAGTGTTTCGGGAAGCATCAGAGATATACACAAGTTGCTTCAATTTCATGAAATAATCATTTATGTTTGGCACTGAACGGATGACACACGGTGCACTCGAGTGCACCCTCTGAACCTAAATCGAAAACGCCAAGCACAGAAAACGCGGTGGACGCTCCAGTATCACCCGATGGAAAACGCCCTAACATGGCGGCCAGAAGCAAGAATGATCAATCAACGTGACGAATAAAGTGGAATAACTTAGTTGATTGATATTTACAGACCTTGGGAAGAGAACTCCTGTGAGATATCGCCATTCTGGCTATATATTGCACATTTTTAAAAGTAATGGACGTCTGTGCGAAGTGAATTCATCCGTCAAAGCACCAAAAAGTAGGACATCACTTCTCACCCCCACAGCTCACCACAACATGTGCGAGCTTCGCTGCACATAATTACAGAAGTATCTATAAATAAACTTATCTCCTTGAAAGAAACATACATTACTTCTCCAGAGTATAATCAATGATTCCTATCTTCAAATGTCCCCCCAACCCATCTATTGCTACTTCCAAGGCCTCCAACACCTATAGACAACGCTTTTTGCCTTTGAGACTACAAAGGAAAATGAAGAGCTTGAAAGAGCGAGGAGAATCAAAGACTGGCAAATAGATGACAGTGGTGAGACACAAGGCTAAGGCCCAGGAAGCGCATGGCCTGAAATTTCAGGAAGTTCCATTCACAACACTATGAAGGCAATTGTAACCATTGTTGGTCATGTTCTGGCATAGATGTAGTCCATGAAATTTATGGTGAGCCTTGAGATACAGCTTCGCAGAGCAGCACCCACGGGCCATATGAAGGGAACATTACCCGTGCCATTAAAATTTATCAAGCTTTGGTGATCGTCATGTGATGATGAGTGATAAGAAGACTGGGAGTCATGCACACACCATGATGACCCAATTAATTTAGGGATGTCCAGGGTCTTTCAGGTGGCACCATGATAAAATAATGGATACAAAGCACCTCCATTTAATGTTCAATGGTCTCTGACAAAAGGGGGTTTTGCGGGATGAGATTTGAACCCACCCCTCAGAGCCAGTGGTAGCACAGACAAACGCTCAAATCCATTAGGAAACAGGGAAACACCTAAATTAAAGGAAAATGAAAGCACTGGACCAAAGCCGCACAGGTCTCCAGAAGCAAGTTGCTGAGATCAGGAGATTGAACCTGGGACTCACAAATTGGAAGCTGGGCGAACAACCACTTCATGGCTAACTTATTTTCTAGTTTTCCAATCAAATCTTTTGGTCAAATGAGAGGAGCAGCAATTACCCAGAATATTGAAGCGTGTATGAGCAGCATGGCACAATGAGCTATAATCAGCTGATAATGTCTTCACCTGCCTGAGACAGGAGCCTCCAGCAGCTGCAGTTGACACGCATTCAGTCGGCAATCACAGCAACAATAGAAATCAATTGAAACCAAGGAGAGAAAAGATGCGCTGAAGGCCACTGGCACAAGCACCGGGTTGACAACTGACACACAGCTCCAGTTAAACACAATAATGAGTTTAGCTGAGATAAGCAGTCTACTCTTCAGTACAATACATGCAGACATTGCAGAGCAAGCCAAGACGGTCTTGTAAATCTTGGCAGCCCAAGGGTCTAAAACAGGTCATGTTCCTCATCACTTGGCAAAGGGGAAAGCGGCAACTAAGTTTGACCCCCACTTAAGGTCAGAGGAGGTCAGGCAAGCAGGGAATGCAAAGCAATAGCCACCAGAAAAGAGCAGTGGCTAGCAGTACACCAATAACACAAGCCTGACTGCCATTGACTGCCAGTGACTGGGGCTAACCAACTCCAGCTTCTCTTTGCTCTCTTCAAAAGGAGAAAGAAGCCTTGATGTTATCTTTCGTTTGAGGCTAAGACAATTATTCACTCCGTTTTATCTCCTTTGCTTTTTTTAGCACTTTCTTTTCAAGCAGATAACATTGCTTCAGGAACACCCTCTCGCTGTTTCCTTACGCCACAAGGTCCAAGCAGCTGCTCTGAGGCTCTGAGCCACCGGAAGGTGTAACAGCCAACCAGGAAAAGCACATGTCTCATTCGCTCAACCTCATCTTTCAAAGGCCCTTCATTTGTCACTTCATACTACACATCTGACCTTGCACTAACCAATGACTAGCTGCACTTCACTTCAGAGGCCAGCTCATTAAAGTTCAGAGTTAGTGCTGCAATTCTATCTGGCTGAAGTGACTGCAAGCCACAAACCTATTAGTTACAACTGCCCACACATTGCAGCTCATACCAATGTTTGTAAACCTTTCTGAGTTAGTGGGATCTTTCCTAATCCACTCCAGTAAAAACTAACAAGCAAGGTCTAGAATTGCGTCTGAGATCTGCTAATGTCTTTCTTCCATTACAAGTCCCACTTTCCCTTCAGGCTTGAATTAAGTCAGAGCATTAATGCTTGATGCATAATGCAACTGATTTCTCTTAAATGAAACACATAATAATCTAGTCATCATCTAATTTATAAGACCACTGGTGTGTCATGTCAAGATATCTGAGAGAACAACAATGTACAATGCTATAATGACTGCATCAAGCTTCAGTATTCTGAGCCTGAAATGATTATCTCTGACTGTTTCCTGAGCGGAAAAAGTCCTCGCTTTAATCATGGCTAATCCTCCTCATTTCTGGCAATCATTTCGTCCTTCTCCTCACACGCCCGTCTAATCTCTTCTCTTTTGGTTTCCCTTTCTTGCGCTACTGACATTGTGTCTTTTCATCTGCGCCTTTCATTTCTGTTCATAACTCTGCTCAGAATATTTCCACCCTGGCTGTTAGGTGAGCCTTTGTAGTTTGTACTGTATACATATGTCTATGCAGTGCATGTAAATAACAGTGAGCTGGTGAGGAGCATAGTAGCTTTTAACGAGTTCTCTTCTTGAAAGACCTCTACCACTTATCATGGTGTTATGAAATGGTAATGACACTCAGAGTAGAACTGCAGCATGTGACTCCACGAAGAGCTGGTAGTCTACTAAGTCTAGCGCAAAAAGCACAGGCTACACACTAGTACACAGTAAACAAACATGTTTTTTTCTTTTACCAAGTTATTAACTTGTTGTTGTTGTTTTTTTACGACAAAAAAAGCCTCTTTTGAGTTGAACATCTAAGTATTGGTGGGTATATAAACCAATCAATTGAGCAGGTCAATAAAGTAGGCAAACATCCTACACAGTGATCGATATGAACTCTCTCGGTTTATTGTGGCTGTGAATTATGGAAAACAAGGCAAACATCATGAAACATGGGAAATGAAGGAGGCTCTTTCACACCAGCCTTGTATTTCATGAGATATTCATGAACATTACACATAGTGCACACTGCACAGCTACATGGTAAATCAAAACATGCTTGGCATGTTGACAGTTGGTTGAGTCAGGTTGACACTTCTACAGTAATTGACACTGTTGAGATGTATATGTACAGCAGAGAATACAACTTCATGTTTTTATCATGGTTGCAATACCTGTCAGGGTTACTCAGTATCTAATCATTAAGTATGCAACTTGAGTTTCTTTGGCTCATTAACCATAGACAACACAATCTAGTTGATTGAATCAGAAATACAAAATACAAAGAACCCGCAATTATATTCTGACAGCAAAATTTGTCTTCAGATGCTTGAGAATCTAACGACGTAAGGTGAACTTGTGAAGTGCAATAATCTGCTCACACGAAGCTCTGCAACTCATTAGCAATTCAGCTCTTAGGGATTTGAATTCCCCAAAGTGGCACAGCACTCCCCAACAAGAAAGAACCCCTCAGCTGCTCAGCTGCTAGCACTAAGTGGAGTGTCACTGAGTACTTGTAGCAGCTCCCCAACGTAACTGGAGCACACGCAGACAAAAATGAATCCCACAGCAACATGGTGGTTAAAATAGGCACTGCACTAACAACAGCTGGGGTGTTCTAATTTTAAACTTCTAAACACGCCTCTTGCAGTCCTGTAAAATCTAATTAGTGGTATCTGGGCGGTTTTCCATGGTTTCCACTATTCACGCTCTCTCTGGCCATTTGCTCCAGAAACAAAATATACCACTAGTCCACTACTTATAAAAGAAGCACTGTTCCGCTGACTGTATCTAATTCTGTGTTTTGTATTTTGAAATCGCGTACAAAATTTGTCAGCAATTTGTATCCAGGAGTCGTTGACCTGAATCCACCATGCCTACTGATAATGACAAGGCTGTCAGATCATTCCAAGGGCAACCATATTTTATTCCAAGGTAATGAAGATATATGACGCCAATCCAAATGAATTGCCAGTCAAACTGATTGCATCAAGCAGTTACAATACTCGGACAGAGTCAAGACACGGACACTAGGCTTGGGACACGCGGAAGCATATGACGGATGGCAAAGCTATTTAACTGTTCAGCCTTGCCTTTCAAAAAGAAAACGATGAGAATAACGTAATGAATCTATTTTTCTGATGAGAAATAAAAGGATCCTGGCCTCATTGATAAACACAATAAATTTTAAGTTTTTTTCAAAACTCTCTGGACTATCAGAATAATGGAAAAGGCTATGAAGGTCAATATATAATATATTCATTGCATCAAACTATATGTCTGACAGACGAACTGACCACGGGCAATTTGGCATAACCTACATATTACACTAACTAAACATCAGCATTTTCCTTCAACAATTGTGTTTATAATCAGGACATTTTTCTGGATTCCCACAGTACAGATCTACTGTGTATTCACTGTACTGGCATATTTCTACACCAGATATGACATGATAAGAGAAAGGAGGCGTAGCACTCACATGTCCAGCTGGAATGGGCAGTCTTTTCTTTTTGTTGGACCTTCCTCTGCAGGCTCTGATGACGGTTTTGTGACGATGCAAATGTATCTCCGCTTCCAATTGATTCCACAGTTTATCATGCTCTGCTCCCTTCATGTCTCTGCCTAATAACTGGATCTGCTGGATCCTGCAAACACATGAAACACATGTTAATTAATCAGATCAATTTTCATTTGCGCCATGTCTCATTTATCAGTGTTTGCAGACTGAGACTGGTGCCTCTGGAAAAGCCTCATAACTTGGCTCGGCTATTTTGGTTCTTTGGATGGAGGTAATTTCCAGGGGAAATGACATTGGGTTACGTTCATGTCAATAGAAAATCGGGAGGAAAACAAATGACATCACGTTTGCAGAAAATGAGCACATGCCGATTCATAAGAGGCTTAATCGTCTTTTGGCGACTGCATGCATTACATAACAAAGGTTAACAGCATGGATTACGGAGTTGAAAAAAGTTACATAAATGACTGACTTTTTTATAACGATAGTCAAAAAGAAGCATTGATGTCACCAACTATCTCTAAAACAACAATTATTTATAGATGAATTAAGTTTATCTTTGCAAGGGCTAGAAGTCGATACCCACTAGTCAACAGAGACAAAAATCTTTCAGAACTACAGTATTTCTCAAAACAAATTGTGTCAATTCTGAGGCTACGCCCCACAGTGATTCACACACAGCAAATCATTTTGAAGAAAGGATAGCTTTGACACACACCTGCCAGCTAGTTCTTTGTCGAGGTACTTGGCAGCAAGACGAGCGCCATAGACCTCTCCCTGCAGGGCCAGGATGTACTGCTTCAGTTCATGGTTCTCTTTCCTCAGTTCTTTTATCTCAACCTCCATCAGAGCTTGGTCCATCATCTCAGACTTCCTCTTCTCCATTTCATCCTCCTGTAAATATGAAACAAATATATCAGAATAATATTACAATTTAAAAATACTCGCTCCAACAGAAAGGCAACAGCCAAGTGGTCACATCACATGACATTTCAAATGAACTAATTTGACTGAGCATCAGATTACTGCACATTAGTGCACAATAAAGTCAACTGATGAAAACTGCTTTAAATCAGCTCCAGTTGGTCTCAACGCTCAAGCAACCCATGGCTCAGGTTTTTTTAGGGCCATGAGGCTTCTTAGTTTGACCCTTGAACAAGCAGTTTAATAATATTGGCTTGTAACATGTACATGTATAAGTATATCAGTGAGGGTAAAAAACAATTGAAGAAGTAATTAATGAGCCGCTGTAAATTGAAATTAACAAATACAGACTGGAAATCTGACAGAGCTTCACATCTAATTGCAATTAACTGTTCAAACTGATTCAAGCCATGAGAACCATATTGCATATGGCTGATTGCAAATTAACTGAACGAACTGAAGCAACAAGAACCGTAGACCTAATAGCAATAACTTAACCATGTTATACTGAAGCTTACCCCATGTTTACTTATTTCAAGTGAGGCCTTCATTTGAGATTGTTACATTATCCTGGTTATAATTGCATCAATTTGGATTATGTTCTTTGGTGATGATAAATTGATAACTGACAGAAATACATAGGCTTTAATGGCATCAATTTGGGCTTCAGCTCTTGATAACCCTTAAAATTAATGGCATCAATTTGGGCTTCAGCTCTTGATGACCCTAAAAACTACAGGAGCCCTCTTGGGAGGGGTAATAGTCACAGGAGCTAATTATGATGGCTGATCTTTTTTATACACATCATAGCCATTCATAGGCGGCATGATAGGCATATCCTTAGTTTTGCATACAAGATTTAAGAATAATTTCCAAGACTCTTAAAAGTTAATTTTAACTTAATTGCAGTCCTGTAGAGTGGCAACAGGGGTAGCAAAATTGATTTGATGTGCTTCTTTTCACCATTACTACCAATGGAGTGCAATATCTCAAGAAAACAAGAAGTGACAGAACGCATCCTATATCTCTGCCACTGTGGTCACTTATTAAAGAGATTTTAAGGCAATACGATAATCATAAACTTACAAGCTTTTTCTTAATGCTGTCTGAGTCAACATCTCCACCAGTCTTCTTGTGTAACTGCAGCTGAGACGCATGCAACTGAAGCAGCAAATGATCCAGCTCTTTTTCCATCACAGATTTTGTGGCTCTCACCTCATAAAGGTCGCTGCGGAGGTCAATCATTTGAGCCTGAAAAAAAAAGAAAAAGAAGTATCACACCAATTTTAAGTCTTCAAGGCAATGTGATCGGGCTGTCAAGTACATTGAAATCTATGTTTACATTTCAATGGTCAAGTAACACAGGAGTATTATAAATACTGCTTTCACTTTCTAATCTATTATTTGGACTAAATTTGAGTTTATAATTTTTTTTTAATGAAAAACAATTATTTGTCACTGATAATGTAAACTGTTTAGTAAAAGTAATAACCTGGTAAAAGTATAAAATATTGTTATTTTGCCACAGTCTGTGTGACTGGTGTCAGTGGTGACACTGAGTGACTGACACATTGACAGTGCAAGCAAGTGCAGTGACTGAGTGTCATACTCATGGGACACGGTGCCATTATTATTTTTTATCAGCTCCCTGGATGCTGATAATTTTAAGATTTAATGCAATGAACCGGATGTTTTTATTTATCAGTGTGAACATTACTCATGTGTGACATTCAAAAATTTATTTCATGTGTGAACATTCATTAGCAATGCTAGAACCCACTAGGTGCGCTGTCGTAGTTTTTCTCTCAGCCTGCCCAAAAATTGATCCTGCAATCTTGGAAAAACTGAAGTCAAATCACGGCTGTTTTTTTACAGAAAAACCTCATAATTTGTCCAGGAAAGATATGGAATGGATAGCTGAGGTTGTTAGGCCGTGGTATAGCACACTTTAGTCATGGTAGACATTTATTTTGTTCGTTAAAGATCAATTTAAATGTTTTGTTTTACCTATTTTCGCACAAAACCGCTCTATACCACCTTCATTGTAGCACATGGGTTTAGAGAATATTCTTGGGAACATTTTGCCGTTTAGTTTGTGAAGATAGGTGGTGGTAGAGAGGAGAAAATCCACTTTTAGTGAGTGAACGTTGGTGCATGTTGCCATTGGATCAATGCATTTACACACCCCCGACCCCCCATAATAAATATGCCACTGACCTTGTAGTATACTAATTCATTGAGAATGGGACACTCAAGGGTCTAAACATGCTAAATGGGTTTAAGTATCATGATTGGATGCTTTTGAAAGTGAATTGTAATCCCTGCTGTGAATTTTGTCATTTTTCAACCTTAATTTCTGAACTTTAAAATTTTATATCTCGAGTTATATTAACATTATAATTTATAGACTAAAAAACGACTGGGTGTGATTTCAAACTACTAGGAGAATATTCCTATACCTTTATTTCAGTGATATGTCTCATATTAAGGCAGTACAGAGCTGGATCACTTTTTGTCCATTTTTGGCCAAATTGGGACTCCAGCTTTTTGGTAGAGATCCTCATATGGAGACAAATCTGGACAAGAAAGGTCACTTTTGCCACTTAATTTGTTGATGACGGACCTGAAGGAAGATATCTACGCAAAGAAAAATTAATTTATAATCTTTATTCAAAAAGTGCTATCATTGCTACATTCATCAAATTCCAGAGTGACCATTCAGACCACGAAATAGGGTCCAAAAGACAACAACAACAACAACAAGTGCCATTATTATTATATGATTATGTAGGTTTTTTGCAATTAAAACACACACTGATGAGAAACAGTGAACATCTCCTCAGCTGGTTTGTTTGGAAATGTCTTTGGCCCAAAAATGTTTACAAACAAGCCTCACCTCCAACTTGGCGTTCGACTGGAAGACGGTCTGTGCCTTGTGGCATAGCTGAGCAAACGAAGCACTCAGTGCCGTCATCTTCTGACGCCCTTCATATGTGATCTCACATTGGTCAGGATCAATTTCCCCCAATAACAGATCCAAATCTACGAAGGCTTTGTCGAATTCTTTCTCTAAAATCTCCAGCCACCGGAACGATAATGTTGCGGCCGCCATTTTGCCGATGTGTACTGATTTGACTGCGGGCCAGTGGTAATTAAAAATTGTATTTTCTAAAGCTGTCTTTTACTCAGTTAAGTAAAACCCTCTCAAAATATTTACAAACGACATAATAAATGTAAATCAACCACTCAGTAATCAAGTAATACGCCTACGAGTGAATAATAATTTCACGAAAGGTGGCGTAATTGTGACGAGGAAACGCCACCTAGCGTTTGACCCAAGAAGAAGAAGAAGAAGAAGTTGCCCACCAACCTGCTGAGGAAGTGCAGAATTTGGCGCCGCACGTTTTAGGCTTTTAGCTGCGAGTTGACACAGCATACTGAGCATAGCATCTGACAGCTAAGCATAGGCGTAGGAGGCAGGGGGGGGGGGCTAAAGTTTAGAGAGACATTTTTTGGGCAGCAAAATTATGGTAAATTTACCCCTTCCACCCCCATCAAGTGCACAAATTTCAAAGAAAAAAATTAATTACTTGCACCATTACCCAAATTACATAAATTTGTACTCCACAATTCACCAAATAAATGGTAATCATGTTCCATTGCCTGAAAAATATCATTTTGGGAAGTAGAAATTTGAGCAATAAATCTCAGTCTGATTTTACTGGGCCAAATGAGTCCCATCTTCTCATGCCCGATAGTTGAATAACAAGAATCCATGGATTCAAAACCGGCCTTTGGCGATTGTATATTCGGGATTGAAATCATGAACGGGGGGGATTTATATATTATTACATGGATTGTTTTGTATTGAGCAGTGATTGCCAGACTGATAGTGTTTGCTGCAAGCCATAAAAACTTTGTGTGGAACCTCTTAGCAAATGCCTATACCATATTTCAGAACTGTAAGTGAACTAATTAAGTCACAGTGGGCACTTCAGAACATGGAGTCCATTTTGGCAGCCATCTTGGAAATTTTCTCATAATTTATGAAGGAACCCCTAAGCAAATCCCCAAACCAAATAATAAAGTCGTAGTGGGCAATTTAAAATATGGTGGCAAAAAACTGGCCATTTTGGAAGCCATCTTGGATTTTTCTAAAATTTCTTAGGGGAACTCCTAAGTGAACCCCTATACCAAATTGCATAAATCTAAGTGAAATACTAAAGTCACAGTGGGCAATTCAAAATATGGTGGCCGTTTTGGCAGCCATTTTGAATTTTTCCAAAAATTTCTGAGGGGAACCCCTAAGTGAATCTGTATACCAAATTGCATAAATCTAAGTGAAATACTTAAGTCACAATGGGCAATTCAAAACATTGGTGGCAATTTTGGCAGCCATCTTGGATTTTTCCAGAAATTTTGAGGGGAACTCCTAAGTGAATCCCTGTACTTACCAAGTTTCATAAATCTAAGTGAAATACCAAAGTTACAGTGGGTATTTCACAATATGGTGGCCATTTTGGCAGCCATCTTGGGTTTTTCCAAAAAAGTTTTGAGGGAGACCCCAAAGTGAATCCCTATACCAAGTTTCATAAATCCAAGTGAAATACTAACAGCCTTTAAAACTCGCTCTGACCTTTCACAAGGCATGTGGGCCGGTTAAAACTGGTTTATAGGGCCGCCAGAAATTTTACAGGCCTGTTTATTTGTGGTGTCAAGCGTCTTTTTGCAACCTTTTCTGCAGACTGCAATTAAAACACCACTTTACAGTCTGTAAAACTGATATCTAAACAGAGTGGGCTGTTGCACTGTGAAAATGGAACTTCGTGAATCATCATATTGATGATTTGTCACGATAATTTTACTCTAAGATCAGTTACATGACAAATCATATAGCATTCTCTGCATCATGACTAATCAAACAGCCTCTATGTTTCCCATGGATGTTAAATTTGGGAAGATGACACTCCCTCCATCCGTTATTATGACTCACAGTCACAGAGTGCCAAAATCTGTGGGAAGCAACACTCATTTTATGCATATCAAATTTACAGGCTGTAATGATAAATTTTGTCAAAGTATACTGTCAGAATGAGAAATGCACTGAGAACGGCTCTGGTCTCTTGGTGAGTTTAGTGGATGGGTGTTGATAGACATTGCTTGCAGGAATAATTTGGCAAGGGTAAATAACTACATCATAGCACTGTACAGAAAGCTGGTGAAGAAGTAGACAATGCCAAGTGTTATACAAACATAATGATCCACTGAGCAACCATGCCTCATCTAGACATGAACAATTATTTTAAAACACAAGTACTGAAATGGTTTGACTCTCACAGTGCTTTGGAATTATAAGCAATCCTGACACAGGGGCACCTTCTCCAATGAGGCTCACAGGCCCACTGCTGGCTGCAGGCTGCAGCTGTTCATTGCACCTGTAACCATGGTAACCCCTTACAGCTAACTGAATCCCCCATTCAGAATGGGCAGGTCCATATTTGTCATTGGTCCCCATTGCAGCTCATTGCTCACTGGGTTGCAGCACTGTGTTCAGAGGGGCAAGGAAAGTGGACAAGTGGACAAGTGGACAAGTTGACACATGGACAAGTGGACAAGAGTCCCATTTCACCAAAAATCCGTTTAAGCCCTCCTCTATTAACCGGCCAAAGGCCGGTTAAAAATTGGCAGAATCAGGAAATTTGTAATAACAGCAGTTTCTTGGTACCACAAGAAAGGAAATATTTTGTAGTTTCACCAAAAAAAATTCAACAAAATTCAACACTGGGGAAAATTGTCAATACAGTCGTCATAGCAACCAAAGTCAAACATTTTTATGAATTATTAGAAATCAACATTTTATTTATTTTGGAGACATCATTAAAAGTTGTTTCAATAATTGTACCCATGCATGCCTACTCCTTGTGATGAAATCAAACTTAGGGGTGAAATGTTCAAAACATTTCATGGTTTTTTAAGCATATCTGCCGCATTTTCACTTATAATAGGCCAGTGGTAAAACTAATCTTCTCTAATATTTAACTTAAGTTATGGGTCATTCTCAAATTTCGGGACAATTTGCGTCACTCTAGCTCCCTGACATTTATATGAATGCGACAATTATCTGAAGCGTCACTCTGCATCTGTCATTCATATTTCTACTTAGAACCACTGCATTTGGAGCAAAAAGTCCTTCATTAGACTTTTTTTAATGCATTATGTCCAGAAATCCGTGCAAAATCAATGGTTTTTCCCTGTCACTGGACCTGACATGACAAAATCAAGTGTTCATTTTCCTCCTAATATACCATTATTTTCAAAGTTTCTTTGCACGATTCATGGGAATATAGACTTGAATTTATATTTAGTTCATATTCAATTTTTTTTTGGTATAATTTCATTGATTAAATTGATACAATAGTTGTGTCACTAATTTTTGTAAATTTTTTTGTCCCCTCCGTTACTTGCCATAGCTCTGTTCGTTATTGTTTTTTATGAGCTATTTTCACTGAATATCATCAGACGCATGTGCGCCGTAGTACCACTGCCTTGCAGACTTCATAAAACATGTCCAATAAATTATGACATAATGTTCATAAAAAATGTTTTTGGTCCCACTAAAATGTCCCCTCCGTTTCCTTCATTTCCAAGCTTACCAATGATAATTTTACCGAGCGATTTCATGTATATGTTGCTGAGGGTGGCAGGTTTTAATATTCTGCAATTATTTTGTCTAATCTCCAAAATAAAAAGCAGTAATGAGCGAAAAGCAAAAAATTGTTCCCCTCCGTTACCGTCCACTCCGTTACCAGATCATGAGCAAGAAATTTACATTTGGACCAAAAAATCTACTGATACGAGATGAAGTACTTCTGAAAATAATAGTTACATCAATCTTTTATCATTTTTCCTTTTGCTGCTGTTCCTACAGTTGGTTTTTTACATCAAAATTCCCCTCCGTTACCACATTGTCCCCTCCGTTACAGGACAATTTTCCTATACCCGTTGTCCCGAAATTTGAGAATGGCCCTTATATCTGCACCAACGCTCGGGCCTTTTTATCGCGATTGTGGTTTGCGCTTGCATTTGCGTTTGCACCAGCTATTGTAAAATTTCAAAAAGTTTGCGGATTTGCGTTTGTGGAAGTTGTAGATCAGGTTTGCTGATTTGTGTTTGTGGAAGTGCAATTTTGTTTGCATTGCCCAGCACTGGTAATTTTTAAAGCATTTATAAGAAAGTCCGTAATGAAACAGACAAGCTGCCTCGGAATTTTAGACAAAAATATGCAATTTGTTGTTCCAGTCATGCCGAAAAGGTTTGGTACAATTATTCTTTCCTTGCAGTCTTGAAATAAATTTGTACTATCTCAGTCTGATTTAGAAGTAAAATAACTGAGGCTGTTAGACACTCAAACGCATTTAATCTGCCGCTCCTTCATAAAATGTTTTATTTATTCCCGATTCCCAGTGAGACGAATTCCATGGCCGCCGTCAATAAAAATGTAATGATTGCCCTTATTGTTTTCAATTCAGTGTTTTAATTGAGTCACTGTGTGAATCTTTAATTGCACTGTTATAACCTTATTGTTAGCGACATGATGGCTAAATGTCGATAACATACCAAGTTAAAATAGTTTGGCAGTCAACTATAATTTATTTTCTGTCGGCCTCGGTCTCGATGGCTAATGCCTCGGTCTCAGTCTTGGATGGTCAATGCCTCGGTCTCGGATGGTCTCGGTCTCGGTCGCTCATGCCTCGGTCTCGGTCTCAGTCTCAGATGTCCTGACTTCGACTCCAACACTGAGCCGTAGTGTCCCACTTCACCACATTGATCGTAGGTTCTTCTTTCAGTCTGTCCTGAGTCAGTTTGCTTTCGCGTGCACTGATTAGGACAGAGCAAGGGGCGAGTAAAGCGAGGATCTACTCAGTTCCTCCATGCTGTGTGACTGGGGTTCGAACCCGCGACCATGGGCGTAGCAGTCGAACACCTTAGCCACAAGGCCATGACACCCATAGGTGGCGCTTTGTGTTGTTACCCTTAGGGACGTCATGCCATTCATATGACGTTACTAGGGGAGCTCTCCCAACTGTTCTTTAGCTATTCCACACTGAGGGTCAAATAAATATATATTAGTTTTCCAACATGTCAAAGTTGTGTTCACTTGATTTTTAATAACAAGTGTATTGGATTTTAAAACAGGGCTGTCCACATGCAGAAGGTATTCTGTTAATCAATACCATTTATATACATTCATGGGTTATAATCTTGTGTACATTCTCTAACATGATCATACAGGCTTGGCTGATTTCCAGCAGTGTGCATGGCCAGAACTGGTGTGATTTGATTACCTGAGGATTAAATAATCTATGATATAATAGGCCTACACAATGTTGTGCTGGACTTGTCAAATTTTGTCCAATTGCATATATATATGTATACTGCTTAGTAACAGGTTGGAAATTTTATCTCTTTGTCTTTCACTTCTGAAATTAAATTGATTTATCGCTGGGATTTATCGTAATAGTTTGTATAAATATTTATAATTTTTTTTTTCATCTAATGACACTACAACAACTACAACAACATTTGCTGGTTTGCTTTGTAGACAAATTGCAGTTAGCCCTATATCTGAGTATTAAATGGCCGACTATCAGACACACATAAAAATCCATGGGTCCAAATTTACACCAGTGGAAAGACCAGATAGTGTGACAAACTTCAGAGATCTCTACAGACAAACAGGTCCACTTGTTTTCTCTACGCCTAGGATTCCAGGTTTGTACCACACTTTAAAGGCAAAACTTAAGAAAAAGAAATAATGCTGCATAAAATAAATTCCCCAGGTTCGATTAATCAAATGAAATTGGTATTGCTTTTATTTTTATTACAGTGCACGACTGTCGCTCTCGTTCCGGGAAAAAGGTGACCGAACCCAATCTATGGGATGTTCTGCTGAGCAGTGAAGGAATTGTCGACACCTACCATTCACTGAGACAACAGAGGAAGAAACCACTTGAAGATGATGTCTTAAAGAAAAAGTAAAATTTCTATGCAATTTTGGTTCAAGTCCAACAATAATTTTTACCTTCCTAAAACTATTTAAGATTAGTCTTGGTCCAGTCTTGGACAAGTTCAAACTTGTAAAACCGTTTCTGGAAGTTACAACCTGGATATCAGATTAATTTTCTCAAGTCACAGGACCTCAATCAGTCGGAAAAAGCTTGTGAAAGAGTGAACACATGAATGGTAAGAGGCAAAATTCAGCTGGGTGAATTAAATTGAAATTTGTTAATCTAAGGCTCATCATATTCAAATCAGATTACTATCCCTATGATGATGATAAGATCGTATCCTAGCTGCTGATTAGTAGAATCTTTTTGTCCGGTTTTGCCAGTGAGTTTTAGTCACACCAGAACAGGTAGTGACTGGTACTGTTCATCTCTTGGCTTGCCAGACTTGCAGAATTGGCTCTACTGCTTTGATTCACCAGATTATTGTATTGTTTACCAAATTACCACTAGTAAGTAACACAAGTCTGCTCTTACTTTGCAGACCGGACAAACTGTTATTCAGACAAGGAGACAAAGGCAAAGAAGCGGGCAATTTCTGTTACCCAAGAGGTCTGGCGATCAACCAAGAGGGGGACATCTTAGTGGCCGACACAGACAACCACAGGATTCAGATCTTCAACCAATCATGCTTGCTCAAGCGGACGTTAGGTTCAAGGGGAAAAGAGGAAGGCCAATTCAACCAACCCTCAGCAGTGGCTGTGTTTGAAAACCAAGACATTGCTGTTGCAGACTGGAAGAATAAAAGGATCCAGGTGTTTTATCCAAGCGGAAGATTAAAATACCAATTCAAAACTATTCATGAACCCTTTTCGATTGCCTGTGATAAGGACTTTAATGTGATAATAGGAACAACCAAAGGAAGCGTAGAAATCTACACCAGAACAGGCTCCTTGGTGCACAACTGGCGAACCGGAGAGTCAAGCAAAGTCCCGTCTATGGTCTGGGTGCATTCCAGTCCTGCAGGGAGGCAAGAGGTCATCCTTGCAGATGCAGCCGACCAACAGGTCAAGTTCTTCTCTTACAAAGGTCAGCTGCTCTACAAGTTCAGACCCACTGCTGGGATAGACTCGGTGGCGTGTCACATTGGTGCCGTCACAGTCACGGATGAAGATCAGATTCTGATACCAGACACGTTGAACCACACGGTCAACCTATACACCGAGAGAGGGATGCTGTTAGAGCAGGTTCTTACACCAATGGATGAATGTGGATCTGTGCAGAACTGTGCAATTGGCCCTGAAGGACACCTCATATGCCTGGAATTCACTGCCAATGGACCTCACTGCCTCAAACTATTCCGATTCAGAGACTGCGAGTGCCACAGGACGAGACCTGGATCCAGCAGGAAAAAGAGCGAAACTAATTCATCCAGAGTTTCAACTCCAGCCAGTTCTAGTGACATCTCTATTCCAGAATATGAACCTGACTTTGAGGACGCAGACAATTGATATTTTAATATCTTAATCAAGCATTTCTACAAACTAAAGAAATGAGAACAGCATCCTCACCATGGAGCTTAAGTACACTGAATATGAACTCTTGTGAAGTCTGTATGTGCAGAACAAAAGTAATATGAACATAGAGTAAAAATAATAACGATAAAGATACTCAATTCAACAAGTGTTATATTTGTTGTATATATATTGTAGAGGTCCATGATTGGTGAAATACATTGTACTTCTATGACTTGTAAACATGATAAATTGACTGTTTGATCCCATGTTCATTTATGTACATTGTCCATAATAAAGAGCTATAATAACACTAATAAAGTAGAAATGTCATTGCAGCGGGTAAAAAATGTGATAGAAGAAAAATGTAGCCGGTTCAACCGTGACAAAAAGATAGGCTTATCATTTTTGGCCTGGTCGGTTACGCCGACAAGGCCGTTAGGGGGCTACGGTAAAATGGGTCTCCAGATCTAAAAATAGCCTGCAGCCTCTGGAAAAAAGCCTCTAAATGGTGTATTTGAGGCCTAATTTGTGTATATTGGTTTGAGAGCAACCTGCTGTTGTCTCCCTCTTTAACTTTCTATAAAGTAAATGCTCTGCCATGCCAGGTATGTGTCAAAATATCTGTTATCAGCCATGCATTTAATTTGTACCTGCCTGGCTCTGTGGTCCCACGAGATCTGGGTCAGTTAGTAGTCACATGATCTCTGCTGACCTACATTTTCAGTGGTGTCTGGATGCCTGCTGGGAGCACTTGTGGCTGTGTTTTTTTGTGGAAAATGAACTATTTTAGCTGTGCACAAGCCACTTGATTACCTCAGACTGTATATATCAATTGAAGGAAGATTTCCTTAGGAAATTAAACTGAAGTTTACTCAGTTTTGGGCAGTGTTTTGTGCCAGGAATCCCCAGATAGCTCCAGATGATCCCAGGTCACTGCTGCATTCATTGCTCAACATGGGCATGTCATGAATATTAGTCCATGAGCCAGACAAGATATCGGTATCAAATGGGTGGGCTCAAGTTATCATACCTTTTCGGAAAGCTGGGAATCTCAGGTTTCAGAATATGTATGATAACCTGGTATCCACGGGAGCTTTTGGGAGTTAGAGCACTTTAAAGGACACTAGATTGACATTTTTCAGAGATTAAAAAAAAATTGTTATTTTCAATAAATAGGAATCAAATAATGATATAAGAATGATTTAAACGTCTGGGCATATGGTCATGAATATGGGGAATCAGATTTTGGGGTTATTTTTCTGATTAAAGGTCAAGGTCACCAGTCAAGGTCAACTAAATCACAAAATATTGTCAAAAATAGAATTTGATGAAGTTTGCATTTCCTGGGTGGGATCCCTATGGCCATAATTGGTGATTACCAGCTAGAGTGCCTTAGTAGCAGTCGTCAGCTCTAATTTGATACCATTTTTGCCCAATTCCGATGTCTCATAAGGTTCCAGTGACATAAAATGCAAACCGCAGACCTGTTTTTATGATCAACAAAATTCAGAGATTTTCTCATAATTCAAGAACAAATGATGATATCACTATGCTTTAACTGTCTAGAAATATGTTTATATCACTTGGTAATTGATTTCAATTCTTACTTTTCTGATACAAGGTCAAGGTCACCAGTCAAGATCAAAAATATCATTAAAAAGTGGCAAAAACTAAGTTTTTAAGACATTTACACTGCATTTGTGGGATTTAGGCAGCTATATATATATAGTATGGATAGGTATTTGCAATTTTCCCTTTAAAATAGGGTTTATAAGCTTTATTTTGATACCAGACATGCCCAGTATCAATGCATTATAAGGTTCAAATTATATAAAACGCAAACTACACTCCTGTTTGGATGATCAACCAAATTCAGAGATTTTCTCATAATTCAAGAACAAATTAATAATATAACAATGCTTTCACTGTCCAGAAATATGTTCATATGACTTGGCAAATTGATTCCAATTCTGACTTTTCTGATACAAGGTCAAGGTCACCAGTCAAGGTCCAACATATCATTAAAGAAACTAAGCTTTTAAGACATTTACAATGTATTTGTGAGATTTTGACAGCTAGTATGGATAGGTATTTGCGGCATTTCTTTAATAGAGTTTGTAAACTTTATTTTGATACCATACATGCCCAGTATCAATTGATTATAGTGTTCACATGATATAAAATGCAAGCTGCAGCCTTGTGATAATCAACAAAATTAGGAGATTTCCTCATAATTCAAGAACAAGTAATGGTATCACTAGCTTTACATATATCCAGAAATATGTTCATTGGCTAATCCATTACAAAGCTTAATGTTCTGATACATGGGCAAGGTCATCAGTCAAGGTCAAATGTATCTCCAATTTTATGCTCAAGATTCTCAACTCAGGAATCAACAGGAAACGACGGTAACCTCTGCCACAGCATTAATCTATAATGATATCCATGATGTACACCCCAGCAATTGACTTCAACCCACTGTTCTTTGTTTATGATGAAATACAGAAAATAATATCAAAATTAGACACAACTACCAGATATTGTGATATTGATACTGATATTTACATTGGTTAGAAACTAAGACATTTTGAAACCCTCGTACTAACAGCAGTTGAAAAGCTGATTGCCAAGATACCCATGAAGCACTGCAACATTGACCCAATTTCGATTTGGTTCCTGTAGGAATGCATTGATCAGTCCATTGCAATCATAACCGAAATAGTCAACAGTTCAATGACTTCAGGAGAAATGCCTGCTGAGTCTTGAAGCATGCTTTGGTTAAGCCATTCTTGTAAAAAAAAATGGTCTTGATCATATAACAAAGAATTACAGGCAAGTATCTGACCTGTCCTTCTTTAGCTAGGGCATACAGATTGCTGTCATCAAACACTAAACAGATCACCTGGCTAAAAGTATTGATGATGAAAAACTATCAGTCTACAAGCAACATTTTGGTACAGAGATGCTTGAACATGCTTCTGACGAAAATCCATTGTAATGTTAAGCTGAATATATATGCGCCAAGGTGAAGTGGCAATGTTGTTGGTCTTCTTAGATCTTTCTGCAGTTTTTAACACATTGACCATGGCATTTTTCTGGAAGGCTGAGATACATGTGTATGGTGTTGACGAGTCAGCTTTAAACTGGCTCATATCTCGAGCAAATCACAGTCAGTATTCATCAATGACACAGAATCTGGCAAGCTGCCTCTACAATATGGCATTCTTCAAGAATCAATACTGGGCTCAATCTTTATCCGCATATAATTATACTACACCAGTTGGCAAAAAAGCAAACAAAATCAGGCTAAAGATCAAAAGTATGCTTATGGTGAAAAATGTATCCTGTCTTTCAAACCAAATTTTTTTGGAAAAGAACAAGCTAGAAAGAAAGAGGAGAAATGCATCCCAGAAACAAGGAAGTGACTGATCATTTCAGAAATTTTGGGCATGCGATTTGATAAACACATGACTATGGAAAGTGAAAAAAGGTGTCAAAATGCTAACTATAACTCTAGAAATATCTCAAAATTTTTAAATCTCTGAGTAAAGAGTCAATCAAAACAGCTGTTAATGCATAAGTCACTTGTCGTTTTGACTATATGTAGTTGGACTTCTAAATGGTTGTTCCAAGCAGGTGATAAAGAGCTGCAAGAGTCTGAAAACTGAGTTGTTTGATAGATTGAAGGGAAGGAGTTGCACTGGCTGCGGATTCCAGCTAGAATTCAATTTGAACCGATGACTAGTGCATAGAAGTCTCTGAACAATCAAGCACCAAATATATTAAAAGACTATGCAAATTGAAGCCAGAAAACGACTGTAATCTCCGGAGCAAACATAGACTGTTGATTAGGGTGTGGCTGGTGCCCCAAGGTTGTCAGATCACGCTGTACCTTATTTTGGTACTGTGTTTTGGTCAAAATAATATGTGTGGAAAGTTTAAGGGAAATCGGAACATGCTTACCTTGAGCACAATGCAGTTATAATTTTCTTGTTTTTGTTTATAAACGCAAACCGCGGTATTGTATAACTTTGTCAAAATTGGTCATACAATGATAAAAGTAGCATGGTTGAGCTTGTCTTAATTAGAGCTTCATTTTGAGTACCAACTTTGATGGTCTCGGACAATTCTACGAAGTACATAGAATTAATAATCCAGTACTCGTTTGGGAAATAACTTGCATATTTAAAAAAACCAAAACTTTTGTTGCATATCTGTTTATATCTTAACCATAGGACGCCGAGGACAATGTCTTGATAGACCAAATGTATTTTGGTGATATCTGGACTCCTTAAGTGCAAAATCTACATTCTGTGTTAAAGGTTGTGTTTCTGAAATGATGAATTTTTGCATTATACTCATGTCATCGGATACATCACACATTTTACAGTTTTAGGTATTTTGTGTATTCAATATTTTATTTTTACACGCCATGGCACATAAACAAATGTTTAAAATAACATAGGGCCTACAGGTTAAAAACATGAATTACTTTACAAAATAACAGATCATGAAGTTGGTACCAGGAAGATGACACCGGAGTGAATCCATTAAGGTTTCTAATAATTCTCCAGGGCATCACAATGTATATGGTAAGCTGAGGGGGAGTGGGCCTCTGGGTGTCCTTTTTGTTGGGCACTGGGTTTGATTCCTGCTCTAATGGGAATAGGATCACTGGATTTATAATTGTTGGACAGCAGTTTTAAAAATTCTTCACCTCATTGCTGTGTAACAGCCTGTGTTCTATTTGAGTCCTGCGTAGCCAGCCAATGTTAAGATGTTCAATTGTTCATTGTATATATATATAAGACAGTCATTTATCAATATTCCCTAATGATAAGAAGGCACACTTTCAGATACACCATAGTATTGATTTGTTAACTGTGTGAACAGGATCAGCAATACTTTTGAAATTGAGTAACGATCTATCCTCATTTTGACGCTTGCTCGTTTAATTTCCTTTCCTTGACAGTGCATAAAAAATCAAGGCTACCCTTATAGAATATGGTTGATTATAGCCTGCTGAATAAATTTCTTTTTGACATTGCCTTTTATAAACTTAAAAACAGGATTTGTAAAGCCTACTCCAGAGGTAAGATGTGTAGAAAACCACAACAAGTGACAAATGCATCTTATGAGACAACGGAAATAATATTTTTACAGCATTATGCCATGCGGCATGTTTTTTCAAAGTCTGTATTCTTGTGTGTATATGTGACAAAGCAATTGAACAATAATAAATATTATTTACCTCATTAGCCTACATAACATTTGTTTAATAATTGTACTTAGCGTGCCAAAGTCAACCATAAATATGGACAGATGTCAAAAATTTCAACATTCAAAATGCGATCTCGTTCATCCACTTTTTTTAAATACACAATAAGCAACAGATGGTCCTGTAAACTCATGCCAGGTTCTCAAAAGAGTTTTATTGATGAATATTAAGATCAGGGTCTTACTCTCATAAGTTATGATGTAAAATATCCTGAAATTGACCATAGTTTGCACATATCTGATAGGCAAGAAGAAAAAGTTCGCTAGAAGCAATAAAATAAAAAATTGGTACCACATAAAATTATCCAAAACCATTGAAGTTGGTATTCAAAATGAAGCTCTAAGTGAGGCCTGTACAGTCATACAAGTTTAATTGATGTGAAATGTAAATTGACAAAGTTATACAATACCGCGACTTCCGATCGTAGCAAACCACTAAGAAACTTCTATTGCATTGTGCTCAAGGTAAACGTTTATCAATTCTCATGAAATTTCTCAGACATGTCCCTTAGGTCAAACCACAATACCAAAAAGAGGTACAGGGGTCTCCTGCAATTTTTTCTTTTTTGAGGGGCACCAGCCACACCCTACTGTTGATAGAATATCCGCGTTCGGGGACGTTAGCACAATTTCCAACCTTTCAAATTATTTCTAGACATCTAAGAGACTGTTAGGTTATTAGCTTCCATCTGTTATTTTGGAATAATGTTATTATGAGAAAATCTCTGAATTTTATCAATCACAACACAAGGCCACCTTATGCGGTTTACGTCATCTTCCTGCTAATGTATAAAAACAGGTTGCAATGTCAATGTCAGATAAATGCATTTTACAGTGATATATTTGACCATGACAGGTAACTTTGACCTTGTATCAGCACAGCAGTTATTGAAGTCAATTTCTGACATCAACAAGCATATTTCTCATCATTTGGACCAATGCAATGTATCATTATTTGCTCCCAAGTTAAGCGAAAATGTTTACAATTTGTTGATCACCATTAACACAACACTAAGGCTTCTGTTTTATGTTATTTGAGCCCAATAATGCCCCAAAATTGGGATGTATGGTATAATATTGAAACTTACAAACCCTAATGAAGAACTGTAGCAAACTCCTATATATTGTATCTGAAAAACCCACAATACAAAATAAATGCAACAGAAAATTAGTTTTGACCATTCTTAAAGATATATTTTACCCTGACTGATGACCTTTACCTTATTCATTTAGCACTGAATAGATTTTGCCCCCTCATTGAAGACATTTCTGGACATTTAAAGCATTTAGATATCATTATTTTTTCTTGAATTTCTTTTTTTTTAAGTCCATCACAAACTTAAGATGATACAATGGTTTTACGCTTTACATCAATAATTTTGAAGCTTATAATGCATTGATTCTGGGCATATATGGTATCATATTAAAGGTGAGGAACCCTGCTAAAGATCAGAAGCAAAGGCCTATCCATATCCCCTATTAAAATCCCACAAACACAACGTAAATGTCATAAAAAATTTAGATTTTGCCATTTTTAAAGAAGTATTAGACCTTGACTGGTGACCTTGACCTTGTATCAAGACATTAAGCATTGGAATTATTTGCCACATTAATAAACATATTTCTGGACAGTGAAAGCATTGTGATATCTTCATTTGTTCTTGAATTATGAGAAAATCTCTGAATTTTGTTTGTCATAAAAACATGACCGCGGTGTGGATTTTATGTCATTGGAACCTTATGAGGCATCGGAATTGGGCAAAAATTGTATCAAATTAGAGCTGAGGACTCCTACTAAATCGTTGCAGCTAGTAATCACCAATTATTGCCATAGGGATCCCAACCATGAAATGCAAACTTCATTAAATTCTATTTGTGGCAATATTTTGTGATTTAGTTGACCTTGACTGGTGACCTTGACCTTGTATCAAGACATTAAGCATTGGAATCGATTTGCCACATCAATAGACATATTTCTGGACAGTTAAAGCATTGTGATATCATCATTTGTTCTTGAATTATGAGAAAATCTCTGAATTTTGTTGATCATAAAAACAGGACTGCGGTGTGCATTTTATGTCACTGGAACCTTATGAGGCATCAGAATTGTGCAAAAATGGTATCAAATTAGAGCTGAGGACTCCTACTAAAGTGCTGCAGCTAGTAATCACCAATTATTGCCATAGGGATCCCACCCATGAATTGCAAACTTCATTAAATTCTATTTTTGACAATATTTTGTGATTTAGTTGACCTTGACTGGTGACCTTGACCTTTAATCAGAAAAATAACCCCAAAATCTGATTCCCCATATTCATAAACATATACCCAGATGTTTAAATAATTTTTATATCATTATTTAATCCCTAGTTATTGAAAATAACAATTTTTGTTTGTCTCTGAAAAATATCAATCTTGTCTTCTTAAAAGTGCTCTAACTCCCAGAAGCTCCCGTGGATACCAGGTTATCATACATATTCTGAAAGCTGAGATTCCCAGCTTTCTGAAAAGGTACGATAACTTGAGCCCACCCTTTTGATACCGATCAGCCAAAAATCAGGCTCTGGCTCACGGACTATATATTACATCTGTCAATTACTGGATATTTACTGTCAAAGGTGAGTTAACATTTTATATAATCTAATTGATAATTGATAGACACCAGTACAATCATGATAGTGTGTTTGATTTAGTCCACAGATAGTGAGATACTTTTTTAGCTATTTAGTGCTTTTAGTCCTATAAATTAGGCTATAATGATCCTGCCTCACTGACTGTAAAAGTTTGTGTTTTCAAAACTTAGCACTGGAATTGCAGCACATTTCTGCCTTTCCCTGAAGTCCACAACTGACAAAATGATTCAGGTGGTAGGTTTTATTAAAATACTTCAATACTTGGAATTTGTGTGCTAAAAATAGGCTGCTTGAGCTGTTGAGATGCAACAAATATGTCTACTGTCCCACCAGTCATGATGCATGGTACTGTCAACATTTGCACTGTGGTCTATATAGCCCTACATATTATACTTGATGTCAACCTGTGATTAACCTGTAATTAAGCTTCATTGGTTCAATTTACATGTCACTTGATTGTGACTTAATGAAATGACAGAACTACAAGTCAGACATTGAGTGAGAGTTTCATTGACCAAAGTTTTAAAACAAAATTTTACTAATTGTCAGTTGCCAGCGAGTGTTAATAGAATGTCAATTACTTTTTAAAATAAGAGTTTTCTAAAAAGGAAAAAATTAAAAATTAATCAAATAATTTCATGTTCTTAGGAGAGAGTTAAGCTATTTCCTTGACCAAAACTTATTTATTGCACAGTATATAAAGACGACAGTAACTATTTATTTCAAGCTTTATGTGCTAAATTATATGTTTATAAATCAAACAACAGCCTGTCAAGAAATATCCCCACCAAAGATGTATTGTTAGACTGCATGGAAGAATGCATTGATTTCACCCATTTTGCCTCACCTGTCAAACATTCATTATACCTCTCAACCAATACTATATGCAAAATGTGCCCATTTCAACTTTCAGATATATCCACTTCAGTTCCTGAATCCACTGCAAAGAAATGCTTTGAACATCCTCCATACACATGAAATGTGAGTTCTTGCATGAATATTGTCAAAAGTTTATATAAATTTGCATCTCGGCCATCAAGGAGAGAGCATAATTATTACAGATAAAACAAATAATGCTTTAATTCTGAAAATCCCAACTCGTAAAGATGAGTGATGCAGACCGGACCGCCTTGGACTGGTCCGGTCCGCGGTCCAGCCCTGGACCGCCAAAATACCGGACCACCTACAAAAAGCCGGTCCAGTGCTGGACCGGACCGGTAAAGTGCCGGTGCGGACCGGTCCAGTGATTTTTCATGTCGTGAATAGTATCGCATGAATTTTGTCACATCTAAAAATGTCATAGCTTGTTTTAACCCTCATATTATCATAATTTTTTAAATGCCGGTGGACCGCTTCTGGACCATTCCGGTAACAAAATCGGACCACCTCACCCTGGACCAGACCAGGACCGGACCACTTTTGTAAATACCGGACCACCCTCTAAAAGGTGGTCCGGTCTGCATCATTAGTAAAGATGATTTTAAATGCCTATGTATTAATGTTTTAGTAATCTTATCTAAGCCATGACTTTTTCAATTGGACCAAACCTTCATGTCATCCTTCAAATCCTCTCTCATTTCAGCTGTGCAGACTGCCCGCCATTGCCACAAGCATTACAGCATATCAACAGAACCTCCCAAGAAGATAAAGTATTCTGCATTTTATTCCATAACTATTTTGAATACTCTCTGGACATCCGCAATTCCCAACGACCAGATGTACCCGAAATCGGATCAACCTGACAAGCAAGTTCACACACGCAGACAATTGAGTTTCTATCCTCATAACTAATTAACTATGGAAACTTGAATTGGCAATCAATGACCGTAATATTTACAGAAGAGGCAATGTGCATTCTTGTGCAAAATTACCTTTCATAAACACTCAGTAACATTCACATGCTGTTGGTGCCTGGAAGATATCATTGACCAATTGGTCATTCAATGCTTTTTCGTGCATACCAATTGCCTATTGCATATTCAGACATATAAATAAATTTTTAAAAAGAATATATGATGCCTTCTTTTTTCCTCTATCGTTCTGAAATTGCTCATTCATGGAGCATGCAAATTTCATAAAAGTGCATTCACTGCTGTCAACTTTCTGGTCTTGCGCTAAAGGTTAAGTGCACCCTTCTTCCATCCTCACACAAATGCTTCAGTTGTTTACTGGTAAGGGCAAAGTAGGCAGATATCATCACAAACAAATGCCCATCTGCTTCATACTCTCTGCGTTTTATATTACAATATCCTTCGACCAGGCTTTGAATCCCCGGATTCTTGTATAGGTATTAGGTCTGCCAATTTAGAAGTCTGTCTAGTGGTAGCTTATATTTAACATGCTATATTAACCATAATGCTATTCTTTTTACTATGAATAGACAGTATTTCTCCACCCCAAAAAACCTAAGTTTTTTTTAATGCTGTCAAAAACCCATGTTTTGTTTACAAAGCTAGCAGTGCAGGGCTCCCACAGAGTTATAAATCCAATTGAACTCCATACTGGAAAACAAAAAATTTTTTAGATTGGAAATGTATAGGTCTACGATACTTAAATTGGAAATGCATTGGCCTACGATACTTTAAATGCATCAAATTATGAACTTTAACTGCAAGTTTAATTTTACATAGAATCAGCAGACCTAATAGCTTTAAAAAGTGTCAAGGAAAATTGTTGAAAATGCACTCTGGAAATATTAGATTGTCACAGAGTGAAAATGGTGAACATCTGGGAGATATAAGAAGTATAAACCTAATTTGAATAGAATAATAGAAACTTCCCAGCTTCTAACATTTTCTAATGATCAATTTATATCTGGTTGAGTTGTGTTGCCCATTAAGTAATAAGGAGTATGACCTATAATTGATCTCCTTTACAATCAAGCTGCCCTGCCAAATCACACATTACACAAATCCCCTATTAACCTTTCATTCTACCTCAGTCCATCCTTACCACACAGAACATACCAATCATTTTGCATAAATTTTCAGAGACTATATATATAGATCAAAAGGTATCAACATTCTCGGAAATCAATACTCCCGAAATCCACCTTATTATCACAACTTTTAAATTTCCTTCAAAGTACATTTTGAAAGCATTTTTCAACAAAAATGATTTACTTATATAGATCTGTAAGTTAAAATCAAACTGACTTGGAGTAATGAGTATAGTCATACATTTGTTCATTGAACTTCATTCACACTTCAATTGCACACTTAACATAATATATAATTAATATTTATGCACACATAATATATATCTGAAATATCACAAGGTGTAAAATAGCATACATGTATTCCATCTCAGGTTGTTCATACGATATTAAAGCAGTCTCTTTTGAAAGTCCTTGGTCACCGGAAGAGCATCCACATGGCAACAACAACATTGGCAGCGAGTAAAATGGTTCCAAAGAGCAAAATGAGGCTGTATATAGCATTCCTCGTGTCTGCACTGGGTATTACATGCTTCAGTCCGCCTTCAATGAAAGCTTTTAATATCCACTGGCCATCGAGGGCGTAACAAGGAACAACGTTCAACAATGCTAAGGCACCAGACAGAGAAATCAAATATCTGAGCAAAGGTTAAGAGAAAATGTCTTTGATTGATTCAGATTTAACCAATTTATGAGCGATGTGCAATAATTGGTAAATTAGCGTATTTTTGGAGTGCATTATGGTTGATTAATTGGTCCTGCCCAAGATCAGAAGTCATTAATGCCCGAGCCTTGGCCCAAATGATTAGCAAGACCAATGCAATATTTCCGACAATATGACATAGAAATTACATTATACCGACAATTTCTAGATTCCTGCATTTACGTCCCCTTTAGTAAAAGCAACTACATTCCATATTACCTTAATTTCTTTTTGTTGGACCGCTTCAAAAAGGATACTTGCAAAATGTTTCAATCACATATGGTACATTCACAGGCAGGAAACTGAAGTTAGGCACATAATCACTGAGACTCACTGGAAGGGAAAACAAAATATTTTTGTATGCAGAAAAAAAATATAATGAAAAGTGGAGTCTTAACAAATAAGACCTTATCTGATACAATATTAAAAGCTATTTAGCAAGTGCAACTTTCAGGTTAATTATTTTCAATCATTAAATAGTTGCAAGTTGTGAAAAGTATTACTAACCGGAATAATGGAGATCCAGGGGGTGGCCCAGGAAGAGGAGAGGTGGTCGCCCCGTGTGCAAGACCTTGATTAGTTTAGTGGAATTATCAAGAGAGGGCACCACACACACTGAAGGTGACGAAGGAGTCTTACAATCACTGGGCAGGTTGCAGTTGGGTCTCTCAGCCACACTCCTTGCAGGTAGACAGGAATATTTCTGCAAGGAAAATATCAAATTTGTCACACACAAAGTATTCACAGGGTTCCACAAATTTTAACAATTCTTAGGCTGATGTGTGTAAAAAAGTTAAATATTGTGCTCTAAAAATTAAGCATGAAATAAATCTTCATCATATTAAAAATACAGACTCCATGAGTCCCTCCATAAGCCGATGACACGAAGTGTCAGAGGGACTCCTTGAATTGGATTGTTTTTATTCACCAAAAATGTTAACTGATTGGTTACACAATGTTTTTATAAACACTAGTCTTTGCCAAATACCTGTAACTGACTGGTTAGGTAACTTTTCATAAACATTAATTTTTGTTTATATATTTTATGACTAATTATCAAAGCTAGTTATGTCACTTTGTTCTGTTCCTCCCATTGTTGCTGCATACCTTGCAGAGGAGCTAATAACTTAAAAGTATAAACATTCATTTTCTTATCCAATGTTATTGTTATCAATCTAAGATTCCCACAGTATGAAAGAAAACAATTTTGTTATGCCAAATCGTGCTCATTTGCATGTCAATTGTATGGCATGTATTCTGCTTTTGGCTGTATACTTGGCCAGTTCCAGCAGACTGTTAAAAATATGACAGATAAGTCATCAAACTTATTAGTATTTAGAAAACCTGCAACTTACTTTAAAAGATGATCCTTTGGAATGGTAGTAAAAACACAAGTGAGTGGCACTGCCATTGGAACAACATTCAATATTCCCCATTGCTGTGGTGTATGCTGAAATGAAAAGAGCTCTGCCAGATAACCATTTTATTGTCGCGATGCTGCACATTAAATCTGCAACTTTATCGTTCTCATTATAACAACAGACATGCACATTTTTTCATGTAACCAATTGCAAGTATGTGACCTTCAGAAATAGCAGAAAACTCAAATGGTAACGAAAGTTAGAATTAAGTTTGATGACCCATTTATCGGCCAAATGGGCATTCAACCCAGTTGCGGTATTATTGTGTGAATATGTCATATCACTGATATCAAAATATTTAGCACTTACAGTAAGGAGACACGTCCAACTGGTTGACCTGATCCATCAACATGCAGAAGCCAGCGCTCTCCTCCTTCATGCTGACGAAGATGCACTGTCTCCAGTCTTGGATGCTGGTCACACGACAGCCGTTCATACTCGTCACCTGGTTGCCAATTGACAGCCCTCGGGGACCTGATACTGGAGAATTCTGCAAGAGACAATCTCGGCTCATCATCATCATCATAGCCCTTAATTCATGGATGCTTTACGCTATTCTTCCCAAACTACTCAATGCCTACAACTAAAAATTTGCAAGCAACATCATTTCAAATCTTATAACAACCAGAAGTGGGTGTGGTTTCTCAAACTGTTCATATTATACCAGTGCACTTATTAGTCATTTATGCACGACTTTCAATCTTCTCTAAAGTAATGATAGTTGTTCTGTTTTCCATGGACTCCAATGGCCACGGTCTTGAAGCACCAGCCCTTGTCAGCAGTTCATAGTCAATAACTTGGTTTGAAAGTTCTGTTAAATGTACCATATTCCATTTCACTGTTTTATCTCAACGTCTCGCTCCTGCATGCTGTTTCTCAAGTCATCACAAACCTAAATCTCACTCTCTCACTGCCATTGTTACTCTCACCAGTCACCATGCGCATTCTCACGGGTACTATGCTTTTGACTAAAATTTAACAAGGCCGAAACCTAACTATTACAAGATAGCATCATTGGTTTACTATCAGCCAGACGGAATTTATATGTAGGCCTATTACATTCTATAGGCCTCTAGTATTACAAGACTTATGGGCCAATATTTCTTCGACAGAACGGAATTTTAAGAAAAGATCAAATGCAATCTCTTCATCTCTAATTTTAAATACTGCAACAAAGTGAAATATATTTTAACACAAAATAATCACAATTCTAATTCTGAGACGTATATCTCTACAGAATTTTATTTGATACAAACCTCAACTACATTGGTGACTGTTATGGCAGAACCCAGACCATAAAACGGTGAAAGCAACCATGGCAGCGTCAGCAAGACAATAAGCGCAGCTACAACAATAATGAAGTTATGCCAGACTCCAGCACAAAATATTCTCAGTTGCTTCAGTGGAGAGACAGCCAGGAGATGCTCCGTAGACAAATCCACAAAAGCCCCCGGGTATATTGCCATGATGAAGATTCCAAAGCCATTGATGTGCACTTGCTCTCTGAAACAAAACAAAGCATTAATAATTTAGAATCTCTTATATTAAGATGATAACGTACGGGATTTATCTCAAGTTATACTCCATGCTTCATCTTCTAATTTGCTATGAACGTTCCTGGGCCCAGTAAGGCAGAACTCTCCCCTTTTGAAGTCTCTTCGACCCTTCTACATATCCTAATTTAGAACTAATTACATTTCTGCATAGCAGACAATCAAGCAGCTCTCCCATTGCTGTCATAACACATAGTGGCGCTGCAATGCACCGCACAGTTGCCATCTGTAGTTCCTATCCTCATAAACCATTTACAAAACTTTATAATACATTCCATTTTATTATCTTCCCTTCCAACCTACGGGGAAGTCAACTACTTACTCATCAATCACAAATGTTACTGTCAAGGCAATATGCCTGCCAATATATAATGTATGTATCAAATATATCTATCTAGCTATGTATCTACCTGGAGCCACAAAAGCATTCACAGCTGAAGGAGCTGCATAGGGAAGTTGAATTCTAAACTGCAATAAATAGGCCTACATTACCAAAGGGATAGGTAATTACGAGGTTTACCTACCAACTATCTATTTATGCCTATCTCATCTATCTATCTATTTCATTCTCTTCTTTTCCCTCCAATCTACGGGAAACTTCCTAGTACTATCTAATATGAATCTAAACAGTGTGGAAATATACTTTTCTCAGTTCTACTGCTAAATTCAGTTGATGAACAAATGAACTACTTCAGAACTAGGCTAATCAATAATAACACCTCTCATAAATCTTATGAAATCAATTTCTAAATTTCAAAAGATCAGAAATGACTGTTAGATAGGCCTATTTACTACTTAATTTTTTTAAATAGTTTAACACTGCTGAAGTTTTTCTACCTCAATAAAGTGAATTTGTGGAAAGCTCCTAAGAAATCATTAGAAAAGTATAATACAAGCACAAGAAGGATAAAATACCTGACTGCAGCAATGGCATGGCCAGCCTCATGGAGCACTCCACAGACCAACAGGGTCAAGAGGTAGTAGCTGATCTGGCTCATGGGCAAGTTCACTCCTGGCATCTGAAATTATGCAAATGCAAAATGTATTACGTGTTATCCAATGAGGACTCATTGAGGTGTGAACATTGGTATGACAGACATTCTTCACAGGCATGGAATTTAGCTCCAAACACAGAAATGACTCAAGTCTTTAATCACATTGGGCCATTTCCATGCCCCTATAGTATGTGAATGTTTTATGCCAATAAACCAAATCAATTAAGCCCCTAATTAAGTTATCATCATGGATGACACATTTTGCCAAAATTTAAACCTAACAAAAAATTCCAATTTGTGAGACATACCACAGAGGCTGACCTAGCTGACATCATGTCTGACTGCAGACAATTAAATGAAACCTGTCAGCAACCAATGTAATCAATCATATACTAGGTAAACTAAATTGAGTAGCACTTGAATAGTGGAAGGAAGCTATTAATACTATTGTGTTTCTGTTTAGGGAATTAATTAAATGCTCAACTTACCACAGGGGTTAGAACTTGTTGTTCCACAGGTTTTTGCTGAAGAGTGTTGTACAAGAGCAAAGTAAGCAGACAAGTCGAAACTATCATTGCAAAGAAACCAAACACAACTCCAAGGGTGAACCACACCGTCATGAAATATGGTTTCATTTGCCCGATCCTCAAAAAGAGGCGGTTGAAGCATGTTGTGTACCATCTCACTTGCCCTATAGACACAGACAGCCCAGTTGACGCTAAGAAGTTGATGTAGCGGTCTGACAGATATTGGTGAGTCTGCAAAAGAAAACGAAAACAACTTAGAAAAGATTTTCAAATTGAGTACTAGTCCCTACATTGTTCAGAAACAATTTTAGATTAGACAATACAAAAGTTCACAAAAAAGGATTTCAAGAGCTTACAAGCTGGTCTGTATAATTATTGACAATTAATTATTAATTATAAGCTATGAGTCAATGAGCTGCTATGTAACCTGAGCTGGTGACCCAATTAATACTTGCCTTTAAATAAACATCAAGGAGGTAAAGAGATGCCCATGAACCCAGAAGCAAGGCAACTCCTGTTGTGGTTTGCATTTTCCTGATCTCTCATCAATTAAATGTTTGTTTACAACTTAATCTCCTTGTTTGTGACAACAGTGCTCAGGCCAGTGGCACAATTGTGTGGTGCCATGTTCAGAGTATTTCGATCAGCCATCCCCAGAGCAGTGTCAAGTGTCAACAAGTAGTCAGAGACACAATAGCCAGTCATGATCTGAAGACAGAAGCTCCATCATGTCCATGTGAAAACATCTGAATCTGTAAACAAACATGATGCAGTTCAATGCAGGCCAAAATTTCACTCCTCCACGTGCCTGACTCTAAAAACAACAATGCCTATGCAACGCACACAGCCTGATGAAACATTTGACAACAGACAGTCCCCAAGTTTAGGGATGACTAATGCCTACTGCCTCCATAAAGAGTCAATTGCTGGTAACATGTGCTTCTTCACTTGCTGCCATAACTGGGTCACTGCATCATGTGACCAACATCTCTGGACGCTGATTGGCTGGAGAGATTTCTCAGGAACCGGAAAGGACATGTGGTACCTTGCATCAGATCATTGAGCTCACACCGACATGGGTGACAACAAATCGCAAACAAAACAGCCTCATTTGGCTAAGCAGGATCTAACCAATTTGGTGAGTATCAGATAAATAGTCAAGGCGCGTGCTGACCAAATTTTAGCGCTGTGAGTTTGGTATTTGCTTCGTAAATGGACTGCGAATGGCCGCGAAAAGTGACCGGCTGGTGTCCATGCTCCCAACATGCCCAAATTTACACTCAATTCTGCTCTATACAGTGACACTAAACAGTATGGATCAGTGCGCGCAAAAACCGTCGGACAATCGGCTTTTTCCGATCGTTTTTACGATTGTCCGACCTATCTCTGGCTCTGGTCAGACAAAAAAACCGACAGCAAACTGCTGCAAGACATGCACAAGGGTTCAGGAGTCTTAACTGGACAATCGTGCCTGTCTGGATAGCAATTCACTGTTGTTTCAAGTAAGCCAATCTGAGGTCTAGTGAATTGCAATTTTGCTTTTTTTGCCACCCTTTCAAATCTGATTGACTTACTTGCAATTGAGAATCATGGGCAAGCAACATAAAAGAATTGTTAAAAATGTCCCCTTGTCAAGGCTAATCACAATCAACATTTTGCAGCCTTTAGTCGTTTTCCCTTCACAGTTATGCTTTGCCAATTAATTTTATGATTGCACAAGTAAGTCACTTGAATTTATTTGACCACTGAATGACCAGTAAATATACAATTTCATTTTATTAAAGGAGCCAAAAAGTAACTGCATTACTACAATGACAAATAAATAATAAGACACCGAAGCCTATGAGTTATTTACACAATTACAGGGAACATTGTCCATACATACAAAAAATAGTTGAAAATACACATATTGGTTTTTAAATGTCTAACAAAAGGGAGACAAATTGGGATGAATTTAATTTCAAGCACGTAATTCTATGTCATTCAAAACAAAATAATGAAACTGATTTTATTGACAAAATGAAGGTACATTCAATGTTGCCATCATTTGTGATATAGTTAAAAAAAAAAAATTAATTAGAAATAGTCCGGCCATATTTGTCTGACCAAAGCAAAAATTGTCTGACCAGAGCTTTCATTCTGTCAGACAAAATGTCTGACCAAATCCAATTTGCTTTCGCGTGCACTGGTATGGATCCGCTCACTGCCTATCAGACAATCATACTTTGGCCCTTGCCTGTAGATTTCATGTTGACAGGCAGACAGCTTTACTTGTCTTAAGATCATAGGCATATTTTATGGGGGGTTGGGTCCCATTTATTTGGGTGGATGTTCAGTAGATTCTGATCGGGGCCAGTTCTGGTCGCACAGCGGATCTGGTCGCGGCAGTTTCAAGAGCCGAGAGGAGGCCGGGAGGGTTTGACTGGTGGAAGCGTGCAGGGCTGCCAATCATAAGGTTCAGGTTCGAATCCAGCTCTTGCCGGGTCACCTGGGCCCAGGCGTTGAAGGCTGGTTCAATCATTCTTAACCTCACTGTTGTGTCATCCTCCTGTCCTAATTAGCTTACCCAGTGCATAAATACAGGATGTGAAGCTCCACCATTCATCCATCCATGGGTTTCAGGGCCCTGATAGGCTGACACAGTAACAAGGGAGCTGCCTTCCCCCCCCCTCCCCGGCATCAGGGCAGATTCTGACCAATATCGGTGTAGATCCGTTGCCCTGGTCACATGTTATGTATTAAAGCTTCTAGTAAAGATAGCGACAGCTCCCCTGGCTGGCAAAACAGCCGTCCCTTTCTGCTGTATGCATATATGCTGATTGGGCGTAAAACACAAACTCACTCCTGTATGCATATATATATGTCTAGATATCTGATGACCAAACACCACTAGTTTATTAATTGCGCCAGTGCAGTGTTACTGTTTAAATGTGTTAATCATATCTGTCCTAGTTTAAAGTTCAATTTAAGGTGTAGGTATCAATTGTTGTGCCATTGATTTGTTTAAAAGTATATGATTGGTTCTTTATGCCTGTGTTACATGAAGTTGCATCAGCCCTTGGTTGGCTACAAATTTTTGTGCGAAGTATGTGCTGTCATATAACAGGTAATTTTTAATGGAGTGACAGTAGTCACTCCATTGTTAGAAGGGTAGTCATAATGAAGTGAGATGACTTGCTGTTGCTTGTCAAATCGTTGTTTTGGTCATATCTCTGTAATTAGAACTCGACAACATTTCACATTGAGTAAAGCCATTACTGGCTCACATTGCATACATCTGCCATAGGAATGAACAGTATGGGTGTTGGCATTTGTATAGAAATGAAGTTTTTTACTTGCCTGGCCAGAACTTGAGAGCAAGACCAGTGTACATCAACATTGAGGCCCACATTAAGCAATGTCATTGTGACATGAAGCAACATGTTGTTCATGGTGTGCACCATTCCCAGCTCATTTGCTGGCTGAAAACATCACTTACATACCTAAATGTCCTTTGAAACTCTGCTATCCATCTTTATTTCATCAAATGAAGAGTCAAAAGGCATTAATAGGACTGTTATCCATGGAATGAGGCATCATTTCCAAGAGCCACCACAGTGTGGTTCTGACATTTTGCATGTGCTCATGGTGCCCTGTCACTAGCCTGGCCAGGACTGGCACTAGCAAATTTCAAGACAAATTTGGTCTAAAAAGTCAGTTAACACATAAAGATTATATTTATATTGCTATAATTTCCCATTATACACGTGATAGCACTATCATGTTCAAACTATAACAAAATATATTTATTTTTGAAGGAAAACATCAATTTGCTTCATGCACAGGTCCTGGCTCAGGCTTGTTTGCATTCCTTTTGGAGCAACAGTGACTCAGCTCTGGAACTGAGATAGCACTGGTCAGGGCACCCTGCCAAGACAAGCTGCATGGGAGGGTGGGTCAGGGGTGTATCTAGAAATGGTCTGGGGGGGGGGCAACTGGTTGCAGGGGGACACCCTCACTCATTACTTCATTCATCCCCTGTATATATGTGTGTGTGTATTGTATATGACTATCTGTGATCCCAAATAAATCAATAAATCAAGCCTATTTCAAATTATGAAAGTAGATTAAGTTGGCTGTTAACAATTAGGTAGATCTGTCTAGACCTTGAGGTAATGCTAAGCCAATTGAGCGTCTCAAGTATCAGGCAGATGCAGATTAGCTATCCTTTGAAATTAATTTTTCTAAACAATTATTAAACAGCTTCTGCTTCCTGAAATAATTTGTTCATTGCTGGGGTTTGAATCTTTTAGATTCTTTTGAATTTCTTTGACTTGGCCTGGAACTTAAAAAAAAAAAAGAACCCGTCGGTTGCAAAATAGGAAAATGCTTAACTTAAAAAATATCCTAGTGTTGTGTATGTTGATTAGCTAGAAGGAGCCTAAATTGCCTATGTGTATTATATGGCCTAAAATTGGTGATGAAGATCTGTCTATGCTGCTGGCCCTTAGTTTGGAAACACTTGGAAGATGTCTGCATGGTTTTGAGCATTTGGGTAGCTAACTTAAATTTTTGCAAGTTAAATTCTCTGCTGGTTGTAGACAATACTTTCACGAATACAGAATGAGTGGCAGTTCATCAGATATATTATGTGTCAGCTGCATTCAGTGCAAAGAGAATGTTATCTCAGGCTCCCAAGATTTTGAATTCATCGGCCTACTTGGTGGCTGGTGTACACTGTTGTTTTCAATCAAAACAATCTTATTATGTCAATAATCTCATTTATAATCAGTCGAGCTGGAGTGACAGAACCCTAAAAGCACAGCGTTCTTGAAAATAAAAGTAAAAAATCAACAATCTTAAGCTTCAACTCTAAAAAGATAATTTAAAGATAGAAATTATTTCCCTACAGAAATCCAATTTTAAAAACTTGCAAATTGGTCTAAGGGCTTATATTGGTCATGAACACTGGACAGCAACAGAAGGCACAAGAATTTTTCATGCAGCCTCGTGATTACGTGTGATTTTGTGCCGTTGTTGTCATTTTGGGAACCAGCCGCCATTTTGTACCAATTGGGGATGGTTTTCCGAGGCCCATAACATTGTTAAATCAGCTTGTCAACACTGGATTAGCCCTACCGAGTTGAGATCTGTACCTAATCCAAGTATCCCACTTGTTTTACGAGACCTACCTGTGATTTATCCGGATATTTTGACCAACGAAGTTTGTCTGCCCGACACCTCCACATAGCTAGGCCATAACTGAAGATATATACGTCGTCAATTGACTGGATAGTTATTGCAATCCACGGTAAACATTCCATTTAAGAATCGGCGATGTAAATACATAGTGTTTTCAATGGATTAAAAAAGTGTTCTGGAGCACGGGGACGTCGGAGAGCTGTAAATTGAAGAGTTCCACTATCGCGGCCAAGTAAACCAAATTAGATTTTGTTGACTTATTTATGAGTGAGATATTGTCAAACAAAATCCAACAGAAATTCTCGTACACTATATAATTATATAATTCATTCTTAAATAGGCCTGACTGCATAGATGCAGAATGAGAAGGATTTACACAGTTAATTTGATTGGTGTCTTGAAATAAATAAATGTCTTCTATGCTTCCTTGGAAAGCTCTCCAATGACTGCAATTAATTTTAAGTTATTTATAACAGCTTTCCATATCCACATCAGTTCCACACCAGGTGGTTTTTAAGCCTGCAAGCCCAGACCTGTGGTCTACATGTGATTTTAAATGGCCAATTCCCTTTTGGAACTGTGCTAATCATTAGTGGGGGAAAACACAAACTCACTCAATCCCTTTTGGAACTTCCTGCACTTTTACAAGAATGTTTAGGATCATCATCTACTCAGACCACAATAACACTTACTCAACTTTAACTTAAATTTGCATAGAGGTTTTTAAATCTGGGGCAATTGTTGAGGTACTCACTGGTGCTGTCATTACTCAGCCTGCAGGCGGAGTATTGTAGGGGTAGGCATTTTCTGAGATCTCTGCTTGTGGGTTTGTGTGTTTGTTAATCGACTCCTGTCAACAATTCTCAATGGATTTACATTGTCCCCCCTTACACTTTAGTGTAAGAGGGGGATAAGCTTGAAGCGTCGTGGAATAATATTTTGTACTGCACTTCTCTTCAAAGTGACAGGGGCTATTCCGTCAAAATTGGTCTCATTTCGTTCATTGCAACATCAAATGTGTTAAGCCATCTATTATTACCCTTCTACAATTAATTTTCCTAGTCAAATCCACCCTTAAACTTCGTAAATCGCTTTGTTTTCCCGAAAATCGCGGACATTCAATGATTAGAAAATTGTACAACATATACACTAGGGGGCATGATTTCACATAATGCTCCACCTAGTGGATAATTCGTAGATGTCAGGAAAGCATGCAAGTGGATGACAATGAACTGCAGTCTAGTTCATTTGTGGATCATAGCAATCTATGATACCAATCAAAGATAGCAATCAATGATAGCAGGCAATAATAGCAATCAATGATGCTAATCAATCATACCTGTCAATGATACCAATCTGTGATAGTAGTCAATGATACCAATCAATGATACCAATCAATGATACCAATCAATGATACCAATCAATGATACCAATCAGTGATACCAATCAATGATACCAATCAATTATCATTGGCAATGGAAAAGGTCTTTCATGATAGGCACTGACAGTAAATAATAACAACAATTACAACTTTGGAAAGTAAATGTTAACATTGTACAATTTTGATTTACTTTTTTTGGTTTGTCATTAAATGTGAAAATAGGGGGGACAATTAAGTCCCTTTGGGACAGCATTACATGCATCGAACGATCCCCTATCCTGTGCTGCATCTAGTTTCCTTTGGCACGATATGTTCATTTGTGCTACAGAATACCTGATTAAATTTTGGTGAATATTGGAGAATATTTGGGGCTACAGTTAAAGAAATTCGAAATTAGGCCTCTACCGTGCTACGTGCACTTTAATAGTATACACACCATTTTAGCACTAGCAGACCAAGAGATAGTATACAGTCTGTAAATCTTGATTGAATCTGTTAAGAGAATTATACAAATTGTCATTGCTTCTTGATTGGCGTTGGTCAGTGTAATCAACATCAAATGCAATTAATGGCTGTTTATCCAATTAATCTTGGCTTCAGATCTTTTTCATCTGATATATCAATTGCATAGAAACTATACTATCAGTTGAAGGTCATTTTACTTCATCATACTTTGCAGGAAAAAAGGACAAATAATTCTTTTAAAAAATATTTAAACAACCAGACAAATGGATAGAGACATAAACAGAAAGACAGTTAAATGAATAGATAGATAGATAGATTCATATTGATTGATTGCCATATCCATTAATAGCTCCAATGGACCCTTTAAAAACCGTTTATATGATAAGGTAACCCTTTAGAAACATATACTATAAATTAAAAAAAAAAGTTCTATAAATTACTTGAATATTGATAAAGGATTTCATCTATTAAGCTTCAGTCTTAATTTGAAGCAGGCTGAGGTATGCGATCTCCGAGCGCTCATTCTAGTTGGGAAGTGTTGAGGTACTGTCATTTAACAATTTATAATCAATCTCCAGAACCTTAATCTACTTTCATGGCACTCCATTTTGAATCCGCGGATTCTTGTTAGATTAATCAATAGTATTGAATGCCTCAGTAGCATCTAGTCTCTGTTAGTCCCTTAGGGTCATCAGGGCCCTGGTTTCAAGTGGTTTGCTTTATAATGTCATACTGTTCAAGTGCAACTAACGGTTTTGGGCAAGATTATAAACTTCACAAAGAGCAACCCAGAAGAGTGAGAAGACCCAAAATTTTTTGTTTAAATGCTTTCTATGTTTATAAATTTGTAATGGGGATAACTGACTTATAATATTTTCTTGCAGGATGTTACAAAATTGACACCATTAACCCCAGAAGTCATTAGTAGACAAGCTACAATCAATATAGGTGAGTTGTGCAACCTTGAATTAAAATTGTTTCAGAAATCATATATGATAACTGCAGCCAGAAATAGTCCTGTAACACTTCATTATTTCATTTCAGGTACCATTGGTCATGTGGCTCATGGAAAATCTACTGTAGTCAAAGCTATCTCAGGAGTACAGACTGTCAGATTCAAGAATGAATTAGAAAGAAATATCACAATTAAATTGGGTTATGCCAATGCCAAGGTGTGTATAGTCATATAATTTTAAGAACTTGTCCTGAAGTGTGTCATTATTTAAATTTTGTCAATCCTCTCAATGTTAGATTTGTGCCATTGCTTATTGCTGTGATTTCTCCTTCAGGTTTTCAAATGTGACGATCCTGGCGTACGGAGACCTGAATGTTACACATCTCGAGGCTCCAGCAATCCTGATGAATTTCCCTGCGAATATTCTTCAAATAAAGGCAAATACAAGTTAATTAGGTGAGTTGAACTTGATAGGACCTCAAAGTACACCCTGCTATGTGAAATTAAGTAATGATTGCAAATTTGCAATTGTTTGTGTTACAGTATTAGTTATGATTCTGTACTTAAATGAATGGTGTTTCAGACATGTTTCGTTTGTGGATTGCCCTGGTCACGACATTCTTATGGCCACCATGTTGAACGGAGCAGCAGTTATGGATGCTGCATTACTACTAATCGGTAAGGAAGTCTGATAGTATCTCTTTATGTAATTAAGAATTGAAGCTCCATACACTGCTAATTGACTCAGAATTGTATTCGCAGATTTACTCAAAGAGTTGTATTTGCCAATTGACTCTGAAATTCAGAATTGTATAAATTTGCTAATTGCTTCCAAATTTTATTTAATAAATATTAAAATATATAAATTATGTAATTAATTGTTTTTAGCTGGAAATGAAACGTGTCCGCAGCCCCAGACCTCTGAGCATTTGGCGGCCATTGAAATCATGAAACTGAAGCACATCATCATCCTCCAGAACAAGATAGATCTTGTGAAGGAGAGCCAGGCCCGAGACCAGTACGAACAGATCAAGAGATTCATCCAAGGAACCATCGCCGAGGACGCCCCCATCATCCCCATCTCTGCCCAGTTGAAGTACAACATCGACACCGTCTGCGAATACATCACCAAGAAGATCCCCATCCCACCAAGAGACTTCACTTCTGAACCAAGGTTAATCGGTACGTGTCTTGGCAAAATACTGAACTCTTGCAATGCGAATATTGCAGTTCTGCCACTTGGAAGTCGTCATTTATACGGCATGTTGACTTACACCCGATTTAATGTTTCAGTTATCAGGTCCTTTGACGTGAACAAACCAGGTTGTGAAGTAGACGATCTAAAAGGAGGAGTTGCAGGAGGCAGTATTTTGAAAGGAGTCCTCAAGGTATACCTCGAAATTGAATATTCTCTCAAAAATTCTATTAGCAATGTTATTATATTTCTTGTGTGGAAATGAGTCAAATACTGAAATTCAAAATGAATATTATTTCCTATTTCAGGTTGGACAAGAAATTGAAGTCAGACCAGGAATTGTATCAAAAGACACAGAAGGCAAGCTCACGTGTAAACCCATCTTTTCTCGCATCATGTCACTCTTCGCTGAGCAGAATGACCTTCAGTACGCCGTACCAGGTGGTCTTATTGGTAAGTATCAAAGAGTTGAAACACATTTTTGATGCCCAATTTGAAGAAGTCTGAATCTGGTATACCGCGTCAGAAATTGTCAGATGGCAGTAAAGACAAGTTACTAGAACGTGCTGCCACCTGTTGTTTCATGTCGATGCAAGTATGTGAATTCTGATGTAAAGGTTTTCTCTTGCACACCTTTATGGTCCTTTTAAAATGGTAATATGTATTTCTGTTTAAGTTGGGTTATGAAGAATCAAAAATGTTAACTTATGCTATATGAACTTTCCATTGAATAGTTTAACCCTATTAATCCGTTGTTGCACTTCCAGGTGTAGGAACTAAAATTGATCCAACACTATGCAGAGCTGATCGTATGGTGGGCCAGGTGCTGGGAGCTGTGGGTCATTTGCCCGACATCTACACCGAGTTAGAAATATCTTACTTCTTGTTGAGACGTTTGTTGGGCGTCAGAACTGAGGGAGACAAAAAGGCTGCTAAGGTAGATCTCATTTTGATGCTCTTTTCTTCTTGTGTGTTTGCGATTGACTCGTACTCCCAATTAAGAGCATTCCTTGTTATCATCAATTCTAAAATTCATCATTGCTTTTCACTCATTACAGGTTCAAAAACTTTCCAAGAATGAGGTGTTGATGGTGAACATTGGATCTTTATCAAGCGGTGGCCGAGTCCTTGCTGTCAAGGCTGATTTGGCAAAAATAGGTCTAACTAGTCCTGTGTGTACGGAAATAGGAGAGAAGATTGCTTTGAGTAGGAGAGTTGAAAAACATTGGCGGTGAGTGCTTATAAGCTCAATTAATATAAAAATTTCTTATTTAATTTTGCTATATGACTGCTTGTTCAATAAAAAGTTTCCTTAAGTTGTCTGAATGATGAATTGTTAAGATGGTCCTTTTTGCCTGGCTCATTTGTGTCAATCAAAGGTTGGTGATTTTTAACTGCGACACTACCCAAGCATTGTCTTTTATGTAAGAGAGCACATGATTTGATCTAATTATTGATAATTTATCCTTTTATTTTTCCAGATTGATCGGCTGGGGTCAGATCAGAAGAGGTGTAACTGTAAGAGCTCTGGGAGCTGATGAATAAATTCCAATTATGAAATTTTTTGGCGACTATTTATAATTATGTTATTGGACGTTACTGGAATATATGGCAATATTTATCCATCAAAATTAGTCAGCATTGGTTTTATGAACTTCCACGATACACACTGGACATATGACAGATGTTTGCTGCCCTAAATTAAACCCTTGATTGTTAATAAACATATGCAAATGCATGTAAAGCTCTTTTACTCCCCAAGTTGTTCAACAGATATGTTAAAGTTTAACAAAATGTTCCTTCTGCATAACATGTGAATTTCATCTGAATTGAATTCAAAACACATGAATTGGTTTGGGTGAGAAATGGTCCTCATCATTACATGCACATTTCATCTAGTGTTGCTGGTGTTATAGAGTAGCGCATGAAGGATTTAATTTAATGAAGTCCGTGTTAATTTAGCATAACACATCAATGCCATCTGATAGAAAAGGTGTTCATCCAGCATGACCCATGCTTTTCACTGGCAGAGAAAGGTCCTTCAGCAAAACTCATGCATTACACTTTTAGAGAAAGTGTTCCTCCAGAAAAAAAATTATACTGGTAGAGAAAGTGTTCCTTTTTCAAAACACCTGAATTTCTAATGTAAAGCAAGTGTTCTTTTAGCGAAATGTGAATTTCATCTGGTGGAGCAAGTGTTCCTTCAGCTTAACTTAATATAACAAAACACATGAATTTCATCTAATCTCAGCAGCATTAAAAATGCACACATTTTAAATCAGCTCAAAATTGAACTTTTATTAAAATATTTTCATGTACTTTAGAGTAGTCAGTTGAAATCCATTTTAAGAATGATAAGTTTCGTGAAGAAAATAAATCAAGCCTCTTTTAGTGCGACATGTTAAAAAAAAACAAAATCGCAGTGTCAATTGGCCAAAAATCAAGTCGTAAAACTCGATGTCTGGGCTATGGAAATAATGATGGTGGTTCCCATGGTCACTTAGAGAATGTGCCAAGAACGTGTCTACCACATTTGTTTGTCACATAATTTTCCACCATTTTGTCTCATCAACTTGACAATTGTCCTAGTTGTGGCGAATTTCCAATTTTAAATTTTGTTGGACGTCTTTGTTGTACATTTGAAATCACTAAATGCATGGGATTGTGCTCATATTACTTTGCAACTGTCCTAATTTGAGCAAAACACATGAATTTCGTCTAGCAGAGAGAATGTTCCTTCAGCAGAACACATAATTTTCATCTAATAGAGTGTTTCTTCAATAAAACAAGAATTTCATCTGATAGAGAAAGTGTTTCCTCTGCAAAACACATGGATTTCATCTGGAAAGGTGTGTGTCTTGACAAAAAAAATTCCTTCAGCAAAACACACAAATTTCATCTTGTATAGAAAATGTTCCGTCAGCAAAATGCATGCATCTAGTAGAGAAAGTGTTCCTTCAGCAAAACATGAATTTCATCTGGTAGAGAAAGTGTTCTTCAAGTAAAACATGAATTTGATCTGGTAGAGAAAGTGTTCCTTCAGCAAAACACATGAATTTGATCTGGTAGAGAAAGTGTTTCTTCAGCAAAACGCATGAATTTCATCTGGTAGAGAAAGTGTTCTTCCAGCAAAATGCATGAAATTCATCTGGTTTAGAAAGTGTTCCTTCTGCAAAACACATGAATTTTATCTGACAGAGAAAGTGTTCCTTCAGCAAAACGCATGAATTTGATCTGGTAGAGAAAGTGTTTCTTCAGCAAAACACATGAAATTCATCTGGTAGAGAAAGTGTTCTTCCAGCAAAACACATGAATTCCATCTGGTAGAGAAAGTGTTCCTTCAGCAAAACACGTGAATTTGATCTGGTAGAGAAAGTGTTCCTTCAGCAAAACACATGAATTTGATCTGGTAGAGAAAGTGTTCCTTCAGCAAAACACATGAATTTGATCTGGTAGAGAAAGTGTTCCTTCAGCAAAACACATGAATTTGATCTGGTAGAGAAAGTGTTCCTTCAGCAAAATGTATGAGTTGCATCTGGCAGAGAAAGTGTTCTTCCAGCAAAACGCATGAGTTGCATCTGGCAGAGAAAGTGTTCTTCCAGCAATACACATGAATTTGATCTGGTAGAGAAAGTATTCCTTCAGCAAAACGCACGAATTTGATCTGGTAGAGAAAGTGTTCCTTCAGCAAAACGCATGAATTTCATCTGGTAGAGAAAGTGTTCTTCCAGCAAAACACATGAATTTCATCTGGTAGAGAAAGTGTTCCTTCAGCAAAACACATGAATTTGATCTGGTTGAGAAAGTGTTTCTTCAGCAAAACGCATGAATTTCATCTGGTAGAGAAAGTGTTCTTCCAGCAAAATGCATGAAATTCATCTGGTTTAGAAAGTGTTCCTTCTGCAAAACACATGAATTTTATCTGGCAGAGAAAGTGTTCCTTCAGCAAAACGTAACAGATCTGGTAGAGAAAGTGTTTCTTCAGCAAAACACATGAAATTCATCTGGTAGAGAAAGTGTTCTTCCAGCAAAACACATGAATTCCATCTGGTAGAGAAAGTGTTCCTTCAGCAAAACACGTGAATTTGATCTGGTAGAGAAAGTGTTCCTTCAGCAAAACACATGAATTTGATCTGGTAGAGAAAGTGTTCCTTCAGCAAAACACATGAATTTGTTCTGGTAGAGAAAGTGTTTCTTCAGCAAAACGCATGAATTTCATCTGGTAGAGAAAGTGTTCTTCCAGCAAAATGCATGAAATTCATCTGGTTTAGAAAGTGTTCCTTCTGCAAAACACATGAATTTTATCTGGCAGAGAAAGTGTTCCTTCAGCAAAACGCATGAATTTGATCTGGTAGAGAAAGTGTTTCTTCAGCAAAACATGAAATTCATCTGGTAGAGAAAGTGTTCTTCCAGCAAAACACATGAATTCCATCTGGTAGAGAAAGTGTTCCTTCAGCAAAACGCATGAATTTGATCTGGTAGAGAAAGTGTTTCTTCAGCAAAACACATGAAATTCATCTGGTAGAGAAAGTGTTCTTCCAGCAAAACACATGAATTCCATCTGGTAGAGAAAGTTTTCCTTCAGCAAAACACATGAATTTGATCTGGTAGAGAAAGTGTTCCTTCAGCAAAACGCATGAATTTGATCTGGTAGAGAAAGTGTTTCTTCAGCAAAACATGAAATTCATCTGGTAGAGAAAGTGTTCTTCCAGCAAAACACATGAATTCCATCTGGTAGAGAAAGTGTCCTTCCAGCAAAACACATGAATTTGATCTGGTAGAGAAAGTATTCCTTCAGCAAAACGCATGAATTTCATCTAGTAGAGGAAGTGTTCTTCCAGCAAAACACATGAATTTCATCTGGTAGAGAAAGTGTTCCTTCAGCAAAACAAATGAATTTGATCTGGTAGAGAAAGTATTCCTTCAGCAAAACAATCTGGTTGAGAAAGTGTTCTTCCAGTAAAACAAATGGAATTCATCTAGTAGAGAGTGTTCCTTCAGCAAAACACATGGAATTCATCTGGTAGAGAAAGTGTTCTTTCTGCAAAACACATGGAATTCATCTGGTAGAGAAAGCGTGCCTTCTGAAAAATATATAAAACTCCTCTAGTAGAGAAAGTGTTCCTTCTGAAAACTACTGAAATCATCTGGTAAAGAAAGTGTTCCTTCAGCAAAACGCATGAAATTCATCTGGTTTAGAAAGTGTTCCTTCTGCAAAACGCATGGAATTCATCTGGTAGATAAAGTGTTCCTTCAGCAAAATACATGAATTCATCTGGTTTAGAAAGTGTTCCTACAGCAAAACAAATGAATTTCATCCGGTAGAGAAAGTGTTCCTTCCGCAAACATGAATTTCATCTGGTAGAGAAAATGTTTCTTCTGTAAAACACTTGAAATTCATCTGGTAGAGAAAGTGTTCCTTCAGCAAAACACATGGATTTCATCTGGTAGAGAAAGTGTTCCTTCAGCAAAACACATGAATTTCATCTGGTAGAGAAAGTGTTCCTTCAGCAAAACATGAAATTCATCTAGTGGAGAAAATGTTTCTTCTGCAAAACACATAAATTCATCTAGTAGAGAAAGTGTTCCTTCAGCAAAACACATGGATTCCATCTGGTAGAGAAACTTAACAACAAAGACCATGCTGAACATAAATGGGACGGACAAAATACAAGTAGAAATCCTAACAGCCGTGAGAGACAGTTTGAAAGAATGATTATTGATATTGTAAATTTGAGAAATATAAAGTATATTAAAATTCCTAATTGCCAATTGTTGTTATAAAAATGTTAACATTAAATTAACTTGATATGAATATTCACAATGTGTGTAACTAATTTGATGTATATCAGAAAAAACCACAAAAAAAACATATCAATAAAAAATCCAATTGATAATTATATTCTCATTATCCTCCTGATTTGAAATTGTGTCTATTGAAGTTACTTGCTCATGCATCAGCGTGGATCGTAATCTGCTGTTGGTTGAATGAACTGTTTTTGATAATGATTTGGGAAAAAAAAAAAAAAACGAGCAAACTTACTTTTATTGTTTCCTTGATTATATAATGATTGTCTGCAATTGAATTAAATTGTATTTTCTTGATTTAGATCATTTATTTGATTGCTTATATCATAATGATGGTATTTTGAAAGGAAATACATCATCTGGTCTATTGAATGCTATTGAGGCTGATTACTCTGTTGTATCATTTCTGATTCTCAATATTAATTGTATAATATGAACCTTTTTGATGATTCCTGATTATGTCGATTGCCTTATCGTTATTCCTTATTGTTGATGGTTGTTGGTAGTGACTCGATCAGTCTTGATTTTGTGTTGTTTATTATATATATATATATACAACTTACTTAATGACATACCAAGAATTATATCATGATCAGCTGTTTGAGATGCTCGATTGATCTGTTATTATTATATCTTTCAAATGTTGTATAAGGATCACTGACAGTTACTGATCCCTTGATGATCCATAATGTTTGACTCAATTAATTTGTGTAACGCTCTCACTTCTTTGATAATCAGATTTTCTGAAAACATCATTGAGCTATGTTTCATTCAATAGAAAATTAAAATGATTATGCTTCTTAACTTACAAGGGGAAATTGACCAATGGATATAAGTCTAAATGCCAAGCCAGATCTGCAATATCTCACTTTCTTATTTCAATAACTGCACTCTACTTACAACTTTTGGCTACAATGAACCTCTGAATGCATTTTCGTTTTCTATTATATATATTCCTGGCTTTCCAGTAACTTAACCTGATAATAAAACCAGAAAAGGGGGTCGGGAGAAAAAAAAAGAAAGAAAAAAAACCAAATTATTAATCATATATTTTCTGCCTTTTCTTAACAAGCATAATCATCTGATAAATCTGTTACTAAGCTTGCCCCTGAATTGTAAGCTGTGAAATACATTTCACTCTTGAGTTTATTTGTGATTCTCTCACAGAGCTGACCTCAAACATAACAAAACATTATAACAACATAGTACATTGGAATGTGAAATTAATGATCAGCTGATCTATTATATTTTGCTAAATCCTGCAGTCCTACAATATAATTAATATCCTCTCACTGAGTAGAAATTTGAAATTATCCTTGTTGGTAGATCCCACCTTGTTTACCTAGTACTAAATTAACTACTTTGTTATATGACTTTTATATTCATTCTTAATCCTTTTGTTTCAATTATAATTTCTTTCAAGTCTAGGTCTTATCAACTTTGTACAAAGGAAAATTATATAAAGATTGTACTTTATTTCAGACGGGAGGGAGCAGGATTAACTTATATGTTGTTGCCCAGTGACCTCACATGATCTTATGTAGTAGATGCAATAGAAGGATATTGAGTCACTGTAGAATTTTGAAATGTTGTCTCTGTAAATGGAAATTTCATATACAGTGCCTATCAAATATCTCCATTAACGATTTACCTTATTTAGAAAATGATTGGATATGTACTGACTGTTCGGATGAGATATTTCTATTTAACAATTACTCAGATCAATTAGATTTTATTCATGAATTATAAATTTTTTTCAATGACTCTTCTGTGTTTTTTGATGGATTAAATGAAATGGTTTTCAATCCCTTTGAACTAAACGACGATCATGATTTTATGCCCATGACATCGGTTGATCTAGATTTACGTTTTTACAATGACATAAGATTTCATACTTCATCTCATGCATGTAACTACTTTCATGAAGAAAAATTCAATAGAGATATGGGTTCATTTTCTAACAACAAATTTTCACTTATGCATATTAATATAAGAAGTATCCCAAGACATCTTAAAGAACTTGAAACTCATCTAGAAAATCTCTTAATTAACTTTTCAATAATTGGTATATCTGAAACTTGGCTTCAGGAAAGCAATTGTAACCTTTATTATTTGGATAATTATAATCACTTTTACAAAACACGACTTTCAAAACCTGGTGGAGGAGTGTCATTGGGAGAGAGCCAGCTCTCTCCCTCAGGGATTGGTATGATTGTCAGAAATTTTTGGATCGCTTGTCAGAGACAAGGGAACACTTTCCAAAGTGTTTTTTTTTGTTTCAAGGGACTAATATGATGCATAAAAGAGGCGTGGTAATGACTTTTGCTTCTTGTGATTCTGGTTTATTTAATATTAAGGTTTTAGTTTTCAACCAAATGGGTGTTTATTCACACGGGAGCAGCCAGTAATTCATATTGACATGGAAAATTAAAGTTTTAAAATTTCTTTCTTACATGTTAAATTTATTTTGTTATGTCTTTAAGGTTGTACCTGACAAAGTTAAGTGGTAATTTGGTAAATATTTCGAGGAAAAGGACAAATTCCAGTGTTTTATCAACATTCATAAATTCAGTTACATTCACTGACTGCTCCCTCAGTGTTACACACAGACTCAGCCATGGTGTAAATGTAAAAGGGATTCTGATTGGTCAAGATCCTAGGTTCATGCTACCTGGTTCATGATTGGCTCATGTCTTTCTGATAGCTTTTTGGACACTTCTGTTAGGGCTAAAATTAAAATTTTAGGCTCTTTAGAATCCTCAATTCATAGACTATATTATTTCGTTTTTTCATGGAGATATATTTATTCATTGCTGAGAATTCGTTGAAAATGCATATATCAGTCATGGTGTAAATGTAAAAGGGATTCTGATTGGTCAAGATCCTAGGTTCATGCTACCTGGTCCATGATTGGCTCATGTCTTTCCAATAGTTTTTCGGACACTTCTGTTAGGGCTAAAATTAAAATTTTAGGCTCTTTAGAATTCCCATATCTTAGACTGTATTATTTCGTTTTTTCATGGAGATATATTTATTCATTGCTGATAATTCGTTGAAAATGCATTGGCCTATACTTTTTTTGTGCATTGTTGATGATGTTAAATAGCACATTTTTACAATAAGAGGATTTGTTATTCTTCTTTATTAAGTACAATCACACTAATTCAGTTTCATTCTATCTTTGTGATAAAATAAATATTTTGTTATTGTCAAGACAATTGATCTCTTCAAAAGCCATGAATTGGAAGTGTAGGCTGTAATCTGGAGGTGCCATCCAATTGAATGTGTATTTTCAATTGCATTTGATCCAAGCCAAAGAATGGCACTCTCTGTAATCCAATTAATTGCCAGACCCACTTCTGATTGCCAGATTTGAATATAATTGCACTTTAAGTCATGTCTTTTGAATAACTGCCCTTTCATTTCTTGATCAAAGTATATTTGCTGCAAGGTGTGACAGTTCTTTTAGACTTTTAGTCTGAATATTAATATTTAAAGATGATCCTCTCCTATTGGTTGAAAATCAATCTGTTCTTATTGGCTGTTGGAAGTACCTGAACTAATAGACTAATTTCAGGGACGGTTTCTCTCAGTAAACACTAGGGGAAAAGTGGTGCTTGGTGTCAGTACTCTTAAAATTTCATTTACAGAGATGTTGCACTTGAATCTTTCATATGCACGCTCTGTTGTGACTATTGAACTAGAACCTGATGGTTGCGATGATGACTCTATTGAGAAAATAACATCAAAGTTGAAAAGCCGTCTTTCATTTCTTAGAGTACATAGGCCTATATGATACGCCATGAGCACACAAACTGTCTGCCTTAACAAGAATCACAAGATTCAATAATAACAGCTTTAACATGATCTGATAGAAAAAGTGGCATAATTTTAGTAATATTTGAACATATGGCAAACTATCATCTGAACTCTCATTCTTACATACCATCTATGACAATCACACACACATACCGTGCATTACAAACACTTAGTAAGCTAGAAATTGTTTTAATTTTATGCACTGTACCGGGGTCCTAACTATGATGACATGCTCTAGTATTACCAGGGGTGTAAGGAAGTATACATAGGGAGGTCTGAGTGACATCCCGGAGTAGAACCCGAAAAACCGGATAATGGGAACCAAGCGTCTGAGTAAAAAAAAAAAATAAAAAAAAAATTTCATTGGCTGATAGATTTCCCGCCCTTGCCTATGATTGGTCCACCCAAGGTGTCTCCAAGCTGGAGTATTTTTAATGCCTTTTAATATACCATTTATTCGTGCTTATCACACCATTTTACGTATTTTGAAAATAATACATCAATAAATGTAATTAAATTAATAATTATATTCGGGAACCAAATGTCAATTTAAGGATAAATAGAGGATGCAGTCCTTCATCTCCTGTGAGGTCCAATTGTTCAGTTTTGAAACCCTCTGCACCGCAAGTGAAAGTTCCCTTATGGCAGTTGCTGAGCCTTCCAAGCCTGAGTCCAAAATTAATCATAGCATTGTTTGTCCCCATGCCAATTCAGATTACGTGCTTTAATGCTGCCTTTGGATGAGCTCAAAACCTTAATAATTGCTGCAACTCTCCTGTTGTTCCCTGAGATCATAGTATTATACAACCTCAAGAAACGTGAACGCAGGGCACTTTCCATGGGTATTGTTTCATGTAACTTTGAGCACTGTTGAGGCTTTATAACTTCCTAATTCTTTCAGATTAAATTTTGGAAGTAGTGTTTTTAGGTTTAATGGACATACATCTTCCATGTGCGGAAAGCAAATTAAGAATCATGGAATTACCTAGAAGTTATTTGGGGCAAATGTTCAGCACATTCAGTGAAATAGGTCTATTGGCCAATAAAAAAAAGAATATGTTGTCTCTGTCACACATAACTACATTCAACTTTCAGACTATATATATACCAAACAATTTTTAAAAAGTGGATTATTATTACTTCTAAATAAGTAATATTAAAGCCTATTTCTGAACTTTAGTAAGCAAGTTGATAAACAGGCATTCCAAGTATACTAAGTATGTGGACCAAAAAAACGGTGCGGAAATAGGCAAGCCTATTCACGGCGCTTTAGTCAGTGCTAGTTGAGTGCCATTGCTTAAAAAATATAGGCCTATTTTGTCTTCAATCTGTCTGGTCCGCATTAATCTGGGTCTGCAGCTACTTGGTCCGCATCCTTTACTCCTAAGTGTTGTACCAGAGTGACAGACTGTAGCTTCCCTGGAAGATGCCTGCAGATTTGCAGTATTTAAACCAATTCAAGCCATTTGAAACACAAAAACTTATCAGGAAAAATCTGTATTTTGTCTACAGATTTGGCAATAGGCTAAGATTAAAGCTTATTTCAAGTAGAAGAAATCCAGAGTCCAATTTTAAAATCCAATGTCGGATTTTTACAACTGCTTGCAGCCTGTATTGCAGGAGGAATTTTCAGTCAGCCTCCGACCATATAGGAAGTCGCACTATTTCACCTATCACCTTGAAACTGAGCATACAGTCTCAATATAATTTTATCTTGCTGCCATCAACTTTTGGTAAACTTCTGTGACATTAAAATTTTTATTTACGAAACTAAAATGTTAATTTTTTTGCGCGAATTTCAAATGACCATGCAGCTCAATGAAACCAGCACCAACAGCAGCAGTCAGATTCAATAGAAAGAATGAAGGAAGGGATGACAGAAGGATCGTATGAAGGAAGGCAGGAAGGAATGAAGGAAGGGATGAAGGAACGAATGAAGGAACGAAAAAAGAAAGGAAAGTAGGAGGGAAAAAAGGGAGGGGAGGGAGGGAGGATAAACATGTGGATAGATAGATAAATAGATAGATAGATAGATAGATAGATAGATAGATAGATAGATAGATACTAAGTCTATCTACAAGCAGCTGTTAAAGTGCTTGCACGTTATTTCGAAGTTATCTTATTTTCAGACCTATAAATGGCATAAAAACGATCTGTATTGTGATCCATGAAATGTGAAAGAAACACAGCACTAGGATGACATAAATTTTATTGCCTGCCTCGAGTCTGTAACTCAATCTATATTGCAAAACAAGGCACTGAGTTTCCCACCGACTTGTCCTGCGAATCTGAAGGACTTGTTTAAGGTCTCACAAATGTACGAGATTGCTGTACTTCAGCTGAAATCCTGCAGATCTAAAGGAATGTTGGATTTCACTGTTTTCCCAATCATGCATTGTAGTCCGGCGGCCAAACCCCAGATTTCATGGGAACCTCGCAGTATGGTCTGGACAATGTTTTTTTGTTGATTCTATATCTCTGAGATGTGCTCTTTCAGAATCTGAACGATGCCACTCTGTCATCGTTGGGCAATTTGCATAATATGCAAATTAAGGCGGCCATTACCAAAAATCTTGTTCTCATCTGTATCTCAGTAACTATGCATGATGGCAACATAATTTTGGTGTCTATCCCCATGTTTTGAGGGGTAAATAATCCAACCAGGCTATTTCCATAAATTTCACACCAATAGTTTTCGCAGAATTGACATATTAAGGCCGCCATTACTGAAAATCTTGTTTCTGACGATATCTCCGAAACTACAGGTGGTATCAAAATAATTTTGGTATCTACCGCCATGTTTTGAGGGTTAAATAATGAGATGAAGCCATTTCAGTAAACATCACACCAATATTTTGTATTTAACAGGCATGTTAACAAAGCTGCCATTACTGAAAATTTGGTTTCCGACAATATCTTGTTACTTCATATGGTGTCAAAACACTATTGGTGCCTATCACCATCTTTTGAGGGATAAAGAAACATATTAAGTTATTTTTATAATGATTAAACAAATATTTTATACTGTATCTCACAATAACCTGAGAAGTTTAGCTGAAAAACTGTGTTATTTACACCATGTGGTTCATCGTTGTGAACCACATGAATAATTATCTGACCTTGGCATGTACACAATGAGTAGTGAAGTCATGATGTCACAATGTTTTGGGGCTCTGATTGGACAGTGTGGTTGCCAATAATGTACTTGGGCTTTCAAGCAAAATAATGCCATATCAAATGACTCAATATTTTTGACTGCTGGTTCTATTTTTGTTGTGAGATATAACTTATTATCACTAATTATTTTGTTATTATGCAGTCTGACATTCAAAAGATTCACTGTTGTGAACCACATCCCTTTATGTTTTATCAAAGAATGAGCATATGTATATCAAAATAATTGTTGGGAAACAAACTAAGCCATTTCAGAAAGGACCAAGCAAATACGTTTGGATAAAGGTGCAAAGTCATTACAGAACCATTTGTTGCGCTGATGCATCTTGCCATTATTGATTTTTCCTGTGTACGAAAACAAGTCACTTTCAACAATTTTGTCCCTGGGAACTGAACAGTGAACACCACCCGTTTATTTTTATTCAAGGCTAATTTAAAAGTGCTGAGGAAAGAGTTCGAATGCTCCAGGCTGCGAGCATATAACATCTTGGGTGAAACAGCCAAAAAAATGTCATACCAAATTACAAACATTGAAACAGTAATTACCTGATCAGGTATACTTGTTCTCGCAGTGTGCTTCCCCATGAAATCTGTAAAACAGTGATCAAGTAAGCTATTAAACAAGATGTGTCCATAGCAAAATCACACCTTATCATTTCCAGCACCTCTGGAACAGCCACATTGTCGCTTGGTCCTAATTATACTGAATTAAGCATTTACCACTACTCATTGTGTACATGCCAAGGTCAGATAATTATTCATGTGCTTCACAACGATGAACCACATGGTGTAAATAACACAGTTTTTCAGCTAAACTTCTCAGGTTATTGTGAGATACAGTATAAAATATTTGTTTAATCATTATAAAAATAACTTAATATGTTTCTTTATCCCTCAAAAGATGGTGATAGGCACCAATAGTGTTTTGACACCATATGAAGTAACAAGATATTGTCGGAAACCAAATTTTCAGTAATGGCAGCTTTGTTAACATGCCTGTTAAATACAAAATATTGGTGTGATGTTTACTGAAATGGCTTCATCTCATTATTTAACCCTCAAAACATGGCGGTAGATACCAAAATTATTTTGATACCACCTGTAGTTTCGGAGATATCGTCAGAAACAAGATTTTCAGTAATGGCGGCCTTAATATGTCAATTCTGCGAAAACTATTGGTGTGAAATTTATGGAAATAGCCTGGTTGGATTATTTACCCCTCAAAACATGGGGATAGACACCAAAATTATGTTGCTATCATGCATAGTTACTGAGATACAGATGAGAACAAGATTTTTGGTAATGGCCGCCTTAATTTGCATATTATGCAAATTGCCCAACGATGACAGAGTGGCATCGTTCAGATTCTGAAAGAGCACATCTCAGAGATATAGAATCAACAAAAAAACATTGTCCAGACCCTACTGCGAGGTTGTAGCTCACCGCCGCCGGACTATTGACAGCAGAATTTCTTGTTTTCCTCGAGATCTGCGTGAGTCTCGCTGCGACACTCTCTCGAGTCTTTTACATCGATATCTACCTGCGCGCGGCGAACTCCCGTACGTTCCGCTTGCGACACGAATTCTAGTTATTCATTAGAAATTCTATTCAGGCGAAGCTACTGGAAGACTTATGTATTATCAATGAATCAATAGAAAATATCTTCATAGAAATTTCTAAAACAACATTCAATACTACAAAAGATCTGATAATAGGAGTGTTGTATAGACCACCTAATACTGACATACGAATATTTAATAATCATTTAAATGAAATGCTACGCAAAATCCGCAATAATAAGCTTGTTTACATCATGGGAGACTATAATATAAACTTATTAAATTCTGAAGATCATTTACCTACATCCGAATTTCTTGACATGTTTTATTCATTCTCATTCTTTCCCTTAATTACTAAACCAACTAGAGTCCAGAGAACTTCAGCCACCTTGATTGACAACATTTTCTGCAACCAAGCTGTGACTGAAAATCATTTACAAGGTATATTTACATGGGATATTTCAGATCACTTTCCGATATTTATTATAAATACAGATTTCACTCAATCAAAAACGAAAACTTGCATAAAATTCAGAGAATACAGTGATGAAAATTTGCTTAAGTTTACTAATGATATTGCTTTGATAGACTGGACAAATGTTTTAGAAACAGACAGTTGCATAGATGCATTTACTTTGTTTTATAATACCTATAAGGCAACTTATGACAAAGCATATCCAATTAAAATAAGAAATTCTACATATAATAACAGAAAACCATGGCTCTCCGCAGCATTGAAACGGTCAATTAGAGCAAAGAGTCTCTTATATATCAGAAGCAGGAAACATCCTACAGAACAAAATATTATTATCTACAAGAAATATAAGAAAACACTGAATTCCCTACTTAAGAATGCTGAAAAAAATCATATCCACAACTTGTTTGAAAAATTAAGAACAACATACGAAAATCTTGGCAGATAATTAAAAATATAATCAATAACAAAAGTAGCCATCACACTCCATCTCACTTCTCGTTAGATGACAAGATTGTCACTATCCATCAAATTATTGCTGATGGGTTCAACAATTATTTCGTTAAAATTGGAGAGAATCTAAGCAAGAATATTCCAATAACAAACACCTCTCACCTGTCTTATCTCCACAACGTTAATATTCAAAATTCCCTATATCTACGACCAACCAGTGTTTTGGAAATGAAAGAAATTCTGGCCTCCCTAAATGATAGCTCACCAGGATATGACGATCTTCAGATAAAAGTTTTAAAAAGATGTCATGACCAATATGTTTCAGGTTTAGTACATTTAGTTAACTTGTCATTGTCTCAAGAAATATTTCCTGATGAACTTAAAGTCGCTAAGATAATTCCACTCTTTAAATCTGGTGATGAGCAATTCCTTAAAAACTACAGACCTATTTCAATTTTACCATCACTGTCGAAATTATTTGAAAGAGTAATATATAAAAGATTATTCCAATTCATTAATGATAATGACATTTTGTACAATTTTCAATTTGGTTTTCGTAAAAATAATAATCCCACACAAGCTATAATAGCACTGATTGACAAAATATTAGCTGGATATAAAGATAGTAAGTTTACCCTATGTGTATTTCTTGATTATAGTAAAGCTTTTGTCACTGTTAATCATAGCATTCTATTGGATAAATTATATAAATATGGAATAAGAGGGATTGCTCATCAACTGATCTCAAGCTACCTTACTAGTAGAACTCAGTATGTTTCTTTCAATAATCTATCATCTTCTTATAAACCTATTACCTGTGGGGTGCCACAGGGATCTATCCTTGGCCCCATTCTATTTTTATTATATATAAATGATATTTGTAATGCATCTCAATCACTTCTGCCCATTCTATTTGCTGACGATTGCAATGTCTTTATTCAGGGTAGTGATATGACCAACCTGGTAAACGAATTGAATTTGGAATTAGAATTTATTAAAACATGGATTGATTCAAACAAGCTCTCTCTTAATATAAATAAAACTCAGTATATGATATTCTCACCAAGGAAAATATATGTTATGCTTTCTGATAATGTCAAAATAGCAAATGTTCAGATTGATCAAGTCAGGACAACCAGGTTTCTTGGTATAATGATAGATGACAATATTTCATGGGAAGCTCACTCAAGTTATATCAGGAAGAAAATTGCTAAGGGGATCGGGATCATTAGTAAAGCAAAAAAATATTTAAAACGAGACACATTGTTGATATTATTATAATTCATTTATTTTACCATACATATCATATGGTATAGAAGTTTGGGGATCAATGATTCAAACTTATATGAACCCAATACTAATTCTTCAAAAGAAAGTGGTTCGCATCATGACGTTCTCAAATAGACTAACTCACTCTTCACCATTCTTTAAGTCTCTTCATATCCTACCCATCAATAAGTTGTATTCAATGAATCTATTTATCTTCATGTATAAAGTACACTTTAGTTGTCATCCTCCGGTCATCAATCATATGTTCATTAAAAATCAAGACATTCATAACATCAATACCAGAAATAAAGCATTATTCAGAGTTCCATACTTTACCTCAGCAAAATTGCAGAGAAACATAAGACATAGAGGAGTCATTTGTTTTAATACCCTGGGCAACTCCATTGATTACAGCTGCTCCCTTCCCGTCTTGAAAAAACGTCCGAAAAACTATCTATTAAGTCTGCAATATGTGATTTCCTTTTACTTAAGCTTGAAATTTGTTATCTCTTAAACTGTTATTAATATATACACATGTGTGTCAGCCACAAATTTTTGATGAAATTTTTGGCCAAATACGCCGAATGGCGTCAGGCCCCTGTACCTTAATGGTATTAATAAAGACTTGAACTTGAACTTGAACTTGAACTTGAAAGTGTTCCTTCAGCAAAGTACATGAAATTCATCTATTAGAGAGTGTTCCTTCAGCAAAACATGAAATTCATCTGGTAGAGAAAGTGTTCCTTCAGCAAAACACATGAATTTCATCTGGTTTAGAAAGTGTTCCTTCTGCAAAACACTTGAAACTTATCTAGTAGAGAAAGTGTTCCTTCTGCAAAACACATAAAATTCATCTAGTAGAGAAAGTGTTCCTTCAACAAAACACATGAATTTCATCTGGTAGAGAAAGTGTTCTTCCAGCAAAACGCAATGATTTCATCTGGTTTAGTAAGTGTTCCTTCTGCAAAACACATAAAATTCATCTAGTAGAGAAAGTGTTCCTTCAGCAAAACACATGAAGTTCATCTAGTAGAGGAAGTGTTCTTTCAGCAAAACACATGAAATTCATCTAGTAGAGAAAGTGTTCTTGAAGCAAAACATGAATTTGATCTGGTAGAGAAAGTGTTCCTTCAGCAAAACATGGATTTCATCTGGTTTAGAAAGTGTTCCTTCTGCAAAACACATGAATTTTATCTGGCAGAGAAAGTGTTCCTTCAGCAAAACACATGAAATTCATCTAGTAGAGGAAGTGTTCTTCCAGCAAAACACATGAATTTGATCTGGTAGAGAAAGTGTTCCTTCAGCAAAACACATGAATTTGATCTGGTAGAGAAAGTTTTCCTTCAGCAAAACGCATGAATTTCATCTGGTAAGAAAGTGTTCTTCCAGCAAAACACATGAAATTCATCTAGTAGAGGAAGTGTTCTTCCAGCAAAACACATGAATTTCATCTGGTAGAGAAAGTGTTCCTTCAGCAAAACACATGAATTTGATCTGGTAGAGAAAGTGTTCCTTCAGCAAAACGCATGAATTTCATCTGGTAGAGAAAGTGTTCTTCCAGCAAAACGCATGAAATTCATCTGGTAGAGGAAGTGTTCTTCCAGCAAAACACATGAATTTGATCTGGTAGAGAAAGTATTCCTTCAGCAAAACGCATGAATTTCATCTGGTAGAGAAAGTGTTCCTTCAGCAAAACGCATGAATTTCATCTGGTAGAGAAAGTGTTCTTCCAGCAAAACACATGAATTTCATCTGGTAGAGGAAGGGCAATTCCGTAAAGTCTGATTCACAGATTTGACACTTTAGCAGCTTGTGTAGCCCTACCATTACACCTCAGCTATTTCATTGTTATCCAGGCATGAGGACAGGTTATAGGGGTATCAGACAAGCCATCAACCAAAGCTCCAAGTGTAACAGGAGTCGAGCTATGGCAAATATCATGGTGTCGGACGTACACCGTGTGATGTACGTCCGACACCATGATATTTTGCCATAGCTCGACTCCTGTTACACTTGGAGCTTTGGTTGATGGCTTGTCTGATACCCCTATAACCTGTCCTCATGCCTGGATAACAATGAAATAGCTGAGGTGTAATAGTAGGGCTACACAAGCTGCTAAAGTGTCAAATCTGTGAATCAGACTTTACGGAATTGCCCGGAAGTGTTCTTCCAGCAAAACACATGAAATTCATCTAGTAGAGGAAGTGTTCTTCCAGCAAAACACATGAATTCCATCTGGTAGAGAAAGTGTTCCTTCTGCAAAACATATGAATTTGATCTGGTAGAGAAAGTGTTCCTTCAGCAAAACGCATGAATTTCATCTGGTAGAGAAAGTGTTCTTCCAGCAAAACACATGAAATTCATCTAGTAGAGGAAGTGTTCTTCCAGCAAAACACATGAATTTCATCTGGTAGAGAAAGTGTTCCTTCAGCAAAACAAATGAATTTGATCTGGTAGAGAAAGTATTCCTTCAGCAAAACAATCTGGTTGAGAAAGTGTTCTTCCTGTAAAACAAATGGAATTCATCTAATAGAGAGTGTTCCTTCAGCAAAACACATGGAATTCATCTGGTAGAGAAAGTGTTCTTTCTGCAAAACACATGGAATTCATCTGGTAGAGAAAGCGTGCCTTCTGAAAAATATTTAAAACTCCTCTAGTAGAGAAAGTGTTCCTTCTGAAAACAACTGAAATCATCTGGTAGAGAAAGTGTTCCTTCAGCAAAACGCATGAAATTCATCTGGTTTAGAAAGTGTTCCTTCTGCAAAACGCATGGAATTCATCTGGTAGATAAAGTGTTCCTTCAGCAAAATACATGAATTTCATCTGGTAGAGAAAGTGTTCCTTCAGCAAAACACATGGATTTCCTCTGGTTTAGAAAGTGTTCCTACTGCAAACCAAATGAATTTCATCCGGTAGAGAAAGAGTTCCTTCAGCAAAACATGAATTTCATCTGGTAGAGAAAATGTTTCTTCTGTAAAACACTTGAAATTCATCTGGTAGAGAAAGTGTTCCTTCAGCAAAGCACATGGATTTCATCTGGCAGAGAAAGTGTTCCTTCAGCAAAACATGAAATTCATCTAGTGGAGAAAGTGTTCCTTCTGCAAAACACATAAATACATCTAGTAGAGAAAGTGTTCCTTCAGCAAAACACATGGATTCCATCTGGTAGAGAAAGTGTTCCTTCAGCAAAGTACATGAAATTAATCTATTAGAAAGTGTTCCTTCTGCAAAACACTTGAAACTTATGTAGTAGAGAAAGTGTTCCTTCTGCAAAACACATAAAATTCATCTAGTAGAGAAAGTGTTCCTTCAACAAAACACATGAATTTCATCTGGTAGAGAAAGTGTTCCTCCAGCAAAACGCATGGATTTCATCTGGTTTAGTAAGTGTTCCCTCTGCAAAACACATAGAATTCATCTAGTAGAGAAAGTGTTCCTTCTGCAAAACACATGAAGTTCATCTAGTAGAGGAAGTGTTCTTTCAGCAAAACACATGAAATTCATCTAGTAGAGAAAGTGTTCTTCAAGCAAAACATGAATTTGATCTGGTAGAGAAAGTGTTCCATTAGCAAAACACATGGATTTCATCTGGTTAAGAAAGTGTTCCTTCTGCAAAGCACATGAATTTTATCTGGCAGAGAAAGTGTTCTTCCAGCAAAACAAATGAATTTCATCTGGTAGAGAAAGTGTTCTTCCAGCAAAACACATGAAATTCATCTATTAGAGGAAGTGTTCTTCCAGCAAAACACATGAATTTGATCTGGTAGAGAAAGTGTTCCTTCAGCAAAACACATGAATTTGATCTGGTAGAGAAAGTTTTCCTTCAGAAAAACGCATGAATTTCATCTGGTAAGAAAGTGTTCTTCCAGCAAAACACATGAATTTCATCTAGTATAGGAAGTGTTCTTCCAGCAAAACACATGAATTTGATCTGGTAGAGAAAGTGTTCCTTCAGCAAAACACATGAATTTGATCTGGTAGAGAAAGTGTTCCTTCAGCAAAACGCATGAATTTCATCTGGTAGAGAAAGTGTTCTTCCAGCAAAACACATGAAATTCATCTAGTAGAGGAAGTGTTCTTCCAGCAAAACACATGAATTCCATCTGGTAGAGAAAGTGTTCCTTCAGCAAAACACATGAAATTCATCTAATGGAGAAAGTGTTCCTGCGGCAAACACATAATTTTCATCTAATGGAGAAAGTGTTCATTCGGCAAAACATGAATTTCATCTGGTAAAAGAAGTGTTCTTTCATCAAAACGCACGAATTTCATCTGGTAGAGAAAGCATTCCTTTGCAGAAGCTTGGATTTCATGTGATAGAGAAAGTGTTCTTCCAGCAAAACAAACAAATGCTGGAAAACCAGTTACAAAATATTAATGTCTTGACAAGTAGACAGCTCTATGAACCAGATTAGACTAAAGTTCTTGTGATGGCAGTGTAACTTTTATTTGGCAAAAAGTAATTGATGGTAATATAAATAAATAACAATAGTTCAAGGTTGAAATGCGCTAAATGTTAGTGGGCTGTGAAAACGTTGTGGATGGTCATCTTCATTTCCAAGTACATCCCCCGTAACGGCTGCCCTCATCTGGAAAACAAGAGGGCTGTCTGTCAAATAGGCATACTCTCAAAAATAGAAATGAATTTAGCCATTTAAACTTGGCGCGGAAAGATGTATATACAGATATGATAGATACTTCATGGATAATTTGAAAATCTATGGAAATCTTACCTCCATGACGTTCAGAGGATTTTTGTAATTTTCAATCAAGCCATAGCCACTAGTAGTATCCATGCCGACCATTTCTTGTTGACCCTGAGAGATGAAAATGCAATTAAAAAAATAAGATTCGGACATGAAAGTCATTCTTATCTGAAAGATTTCCACAAATTCGCCACACCAACCTGATAGACTACATCCATTTTCATCAGTTCTTGTTTTGGAGTGCGCCTGCATCTGAGAGCTGGAAACAATATATTTGATACAATGGTTTTTTTCGCAGAACTGATTCATGTTGTTATGAAGTAATTTTCTCCGACTATGCACTCAAAAGCGCATTGATTTCTTGAAAGTGATCTTACCATTGAAGAATGGCCATATGGCGTCATTGGCTGAAGCGAAGTCTATTGGCGTTCTGAAAATGAAATTGAAGCATGTTACATTTCTGGCAAAAGCATAAATGCTTAACTTGTCATGTGCAACGTGTTCCTTGAGGATCGTACATACCTCCCTCTCATATCCTTGGCATCAAGTTGCGGTTTGTGTTTCAAAAGTTTCATTACGACTGGTCCATGTCCCTGAAATGTTGCGCAATGTAGAGGTGTCCAGTTGGTGCCGCTGTTTTTACAGTCAATTTCAGCACTGGAAGAGCCATTCGGGGACACAGTGGTTTGAAATTACAAAATTAGAAGTGAATGTTGAAAAATAGTTCTGAATATAGTTATGAGTCTGAACTGAAGAGTGAAAATTGTGTGAAATTTAATTGAAGGAATTATTTTTCTAATGCACCACTGAGTACAAAATTGTGCAGTTCCCTAAATAAGATGATGAACAATTTAGGACCTTTTCAAAATATTGCAATTATGATACATGAATGGCTATTGCTGGTCCAATTTTCATACCTGTGTTTTAGTAATATCTCCACTATGTTCGCATAACCCCAGAAGGAGGCGAGTCCAATGGCGGTCATTCCATCTTTTGATCGCTGGGATATGCTTGCTCCTTCATCCAGTAGCCTCTCGACCAACTACAATTTCAAATCAAGTCTAAGTTAGTAGATATATATATGTACCGAATTTATGGGGTGTATGTCAGACTCCCAATCTTCTCATCACTGATCGGGGGGAGGGTTGGTCTGGTGGTAGCGTGCTGGACTGCCAATCGGGTCCAGGGTTCGAATCCAGCTCTTGCCGGGTCACCTGGGCCTATGTTGGACGGCTGTTTCAATCATCCTTCGCCTCATTGCTGTGTCCTCCTCGTGTCCTAATTAGGCTATCAAGTGCATAAATACAGGAAGTAAAGCCCCAATCATCCATCCATCTCATCACTGATCGTCTCAAGGTGAACACTAAACCTTGAGAAGCAATGGCATGGGAACCTTGGGTGATGTTCCCTTCATCTCAGCCCATCGTCGCTGCTCTGTGGCTGCTCTGAGATTTATCATGTTGAACAGAAAACTCACCAGAAACTTCATGGATAAAAAAAAAAGTATTTTCTGATTGTGATGTTGCTCATGAAAATTATTTTTTGGAAATTCCACTACAGATTTGAACTCGCACAGGCCTATGTCACATACCTTGTATGTTATATATATCATTTAAATCTATTTTGTCGATTTATATTAACAGTAGATCAACATTATATCTCATTCAGCCTTCAGGGCTCCTCTAGCTGGTCAATTTATTAAGGGCCTTTTGTACAAATAATGTTTAGTTTTTTTAAAGTACTACAAAAAGCGTACTTAGTGTACCTTGGCATCACCGGTGACCACAGCACTGGACAAGTCCTTCATAGTTTAGTTGATTCTTCCAATATGCCTATTGTGGGACCTTTAATTAACTTGCCATAATGTGCTATTTATAAACAAACTGTTGTCAAGGAGTTTTCCCCCGGGAGTTTTCCCAAATGTTCACCAGAGGACAGTTTACATGGTCCAAAAATGATTGTAGTGCCCCTGGTGTTGAAAGTCAGTGAAATTCCTTCACACAACTTGACAGAGAGAACTTCCCCAGTTTATGTTTCACAGCTGAGAAATTTAGTTGGACTGTCATACTGTTGATGTGCGTGTTATAATTAAAATTCCATTAGCAGTCAAATTTTAGGTGAAGCATCGCTTTAAAGGTCTCTGATTTGATATATTCCAGTATCAGTCTGAAGCTGCAGTTAATTCAGAGTCTATAAATAATTTATCAGCTTTTCCAGCCCGAAAAAAAATGTTGTAGGGGTGAAAGGCTCCTCCTGAATGCAACATTGGGAGTCCCAATTTTGGACGAATGTGTGAAGCTGCAATGGGCCAAGTTCTACTTCCATATTAATTACCTAATAAATGGGCAGAAACACAGATCTGATATGGTGCTCGGAATTTATTAAAAAGTAAGACCTGTAGCTTTTACACTATCCTGATTTTCCGAAAGCTGTAAACCAAAGTTGCGGAAGTTGTTACTGCATTTTGTATCATATTGCCTCAATGACACACATATTCACACTGCTTTCTTGAAAGTGATCTTGCCATTGAAGATTGGGCAAATGCCGTGATTGGCTGAAGCAAAGTCTATTGGTGCTGTTGAACAGAAGTTCAGTATGTTACCTTTCTAGCAAAAACATAAATGCTTGACTTGTCATGTATTCCAATTACTGAGCAGTTGATGAATTATTGTAAAATGTAGAAGGGAGAACAAACTTAGGGGATAGAGAAAGTAAACTCGGCAACATTGAAAATGTACTCCTTTTCAAAGTGCAATAACTTTTTAACTTTTGAGTTTATATTAATGAAACTTACCAAAACGATGCCTGAAAAACTGGTAAATTTAGCAATTATTTTCAAACCTCAGCCATATCATGAAAAATTGACCGATTGAGCTGAAATTTTCAGGAAGTTAATCTTTTGAGACATCAAACAACATAATTTTTTCAGCCAATTGGCAGACGGGGTGGTGGAAGCCACTTGTTGATCTGACATGGAATGACCCTGCTGACATTGGCTACAGTTATCCACAAATGATTTTTTTTTTCAAAATGCAAAGTGAGCTTCTTTTCCTAATAGCTACCATGTTGAAATTATACTAGTTCTGCCGCGATGTTACACCACATCCAATGTACAGACTTTCTTGGGGTGTGCCACATGTATAACTTTATGTATTAACCATGCAGTTGCCCCATATATGTATCCATGATAGTCTTAGTGTATATTAGCTCAAATTTTGTTTTGGAAAGGGTGTATATATATACCTTGTAGCCAGATGCCATAGAGCCCCTTGTAAGTTTTCCTTCCAATATTGGCAATATAACGACCTCAAAGTTGAGACAGAATCTCATCAGACTGCTCCCCAGGCCTGAAGCCACGTGCCAGCTTTATCAATACTGCAATTCGTCATGCAGGAACCCACATTTTGAAATCCCAATGATTTATACTTTTCAGTCTTCTCCTGTTGTTGTCACTCACAGTCGTATATTGAATGACCTTCTGAAAAAATACCCTTCCAATGTTTATATAACATCACAGACTAAGATGCAAGATGAAAGTCAATTGCCCTGTTTTTCTCAGACCTCGATTTGTGCTCTTTCGTCCTTTTTAAATAAGAAAAAAGAGCAAATTTGATATTGTGTGAGGAGAAGGGATGATATAACAGGCTGTGCATTATGCAGCACGATGGTGTGGTTCAACTAATTGCAGTCTATCCATTTTGATAGTAAGCACGAAGATGCAAAAGAGAATTGGTGATGGAAAGGACTCATAATCTTATCATTTAGGCCTATCGTTAATGTGCAGTGTGATACAGTGTTGTGTTGGAGACAAATCACACTTGCATACTGATACCAGAATTGATGCTGAATACAAGCCTCCCTCTTTCATTATCACCTTGGATGAATAAGGTCCTATAGATCCATGTTATTATGATAAGGGTCTTCTGTATAATAGGCCACTTCATTATACCCTACTTATATACAGTGACTGAAATGGCCATACTCAAAGCTGATATAATAACAACTACAAAATACTTGAAAATGGAAAACAATATTTTAGAAATTGAATAAGGAAAAATATCTCGACTTCTTCCAGAATTGCACTGTAACTTTCTACTGCTGCAGTTATGCGCTGTCTGAAAAGTATCACTATAATTTATGTTAGCTTTTTCAAAAATACCTGCTGAAGCGAGTGCTTCCCTTGGTGATAGATAACTGTTGTCATTCAAAACAAATTGAGTTATGATGTAGGGCCAACATAAAGTTTTAAAAAATAAGGCCACCGTTGTCAAAGAAATATTTCAAGGTCGTCCATGTTAGAACTCATTCAAGGTCTTACTGTGATACACAATCCCCGTGAGTTTGGTGGTCCTAGGGACGATAGTAGTTGATTTATTGTGTGCACAAGCTTTTCACAAATATGACTGTCAAGGTCACAGACCTATGTCAAGGTCACTCATCTCAGAACTCATTCAAGGTCTTACTATGACACATAATCCGTATTAGTTTGGTGATCCTAGGGTCGATACAAGAGGAGTTATCACGTACACAAACTATTCACAAATATGGCCATCGAGGTGATAACTGATAACTCAGATGTTTGTAACTGATCAAGATTTAAAATTTTATGTGTAAATGTACTTGTATATGAGTTAGATTCAGCTCAGCTGAGCAGCTGGGAAAGGCAGTAGTGTCCCTTCTTGGTCTCTAAGGCATTGAGTAGTAAGCGCTGGTAACATAATTGGCAAAAGTAACGGGTTTGCTAATTGCCTTGCAGGTAGTAGCCTCATTTCATTGCTGGATTACCTTTTCAACTTTGGGAACATATTTAAGTGTCAGTGGAAAGTTTTGGGTAAAAGGCCCACAAAAATGTTTATAATATCTTGGAGAATATGGTTCAAAGAAAACATGTATGAGTTTCCATGCAGCTTTTGCAACGGTACGAGGGGCGTTCAGAAAGTTCATGGCTTTTTTTTATATGGACACTTATTTTCAATCTACAACTATGATTTTTTTACAGGATAAAATTCAGCAGTTGGGAATAGATTTCCAAAATTGTGACAATTTGGACATTTTTAAGTCATTCTGTGGTTGCCATGGAAACAGAAAGTTTTGCTAGGTGGCGCAGGTAGTACCGAGATCAAGAAAATCAATGAATTGCGGCTCCGAGAGACCTCACTCTGCCACTTGTATTAGCAAGATTGACAATAATTAACACAAGAAATATAATATTAGCTTCTAAATATACTTTCGAGTATACCAAATGTTTGTATTCTTACAGCAAACCAATGTAGAAAAGCACTCCTGCATGCCTGATTTGGCAGGAGTGATTCAGGCGGTAGAGTGTGAGTCCTTAACTACATCAGGACTCATGACAAAGCATCAATTCACTGGTATGAGCAAGAGACCTAAAGGGACAGCATTATCCATCCCAGCTTTTCCTTTTACATATAGCTTTACATAAGACCTGGTTTTCCATTACTTTAGTCACTGGGGGCAATAGTTTCAGGCATTGGAGGAGAAAAGGCTTTGGATGACCAAAATGCTTTCAGAAAAACTTTTCCTGGAGGGCTTCAAGAAACATTTATTTTAACGCGTCAGGTGTATGAATAATCCTTTTGTAGTACTTGCTAGTATTTCTAAAAGGTAATATTATATTTCTTGTGTTAATTATTAACACAATCTATTCCAAAACTGCTGAATATCATCCTGTAAAAAATTCATTGTTCGAGATTAAAAATAAGTGTCCATATAAAAAAAAAGCCGTGAACTTTCTGAACGCCCCTCGTATGACAAGTCTTCCCAACCAGCTGATAATTGTGAAGAAAATTTGTACAAAAAGACAAACACCTAAGTCAGCATTAATCCCACTGCATATTTATTAACTACAGAGTGATTAAAGTGTTCAATGACAATAATTTGATGTCATTATTGTTGTTTCAGATCACAAAGATATCCTCGGAATATCTTCAGAATTGTTGGCTTCACTGGAAACTCCGGGTGTCACAGCAGTACATCAGCTCACTGTAAAATTATTTGTCTAAAATCAGAGCCTTTGTGCAACCACTTAAAACGTACATTAGGAGCTGAAATTGTGCATGTGATTCCTTCACTTTGGTTATGAGGCTCAAATTGGGCATTTTTAAAGTTGAATCCCACACTTGGCAAGAAATCTAAAATCCATGAGATATTCATGAAACTTTGCCAAAAAGTTCTTCAAAAAGAAAGCTTTCCAACATTAAAAAAAAAAGGCGGGCTATCCATCATGATTTTCGAACTATGATCTTTTCAAAATCGTATGTATTACATTAAAACATACAGTAAAATACTAAAAACATGTGGGATCTATAACAAAAAGCAGCATCACTCGAACAATATCCATGAGATATTTATGAAAAATTATAGGAATATAGTTGAACATACACTTTATTGAAAAACAAGTCTTTGCAGGGGGGTTACCAATGTTTTTTGAGAGTTACGTGGTGTACAATATGAGAAAATTATGAAAAACAGTTCAACAAAAATAAGTCCCCCTTAAAATAAACTTGAATATCTCAAAGATTCCTTCTCAGATTTTTATAAAAGTTGGATTGGATTATAGGCCTATATATCAACCCAAAACATGTGCATTTACAGTTTAGTGCCATTATTCCTGGCTGAGCCAGCAGCCTTCAAGTGAGCCTACCTCTGTCTTCAAAAATATGTGGCTTTTCCAATGCATATGAACAATTTGACCAAGCGGGGGAGCCACCAGCTGGGATATTTTTGTTGAACTGTGGAGTACAATAGGTGGAGTAGCTGTATTCTGTGGGATTCAACTTTAAAGACTAATTTTTTTGCATGCTTCTTTGGACGATTATTCATCATCACATAAAGGTGATATTTATCTTTGTGTTAAACTGGCAGGTATAAAGACATATTTGTGCTTTGAAGCCAAGCTGTGTGATGTTGGATCTGCCTCAAATACAGGTAGAACCTTTCAAGAATGCCAACCTATAAATACCAATGATTACAGGTGGTTTGTGGGTTACCTTTATTACATAATGCCTGATTGCATGCTAAACTGAAGCTTTGAACATTTCCTGGTTATTATACTATGAACAATGCTATTGAGGTTAGTAACTGTCAACTGGGTGCTCAGGGATGTTAAAAGTGAGATATTTATAAAGTTGTGCCTTATGGTGCATCGTCTGCCCCCTTAAGAATGAAAAAATTGACATATTCATTTGCACTTTTGCCATATTGTTCCTTTGCCTGTAGATACATATTCTGCAAAATTTCAATAAGATCGCATGTGGCCTTAGGGTGGCACTTTTGTGTCAAAAGTTGAGTCCAAAATTGTCAAAAAATGATGCTTTTAAAAGTCGCGGTTAGAAATATCTAACTTACAGGGTGTCTGCAGAAAAAGAGGACAGTCAACAAAATTGGATTTGTTTACATTTTATTTTGTGCCAAGCATCATTATTCAACAAAACATGATTTGTATGTGAACAGTATATTCAGAACAGTCAAATTACCCATTATTCGCACCCCTTGATGTGGTTACTTTCTGCAGATGAGACATAAATGATGCAAAAGCGTGTTTGATGCTCTCCACGAACATTTTGCCCCATGCAGACATGGCAGAGGCCTTTAACTTTAATGCGACGGTTGCGATAACTTGCTGGATTCTGTCTCCCAATTTGCCCATACTGAATAATCCACTGGGTCCAGCTCAGGAGACAAGGGGTGGCACTTAGACCTGTCAGCCAGCCGGCCAAGCCAAAATTGGCTGGCTAAGAGGTGTGATCAGCTGACTGCAGCTTAGCCACCACCTTTGGTGGCTGTGGCTGGCTTAAATTAGTAGTGGCTGGCTGGTCGGCTAGCCGCAGCTTAACTAGTACTTTAGGATATAAATATGACACCAGACGGAGAAAAATACCAAAAGATTTTTAAAAAGTGATTTTTACTGTCACATACAATGCTACCTAAAGTAGGTTAAATGGTTGTGTTTGGCCTCAGCCAAACTGCTTGTGGAAGCATGAATTCTCATCCTATGAGATGAAAACAGATTGGATCATACAGGACAATGTTTGAAGCATGTGGGATAACAATGGCAGCCAATTTTCTTGCTGTATTTAAGAGATCTATAGGTATGGTACCAAATCTTTGACAGGTACGTAGGGGAAGCTTGGGCCGCAGGGAGGCCTGGGAGGGTTGGGCAACTCTGATTTTCAAGGAAACTAAAAAACATTTGAGAAAGCTGCAGCCTCCAGAGTTTGGAAAAAATATGTCCATGGCTCAGTCTAACTTTGACTGGTCCAAGTCTCCCACTTGATGGGAGAGTTGGGCCAAACTTTTTACAATTTTCACATGGCTGTAGCTAATATGTTCTTGCACATATATCAATGCCCTCCTACAGATATATTCTTAATTACTTCTAGATGCAGTAAATGCATCAAACCTGTTTATTATGGCCAGCTGGAGGTGCAAGAATGTAAAAAGTGGCCCAACACTCCCAAGCTTCCCCTAAGTGAAACCCAAGGCCAATATCAATTTCAATGGGGAGTAACTGTTTGTAACATGTACTAAACTGTTTGTTGGGCAAATAAAATTGGCAGCCATGTGTATCATACATGACTCAAATATTGTACTTCATAATCCCACAGGTTCTTCTCATTGCATGAGCATCATTGCTTCAAGAATAAGGTTAGTTGAGGGTGTTTAGCATTACCCAGAAGAGGAACATCACCTGTTTCACTTACTTACAGGAGACACTGTAGTTTGTATGTCTTGGCAAAAAATGGCCCTGAAAGTGATATTAAACTCAGGAAAACAGATTTCACTCAATTTACCCAAAGAGATTTGTATAATCTGGCATTGTTATAGTAATACTAAGTTATTTATGAGAAAAGCAAACCCTTTCACAGTTAAATGACAATTTGTGAGTCATGATAGCTGATGATGTGTCATGATTATAAATAAACATATAGGAGTCCGAGTCCTACTCTTAAATTGGACAATTTTCTTGCAGGCAGGTTCAATGAAAGACAAGTTTCATTGAATAAAGAATTATCTGTTTGTAACTTGGTGATGATCATGTTTGATTGGTATATTGACCATTGGCCAGTCTCTAGTAGCTCTTCTGTTTTGTCAAAGCTCAATTTATAGTCTTCTATAGTTTCTTGGTCATCAACAAGCAGTAAGTCTACTCATCTCTTAAAATATTAAAGTACTATTCAAATTATTCAATGTACTTGAATGTAGGCTAATGTCTAACTACAAATTAATGGCATAAACTCAAAACTGCTCAGAAAGAAGTATTTTGTTGTCTAGGTGCCGAATGAGTCAGGCCTACTTTCCCTGAGTGCCATCAACCTCTAATTGTTTTAATTGGACTTCAAGTGTCACAAGCCAAAACAAATCAAGTTTGCTCAAGTCAATCCAATTGAACAAAGCAGCAACTGAAGCAAAGAATACCCTGATTGCAATGCAAGATTGCTGATGTATTTGCCTTGATCTGAGCAGCTTCATACTGCAGAAACACTGCTTTTCTTGCCAAGTTTTGCGGCGGGCGCCGGCGCCACTGTATTGGCGGCGGCTGGCTGGCTTCTGGGGGGCACTGGCGGCGGCTGTATGCCTCTGTAATCGGCGGCTGAGCTGGCTATTTTCGGCGGCTGACAGGTCTAGTGGCACTCTACCTGGCTCAGGAGGCTAGTTTTTAAGCACTCCTGAGTCTCCTTCACAGTATGAACAGGTGCTACACCTTGTGAAAGATGCTTTTGCAAACAAAAGAGTTTCTTGTCTGACGCCATGGCACCCCACATTATTTCAGAATGTTATTATAAACATTTGCATTGATTCCAGCACTCTGGTCAATGGTTTATTTGAGACATTTTTGTTATTTTCTTGTCATCAGATGACTCTATGCTGAAGAACAAGTGTTAGGTCCTGAATTGAATTATCGGCAGCTGGAGTATCAGCAAATGTCCCACTACTCATGCATGAATCATTCCTACTCTCACAAGCACCATAAATGGTGAAAAATTTCTCATCAAGAATGAGGAAAACAGGATGACCTTTTTCAGCTTTTCAGCTTAGAGCAATGCAAGCACTTTTGCATATCATGCTTGCATTTTGCCTTTAGTAGTGATCTAATTCACAAATAAACATATTTGCAATAGACCTAATATGGCTGACTATCAAATCCATTCTTATGTTAGACTTATCACCAAATTCTGAACTTATATGAGTGTGAAAAAGAAGAAATAAAAAACTTGCACCAAGTCATATCAATAGACAATATTATAAATATTATTGAGTCAGGTTTTTGTTTACATAGCAAACAATTTAGCTATCATGGCATGGCCATCAGGTGTCAGGAAATATATTATATATGCATGGTGCGACATCGTGGCAGCACTGTAGTGTATTGCTCACTCAGCCATGAAGAAAATCATGGCTGCTCTGAGCAAAGAGATCTGATATTGCAAGTTGAAAAATGGCATTTCTGGATAATTGAATCAATGTCAGGACTATTTGATGTGTGCCGATTGCAATTGAGGACATTAACTATCAGCCAGGATAGTAATTATGGCCTTCACTGCCTTCACAATTGCAATTAACGGCAATTAAAGGCTGCCGATTGCCGATTTCAATACACAAACCTTGGGTCAGTGTAAAATGCGGACCAAACGGACCATGCGGACCATGCAGACCAGACACAAAACAAACAAACACTGTGGGTTTAAGGAGTTAAACAGGCAGGGCTATCTACTCTTAATTGCTAAAACAACACCATGCAGACCAGATGCGGACCAAATGCGGACCAGGATGCAGACTGATTTGCAGACCAAATTTTTGCTTATGCATGGTCATTAAATAAAATGCCAATGGGTTATATATCTACTAGACGACTGCCTGGCCATATTTCAGATCATACAGACACTGTAGACACGATGATGCCATTGAGCTAGGCCTATTTGTTTTTTTTTCTTACCCCCTTTATTTTTTTTTAACTTCTTGGATCCAATAAATATGTAGCTGATAAAAATGGATGTCTTTCTTCTTTCTATTTATTTATGTTCTGTCAAGGAAATTTATTCTAAAAAAAAGCCATGAATTGTAAGTGAAGGTGTTTCTGTTAATTGCATTTAACCCATCATGGAGTGAATGACAGTGTCTGTAATCCGTTGATTACAATTAAAACCCTGCCATTCAATTTGGTCAGCACTATCAGAATTTTGGTCTGGATTATCAGAATTTTGGTCTGCATGATAGAAATTTTGGTTTGCATGTTAGAAATTTTGGTCTGCATTATAGAAATTTTGGTCTGCATTTGGTCAGCACTGTCAGAATCTTGGTCTGCATTTGGTCTGCATGATCAGAATTTTGGTCTGCATGATAAAAATTTTGGTCTGCATGGTCAGAATTTTGGTCTGCATAAATTTGGTCAGCACTGTCAGAATTTTGGTCTGCATTTGGTCTGCATGATCAGAATTTGGTCTGCATTTTTTACCTGACAATAAAAACAAATACATGCAATAAAATATGCACTATATATATTTAAATTTGGTAGTAGTCAGCAAGGGAATAGTTTCAACCAGTAATATTGTCTTTTGATAGTTATTAATATTGTGGTCAAGAAATTAAAAAGGGCTGTTATTGAAAAACATGATTTGAAGTGCAATTAAATTAAATCTGGCAATCATTTGAGCTCATTTGTGGCAGGATCTTAATTGTAATCAATGGATTACTATTACTATCTTTAAAATCAATACTTTTGGAATATAATTTTCATATTCATTATTAATAAAACTTGTATTGTTTTAGTCAGTCACAAATTGATTATTAGGCTTGTTGGCCACTTCGTGTGTGTCCAAGTCAAACTCATATCAAAGCCAGTCTGCCTCAATCGCATTGTTTTTCAAGGCTTGTTGGCCACTTCGTGTGTGTCCAAGTCAAACTCATATCAAAGCTAGTCTGCCTCAATCGCATTGTTTTTCAAGGCTTGTTAGCCACTTCATGTGTGTCCAAGTCAAACTCATATCAAAACTAGTTTGCCTCAATCTCACTGACTCAATAAGACTTGTTGGCCACTTCGTGTGTGTCCAAGTCAAACTCATATCAAAGCTAGTCTGCCTCAATCACATTGTTTTTCAAGGCTTGTTGGCCACTTCGTGTGTGTCCAAGTCAAACTCTTATCAAAAATAATCTGCCTCAATTTCACTGTTTCTCAAGGCTTGTTGGCCACTTCGTGTGTGTCCAAGTCAACTCATATCAAAACTAATCAGCCTCACTCTCACTGACTTACTAAGACTTGTTGGCCACTTCGTGTGTGTCCAAGTCAAACTCATATCATAAATAGTCTGCCTCAATCTCACTGGCTTAGCAAGGCTTGTTGGCCACTTTGTGTGTGTCCAAGTCAAACTCATATAAAAAATAATCTGCCTCAATCTCACTGACTTAATAAGGCTTGTTGGCCACTTTGTGTGTGTCCAAGTCTAACTCTTATCAAAACAAGTCTACCTCAATATCACTGTTTTCAAGGCTTGTTGGCCACTTAGTGTGTGTCCAAATCAAACTCTTTCCAAAACTCTGTTGTCTCATAGACCATTTTAGTCCAATTCTCAAGAACCTGGCATTGACAGTAATATATCGGTGAAATCTATTTTTCACCATGTCTTGTGCTTCCAAAAAACTGTACTCAGATATTTTACGCACTGGCCTTGATAGGGAGAGTTCAAATGAAGTAACAAATGAACGCAATTCCATTTGGATGCCTGTTACTTATAAATCAAAGAAATACCTAAAAAAAGGCACAGAGCCCCCTCAATTACAACAGGTCGCAGTTACTAATCGATTCACATCTCTAGACAACCCAGATTTGATATCAGTGAACAAAAATCCCAAAAGAATCGCAGCAAACAATCGTGGTGCCTTAAATATTGCTCTATGGAATGCTCAAAGCCTTCGTCAAAAGACGCAGATGGTGAAATATATGAGGGATGAATATGATATTGATATTTTCCTTTTTGTTGAAAGTTGGCTCCGACATGATGACATGGTTGAAATTGGTGAACTTGAAAGGAGTGGAGAATGCTTCTTTTTACATGAGCCGAGAAATACTAGACAAGGCGGTGGTGTTGGCTGTCTGGTGAGAAACGGGCTAAATGTAGTGAAGAAGGACACCACTAAATCGAAGACATTTGAGCACATGGAGGTCCAGTTTCAAAATAACAACAAAATTGTAACTCTAGTAGTTGTTTATCGTCCAGAATCCTCCAGTCATAATAAGTACCGCCTATCTGAATTTCATGAAGAATTCACTAAGTTTCTTGCTCACTACCAAACTTACCAGAATGAAGTTGTAATAACAGGGGATTTCAATTTCCATGTGAACAAGCCCAATGACAGGAAAGTTTCTCAGTTCAATAATATCCTAGATATGTTTGATCTAATACAGCACGTATCCTCGCCAACACACAAAGAAGGCAATACTTTGGACTTAGTAATAACAAGGCGTAACCAGATCGTGACGGATTGCTTTGTTGGCGATCTAAACTCTGACCACAATTGTATCCATTTCAAGGTTAACGTGAAGAGGAGCAGTAACCTTGTCAAAGAAATTACTGTACGAAAAACTCGAAAGATCGATATCTTAAATTTCAAGAAAGACATATCTTTTCACTTGTCAAAAGCAGAAAGTATTGTGAGAAATAACACTGGGAACGCAAAATTAGATGAGCTTGTGAACCTATATAACTCCACAAAGACTGTTCTGGATATGCACGCACCGGCGACCACCAAAAAGGTAGTGCTGCGTAAGCCCACATCATGGACAAATGCTGACATTAAAGATCTGAAAACAGCCAAAAGAAAAGCAGAAAAAAAGTGGCGACAATCAAATCTTGAGGGAGATTGGGAAATCTTCAAAGAGAAAAGAAATACCATGAACGCACGTCTGAATCAACTGAAATCAGATGACCTGAAAATGAAAATACATAATACAAAAGGAGACTCCAGAGCAATGTTCAAAGTACTCAATTCTTGTCTCAACCGAAAACAAGAGTTATCACTGCCCCACCATCATGATGACAAACAACTAGCAAATGAGTTCAACACATTCTTCGATGACAAAATCCAAAAGATAAGATCAAAACTGCAAGTAAATTTAAGTAACTCCATGAATGAGGCAGAAACTGAAGTAGGGTCAAAGCTTGACAATTTCAAAATTCTTTCAAATACTGAGGTAAAAAAACTAATATCTGATATGCCAATCAAGCACTGTGCTCTCGACCCACTCCCGACATGGCTCCTGCTTGAATGCATTGAAGAATATCTACCAATTATAACGGAAATAGTAAACCTATCTCTGACACTTGGTGAGATGCCAAAAGACTTAAAACATGCTCTGGTGAAACCACTCCTGAAAAAAGCTGGTCTTGATCCAATAAAAAAGAATTATAGACCTGTCTCCAATCTATCTTTTTTGAGTAAGGTTATTGAAAGTGCTGTGATAAACCAGTATATAGACCACATCAGTAGAAATGAGCTAGATGACAAAAAACAGTCCGCTTACAAAAGATTCCACAGCACTGAGACTCTGCTGACCAAGATTCACAATGATATAATGCTAAATATGGGTAAGGGTGAGGTGACAATGATGGTACTCTTGGACTTGTCGGCAGCCTTTGATACAATTGACCACAACATTCTCCTCTCACGCCTGAAGAACAGATATGGTGTACATGGTCATGCCTTACAATGGTTCAGATCTTACATGTCAAATAGATCCCAAGCAGTACTTATAAATGATGTTGTGTCAGAAAATGTTGATCTCAAATATGGGGTTCCACAAGGATCCAAATTGGGCCCTATTCTATTCAACTCATATATCGCTCCAGTTAGTGAAGTAGCAATGAGGAACCAGGTTGAAGATGAAAAGTATGCTGATGATGAACAGCTTGTGCTCTCTTTCAAACCCGACTTTCTCGATGATCAATCTAATGCTGTTACGAAAATGGAAAAATGCATAAGAGAAATCAGAGATTTTCTTCATGACAACATGCTTTGTAACAATACTGACAAAACCGAACTTCTCATCATCGGCACACCTCACCAGCTGAAAAAGCTGAAAATTACATCCATTAAAGTTAATGACATTGATATCAAGACAGCTGACAATGTGCGGAATCTTGGTGTGATCTTCGACAAATCAATGACAATGGAAAAGCAGGTGAACAAAATGTGCAAAAATGCATACTTCAACTTAAGAAACATCTCAAAGCTTAAAAAAAATCTGAACAAAGACACAATTAAAACAGCAGTAAATGCATTGGTAACCCCACATTTGGATTACGGTAATGGATTACTTTGTGGTGTATCCCAAAGACTAATAAATAAGCTTCAGGTAACGCAAAACTCAGCTGTACGTTTAATCGAAAAACTAAAGAGACAAGACAGAGTCACTTATCACAGAAAGAAGTTACATTGGCTTCCAATCCCCGCAAGGATTCAATTCAAAATCCTGACAACCACATGGAAAATATTGAATGGTCAAGCTCCAGAGTACATGAAACGGCTCATTCATATGACACAACCAAAATGTAACTTACGAAGCACCAACAAATTACTCCTGGCAGTTCATGGTAATCGTGGAGAAAATAAAATAGTGGATAGAGCTTTCTCCCGCGTTGCACCACAACTCTGGAACCCTCTACCCGAGGGAACTAAGACTTGCAAATCATTGGAAAGCTTCAAGAAAAACTTGAAAACCCATCTATTCCAACAACACTATGACTAACCTTCTAACAAGCGCTGGTGAGCAGTTTTACTGAAACTAGCGCTATATAAATACCTAATTTATTATTATTATTATTATTATTACAAGGCGTGTCATATTCATTGATGGTGGGTTAAATGCAATCAATAAAGACACCTTCAATTGGATGACAATCTTGATCAGAATTTACACTTTTGTTAATATAGATACACACTGGCCACCTTTAGTCAGCATTTTAACTATTTTATTAAAAACAATAGTTTCTCTCTTTATCTCAATACATATCAGATCTATTTCGAATCATGCATATATCCTTGTTGTCATCCAGTTGGTCTGCATGGTCTGCACTGTTTGGTCCGCATGATTGAACCCTTTCCAGACTGGCCAGTGTTTGTCCAAGGCTTGAACCAACAGACTGGCTGCCAGTCTGTCTGGTCCGCATGGTCCGCATGGTCTGCATGGTCCGCATTTTACACTGACCCACAAACCTTTGATGTTTACGTGATGGCCCACAATTTGGCAAAATATGCGATTGAGAGGTAGGTGCTCTTCTTGTAATTGTGGCACAGATTAGTTTATCCGATTTGAAATAACTGGGATGAGACAGAAAACGATTACAATAGCTTGTTTAAATACAAATACATATTTTTAGCTTGCAAAACTCACTTGTTTGATCTCTAGCGGCCATGATTACCCATCATACTTTATACAGGATCACAGCCAAGTGCTGCCACGATGGTGCACCATGTATATGCATGAAAGTGTTTATATAACATCACGCAAGAACATCCAAGATGAAAGTCAAATGCATGCCCCATTTTTCTCAGACCTGGATTTGTGCTGTTTTTTTTTTCATTTTTGAGTGAAACAGAAGAAGTTCACAAATTTTCAGTTAACAATGGGGTTATGTGAATAACTTATTGTAGCCTGTTCAACACTTTGTAATAAGCAAAAAGATGTTAAATGAATTCCTTGTGCGTAATGGATTCATAAGCTGATAGTTTATGGTTCATCTGCTGAGTGATACTGCTGTAGTTTTGGAGAAAAACCACGCTTGCATACTGATATGGACTGCATGTAAATGCTGGTAACAGAATGGGCAAAATTAATGTGTTTGTACCTGGACTTGCAGGTAGTGGACTCTATATTTAATTTCATTGCAGGATTACTTTAGAAAATCGTCTCCAGGTTTGTTTGTTTATATTTATTGATCCTGACAATACTGTCTCAAATAATTTGTTAAATGGTATTGATCCCATTGAAGACATAAATGTCGACTCGCATATTTCAAATTCCAATCAAATTCATTCTCAAAGTTCGCAAAAATGTGATAACAAAACTCGTGCTGACTTTAGAATTATGGTATGGAATATTAATGGTTTAGGTGATAAACTAAGTGACCCTGAATTTGTTCATTATATCAGTAACTATGAGATTGTCATATTTCTTGAAACTATGAAACTGGACACTTTCAAACCCGTTGTTAAAAATTTTGAATTCAGGCATTTTCAAAGAAAATTTCAGCATCCACGAGCTAGAAAACCAGCAGGAGGTATAGGAATACTGATTCAAAGTAGCTTTTTAAATAATGGTACTATATCAGTAGCTAAAAATTCTGACTTTTCATTGTGGATTAAGGTCGTGCAAATTAATGCCCCTCCTATTTATATAGGTTGCGTCTACATTCCCCCATTAGATTCCACATCTACATTGTCAAGCTTTCAAGATAATAATGCATTTCATTTACTACAGGATGACATAACTCATTTCGGTTCCAAGATAATAATGCATTTCATTTACTACAGGATGACATAACTCATTTCGGTTCCCTAGGTAACAAGAACAGGAACAAGGTTCCCTAGGTAATGTGATTATATGTGGTGACTTTAATGCTAGGACAGGCAATAATACAGATTTTATATCTATCGCTGGAAACGACAATCATGGTCTGTTAAATGTTCCTGTTAGTGATGCAATATGTGAATTTCCCAATTATGAACGCAACTCGGAAGATCCTAAGGTGAACAAATATGGTAGGGAGTTACTGGACCTATGTAAATCTACTGACATGAGGATAATGAATGGCTATTTTAATAATACAACTGCAATGTGCACATGTTACACAGCAAATGGTAAAAGTTTGATTGACTATCTTATATGTGACTCGTACTGTTTCAAAAAATTGTCTGATTTTAAAGTTGATCCCCTAAACTCAGATTCCGACCACCGACCATTGATTTTTTCCCTCCAACTTATATTGAGCAGACAATCTGCCCCTAAAATGAGAAAGCAGTGTAAATCCAAAGAAAAGTTCTTTAGATATGTCTTTGATATTGACAACGTATCGGGTCTTAGAACCTCTCTTACAAGTGATTTATGCGAAGCAATATATGATGAATTTATGAATAATATTGTGTCTGATAAAGGGGTAGATAGTGCCATAAATAACATGTACTCTCTGTTAGACACAGCTATCTCACAAAATTTTAAAAAGAAATATCAAAAGTCTCAAGGAGACACATTCCCCAAAAATGAATGGTTTGATAATGAATGCAAAACATCGAAACGTAGCTTGAATAACTTCTCCAAAAACAATGATCTTAGTCTGAAGCATAATCTTGACTGTTATTCCAAATTAAAGAAAGAGTATAAAGCTTTAACACAAAAGAAAAAGAGACAGTATCAAAATAGTATCAGGGAGAACCTCTGTGATATGCAGAGTAATAATCCAATAGAATATTGGAAATACTGGAATAAACTTAAGGCAAATTCATCGGGCTCTGTAACTGGTATAATTTCACTTGAATCATTTGAGACATATTTCAAAAGTATTCAGTGTCCACCTGACAATGCTAATCTTAAATTTGATCTTCATTTCCTACAGGAAATTGAGAAAAACATGCAAAATTATAATAACTTTACTTCTAATGACCCAGTTATGACTGATGCGCCCATCACTAATCACAAAGTAGACACTGAATTAAAGAATCTGAAGTTGGGTAAAGCTCCAGGAATTGATGGTATCAGTAACGAATTTTATAAATATGCATCTGAATGCATGATTCAGCCTTTAACTATCCTGTTCAATTATATATGGGAGAAAGGTGTTTATCCCGACAAGTGGTCTGAAGGTCTTATACAACCTCTTCATAAGAAAGGCAGCCGCAGTGAGCCAGACAATTACCGTAAATTGACTTTAATGGCCTGTATGGGGAAAATATTTGAATCCATTGTAAATAAAAGATTAATATTTCAAACGGAGGCCACCGATTCCATTGATGCAAATCAATTTGGCTTCTGTAGGGGATGCAGAACTAGTGATAATGTATTTATTCTAGATACACTGATTTCATATCAAAAGTCCAAGAAGAAACAACTTTATATCACTTTTGTAGACTTTTCAAAAGCTTTTGATTTCATCAACCGAACATTTTTGTACTACAAACTGATAAAGCAAGGTTACAAGGGCAAACTCTTAGAAGTCATTAAAAGTCTGTTCTCAAAATCAAGTGCTAAAGTCAGATGGGAAGGTCAGCTAGGCTCAAAAATAGAGAGCACATATGGGGTCCTTCAAGGGGGTATTATCAGTCCAAAGTTGTTCAATTTATATCTTTCAGATATGGGAGACTATTTTGATCAAAATCAAGGCTTGACAGTAAACGATACAACTTAAACCCATCTGTTATATGCAGATGATCTGGTACTGTTATCTGAAAGTGCTACAGGAATGCAAGTGCTTTTAGACAATCTAGCAATGTACTGCAAAAAATGGCATTTACTTATCAACTCTCAAAAGAGTAAAGTGATGATAGTTAACTCGAACATTAGACAGAGACAAGGTAATACGCAACATGATTTCATGGTTGAAAATGAACAACTTGAAGTTGTAGAATCATACAAATACCTAGGTAACATAATTAGTAATTCCCGTAATACACATGATTTAATGTATGAACATCTTGCAACTCAAGCCCAGAAAGCAATGCATGCTCTTAAAGAGCGGGTAAGATCAACGGTTGGGTATCTTTCACCCAATCTTAGTCTTAAAATGTTCGACACACACATTTTGCAATATTAGAATATAATAGTGAGCTTTGGTTCCCAATAAAACAAAATGACACTTTGGAAAGAATACAACTGAAATTTCTTAAGAGCCTTCTTGGGGTGAGAAGTCAGACTTCTACTCCGGCAATTTTAGCAGATACTGGGAGATTCCCATTAATCTATAGACAACAAGCCTCAGCAATAAAGTACTGGGACAGGTTGAAGTCTGGTAACTGTCCAATATTATTACGCAAATGTTATGAAATACAAATTGCATTACAACATAAAAATAAGCCTTGTTGGCTGTCTAGAATACGCCAGGTTCTCAACAATCTTGAAATAACCAACTTTGATTTAAATTCAAGCCAAATTACAATGCTTATATTTAAAAAAGGTGGCCACAAATGATGACTGAGATAAATGACAGTAATAAAAACCCCAAACTCAGAACATACAAACAATTCAAGACAGAATTACGCCTTGAACCATATTTGAATTTAAATTTTCCAAAGTATATTTACCGCAGTATAGCCAGGTTTAGATTGAGTTCCCACAACTTAAAGATAGAGCTGGGGAGACACAAGCGCCCATACATCCCCGCTGAGGAAAGATTTTGTAAAAGATGCACATCAGGACTAGTAGAAGATGAATATCACTGTCTGATGACTTGTACTTTTTGGAAAGATAATAGATCTCAATTATTTGATATGGCGGCTAAATTAATTGATAACTTTCCAGTACTTAGTCCAAGAACCCAATTTCATAAAATAGTAACTAATAAATCATCTGACATGATCTTTGCTTTAGGTAAATTTTTAAAAGTCATTCTTAAAATGGATAACAATACATAAAATTAAAAAGGCGTTGATAATTATTGGATGGACAAGGGTGGCTAATGGCACTAACACATTGTTTTGCATGTGGCTGGCTAATTTGTAATTTGTAAATACCATACACTGCTCAGAACTATTGTTGTTATTGTATACAAATATGTTGTAAATTGCATTTAATTTAATTACTCCTTGCATATATATTACTCTTATATTTCACTTATTGCTATGTGTCAATGGTCTGTGAAACACTAAGCTCTGCTGTTCAACTTTGAACCAGAGAAGTTTTATCACCAAATTGAAATGATTTATTTTTTTTCAATGATTGTGTAAATATTTAGTTAATTATATATGTTGTAAATAGTTAGTCTGAATTAATGTCCACTCTAGCTGTATTTTCTGGCTTATTGGTGCTATGTACCATGGTTCTGAACTGCATATGTGCTGTACTTATTTCCTATCCTATTACTGTGATCTATTGACATAGTTTGTTTATGTTGAAGTGTAAATTGTGATATATACAGAATAATTCCATTATCAGTATTTGTTGAGTTAGAATGATGAGCATGTAGCAGTAGTTCCTGTAGTACTAGAGATTTTATTTATTTTTGTCTGTTTTATTGATTATGTTTTTATTTCGATGTAACTGACTTTTTGGTCAAATGTGACCCCTTATAGTCAATAAAAACCTATATATATATTTATATGCAGCTTGGTGATGTTGTTATTTTCATATTACAAGTCTGCCACAATAAACAACAATTCTGATGATGCAAGTTTTCCAAACGGGTGAAAATAATGCTTTGCTTATTCTTGGATTGTTCACCAGCCTTTTACCTCATACTGAAACACAGGTAGAACCTATTCATCTATAAATGCCAATGCAACAGGTAGTTTGTGGGTAACCTTATTACATATTCCTGGACCTGTCAAAGGCATTTGATACTCTTGATCATTCGATACTGCTTAGTAAATTAATTCATTATGGAATAACAGGAAATGCACACAAGCTCTGTCAGTCTTATCTAACTAACAGACAACAATTAGTAGAATATGATGGGTTAAAATCTGAACTATTATCTATAAAAACAGGTGTACCCCAGGGCTCTATATTAGGTCCTCTTTTCTTTCTGATTTATATGAATGACTTTGGCAGGTCCACGGATATGTTCAAATTCGTTATGTACGCAGATGACACAACTTTGTTAACTATGCTCTCTACAAACAAGAATGAGATCAATAGTCACGAGTCAAAATTAAATAATGAACTTGAAAAGATTAGTACTTGGTTAAAGCTTAATAAATTATCTCTCAATGTTTCTAAAACAAAATATATGCTTTTTCGACCTAAAAACAAGATTGTTAACGATATGAATTTATTCTTAGATGGTGACAGACTGGAACGAGTGAAAACTTTTGATTTTCTAGGCGTTACTGTGGATGAATGTCTGACTTGGAATGAGCATGTACATAAAATTCAAATGAAAATGGCGAAAACAGTAGGGGTAATGAACCGTGTCAAATCATATTTGCCATCTGAAACCCTGCTGATTATATATAACTCCCTCATTTACTCGCTTCTATTATATGGTATTTTAACATGGGGTGTAAGACACAATAAACTTGTCAAAATTCAGAAAAGGGCTGTAAGAATTATAAGTAAAAGTAAGTATAATGCTCATACTGATCCTTTATTTAAAAAAATGAATATTCTGAAATTAGAAGATATTCTATACATTCAAGAGTTTAAATTTTATTATAAATTAAGAAGTCGAGATGTCCCAAATTATTTCCTCAACATGAATTTTCCAAGGCAGTCGGACATTCATCCCTACCCTACCAGAGACCGACATAACTTAGTTATACCACGACTACTATACAATATATCAAATAGCTCAATCAAAAATAGAATACCGAAAATTGTGAATGATGCACCCTCTGAAATTCTAGATAAATTACAAACCCACAGTCTCAATGGTCTGAGTTTTTATATGAAAAGGGTAAAAATCAGTGCCTACCCAACACAATGTTCTATTCAAAACTGTTATATTTGCGGTGTTAGGTAGCCCACGGCTATATGATGTGATGCTAGTAATGTATTATGATGATAGAAATATTGCAGTGGATGATCTGATATAGAAATTGTTCCCCTCATGTAGTAACCTACAAATCATATGTATTCGCTAATACTCCATCTTAGCAGTATATCATACCAGATGTATTCAATTTGATTTTGTGTTTGTTAAACAGTCCTAAATTTGTCTATTCATTTAATCTATTCCATATGTTGATTCTTTAAGTTATCTATAGAGGTGCAGCATAATTTGAAATATATGAATAACTTTTATAACAATGTATAGGGGGTCATACACAAAAGCGGCACAAGCCAAGGTGTATGCCTCCTAGACCAACTTAATAGTCTATGTATATTATAACTATTTTATTATTGTAAACAATCATATTGGTCGAATAAATTACATCTGTCTGTCTGTCTGTCTGTCTGTCATAATGGTTGCATGCTTGGCTATCTTTCCAGCTTTTTATGTTTGCCAAGAGGAATAACTGTCTCTACATCTTTGTGACAGTTTGTCATTCTTTTCAATGATTTTGAGGCAGTGTATTGCTGATTTTTTTTTCACAGTGCGTTAATTTTCTGCCACAACTTTATGAATATTTTACTTTCAACATCATTGAGCATCCAGTTGACAGTTACTAAACTCAATAACATTGTTCAAGAATAACAACCAGAAAATGTTCAAAGCTTCGGTTTAGCGTGCAATCAGTTGTTATGTAATAAAGGTAACCCGCAAACCAACTGCAATCATTGGTATTTATAGGTTTGCATTCTTGAAAGGTTCTACCTGTATTTGAGGCAGATCCAACACTACAAAGGTCGGCTTCAAAGCACAAATATGTCTTTATGCCTGCCAGTTTAATCCAATGATAAATTTTGTGATGATGCTTAATAGCATCGTCCAAAATAGCATTGAAAAAATTAAAATTTTATATCTCTAAAGATGCCAAATTTGAGCCACAATACCAAATATGACTAAAGGAATCACATGCACAATTTCAGCTCCTTCTGTACATTTTGAGTGGTTGCACAAAGCCTTTGAATTTTAGACAAATAAATGTACAGTGTTATGAAGTGCAGTTTTGTCGGAGGTCATTTACTACCTGTAAATATTAATCTATTTGGCTATATGTAGGACCAGAATAGATCATTCAAATTATTAGGGAGACTTCAAAAGATTTTTTTTGACCACCCTAATGCATGACATGACAATAAGTCAAAAAGCCGTATACTATGAGTACATAACTGACAAGATTGCTTATACAGCAGTTCTAAAAAGCATGCATTTCTTTCCCCCCCCCCCCCCCGAAGTTCCCCTTTTCACAGGAAGTATATATCTGCGAACACCTTAATTACTACTCTATCTTGTGATTAATGCTTATTTAGGTGTTTGTGTTTTTTTCGTCAAATAATAAAATGTTAAGAGGTCAGTACCTGCGAATGGCGAGGATTGGGGGTCAACTTCTTCCAAACTTAAAATATTTGCCTAATTTGGCGATACTGCAAAAATCCGGGTATAGATCACACGTAGCTTGCAAAGCTATATGAACCAGAAAAATGGAGATGAAGTTGTATGAACCTTGGCGAATTATTTGACAAAATTTGTACAAATCTTATGGTTACAAGATCTTTGAATTTTTTTTGCGGATTAGTTTTATTTGGATTTCATAATAACAAAATCCTGAAGAATCGCAAAAAACCCAGATGCTGGAATTTGTTTTACGACAATGATTCAACGACCATTAACCATTTGAATGGAGAATATGATTAGTCTCACGCCTCGTTTCACCTGACTCTGGTTTGTTTTGGTTTACTTCCTCTGCCCTTTGCCAGGTCAGGTTCTGGGATCTCAACACTTTATGATGCACTGGTCAGACAATTTGTTGTCTTTTATTTCTCTTGTAATTTTACATGAAATGAACCTCTGGAATAAATTTTGGTCATTTTCAATTATGTGCCAAATTTTAAAAGATGTCTTCAATTTTCTGGTTGAAATCTGATTTGTGATGAATCAGTCCACTGTAACAGAAATATAAGATACAGTTTTTGGTTGCTGTACATCAGAAGCATGAGTTGGATTTTCTGTCAACAGATAGGAGTTACTGAAGTACCCATTTAGAGTGCATGATTGTAATTCTGACGTTGCTAAAATGTGACACTTCAGATTCGGACTTTTAATTGCTCCTTATTCATATTCTTCTGAGGTAAATTTCTTTTTGAGGCAATCAGAAAACCAAGCAAGAACAGTAACTCTTGTTGCTTGGGGATAAATTTTGAAAAGTGCAGGTTGAAGCTGTTGTCAAGCACAGAAAAAATCCTCACTTAACGTGAAGAATTATTATGAATTTCTGAGAATTTCTAGCAGCACAAACTTTCAGCATTCATACTCAGCCCTCCGGAGTTTATGTACAATTTCCAGGTATATGCAGTTTTGAGAAGATTTTGAGTAAACACTTAACAACACTTCTTAAATTAACCATATTTATGCTCAAAGATGAAAAAAAAACCTAGTTAGCCAACTTTGGTCCACCAAAGGAGTTGAGCAAAATAGATTAACTCACTTCTGTATGGAATATGGCTAACTAGAATATTCATTCTTGACAAATTGAACGAGTTGAGGCTGCACAAGTAAATCTACTGTTAACAGCAACATCTTTGGTGTTGCAAAACCAAATTGAAACCCGAATTAAGTTATGTCCTTTGTTTATTGCTTGCTTGCTTGCTTCTGTTGTGCTGGTGTACCCCGGATGAGGCGGGGCAGCTCAACCTCCAACTTTTGTGGAGGGAGCTGCACTTTTTATTTTTTGGTGTCCGCCATATGATGATGAGATGAGAAGACTGGGAGTCTGGCACATGCCCTATTGATTCAGGGATGCCAAGGGTCTTTCAGTTGCCCCAGCATAGGATACTGGATACAACCTGCCTCCATTTAATGTCCCATGAGCTCGGACTAAAGTGAGTTCCCGGGGTGAGATTTGAACCCACGCCCTCAAAGCCACTGGACAAGCATTCTTACCAATTAAGCCACGGGGGAACACTATGTGGACGACACAAGCAGTTGATTTAAAATGTAGAAACTCAGTGTTAGTATACTATACTGCATGAGACAAATCCAATATGATTTTCTCGGGACTTTCTTGTAGTTATACAAAACATTGTTTTAATAAATTTTGCAGTGGCACAGTTTACAAAATAGTCTTAGTGTACATGCCTGGCAGCCAGATGCCATAGAGCCCCTTGTAATTCTTTCCAATATTGGCAATATAGCGACCTTAAAGTTGAGACAGAATCTCATCAGACTGCTCCGCAGGCCTGAAGCCACATGCCAGCTTTATCAATACTGCAATTCGTCATGCAGCAACCCACATTTTGAAATCCCGATGATCTATACTTTTCAGTTGCCTCTTTAAAGTTGTTACTTCCAGCCATTTATTGAATGCACTTTAAGGAAATATACATGTGCATGAAAGTGTTTACATAACATCACACAAGAACATGTAAAGCCAACATTTGCCTCACAGATACATGAATCAAAATTAAGTGAATCTAGAAGACACCTCTGTAAATACTTTTCAACAGCTTTGGTAGTGCATGTAATAACATATTAACGAATATTATGTGTCTAAATGTCTGCATAATATTACAATAGGCCTAATACCAACTCCTCTGCCATGTCTATTTTCTGTAAGTATGCGTCTTCCTTACATCCAACGCATATTTAGATCAGTAGGTCAATCTTTTTCTTAGACCTTCGTGAAAACTATCTTTTCGACTTCGCCAGTCTTTTTCATTGGAGGTGTATCTTTTTACCACTTTGCCAATTTTGCCAACTCTATTTCATTTAATTTGTATGCTTATTATCGTTTTCATAGCTACATGTTTTTCAAGTTTGCAATTTGCTTCATTCCAAACTATGATGTCAGAGATTAGTTGAATAATTTTGTTTATTACAAGCATAGATTTCAGGAAACTGACAAAGTGCAGTGAAACATGGATGATGTATGTTTCACAATGCACTGTAACTGAACCAAACAGACTACTTAGCCTCAAAGGAGAGTTGCAATTACTGACAAAAAAAGTTGTTTGAAATTGTGATGACTGGTGTCTTGTGAAAAAAAGCAACACATTTTGTTTGGAAAACAATGAGGTACAACACTCAGCTTAGACTTGCATTGTTTGTTGTGGTTGTACACTAATAGTAACATTGCCTGACAGGTTTAAATTCCTTTGTCATTAACTGTGATGTCAAACTCTGAACTGATATGTCACAGATTGAAGATTAGACCAATCACATTGACAGATATCCGATGATGTCACGGTTTAACTACAAAACGAAGTTTTCAAAAAACACATAGCTATGAAAATGATAATAATGTAGGGTATGATGTATGCAGCCATGTGGGACTGCGCCAGGTTGTTTTAGTTAATTTCTTGGCAGTTCATCATTTCATGCCTGCAATAACTACCAAAAAGAAGTTGAAAAGATAGATGCTAAGAGACACTCTGTTGTGTTGGAGACAAATCACACTTGCATACTGATACCAGGATTGATGCTGAATAAAGGCAAATCCAGCCTCCCTCTTTCATTATAACGTTGAATAAGGTGTTATAGATCCATTGTATCTTGATAAGGGTCTTCTGTATAATAGGCCACTTCATTATTACACCCAGGTCCCTACCTTCAGTGATTGAAGTGCTATGCCTTGTTCTGCATAACTATCAATTTTACTTCATGGTTAATTATCCCCCATGCTATGCTATGGGGGATTTTACTTTTAGTCTCCGTGTCATGGCATCCATCAAATATCTCAAACACCACACCATGCACAATGCTGATCCTTTCCCAACATTCAAAGACCCCCCTAAACTTGTCAAATCTTACCATAAATCAATTAATATCATAACCATTTCCACATCCCAAATACTTTTTGCTGTGCTTTTGGCCTGCAGCCATGTTATTTGGAAAAGCAAACTCCACCCCCAGGTGTCTCCACATCCTTACATGTATGCACAGTTGTGCCCCTGGTGGAAATATTTGGCATAACTAAAATTGGAATTCTGGTGGGTATAGGTAGATGTGCATGGGGGATATGGAGGCAGTATACCTGCTCTTGTTGTGTCACTTCCAGTACCCCATGAGATGATGTCACAGAATCCCGGATATCAAAATTATTGGGTCATCAGTCAAAAAGTTGATTTACTAGTCCACAAAGTAAGAATGTTTGGTCTTAAAAGTCATTGGGTAAAAAAATAATCTTTGAATTACATTGTAAGTCTTATTTTGTGTATGTAGTTAAATACCTTTCATAGGGGCGTATCATATTTGGTGTTTAGTTAGCTGCCCTTTACACAGGCAAAGGCAGATTTATTTAGGTCTTCTGGTGCATTGTTGAATGTCGACTGTCGTTTCTGTTTAGTGATTTATAATAAACTTGCATCAAAACCATATTTGGTTGTGTCTCCATTAAGCAATTTATTGTTGCATCGCATAGTTTTGTGGGCATATGCAGAAAGGCATGTCAGCAATTTTGTTTTTAGCTTGTCTGTTTTCTTTGAAAACGAAGAACTATTGTCGTCGCATGATCGTTGTCGTTGTCCCGTTAAGGTTTGCGTAAGTGTCCATTTCTGACCTTAGTATTTCGCTTAGACTTATGAAATTTGGTACAGGTATTGGCCTGTGGGTATGGATCAGGAACATATTGAGAAATCCAAGATGGCCATCATTTCGTGGCGGCCATTTTGGTAGCCGTATGGATTGGGAAAATTTTTAGAAATCCAAGATGGCGGCCATTTTGTTGTGGCAATTTTGGCACCCATATTTCTTCATTCTTGCACTGACCACTGTGCCCTTAATATTTCGTTTAGAGTTATGAAATATGGTACAGGTATTGACCTGTGGGTATGGATTTGGAAATTGCTGATAAATCCCAGATGGTGGCCATTTTTTGCGGTATCTGGGTGGTGATGTTGCCATGACTGGCTCTCAAGAAAACTGAGTGAGACTGTCAACCGACTTGCCCAGAGTAAACTTTTAGGGTCATCTCCCACCCATTGCTACTTTGCATCAGGGATTCACATTAAATTGGATTGTTCACCAGCCATTAACCTCCTTCTGAAACACAGGTAGAACCCATTGACGATGCAAACCTATAAATACCAATGCTACAGGTAGTTTGTGGGTAACCTTATTACATAATGGAAGGTTGCATGCTTTGATCTCTTTTTAGCTTTTTGTTTGTCAAGACAGGAACTGCAGAGCTGTCATTTATTTATGGCCTATATTTTATTATGCTTACATACAGTTTTTATTTCTCTTCTTCTGATCTAGATTAATTTATAATTTTGGTGCTCCTTATCTTGTGTATACATGTGACTATTTCCTGTTCCTCCTTGCTGACTGTGGCAATCCACATTCACCTTGCACGCTATTGAAGATGGTGGGGGTGAATTTGGTTGTTTTATTTAGTTGTTCTGCTGCTTGTGTTTCATGTTCTGACAGTGCTTTTCAAAATCACCTTCTTTACAATCTACTGACTGCATGGTGGTTTACGGCGTGGTGTTTTCACAAGTTTTCCCTGGTCAAATCAATATCTTTAAATTTGTTTATTTTCTTAATTGTTTATTTTACAAAATTATTTCAAAAGTGATATGATATTGTCATGGTTTGATCGTAACTAATAAGCATTTACATTATTTTAACATATTATCCATTACAATAAATTAAGAATAAATTATTTGATTTTTTTACCACAAGGTGGCCGTTCGATAGCGACAAGCATTTTGTCTTTCTTTGGACGTCTCCTGGCTCTTTGATTATCAATTTATGTTGTACACTTATGTAAGAGCTAAATAAAATATGTGTCATTGTCATTGTCACTGTCGCACAGTGTCTTTGAACGAAGGTTAGGGTTAAAAAATGTACAAAGAATCTGTCAATGCAGCATTGTAGTACGTGGTCTCAGCTACTATTTGATGTAAAGATAAAAAAAATCTGTTGGTAAAATTTTTGGAAAATTGAAATTTAAAATTGTTGGTTTTTCACACCCTTGTTGCATGCATTGGAATGAGTTGAATGCAGAAATGCTTTCTTTGACCACCCCGGTGCTTATATTAACAGTTGAAGAAATTCAGAATTATGATTAAGTAGATTTTAAAGGAATATATTCAGCAGGTGTTACTAACTTGGTGCCCCCGCAGGTCTCGGGCCTCCTCGTGGCGGTGGGTGGTAACACTAAGGTGAAGACCTCTATCCTTAGTGGCCAACATGAGACAGTGCGCATGCACGGTGTGTCCCCTACCTTACAGGGGAATATCAATGAACATGTCATTTACCATGATTCCAAACCGGATCGTACGTCAACCGGGTTACCAAGGTGCGCGTCCCTCAGCGGGAAACCAGGCTGAGATCGAAAAATTTGCGACTGGACTCCCAAGATCTCAATGGACAAGGACATCTCCGGATGACTTGACTGACCCTGACCGCCCCCCACATCTGTCAAAGACTGAAAATTTGCTTGTTATAAAAGGTGTCACACAATCACTGGAAGACCTATCATCTGTTGCTATCTACGAAAAAATTGCAGACCTTTGCGACACGACAATTGCAGATAGCCTGAGACGCCAAACCAATGGCACATTCCTTCTTAAACCAAGGACCTCTGACCAACAAGACAAATTGACCGGCACCCATGAGATAGCCAATACCAAAGTCGTCATTGAACCTTTTCAAAGATCAGGCAAAGGCATTATTTTCTCCAAAGAAAGTAAGACCTGCTCAGACAATGAACTTACAAATTGGTTTCACAAATACGGCATCGCAAAATTCAAACGTCTTGCTCACAAGAATGGTTATGAGTTACTGTTGCTAACATTCAAAGACGAAAGATTACCAAAGAAAGTACCTGTAGCCTTTGAATGGTGCAGAGTCTCTCCATACTTTCCTCATCCAAAACGCTGTTTCAACTGCCAAATGTATGGCCATTTTAGTCGTACATGCATCAGGCCAACAATTTGTGCCAATTGTGGTGACCATGGTCATGCACACACCCACGATAAACCTTGCTCTAAACTTTCACATTGTGTCAACTGTTCAGGGAACCATCCTGCCTTTAGCCACAATTGCAAAGTCTTCAAGAAGGAAAAAGAAATTCTACAACTACGAACTGAAAGACGACTATCCTTTCCCGAAGCCAAACGCCTTGTAGAACAGGACCCGGACAAACCTTGCCTAGAAGCAGATTACCCAAGACCAGCTCTTCATTCATCACCACAGAGAAAGATTCATCTGGACAGGAACCTCTTCACAGATGTCTTAATGAAAATACCTTCACTGCCTCGACCACCAGACCGGCCAAGCAAGGAAGAACCTGTAAACTCCCCTGAATCACCGAAGAAGATGATCCATCAACGTCAAATTTTCTCTTCTGTTGCCCAAGGGACTGAGAAGTCCCTCAACCTACCAAAGGAAAAAGATGTTACTCCAGATAACAAGACACCACCCAAGACAACAAAACAAAAAAGCTCAACAATCGGATTGCTACCTCACAAAGACAAGAGTAAAACGACACTCACCAACAGCAAAAAAGAACTCCCCACTGGTCTCAAATTTCACATCAAGTCCAAAGATGGAAGACTGAAGGATGTATCACCATTTGTTAGCTACACAACAATGCTGAAGAAATTTGGAAAACCACACTCAGTCGATCGACAGCCTGACGGTAATTTATTGGTTCAAGCCATTAATGCCACTCAGGCAAGAAAACTTCTTGAATTGAAAATTATTGCGGATGTACCTGTCAAAGTGACACCTCAAAGATCTCGATGCCACCAACCAAGATGAGATGACTAACTCAACATGACCACAAATCAAGTATGTCTCTAAATAGCCCAATCAGGTGCTGATGAGACGTAAAACACAAACTCACTCACTCACTCACTTACTAACTTGGTAGACTACATCCTGTATTCTCAGAGCATACTTTTAAAACATCTAATCAACTGAACCTGCATAGGTTTACTAATTCATTGAGTGCCTAAGTTAAGTAGCCAAACACTGCAGCAATATAGTCAATGATGAGACATATTTACATATTTTATAGCATTTTTATACCAATTTTCCGAGACATATGTCGCAACACTTTCAGAGTGCATCTCTACATATTAATGTCAAAACCTCTCACCCCAATCTGAAGAAACATGATTGTCTCAATTGGCCATTCCATTATTTTTGTTCAGGGACTTTATTTCTGAAGGTATGTTATAGATTTTCTTCAATTGTGCATAACGCTCTGATTAGTACTTTCTACATAGATTTTACATCACTAATTCAATGAATTGGCAAGAAAATATGTATAAGATGCATTTTTGAGTGTTGTCATTCTGACCATGGAAGAAAATTTAGTAATTTTGCCAATAATTACCCGTTTCAGAACTTCTAGTGTGAAGTTAACTTGTTTAAAATGATGATAACTCATTATTGTGTCTGGAAAGTTCTCATATAGCCGATTTTAATTATATGACTATACAGTAGAATCTGTTGACTAATAGTTTAATAATGAATCGATCGCACAAAGGCATGACATCACTAAACTACTGAATTTTGAAGTCTGCAACTACTGAATTCCGAGAAATAATCATAATAATTGGCAAAAACAGCTTAACAAAGCACCTAAAATCCTTCAGAAGACCACAATTTGCTGCCTTTATTTCAATATGGATAAAGACACTGTAACAAAACTTGGAATTTGCCATCTTATATGTTCATTAGCCCACTCGCATAGATTTTTGTATTGATTTTAGAAAATAATTTTATCAAAATATGTAATTTCCTTCAATATCAAATACAACTTACAGGGTGTCTACAGAAAAAGAGGACAGTCAACACAATTTGATTTGTTTACATTTTAGTTTGTGCCAAGCATCATTATTCAACAAAACATGATTGTATATGAACAGTATATTCAGAACAGTCAAATTACCCAGTATTCGCACCCCTTGATGTAGTAACTTTCTGCAGATGAGACATAAATGATGCAAAAGTGTGTTTGATGCTCTCCACGAACATTTTGCCCCATGCAGACATGGCGGAGGCCTTTAACTTTAATGTGAGGGTTGAGATATCTTGCTGGATTCTGTCTCCCAATTTGCCCATACTGAATAATCCACTGGGTCCAGCTCAGGAGACAAGGGGTGGCACTCTATCTGGCTCAGGAGGCTTGTTTTGAGGCACTCCTGAGTCTTCTTCGCAGTATGAACAGGTGCTACACCTTGTAGGAAGATGATTTTGCCAACAAAAGAGATTCTTGTCTGATGCCATGGCACCCCAAATTATTTCAGAATGTTATTATAAACATTTGCATTGACTCTGGTATTCTGGTCAATGGTTTATTTGAGACATTTTTGTGATTTTCTTGTCATCAGATGACTCCATATTGAAGACCAAGGTTTAGGTCCTGAATTGAATTATCGGCAGCTGCATCATCAGAAAACATCCTACTACTCACGCATGAATCATTCCTACTCTCACAAGCACCATAAATGGTGAAAAATTTCTCATCAAGAATGAGGAAAACAGGAAGACCTTTTTCAGCTTAGAGCAATGCAAGCACTTTTGCATATCATGCTTGGATTTTGCCTTTAGTAGTGATCTAATTCACAAATAAATTTATTTGCAATAGACCTAATATGGCTGACTATCAGATCCATTCTTATGTTAGACTTATCACGAAATTCTGAACTTATATGAGTGTGAAAAAGAAGAAAAGTGACTGTCCTCTTTTTCTGTAGACACCCTGTACATACAAAGCTGTGGTGAAGACACAAATTTGTCAGATCCCAGCAGTAGGTATTCATACAGGTGTCTGCTGTTTATCGTCTGATAACTTTACAGATGATTTGTGAATCTCTTTTGAAAAACATCAACTGTGAAATGCTAAAAATCTCACTTTACAAGAAATAATAAAGCCAAAATGGTCATGTTTATATATGATTTAAACACGTTATAATATTCGGTGAGTTTGCAACACCGCTAACTATTGGAAATGATGTGAAAATTAAAAATAAAAGGTTTTTCGTCGATTTGTTTTACCTGATTGAGTAACCTTTAGAATGTATAACTAAATAAATTATGATGTTTCAGTATCACTGAACTGCCATTTCATATATCTATAACAGATATTTTGCATGCAACAAGGGTATGAAAAACAAAAAAAATTCAATTTTGTCAAAATTTTCCCAACAGATTTTTTTGATCTTTACATCAAATTGAAGCTGAGACCACATGCTACAACACTGCATTGACAGATTGTTTGTACATTTTTTTAAAACCCTAAACTTCGTTCAAGGACACTGTGTGTCAATATCCTGAAAATATGACACCCATTTAAAAGACATGCGAGTAGTACTATGTACCTCATACAGTCAGTCAACCTCCCCAAACCTGTGAAACCCAGGTGTATACAGTCAATCTGGCCCAAAACCGATTCAAATTTTGCATCATTGGTGCCAAAATCCGGGCTTCCTATTGGCTGGCTGCCTATGACGTCATCAGCTGTGGGCGTTGACAATCAATTTCCTAATTTGCATAAGACAATGATTAAGCGTTTTCGCTATGACACAGCACTTTTTGACAGTGACTCAGCTCTTTCCAACTTTTGACAGTCAATTCAGGAATTTTGACGGTATGACGCTGCACTTTTTGGGAGTGACTCAGCGTTTTCTCACTTTTGACAGTCAATTCAGGAATTTTTGCATTTCGTTGACAATTCAGGCATTTTTTGGACATTTGACTGTCAATTCTATTTAACCGTCATATCTGTTGAAAGTCATTATAATACAGTCATTTACACCGACGTTTCACAAACGTTTCACTTTCAAAGTATTAATATTTTTTATCATGAATTTTTTTTCTCAAATCATTGCATGACTCATGCCCAACACTTTATACAAATGAGATGGTCACATAGGTGTGAAAAAAATGAAAAAAAGTAAGATGGAAAAAAATAAAACAGGGAATGACAATTATAAATTTTTTTAATGATATCAAACACAAAATTTCTTCGATACAACATTTTTTCCCCCAATAAACACCATAATGAAACAATGGGTAATTTTGAGTAATAGGTTGTTGTGATAAATTTACAACAATACAATATTTGACCAATAGAATACAATATTTGACCAATAGAATACAATCGATACATTTTTTCATAATACAGGATTACATATGGTTAATAGATTATATACATGCTCGAGTGACCAATCACAAATTACATTTAATACAGTATTTGACAGATAATTGAAGCTATGAAATGAATGTTATTTCACATACAGAAAAAAATACATTGGGAAATGACACTAATCAAACTCTGAAATGGATTTAAACATATTGAAAATTTTACAACATTACCGTACAAGCTGGATTGTTAGCATGGGGCGAAAAAATTGGCACTTTTTTTCTATGGGGGCCATTTTGTACAAATCATGCAACCTCCCTACCATACCCATATGGCACTGAGTCCATATTATTCAGAACAACTCTCTTGTCGAATGTGTGTTCCAGCTTTTTAACCAAAGGTGCATTGGTTATGATCCCATCATATTTAGATCTGACAAACTGTGTTTGGGGCTCTAGTGAGATGCTTTCCCTTCTCCCAAACACCAGTTCTTTGACATTTTCAAAGTTTACTCTCTCCATATTTTTACCATTCAATGTCACTCCCTTAAATTTGCAACACTCCTCATTGCGGTTTGTGACATAGCAGTAAGACTTGGGCCCACTACACACGAATTCTCTTATGAACTCCCCTTCTTTCAACTCACTGGTCAACTCCCCCAGCGCACTACCTGTTGGAGGGTAGTTTTGGTAAATTTCTTCACCAGATTCACCAAAGGTCTTTCGTGTCTTGAATATGACGCTGTCAGTGTCCGTATATATCATATTTTCCCCACCAATCAACCTCATGTATTTCATCACTTCCATGCGTCCAAATGAAGTTGTAAAGGCTGCCAGCACTTCATTTGTCACAAAACTCTCCTCCTCAAAACCTTCTGCCTTGTTGTACTCCACAACAATTACATCAGCCGAAACTATCATGATACTCACGATGTTAATATCTGAGTTACATGCAATTTTCATTAAATCAGCAGTGGTGGAAATGAACTTCACAATGTTCTTGTTTGATTTTTGGCCGAGCTTTCCCCAAAAGCTGTTCAAACAGAGTTTAGATATTGCCCTCAATGAAGGATTCACAGAAATGTTCTCCTTTTTCAAGACAACTCCACATTTCCTCTCAAACTCCTGGATGTACGCGTCCTTGTCACTAGGCGATTTCACATGGTCAGGATACCCTGAGGACTCTGCCTTCACCCTGAGGAAGAGGTCCACCTGCTCAGAAAACAGCCCCCCTTTCCTAGTCAATGTGTCAAACTGCGAAGATTTTTCATAATTGTACACCTCATACAATTTTAGTAATTTGTACCCATGTTTCATAGCTTCTTGGATTTCAGGGGTACACCACACACCAACAAGTGCACGCTCCTCATCATTGTGATGACATTGATCTTGCTGTGCACTTGTACAACATGTCCTGCACAGGGGGAATTTTAGCTTTCCACCTGAGCGAAATGGTAAGGCCCCAAAATAATCGTCTTTTGGAGGGAGTACCTTGGCATGGGCAATACCAAAGTAACTTTTCATTGTCATGTCAAAATCTGTAGTGATAATCACTGGGTGCCCCAAGGGCATTCGTGCGTACTTGTTGATGAAAGGGTAAAGAGAGCAAATGTCTAGGTAGTGGATTTCTTCACCAGCATCAACATCAACAGCACAGTGCAGTTTGAAAGCTGAACATCGCCCCCCATAAAAACTTTCTCTCAGTTTCATTCTTTTGGGCATGTCCATTTGGTCTTTGATGAAATCTCTGAGTTCAGAGTCTGTCTTAATCATTTCATCAAACTGACACTCATAGATCGACACGATCTTGTACCCCATGGCCTTAAGCTCCTTCTCCCTTTTCAGAGTTTCCTTTCTGATGTCCTGGAGGAAGAAGCCTGTTCGAGGGTCTCTAGTCAACCGCGACCTACTTAATTTACAGCTAGGGTCGTCATGAAAATGGAAAAAACAGCCATAAAATTCATAGGCAGTTTTAGAAGGCACATGCAGCCCATCCAGGCTTCGGATTCTCTCACCGCAGCGAACTTTGCTCTCGCCCAAGTTCCGTGCGTGCTGGATGAAAATACCATTCTTCCACATTAAATACTCGAGCCACTGTATCGACTTTAACGAGTGGTTAGTCAAATCAGCGTACCCCCTAGCTGGAATTTGAGGGATGCTGGACGCTGTGAAGTTTTTCTCCACTATGTCCCCCTGACACAGAGGCTCTTCACCCATTGACCATTTCCCTCCCTTGAATCTGGCCACTCCCTGTTTGCCATCGCTCAATGTGACCTCGTAGTCCTCCCAGATGTGATTCAGGCGGAAAATCTGCATAACTGTAGAGGCCATTGTGACATGGGCAAAACAATCAACATATGTTTCCTCACCATTTTCCCCCTCCAGTTTTGTTATGTCCATGATGAGTTTGCGGAAACGCATGGATGCCATTCTCAGAATTGCAACATCCATAATGCAGTAATTCTCCAACTCCTTCTGCTGGTCGAAGACCTTCCCAGACTGTTCTGAGTGCCATTTGGATATCCTGGCTGTTTCCTCAGGGCTCTCAGAACCACGAAGGTAGTACTCAAGACTTGGGAAATTTCCAACATAATTCCATCTATCCCTAGTGTTAAACAAGTGGGGGTAATCGCCCTTGGCCAGCTCTGAACAACCTTCACCCAGTGTGTGCCCAACTTCCTCAGGTTTAAGATCAAATGCTTTTGGGAGCTTACGTAGTGGCATCATCATGAAATTTAGTGTGTCTATGAATTTTATGTTCAAGCCGCATTTGACCTCCATGAGCATAATCTTACTCCCCGAGTATACAATCTGCGGGTACATTCGACCCTCCGTCACGATCCAGGACAAAATTATTACATTATCGTACCCGCGGCCATTATGACTTAAGCATGTGTAATTTGCGTGATTCGGTGTCAACAGCCATGAGCAGAAATCATGAAGTGCGTCCATACCTTTAAACACTCTCCTTCTCAAACCACATCCCTCTACATCGCAATGTCCCTCAGAGGTTGCACCTCGCCCAATCTTAATGCAGTCATTGCAGAGATCACCACAGTTTCTGCACGTTGAGTGTGGGAGAAGCATATGACCGTCGCACTGGTCGCAGGCACTCTCAGCAACAACCATGTTAGGTTGATGCTGGATCCTGCCGCAGCACGAACGACTACAATTTGAACACCGTCGACAGTCGTTGCACAGGGAACCTTCAATACAATCTCCATCACCATCCCTGATAGCCACCCCACACCCAGTTGTATTTCTAGGCTTGTAGCTATTCTGACACTCATACAAACAATCCTGCATTGACTCTATGTCCAGGAAGAGCATCAAAGCCTTTGAGAGCTTCTGGCTACGACGTCTAAGGTAGCAGAGGTGGTCCGTTTCAACCCACTTGTTACAAAGCCTGCATAAGTAAGTGTGACAAACATGTTCGTCGTAATTCTCATTTTTTGTTTGAATAACTTTCGAACACTTGGGGCACTTTTTTCGTTTTTGACAAAGCGTTTGATTCTGTTTGGATGTTCCTGCGCGCTCACCAAGGTGAATGTCAAAACATTCCTGATTCCTAAACGTGATGTTACATTCAGAGCACTCAATAGATTGTCCAACTTCGCACACCGCTCTGCAACATGCGAAACATGCTGTGGTGTCATTGCAAGGGTGTTTACTTCTCAGAGAGAATTTGTAAGTTTTGTAGCACTTTCGGCACAAAATTTTGTTTAAGAATATTGCATTTATGTTCACAACGGCGTGGAAATGTCCAACATTTTCACCAGAGGGCTGTGAGAGATACAGGAAGATCTCCTTCTCAAATGACTTGTCACTACACTGTACAACGACTGCGTTGTCTGCATCTGTGTCGCAAGTAACCACCAGGATCTTTGCATTGATATGATCCTCCATCCTCCCCAATTCCCCCACCGTCAATGGCCTGTCGTTTGGCAAGTCTGTGTCTGAAAGTAACTTCAATGCCCTTCTCGTGAGCCCCATCTCACCCATAGTACACTGTCGTGCGCGTTTCATAAGGTTGTCAAACCCACTCTGCCTCATTTCCTTTTTTGCAAGGCACGCAATAACAGCCTTTGCAGCACAGATATTATCATAGGGCTCGGAGCATATGATTTGTACAATTGCCCGCTTGTTCACCACTCTACTGTGGCTAGTCCCGTCTAAGTGAGGTAGTAAGCCAACAGCATTCCGCACTCCACCACCAGATTTGCTTTTTAGTAGTCCAAAAGTTATTTCAAAAGATTGATCGATGCTCATGCTCTCATGACTGTTCAAAACTCTTACAAATCTGTCCAATATCTTTGGCCCTGTCAGGTTACCAAGATCCTGCATATTAATAAAAATCGGCGATTGAAGGTCGTTGTGGTCTATGGTCAGCTGGGCCCTGTCCGTGCTAGAGTACTTCTCCCCTGCAGCCTTTTCCACTACCGTCTGGAACATCTCCTCCAAATCACTCCTGATATCCAAAAGTTTCTTTCCTACAATGAACATGAAATATAGTGTGAATCCCATGGTTAAACTCAATCAATCAACCAATCAACCAATCAGATCAAATAAAACAATCAATCACTCAACCAAACAGTTTAACGTACCTAGTCTATCTTCATTGAATTTCACTCGAAAAGTTTTCTCCTCGAACACTTTCTTGAAACTTCTGACTCCTTCGTGTCTCTCTAGTGTAAAAGATTTTTGTTTCTCCTCCAGAGGGCTCCCTGCCCCACCATCACTGTCTTTACTGCCCCCTGGTGTTGGGTTGGGTTGTACTCTGGCTCTATCTCTGGCTGTGGTTTGTGATGTGGCACCATCTGCAGCTGTAGTGACAGCTGTAGCCTTGTGCTCTGCCCTGGCAGTTTTATCATTGCTGTTTTGAGAGACATCCCTTTTTTTCTTTGCTGACCCGAAATCGAGATGAGTCTGCAGGGTAATAGTAAAAAAAAGAAAGAATCACTAATGATGTCCTGTCTTTAGTTATTTAGGCCAACATTTTTTTACACACTGATCAAAACAAAATTTCTCACCTGGATTAAGCGTTTTCTCTTGGTGCTCAAATCTATGGGATTATCGTTTGCCTGGTTGGAAGGGGGTTGAACCTTTGTAGCCAATTGATCCAGTGCACCCGGGTTCGAATCCTTTCTTTTCACAGATAAATCCATTGGCTCTGTGTAACCTGTCTCCTGCAAACTTGTCCCATTGTCATTCATGTTTCCTTGGTTAGAAAAGTGCAGCGTTTATATCGCTACCCCCACCAATAATGCAGCAAAGTATTCCGAGGAGAAATAAAATTCATATTGTTCCAAAGTTGCTACATTTCACTCCTTTTTTTCCCCAGCCCAATACGGCTAACCAACTGCATTGACTGTCAAAACTGATATGGTTAGCTGTATTGGAGGGGTTTGGTCTTTTTTTGACAGCCACACAGTTTTGATATTTTTTTTGTCTCCCCCTCACCAGAGCTAACCAATATCAGCGTTCTATTCTGCATTTTATGAATTAGGTAAAAAAAAGAAGTGCTGAGTCACTTCTAGGAAAATCCCCCCCACACAAGGAATTTCATGTTCCAGGCACTTCCTGGAAAATTAACCTGCATGTAAAGGGGGGATTTTCACCAGGGTCTGTGACTCATCACACACAAAAATCTCTTAACTGTGTCATTTCATTTTTTTGTTACAATTAGCCAAATGAAGTGTCAGTACTAATCGTGTCATTCGCATCTAACTGAGGGTTAGAATAGTTTCTGGAATAAATGGCAGCTAGGGCAATGTCAGCACCTTGAGAAATATTGGGTGACCCACCATTTTCATAGATATTTCTCATAATGCCGAGCAGACTGGAAAAGGCTACAAGGAATATGATCACAGAGGAGATGAATTGTCTGTGACCATTTAACTCTTTAACGATCGAAATGGCTACTCCACGCCTGGTGCCAGTAGGGGTTACAACTGGAGTGTCACTGTCAGTCTTGGGTTGTGTACCACTAGGTACATCGCCTTTTACACATGTGTAGTGTGAATGTGCGTCTATCTTTTCAAAATTGGCAAGTTCGATCGGGCGATGAGATGCCATATTCACCCCGCTCTCGCCAGACTTGACATAGTCCCCTGTAGCAGACATTACTGGCTCTCTCTCACTGTTGGATCACTGGTGGGAAATGAACTGTGTGGCCCACTGTACCCCAGGTTATAAATATTAGAGCTAAGTAGATCTAACCACAATGACCTTCAGGCTTTTTTTTTCATCTCCACCAGGAGGCTTCTCATCTCCAACCCTGGGGGGGCCAATATGACCCTCTTGACCCCATCTGACCCTAAACTGCGCACGGAGTTCGTAGCCAGCCACTCTGGTCTAAGCAACACTTGCCATAAATAGATAAAATACCATCTCCTCTTTGATACAGACTGATTAATCGAATTGTGGGACCAATTCCTCCATAATTTCTTTTGTATTATACTTCTTGAGTCCAGTGTATTATAACCAATTTTATTAATATCACAGGGTGCCAATATGCCTAGGTAATCTCAATGATCTGCCAAAGTTACTCTGTCAGTCTCCTTAGGTGAAATCAGTAGACAGCCTTTGAGTCATAGGGAGATTCAAACAATTATATTACACCTGCTGCATGTTTAAATTGGGATATCACATCCCACAAAAAGTCAGATTTGGGATACAACCTGGGTAGACGCTGAGATGTGGTGTTCAGTTGAAACTGCAAAGTCTATTCTACTGTAATTTTGGAGCAAATATACACTCCATTGGTGCTGTTCAACACACGTTTTATTAATAACCAGGAAATCCAATCTGCCCATCAAATCTCAGCATAATACCGAAGGTACTCACTCTGTCTCCTGAGCTGTAACTGGGAGATTGTTAGATTTTATATCCTATCTGACCCATGTTCAAATGGGCTGATTATATATCATGGCAAGTCAGATCCCACAGGGTGCTTAGGCAGATTATTGCCTGCACTGTATTTCTTAAAGGAAGGCACCACTAGGTCTCCACTTGCAGCAAGCCTTCATCTCTTAAAGGTACCTCCACCAGCAGCCCATGATCACCACTGCTACACAAAAAGATTTTTTTTCACACCCATTTGTTAGATAGGCAGACAGGCAGGCAGGCAGGCAGGCAGGCAGGCAGGCAGGCAGGGGCTTTTCTGGCAGAGGGGAGGGAGGGAAGGGAAGGGGAGGGGAGGGGAGGGGAGGGGAAGGGAAGGGGCTGGCTGGCTGGCTGGCTGGCTGGCAGGGGGGGCCTTCGGCCCCCCCTGGAAAATTTTTTTTTGGTTGGTTAGGGCCTTGCAGGCCCTAACCAAACAAATCCCTCCCCCCTCCCCCTCCCCTCCCCCCCTCCCTCCCCTTCCTTTCCCAATACAAAAAAAACCCTGATTTTTTTATCAACAGACTGAGAAATTAAGGACGTAAAGCCATTTCTTGATGCATGAATATAGGACATTTAACACCATCCAAAAACTGACCCATCCACTCAATTAGAGTTTTGACAAATGCAGCGTGTCGTTGAGGGGTGATGGCATATCTTTTTTTTGGAAGAAGTAATTTTAAAAAAATGGTTTCTTTTTTGCAGTATATTAAAACCAACATATGGTGTGAGGGTGTCTCTCTGGAAAATAAAGTGATTTAATGTGGAGTGGGGAGTGCTAGCCCTTTTTGACATAGTGTGTCATTTTCTCAGCCAGTTCTGGCCCTACCATTGCAGGTGTATGAAAAAAAATCCCTTTCTTAATCCTTGTGTTCTTGTGAGAAAACCTTAGTGATCCTTTTGAAAAAAAACACTGTGAGAAACAAAACTCTGTTAAGTCTTACTTCATTTCTTTTGAAAAGTTAGTAGACTCTTATGAGTAGACGAGCAGACAACAGTGTATATATATAGAAACAACGTTTGAGAATTATGATTATCATTATTAGAATTTGGATATTGTTTATTTCCTGTATGTTACTTTACGTCCCAAGTTTACTCGCTGGGTCGGCCTATGGATCGTGCTTCGATGGAGTGTGTACAGGGGCGTATCTAAAAGTCGAGGGTGCCACTTGTCTCTTGGACCGTCTGACCATAATAACTAGGGCAGGAATTGTTGACATGTCTCGGTGTACGGACGTCAAGAGAATGGTCATCAGCTTCCCGTACGGCTGCCCAACAACGATAGTGAACAGTTTGGAGGTCTTGGTTAGGACTGAACCCCGTTCCTGTATGGTAAGTCTATTAGTTATTCCACCATTTTTTTTAACAATTCAGATGTTGAGGTTTCAAATATTCATTTTCCACTCGTGTAAGAGAGAGAGATTGTTTGTGAATTAAACTCTGAATCCACAAAACCTTTTTATTTTCTTATGCAGGGTTCCTTAATGGTGAAGACAAAGTTGCCTATGCAATTACAGAAGGCGAGTACTAACACATTGCAAATGTCTGATTCGATGTCTCCCCCCACCTCTACCGATGATTTCACAGTATCAGCATCTCAGGGAGATGTGACTTCGCAAAAGTCCAACACCGTGGAATATACGACTCTGCCAAAAGAAGTGCTGCCATTGACCACTGCCCCACAGCTCTCCACGACAACTGGAAAAGTGAGAAGGATTGAAAAAGGGACATCAGGCCGACCTGAGAGACGCAGAAGAAACAGCGTGGTAGTCACTGCATATCCAACAACTGGAGAGGAATTGACCACTCGGGCACTGGCAAGTGCCATTGTCCGTACCACACAGTCTGCCGTGTTTGCGCAACCAGTGTCGTCGCGTGGTTCAATGACTGGGATAGTGCTCGCTGTGGCAGTGTGTACCACCATTCTGTTTACTCTCATCGCAGTCCTGGTCTGCATCAAGGTACTTCTATCCCAAAATTATAATTTTTAAAAAAAAGTTATCATTTCACTTTCACGAACTGTAATGGTTGAGTGACTTGGCCTCTGTGTTTTTTTTTTGAGAAATTGAAAGGTCAGCCTTACAATTTACAACATTTTTATAACGGTGCTCTTACTTACTTGTTTGAGAAGAGTTTGCACTCCTCATTCCACTGCTGTACAAGTTTTATTTTACAAAAATGCATGTGTTACAATAAACCATGGAACTTTTTTCACTTATCTAACTCATATTTTTTTCCAGCTACGCAGGAACAGACAGGCCAACAGACTTGGTGGAGCATTTAGGCCGCAGAATGCCAGAGCTGGAAGTAACAGACGCAACATGCAGTTGTGGCATAATAGGGGGTATGACCTCGAGCCCCTATCCGCACTGAGCGAAATTGAAGGGGGCGCTGCTGATGAGGTGGAGACATCACAGGAGGACAGTTTTGTGGAGGACCTGCAGAGGCCGAAAAGAAGGGCAGCAACTTCAAGACGTGGGACAAGTTCACCTCCCTCCCGACCTCTCACAAGGTCAAGGACATTGGAGCCCAATGTGTGCCACACAGCAGTTTAAATTGTGTGTATGCTAATTGAATGTATTTTTTTCGATTTTAGAAATTTACATTAAATGCTTTGGCCTATTTGTGTGACCAGCCCATAGAAAGAAAGTAAAAGTTACATAATTCTTTGTGCATTTTTCTTGCTACAACTAGGAGTTATCATTACTTTTCTAGATATATAAGATTTTATAAAAAGAAATGCTACAATGGTCATCAGACCACTGGTCACTGGAATTAGTGGAATACAAAGTTGGTTGGGAGAAAATAACCTTTTTGCGCCATAGACACACGATCATTTTCCCTACCAGAAAATAACAAATTTAAAACAGTGTCCCTGTGGGAATGAGCCAGTTACACTGCGAGAGAGAAACACATTTATATGACAAGTTTTTTGTTCAGTGTAAAAAAGATGCTTTAATTAACACACAATGATTTTTTAATTGTATACATAGCAACAGTGAACAAGCAGAGAAGACCAAACTTTCAAAGTTCATCAAAAGTATGATGTATTCCAAAACACACACAAGCATGCATGTATATTGCAGTTTAAAAAAAAACAAGTTATCCCAAATCAAAAAAAAGTTATTTAAAATCGAATCAAAGTCATTTTTTTTCAACAGGAGTCATTTTCAACCACACTCATTTCAAATAAGAGTCATTTGAAATCAAATAAGAGTCATTTGAAATCAAATAAGAGTCATTTGAAATCAAATAAGAGTCATTTGAAATCAAAATAAGAGTCATTTGAAATCAAATAAGAGTCATTTCAAAAATCAAATAAGAGTCATTTGAAATCAAATAAGAGTCATTTCAGAAATCAAATAAGAGTCATTTCAGAAATCAAATAAGAGTAATTTCAAAAATCAAATAAAGAGTCATTTCAAATCATTATCACTTTCAAGAGGAGTCATTTCATAAAATCAAATAAGAGTCATTTCAAATCATTATCACTTTCAAGAGGAGTCATTTCATAAAATCAAATAAGAGTCATTTCAAAAATCAAATAAGAGTCATTTCAAATCAGTATCACTTTCAAGAGAAGTTATTTCAAAAAAAATCAAATAAGAGTCATTTCAAGCCACACTCATTTTCAAAATCAAAAGTCATTTCAGCAGCACTAATTTCAAATCTGTGTGTAATTTTACATTTATAGCATTGGCGTACACCTTGCGCAATTCAGGATGGCCTCCTGATTGCCCTCCATTGCATGCTCCACATAGCATGGGACCGCTATTGCTGCCATTTCACCCCACTGCGCCTCAATAACCCTCATAACATCTAAGAGGTTCAGGATTTCTGTGGGGTTTAACCTAATGCCACGCCTTGTGGCAAACTCCTCACAGGCGCCCTCCGGCACAAAAAAGTGACGGATGTTGAGGTTACATCCCCACTCAAGGTCGATGGACCCCCTCAATCTATCCCCCAAGTACCAGGTTCGCTGAGCAACCTGGGTCCCACCCATTTCACCACGCTCCTCTGCGTCTTGGAGCATAAGAATAATCTCTGGCAGCTCATGAAGCAAAGCCCTTGCTTGGTGTGGGCACAAAGTGACCCCTATCGGCGTGGGGTACACTAGCTCGGTTGAGGCCTGTCTTCTGTACTCTCGAATATGCAATCTTGTTTGCCCAGCAAAGTGGGACAGGGACACGTGCCTGCCCCTACCAAGGGCAAACAAGAAGCGTGGTCTCGATCTGCCAGTACTCTGGGCCCTGATATTAACCAAGTGGGCTGGGGTGCTGGGGGGTTGGGGGGCGTCAGCTGTTGCCCCTTCGTCCGAAGGCAAGGGTGATGATACGGTCTTTCCTTGGGCTGGTGGTGGTGGTGGTGGCGGTGGTGGTGCCCCGCTTCCGACAGCTGTTGTTGGCTTACAATTTTCTCCCTGCTTCCTCTTCTTTGTTGGTCCAGCTTGTTCTTCTTCATCATCTCGAATTGTAAGGTCAATGACCTCATTTTCGCTCATATCTAATTTCCTTCTAGGTGTCTTGGCGAAGACCTGGCCATCCCCTGAATTCTTTGTGCTTACGGGGGTAGAGAACGCCGATGGCTGCGATGCCTTGAGATGGTGGGGGCCCCTAGGCCCGACGATCCTAGGTCTCTTTTGTGCGGGTTTGACTCGTGCCTCGTGAACGTACGCTTGACTTGGCTTTGGCGAGGCCATAGAATAGGCTTGCCTGAGGACGGGGGAGGCCATTTCGATGTCGACGTCGGCATCTGTGCAATCTGTAAAGAAAATAGAAACCATCAGTGAAAACATATACCATTTTTTTATCTTTCAACTTTGACACAGCTAGTGAGCCCCCAAAATAATGAGATTTTTTACATTGAGGAGTAAGAATTTGTTTAAGTTGTCACGCGACGCCTGTCACCACATAGGAGTGCTTTTAAAAAAACATGTTGTTTAAACAAACGTTTATTCTAGTGAGTTTTTTGATCGTGTGCCAACTTCTGTTCACTAATAGACAGAATCACTCACAGTTTATCACACTTTCTTAGCTGACAAATTTATCGCACACATGCTTTACAAAAAAAAGTGAAACACAATTTAATACCAGAATTACTTATCATGAAATATGCCCTTTTTTTATGAGCAGAAAGAAGATGTTAGGTATGGCACTGGCAACATTGTACGACACGTGGTGTGTGTGAAAAAAAAGTAGGTCTCATAGTAATTGCTGGGTCAACAGTTTGTCACATTGGTGTAGAAAAAAAAGTTCATTGCTCGACTGGTAGAAAAAAAGCATGTTGACATTGTTTGACAACTTGGAATAAAATGTCCTCTGGCTGGGGTTACATTGAGTGCTGATTCACTTTGTTGCAAGTCTGATTTGTTTTCACACTAGAATATCTTGATGCAACTCAAATTGATTGTAACACAATATCTACTATACACATTACACGTTTGCCCCCCCTGTACTGGGTGCAGTCTTTTGATCATCCTAATTTTTTTCTTTATCAAAGTGACAGACTGTAGAATGAAAAAAAAGTGTTAAAAGAACAATTTGATATTCACTCACCGTCGGAATCACTGTCTGCTATCGCATATTTCGGAGTTGTAGCTGCTGTGTCCCCCTCCTTTGGACGTTCGACTTCATCTTCTTTAATCTTCTTCGGCAGTCTCTTCGATGGTGCCATCTTTGCAGTAATCTTTTTTTTTGATGCGTGTTTTAACTTCTCTCGTACAAAATCCAGAGAGCTTGAAGAACTTTTTGATGGTGGTGCAATTTTGCAGCAGCAAAAGCTTTTTATACAGCTACATGGTGAAAATGGACCCACGAACGAATCAGAGTGGAGGATACATTTGTTTTGAGCCAGGAATTTCTCCTAGGAAAGCCTTAGCCATTTAGAAGCCAGCCTAGAATTCGAATTTCTAACTTTTTTCCCAGTTAATCTGGCGGTAAGCTGCGTGCCTTGTTTAACGGGTGTTCCAAGCTTCCTTGCTATATCTGTCTTCCTAATTTTTTTAGCGAGGTGCTGCTGGTGCTTATCACTGACCTTGATTGCTTTTTCTCCTACCTCCACCCCAACCCTGGACCCACTTCCTGTGCTTGTGCTTGTACTCGTGCTTACAGTGGGTCTCTCTGCACTTGTGATCTGTGCACCATCTGTCTGAGTGCCCTTGTGACTCATTACCTTTTCTGGAACAGAATCTTTTGACTCCTTCTCCAACCTACGTGTAGTGTTGATCAACCTATCAAATTTTTCCTTTGAAATATAAACAAATTCTACAGCAGCCATAGTAACAATTTACAAACCTGTCATTCAATCAACCCCACGTCTATCTATCTATCTATCTATCTATCTATCTATCTATCTATCTATCTATCTATCTATCTATCTATCAACCTGTCTATATAGCTACCTGTCTATATAGCTACCTATCCGTCTATCAATCTATCTATCTGTCTATCTGTCTATCAATCTATCTATCACAGCCGCTTTTTTTTCTAACTAGCGAAATTTGGATTGGACTCAATTAATGGTACAATGTGTTGATGTGCTGCAGTTATCATCAGCCCAATTGTGTCAACATTAGACAGGCATATCTGTTTTCTCTCAGTCTGTGTTGATCTGTCCTGCCCACCGAGTTTACGAATGACTGCTGCATGATGAGAGAGCAACTTTTTATAATGCTTTGACACTGTCAAAGTGCCAGACAATATGTTCATTGCAATCTCTGAAAGAAATCTCACCAGCCAGGTCCCTTCAGTAGAAATAAGAGCTTTTCTTGTTGGTAGAGAAGATTTCGAACTCTCACTCAGGAGTGATAGTATTGAAATGACTCTTTCACCTTTCTTCATTCTTTTCAAAAATAAAAAAACCACTCAGCTACTTGTTAGATACACGATGACAGGCCCCTCTCCTGGTAGAATGTTTGTAGTCAAATGCAGTCTCTCATCTGACCTCGGGTCTAAATTCACACACAGATACCCAAACCTCCTGGCCACAGCTTGATAGAATGCTGAGAGAAAATATTTTTGTCTTGTTGGATGTATCTGCGTGGCTAAACTCCTAACCTGTAGTTGACACCTTGGTGTATTAAAAAGTATTATCATTTTGGCACTCAAGCTACAGTGCCTGATGGATTTGCCAAACAAAGAATGGTGCACTGTTATTACTGAGCAGTACCTGTGATGGGATTTTATTTGAAAGAATGATTCAAAATAAGTGCAGTCACCCAATAGAGATGGAATGTCGTCAAACACTATCAATTTATGGTCCTTCGAATTGGGTGGTGCAAATTCATCTAATTCATCCTGTGTAGGTAATTTGTTTGAAAATTTAATCTCTGGAATATCCCTCTCCAATTCACTGTATATATCCTGCCATTCTGCGTAAACAAACATTATGCCTGCCAGCTTGTCCATAAACATTTCATCTCTATTCCTTAGAAGTTGAGCTATAAAGAAACTTTTACCACTGAACGATGGTCCAAAGCATTGAATGCTTGTGGGACACTCGATCAGTGTGTGGGAATCGAAAAAATCCTCTGTGTATTCACTGTCCATACTGCCTTTTTTTTTCAGTTTTTTTGAAAAAAAAGATTTAGTGTATTCTCAAATTCCTTGATGCATCAATTTCTGCAATGCCTGGAAATTCGGAGTACACAAGCAGTGACACTGACTGTTCAAGTGCTTTTGAGAATGTGCCCTTGATAGATATGTTCGCAGTCCTTTTGATCTCCATGAAGTTCCCTCCTAGTGCACTGGCCTGTAGGGAGAAGGCAAAGATACAATGGGAGTGGCAGAAATCCTCCAGGTCTATGTCATTATAAAACAGAGGGCTGTTAGTTGCCCCTGCTGCATCATAGAGTGCAAGATAAGCTGACGAAACCCCCCTACCCATATCATCAAATTCCATATTTGACCCTCGACCTGGCACTGACACGCCGTCAGCACAGAGTTCTATTTGATTTAAATTGAAGGGCTTCATGTTGAAAGGATTTAATTTAAATTGGCCACTATAAGCATCTGACCTAACAAGTGTGCAAAGAACTCTCTGTGGGTAAGAGTTGTTGAATAAATTATCAAATGAAAAATTTGTTGACCCCTTGGCTATGTTGAAAACTTTGAAATCGGTTTTACAGAAGGGGTAAATAGCCACTGCATTTTTCTTCAAGCTCTCACTGTGGCCGGCGATCACGCCAGGGGCCACCTCGACATAGTGGGCTTTCAAGAAAATATCATCAATCTGCATTGAATAACGTTTGTCTGTAGAAGTTTGAATGAGGAACTCTGGTCTAGACCTAAACAGAGAGACTTCAACAGAAGTGTTGCACAATAGATATTTCTGAATAGAACAAAAGTCGGCTAATAGAGGTCCCTCCATACTGACCTGTCTACTACCTTGGAAATAGGCCTTCCTCTTCAGGTAACCCATGTTCAATTTTGTGTCAGTGTCCAAATCCTTCCCTGTCTCCTTGAAATACATCTGGGCTGCCAGGGGGCCTCTTTTGGCTTCACTGGAATTCCTCAGCAAATTTTGTAGGAGAGCTACATAAGGGTATGACCCTGTTGTACTTTGTCCAGTACCTTTTCCAGCAACCTTGACCTGTACAGCTGACCACATAGAATGTAAAGTCTGGTTAATCGGAGCCACGTCCTCGACTTCCGTGTCATCGTCACCATCTTTAGGTTCAGCTAATTTTGACCCATCTTCATGGACAAGACGAGCCTTGACACAAAGACGAGATTGGGAGAGATTTAAATAAAATCTAGAATCTGCCCCAAGGGAGAAATGGATGGGCGCCTGGTCACCTGAACTGAGGTGGGAGGTCGGTCTTATATCTACAATATGCGATCTAATTACTGCTGATTGGATAACTGGTGGTTCGAATAAATTCAACTGATCAACTGTACCAATAACACTGTCCTCCAACACCTTGTCATTCATTTTTTCTAACTTTAAGTCTTAACAAAGCTGGCTAAAAAAAATACCCAATATCTAATGTTTGAATCTTGAAAATATGTCAACGTACGTGGGCCTCAGAGAGGTTGGCCTATCACTAGAAATCTTTGCCTTCTTACTGCTGCTGCTGCTGCTGCTGCTGCTGCCACCCTGCTCCTCGCCCTCTGCTGCACGCTTGGCAGTCTCCTTAGAAATGCGTGAGACTTCCTCATCACTGTCATTTATCTGGTGTTTTAATTCTGACCTGGCTTGGTCAGCCGTGGCTTCTACAGGTGAAACTATGTTTACAGTCACTGGTGTGGGGTCACCGTCGCAGGCCGTCTTTTTTTCCTCCCTCACTTGTGCCACCACTGTGAGTCCAGATGTGGGGGGTAGTGGTGCCACCCCCCCAGAAATGTAAGCATTTCTATATGTTGTATACTTCGTTGAATGTCTGCTCTCTCGAAATTGACCTGATGCCTGACTCAGGTAGAACCTCTCCCATGCTGATAAGTCTTCTTTGTATGTGGTTAGTGGCATTTCTCCAATCTTCACCCTAGCCTGGAGAGCTGCAGAGTAATCAAGGTCGGTGAGTTAGGAGCAAATGATAAATGCGACGGGGTGACCACCCTTAAAAAGATATCCAACCTGTCCAAATTCTTTGGCCTGAGTAGCATCATCTGACAGGTGTCAAATGCAACGTGGAGGGTCTTACACCGCTTGTTAGCTGCAAACAGTGTGGTTCTTCTCAGTAGATTACTCTCCCTCCCAGCTAGATTCGAACCCACAACCTGGTTGCAAAACACATCTACCGTGATGTGCCCTCCCTTCACATTAACAGGAGAGCGCTCCAGACTTTCAAATTCAACAACAATTTCTTTCAATCCTATGTACCACGAGGAACTCTGAACGTACGATGAGAGAGGGTTTGTTTGTAATTTGATTGTAGGATCTATTTGCAGTGTGAACCTGTCAGGTGTATTGCCTGGGAAATACTCCTTGCAGTCTGAACTGGAAAATGTAATATATCCATCGTGGTGCCCAAGACATGGAATGAGTTCGAGAGTGTTCATTTTCTAGTGTTTTTTGCCTTGAAATTTTTTATGCTGCTGACAGGGATGTATGAATCGTGAGCTGATGAATAACCTTCCCAGCGTACTTTTGCCTGTTTCTTCCCTCTGACCGTTTTGTAGGAAAGGATCTTTTCAATTTTATATTCTCTATTTGGGTCTTCCTCTGTCTTCAAAATTTGGCTCTCGTAGAAAGATCCTTTGATTGGATTTTTTTCTAAATCTTCCAGTTCGTAACGTACAGGCAGTGAGTTTATCTGTGATTTCACCCTGAATATCTCCTCTGTGTGCGTCGTGTGATATGCCCTGTCAAACTTCCCTCGCTGATGTGTTATTCTGACAAGGTCTCCCTGTTGGAATGAGAACTTTCGAGTTGTGGAAGCAGCCTTATTGACCGCTGGCATGTAAACCTTTGTGTAGACCTCTCGTTCATTAGAGTCTGTTACTTCAATGGGGGCCATCTTGATTTTTGAGTGGACTGTTGAATTATACCCATCTATTATGTCCTGTAGGTGGGAAACGTACTGGTAAGACTGATTAGCATAGAACATTTTAAACATTCTAAGCTTAATTGTCTTGATCAAGCGTTCAACAAAACAACTGTGGTTCTCAGAATATGAGTGATATAGGTGAATGTTATACTTCTTCATAAGGTCTTTGAATGACCTTGAGAGGAACTCGGCCCCAAGGTCAGTCCTACAGCGCACTGGAATTCTACCATCTTGAAGAATGTCAGCCATTGCTCTGGCAACTTCGTCCCCTCTCTTAGTCTTCAGCCCCCTTAGCCATCCGAATTTTGTGAATGTGTCTACTACTATTAGCAAGTGTGAGATTCCTCCATTATGCTGACTGATTGACCTCAAGTCCATCAGATCAGCCTCAAACAGAAAATCTTTTGCAAATGGGATTATGCTCTCTCTTTTGAATTTCACTCTTCGAGGTTTGAAGACAGATGCCGTGTCCTGTCTCCTCAGCCATTGTTTAACAAATTCTCTAGTTAACCCAGGTGGCTTGTCTTCTCTTGTCTTAACAGCAGGCCATAACTTTGCAAGCCCCGAAAATCCACCAGATGACTTGGGGTCATACCAAATTGCATGGAGAAACGATTCTTTCTTTTTCAAATCCTTTTTCCCTGTTTTTTTCTTGCTGGGTGCCATTTGAAAAAAAAGGGGAAACCATCAAACTCCGAGTGCACGGTGCTAGTGCACAGTGTTAGTGCAACACTGTCTATGAGCAAACTGGCGTGTCAACTGTCATAGGTGGATGAAATAACATGTTTTTTTGATAGAGGAAGCACAGCATGCGCGGGTATGAGAAAAAAAAGTTTGGAAGTGGAACACACAAATTTATAACTCACATCATTTAATTTCCATCAGAATAAAATGTAGGGGTATTCAATTCACAACTTTTGTACAAATACCAAAATTTACACAGGTCTATAGACCAGAAAGATTATTTTTGAAAATGAAAGTTTTTTCAAATAAACCAGTCCATTTCTGTACATTGGATGAGAACAACCCAATCTATTGAAATGTCATACTTGTCAAATTTAGAGTTCAATTGAAAGTCATTCATACACTCAGTCACAGAGTGGAAAGATGCAGTGGATTGCTCCAGGGCAAAGTAGTGGGAGTTGACATCTGGCCATGGAGTGCTGTGTCTGAATGTTGGGAGTGCACAGGCTGCATGTGCTGTGGCGTGCTTACACTTGGAACGCTCGTAAACACCCCAAGTGAAAGTAGGGGGCTTTTCTTTGACAGGCGTGCTATGCTGTGGATTCTGGTCTAGTTGGTCGTTGCATGTGTCATCACTGTAATCCAATTGGGGGAGATCTGTGTAGGATGAGAAATTCGGGAGGTCGGGCCACCTCTCCACGCACACAATCTTCACTGAGTAATCACAACCTTCTTGAAAAGTGAGGCAATTTTCCACACAGAAATTCACATAGCCCTCGTAGGCATCTTTGAAATTAATGTAATCCTGTGGTGAAGAACGAACAAACTCAACATGTTTGGTCTGTGCATTTTCACAATGCATGTTAGCTGTTATATACCACCTTATTGTGAAATACTGTTCATAGTGTCTTTCTGAGTATTCCTTAAATTTCTCCGAATCCATTGTTAGATTTTTTTTTGCGAAGTGTATCTGACTGGTGTGAGGTATGATACGTGTTAACTAGGGTAGCTACTCAATTGAACTGCTTGGCCAAAAGCTTTTTTAGGCTGGTGAAACAATTAGGCGAGTGGGAAAAAAAAGTATCACGTGACCATCTCATTTGTATAAAGTGTTGGGCATGAGTCATGCAATGATTTGAGAAAAAAAATTCATGATAAAAAATATTAATACTTTGAAAGTGAAACGTTTGTGAAACGTCGGTGTAAATGACTGTATTATAATGACTTTCAACAGATATGACGGTTAAATAGAATTGACAGTCAAATGTCCAAAAAATGCCTGAATTGTCAACGAAATGCAAAAATTCCTGAATTGACTGTCAAAAGTGAGAAAACGCTGAGTCACTCCCAAAAAGTGCAGCGTCATACCGTCAAAATTCCTGAATTGACTGTCAAAAGTTGGAAAGAGCTGAGTCACTGTCAAAAAGTGCTGTGTCATAGCGAAAACGCTTAATCATTGTCTTATGCAAATTAGGAAATTGATTGTCAACGCCCACAGCTGATGACGTCATAGGCAGCCAGCCAATAGGAAGCCCGGATTTTGGCACCAATGATGCAAAATTTGAATCGGTTTTGGGCCAGATTGACTGTATACACCTGGGTTTCACAGGTTTGGGGAGGTTGACTGACTGTATGAGGTACATAGTACTACTCATGCGATTAGCATCAGAACACAGAAACCACCCATGATAGAAGTGAATTTAAAATCCCATGCAGGAATGGCTTCACTGTGGTGTTATTAATCACTTCCGGGCACTCAGGCATACTATCACTGAATCATACACAAGCAACAGAGAAGTGTGTGATCAATAGATGAAAATTTTTTATGGCTTAAAAAACCCAGAATCTAAAAGATGGATAAAAATCTTTGTGATGATGGGCTTCACCTATTTTTTCCTCTTAATTCTGGGTTCCTTGGAGGATAATATTTGTGGAAGTTCAAGTGTAGATTCTCTGAACTAAAGGGAGTTTAATGTTGGATTTGAATATCAATTTGCCGTTAAGAATAGATACTCAGAGCACTACATCTCAGAGAGCAAAGTTTGTATGTGAAGTTTGTGTCGCAGTAACTTTTTATAGCGAACTGCACTATGAACTCTTTATGTTCATCTAATAATATAGTAAGTTTAAAAATAACGCGCAAGCACTTTAACTGCTGCTTGTAGACAGACTTAGTATCTATCTATCTATCTATCTATCTATCTATCTATCCATCTATCTATCTATCTATCTATCTATCTATCTATCTATCTATCTATCTATCTATCTATCTATCTATCTATCTATCCATCTATCTATCTACATGTATCCTTCCTCCCTGCCCTCCTCCCCTCCCTTTTTCCTTCCTACTTTCCTTCCCTTTTCCCTTCCTTCATTCCTTCCTTCATGCCTTCATTCATTCCTTCCTTCCTTCTTTCATCCCTTCCTTCATTCTTTCTATTGAATCTGCAAACACTGGACCTGACTGCTGCTGTTGGAGCTGGTTTCATGGAGATGCATAGTCATTTGAAATTTGCACCAAAAACAAACATTTTAGTTTCGTAGATAAAAATTTTTAAGTCACTGAAGTTTACCAAAATTTGACGGAAGCAAGATAAAATTATATTGAGACTGTATGCTAAGTTTCAAGGTGATAGGTGAAATAGTGCGACTTCCTATATGGTCAGAGGCTTACCAAAAATTCCTCCTGCAATACAGGCTGCAAGCAGCTGTAACAAGCAGCTGTAAAAACGACAGGATTACTGTCAGTGTCAGTTCACCTTAGATAATTACAAAGAAGTGAAACTACATATTTTTGCTCTTCTCAATCTTTTTTTCTGCATTGTATTACATGATTTTTCTCATGATTTAACCTTGTGGCACAACTTTATGATTATCGGCATCAGTATCATTGAGTGAAGAGGGTGAATCTATCAACTAGCCTATTGAGAGATACTTGCCTCAACAACAATTAACGTGTTCATAGCAAACAGAAAAAGATATTATCATTTTCAAACTTACCTGTTTTTTGAAAACTTCGTTTTGCAGTTAAACCTGTGAAATCAACAGGATCAGGGTATCTGTGAATGTGATTGGTCTAACCTCAACCTGTGACAGTCAGTCTAGAGTTTGACATCACGATTTATGACCAAGGAATTTGGAAATGCCAGGCAATCTGTCTACAAGTTGACCGCTATTTACTGCCACCTAGGGTGCAAAATTCGCGAGCTCCTGTGAGCGTTCAACAGAATTTCGATCACTGGAAGAAACCAGGACAGAAGAAACCAGGACGGTTTCATCATTTAGTGATGGTCTAGTTTATTTCCAAAAACTCTGCAAGTGTCTAATCTGACTTTGGTTGGCTTTAATTTTAAGCAGACAGCTTGTAAATACCAAAATAAGTTGGAACTATTTTTATCATGGAGGATGTATACATTGTAGCTCACATATATTGCCAGTATAGAGGGGGCCACTTGTGGCATGAACAAGACATTTTGCTGAGTGTAACACAGCTTTTATGAAATTGTGAATTATATTGTTGTCCTAGTCAATAAATCTCCATAAAGTAACAGAATAAATACAATTGAGCATTTTTGATATCACAAAGCAAAAACATTGGCTTTGTATGGACATGTGAATAAGTGAGAATGCATTCTTTTTGGACCCTTTTCTGACCCCAATTTAACATGCACTAAATGGCATAAGTACATTGAATACCACCAAACGTCTGATGAGTAAAATCATCAATTTCACAGGCGAAGTGTATGCTAAAGTTTCAAAGCTTTTTTTTTGTCTCATGATTTCCAAACATTTGCATTCAAAGCAGTGGACTGGATATTTGCCAGAAACCATGCTTTGTGAAAGTAGTTTGGCGTAGTAATATGGACAGCTGTTGTGCGACCAGATCTGGTGATCTGTCCAAAACAGATCAAATTATTGTTGACCCAATTCGATTTTCCAGGGACTGTCAGCATTCTGCTGCCACTTGACAGTCCCGAACAGAGACAGCCAGGCAATGTTATGTACATGTAACTGAATCTGTGACATCACAGTCTTGGGATAAAGCGAAGTACAAATGGGAAAAAAAAAGACATGGCTATGAAAACGATAATAAGAGGTTAATGTTGCAAGCAATTAGGCATTATATATGACAAAGGTAACAAACCACCTGTCAGTATTGATATCTATGCGCTGGCATTCTTGAAAGGTTGTACCTGTATTTGACGGATAAGTGAATTTATTAATGCAAAATTTAGCCGATTTTTTTGACCAGCAGTGAAACAGCTTCATGTAGCTCGCTTCAAAGCAGAGATATTCCTTTGTGCCTGTATGTTTAACAGAATGATCAAATACCACCTTTCTGTGATGATGCATTTATAATATAACTTACAAAAGACTAAGAACACAACTAACAGGAATGTTTGTAACATTTGAACTTCACTTTTTTCCAATTTCTGGCAGCCAAAAACATCATGTATAGTAATATTTATCATGTTCAGTTAACCTAAGAAGTATTGTCATATTTCAAGTAAGCAAATTGGTTTTTGTTATTAGGAAGCCCCAAGGCAATCAAAGATAAACTGACACTCTGAAATGCAACCGTATACCGTGAAAATTCAGTTGCAAAGATGGGATATCTTATGTCAAGTTATGAATAATTAGTACGGGCAGTGTGACAAAATACCAAGTTGCACCGAGACATGTCGCCAACTCTAATTTCAAGACAGACTTTAATTTTACCAACTGGTAATGGTTTGCAGAGGTAATCAAATATGGCACATGCTTGAAATCTGCAGAATTCATTAAAATCTCAATTTCTTCTCCACTTGGGTGTAATTGCAGGATTCGGGGATCTGCTAATTTGTTATAATAAATGTAAAGTGTCTCATTTTAAGTTTATATGAGAGACTAATCATTTTCAGAAACCTAAATCACCTCATTTTATATGAGTTACCAGTTGAAGTAAAAGAGATGGCAAATTGGATATGCAGGGTTCTGGGTTCACGAAACAGCAGCCAATGTGCTAAACAGTCACGAGGTAAAAAATTACCTTTAAGATTTCTGTGCGTTTCCAGCAACGTATACATTGACCCATAACCATGCATTAGCCAAGAGGTATACCACACAGGTATATGACAAGGTTCAAGCTTTGAGTCAGAAATTTGTGACATTTGACTGAAAAAAATCTTGAAGGCTCATTTTTCATTTTTTTTTTTAAATTTTTAAACTTACCTTCTGGCAAAAATTGTCTAATTTCCAATAAAAGTATCAGAAATGAAGAGATCTCATCCCTCTGTCATGTTTTGTGGCAAAATATGTCCGAAAACAGGCAAAAATGCACATTTCAGGGTGACAAAATTTTTCAGTAACACTTCGATATAATTTATTCACCTTGACATTATTCCTTATATTGCTTGCTTCTAATTACATGTAAATTTGAGACATTTCAGCTAAACGTATACTCACACTAACAGGATATTCTACTAAATGTCAGGTGACAATTTTTTTGAAAATTTTGCAGATTGAGGTAAAGCTGCTGACTTTGATAGCACATGTGTTGTCATTTTTTCAGTAGTAAATTGTACGATACATCAATATCTTCCAAATTTAGTATAGAACACGATAGTATCAAAAATTGGGTCGCTGTTAATATTTATTGAGTCTCAAAAATGCATTTTCTAACTTATGTCTGCTAAATTTTGAAAAGCTGAAAAAAAATACATGGCGTCGCGAAAAAAATTCAATCTCTTGCAATTTTAGTTGGAAAGTCACCGGAATCGAACTTGATATGCCCAGATATATTGGCTACGACTAGTTTATGTTTAGGAAGTTCAATATGAGCCCAGAGGATAGCTTGAGTTTTTTTTTGCGACCAAATTTTAAAGGATTTTAGCCATCTATGGCTCAGTTGGTAATGCAAGGGCAATATAACATAATAATTATGCACGATTGACTTAAAATATGTTTGTAAATCATGACAATTACTTTTGACTTTTGACACTGGCTGGTCATTATTGCAGTCTTCTCTTACCTCCATTCTAAAAAAGACAAGGAGGAAGGAAGGAAGGAAGGAAGAATGATATAAAGGAAGGAAGGAAGGAAGAACAAAAAAGGAAGGGAGATGTATATATATATATTATGTCGACAAAAATTAATATAGATTGTTAGATAGATACACTCCTGCTCATAAATATGGAATAATTTTTTTGGAAAAAAAGTGTCAAATAAATGTAAGTTTCAGAGTGAGGATGTAAGCAAGGTCCATTGTAAAGGTAAAGACATCTTCCCTAACCACTCTTTGAAAGCCTTTACTACATTTTTTGCAAGAATTAAAAAATTTTTGGTTTAATGCACCTCACCCTAAAAAGCCCCCTGAATTTCCATATTTTGTGCTGCTGTAACTTTTCCTGGGGTTAACGTTGCAACATGCGTTTTAAACTACAGCATTTTCTTCCCTTTAGTGGTCATTGGAAGTAGCTACCATTGAATCAGACCATCACGTGCTCCAGCAGAAATAGATAAAGTTGTCAATTCTATGGAGAATGTTGAAGTATTCCATATTTATGAGCAATGGCGTAGATAGATGAATAGATGGTCAGATAGGTAGACACAAGCAGCTGTTTAAGTGCTTGCACATTATTTTCTTCTGGTTGCCATGGGATTGTGTAACTTCATTCAGGTTTGACCTCAAGTGTGCATGATAGGCTACACATACAATTGTTATTATCATGGAATGTGTCTCGCAATATCTTCTTTTGAAATGCTGAAAATTGAGTTTTCAGACAGTCTCTGAGACTTAACTCCCTTGGCAACTTCATGGCAGACAGAATTAATGATTTATAGCACAAGCTGGGAACTTGGGGAAACCATTAAAATCCCCATTCCTTCTCCACTTCTGTATAATTGCTAGATCTGTGGATCTGCTAGTTTCTTATATTAAATTTAAAGTGTTCCTCACTTCACATTTACTGGAATAGCAATTATAATCGTAAAATTTCAGCAGAAAAGGTGCAATCTAAAAAACGGTGTTACATTAGGGACCATTCAGAATTTATGATGGGGGGGGATGGGGAGTTTTGCTCAGAGGGATACTAATTTTTCACACGTTTCAAGGGGGAGTACTTTTTTTTAACAGCATGTGTAACTGTAAGGGGGTTCGAAATTCTAACAAAAGAACAATGTCATAAAAAACCTCCTCACTGAGGAGGGTACTAAAAATCCACATGTAACTTACAAATAGGTAAAAAAATCCACGTAAAACCCGAAGTTCGGACAAATGTAAGTTCAGAATCTAAGGTTCAACTCAGGGAAAATTTGCGGAAGTCTTTTGGAACACAAAAATCTTTTGGACCACATACCACGTTGAACCAAAACTTTCATATATCTGTTTTCACCAAACCAGTGTGTTTTTCTCAGTGCATCAATTATTTTAAAAGCCAATTAGAAGTAATTCTGCCACTTTAACTATCTCAAGCTGTGTTGCCCTCAGTTCTCACCTGTCACTAACACATCTTTCTTTTTATTAAATTTCACAGACATATATGCCAACTGTATCAACAACCTGTTTCTGTGGAAATTAGCACAATATTTAGTGACAGATTCTGTTGACATCTTCTTGCACCAATTTGAACTCTCATAGCATCTCGTATTTTATTATGATTGTGTATCATCATGAAATTTAAAAACGAGATTGTAACATTATGTTTGACCCAGCCTCCAGCTGTGGCAAGACATGTGTTGATATTCCTGTACCTGAATGAGGTGAAATCTATTTGAAAGGCAAACTGATACATGCCAATACAAACAGGCAGTTTGTGGCCATTTTTCTTATGTATAGTGCATGGTTTGGATGTAAAAGAACAAATTTTGTTTCCATTGACTTTACCTGGTGGTCATGAGGTGGGAAATTTCCTCCTGGTTTGCAACGATGTCACACTTTTGGTCAAATGACGGAGAATTGTATGGTTGAAATTATGTTGTCACAACGTTGTGAAGCAACGTCAAAGATAGAACGTTAGCATGCAACGTTGTGGCGACGTTTTACAACATTGTGAGGCAATGTCAGGAGTTCGACGTTAGCTTGCGACGTCGTGTTCACGTTGGGGCGACATAATATCTACCATACATATCTACATGACCAACAGACAAGCCCTCCACCAATTAGCAACGTCGAGGTTTACATTGTGTGCCCACTGGGGTGTCACAAGGTTCAAGTTGTGCTGTCTTATTATGGAGCAGGTTGAATGTCTCACAATATCTCCTATTGAGAAATCCTTAATTGTAATTTGGCTTCCAGAAAGTCACTCAGACTTTTAACTCTCTTGGAAACTTGATGACAGACAGAATTAATCATTAATCGCTAATGCTGGAACTTGTATGAATCATTAAAATGCCTTTCCACCTATAAATATAAAGAATAGAATTATAAACTTATCCTTTGCCCTATCCCATCCTGCAGTGTAATTGCTGTTGCAAGATTTTATGCATCATCCAATTCGTTTAACTATATCTGTGGTAATTACTACTGGAATAAGAAAAATATTGACTGACTTTCACTGCAAAGACATAAATTAATCTGTCAGTCAAGAAGATATCTCATTTTAACAAAACATATACACAGATTTTAACTGCAACATGTTGATGACATAATGCATGGTTGCTTGAAAAATTGTCTCCCCTTCTTGTAGGTAAATTGCAACATGTTAGACTGTGACAATATCCAACATTGAGATCTGCAGATGTACATTCAGATTTTAGTCCTGGCAAATTTTGAGGCGGACAAAACTGATCAAGTACTTCACAACTTATAATGATTGAAATGCTTATTCCGTCTCCGCTTTAGTGTATTTGTGAGATTCCAGTACCTGTGAAATTTTCTTATTAGACTAATTTCCATGTCATTAATTTCTGCAAAGTGAAAATGACGTCTTTCATTGTCTTACCGCTGGCTATATGATTGACTTGGCGGTTAGGAAATTAAATGCATGTTTTTGGGATTTACTGCAGCATTTGGAGAGAAATAAAAGTAAAGTAAAGTAATGTAAAATTTTATTTAACGTCGGTGAGGACTTTACTGTAATAACTGTTTTGGGCAGCTTTTTTTACCGTAATAACTGTTTTGGGCTTTTATAGTATGAAGCTGCTTGGAGCGCTTTGTATTTGAAGCAAAGATAGAAATGGTATATATTGCAAGGTGTGATGAATCATGACATACGCTTACTTTGGCCTGATAAAGGTGTGTCCTGATTGGTACAGTCCTACCTCAAGGCAGCACTCGGGGCTGCTATAGTTTGAGTACTGGGTTTCCGACATACAATCCTGCAATAATACGTTGAATGTCATTGTGTGACTGTTACTCAATACTTTGCACGCAACACAGAAAGTGTTTTATGTTTCGGCATAAGGAATGTGGCTCAGTAACATGTACTGACTCTGTGCTGAAGACAGACATTTTCAATGTGTTGTGGATAGACTTATGATAAAACTCAAAAGCAGATTTAAGGTCCTCTAGAATTATACCTTCCCAGAAAGTTATATGAAAATGAAGTAGTACATAACATGTCAATAATATAAATAACAATTTTAATGTAATATGAAAACTTCACTGGGGAATTAATTTTGGCAGATACTTAATTTTGATCAATGTTTGACATGATGAGTTACACCAGTGAAGTCTTTCAAAACAATGGCAATTGTCATAGCCCAGGAGAATTGTCCACATCTGATTTTGATAGTCCTGTTCAGTAATTATGATATATCAGCCAGTCTTATCTGCAGCTCTGACTGAATTAACCTTGCTGCCTGGAGATGAAAATACATTTGGGCCTCTAGCAGTGACAACAATTCCAGCATAAACTGAAACCAGAGACAATTAAATTGTCTCTGCTGAAACCTACATGTGCCAGCCCAGGGTGCTTTGATGGACTGTAACAATCAGAACAGGCCTTTGATAAGTCAGCGTATCTCATCACTGTTCGTCATTCATCATGGACAGTAGGATAGGTTGATTTCGGAACTTCACCATTGGACAAATTGGGATAGTGAGATTTTCATATCAAATGGCCATATCCAAAATTTGAGGTCTCTAACTTGAAAACTTTTTTGAGGAAATGACATTGAATTATTGGCATTTTGAACATTTTTCGGTTGTTTCGCAAAGTCGCGGTTTCGTATTACTTTGTAATTTCTCATCATACTGTAATACAACCTACATATTTGAAAAGATCTCAAAAAGACCTACAATTTGAATACAAACATGAAGGGTTTCCGATAATTTTTGATCTGCACTTCTTACAAAAAGCACAATTTTGAGAAAGAAAGTCAGATCTGATGATTCAAAGCAGTAATAAACAGGAAATTTCTTGAAAAAGCTGTTTTTACTAGTCCGCGGTTATATTCTACCCTATGTCAGTTGACTGGATTACACTTTCACAAGCATTTGAGGTCTTAAAATGAGCCATATTGGAGGTATGGGGGGTGTAACAGTTTCATTTGGCAAACCTATGAAACTTTGCTGAGTTTTCCAGCTGCACAACTTAGTTTTTAATGAATCGAATGTCAGAAGTAAAATTTCAATGTTGTATTGATGCAAACAAGTTCTCAGCCAACATCAAGAATAAGGTAGGTTAAAATTTGAGATGTAGACCTTTGTATGACACTGCACACAAAAAAAGCAAATTGTATTTTTTCTCTCTCTTTCTGAGCTGACCATTGATATTATTTTGGAAATGTAATATTCCCTATCCAAAAGACATGATGTGTTCAGTAAGGCTCCAGTGATGACATAAAGAGCTGTCTAATATTTATCAAGACCTCCCTTGAACACCTTAGTTCCATTATGAAACTGTAAAAAACAGTAAAGAAGTGCTTTAATAATTTGTATAGTACCTTAATTGTCAAAGCAGGGAAGCTTCATGTTACAACTTCCGCACACCAGTACAGAAATATACAATTTCCAATCAGGTGGTTGTTCTATTTGAACTTCTTTCTTGGTTACAATGATTGCATGGATTCCATTTCTTTCTATTTTTTTGAGGTCATTATAATACTGAACCTGATTCTGATTCCAGTCCCCCCCCCCCTAATCTTTTACAAGTTCTTAATTTCTGTGATTCTTTATGGGATACCTGTGACAATCATTGAATTGACAAAGGTAACTATATTATAGGTCTCGGTGCTTTACCTAAGATCACTAATATTGCCAGATATCCCAACAGCCAATTGAATTACATTTCCACCGATTAGTCATACTTTGATAGGCAAGTCAAGCAAAAAAATGAAAATTTATCTGATTGTGAGGTTACTTGCGCCTTCAAAATAAAAATGAAGGTCTAATTGAGCCCTGTCCAACCATACCAGTTTCATTTTCTTATCTCTTAAATTGACTAAGTTATTCAATACCGCGAATCGGCAATCTTCTTGAAAAATGTCTAAAAACTCAAAAATTTAAATGGATTTCCTCAAAAAAGTATTAGAGTTAGAGACCTGAAATTTTGGATATTGCCTTTTGACATGAAAATGTCACTATCCCAATTTGTCCAAGATTGAAATTCCAAAATTTTTGCAAAATCAACCTACCCTAATGGACAGCATTGTCAAATGCAACCAACATGGAACCTCAGAGCAGTCAGTATAAAGAATTTAAATTGGCGTTGATCTGGTTATGGAAAGGCCTTCATGCAGATGGGTTAAGAATTATTTTATGTGTTTACTGTGCAAGTTCTGTCACTGTTATCATGTTATATTAAAACGAAAAGCAGAGCTTTATGAACTCCTTTTACCCACTCTAATAATATGTAAATGGCACAGCCATGAAATTCTCGCAGCTCTTAAAACGTTTTTTTAGGACTTGTGGTTTTACCATAACTTTCATAAAATTTATTTCATATTCAAAAGGCAGTTATGTTACTGTTTCAAAAAAATTGAAAGACGGATATATAGAAAAATAGAGAGAAATTTAGACTAGAAACTATTAGAAAGATAAAATAGATCAAAAATACAATAGATAGATAGATAGATAGATAGATAGATAGATAGATAGATAGATAGATAGATAGATAGATAGATAGATAGGATAGGATAGGATATAGGATAGGATAGGATAGGATAGGATAGGATAGGATAGGATAGCAAATAAATAGGATTAAGAATAAATAGAAGTAATAGGATTAAGAATAAATAGAAGTAATAGTAAATCATTGATGTTGAGACCATCACTGCACAGATTTTTGAAACCTTTCTTAAGCTAAGTTTCGCTTCGCGAATATAAGCTTAGAGCTCAACAGGTTCACAAAATTGTGTATGTGCTGCCCTCTTGAATCCATAACAGAAACTACAATGGAACACAACTTGTTGTGTGACCTCTAACAGATTTCAGATGCAGTAACTGTTGCTTTTCTGCAGTGTTGTGGAGTAACTATTTTGTCTGTTGAATTATGTCTAGAATTGAATATTAAATAACATTTAATCGGCCAGTTTATTGTTAGAGTGCTGCTATTGCTGCAAAGTGGTACTTGTTGTGGAACTTTTTTTTTGGCGGAGTCATTATTTTCCTACCCGGGAATTGTGAGTAGTCCCTGTTTGGCAGCCAGCCGTACAAGAGCACCCTCACTTCTCAGTATAAGCATGTTAAGCTTGCCCTGACCACAACATACATCATTTGTGAAGTTGTAACAAAAAGATTAACTCTCCTCTGGTGTGACAGACATAATTAACTATTTCAGATCTCTCAAGCAATTGAATGAATGCTTCAGTGTTTCATTGTTGTCTCAATTAGTTTTGTTGGAAAACACCATAAACTATCATTTAAAAATCATGCTGGAAATAGCTGTTAAAGGATTTGAAAACTTCATAATTCTATGGCACTCATTGGCAGTGCATGTGCACTCATTGATCGTTTAACACTGTTGATTGCGATTTGTTTATATGTTGCTGGCAGCTCAGCTGTGCGTATGAGCACAGGTGATGAGGTCCCTCTACCTGGACATGACCTGACCTACTTGAATATTAATAAATGTGTCAGCTGGAGGTCATCCGATTTCTGGCAGACTCTCCAGCTGTGCTGTTCGTTCAGAGTCTCTGAGCAGACTGCCTTCTACCACAGTTTGCTTTTATTTCACTCTGATAAAATACATATCACAAAGCATGCGCCTGGTCATGATATTGCATGCTTGAGTGACCACATGTTGATAAACTGAAGGAAACCACAGAACAAAATGACCAACAAAGGATTTTAAAAAATGGACAACAAAAATGGTAAACAAGGAGGAAGATTATAACAAGCACAATTGGTCTTCATGAAAAATTTGCATTTATTATACCGATATCAATGTATTCTAATGTGAAATAATGATCAACTGTTAGGTTTTCGGAAAAAAATTAGTTCATTTTGGAAAGGCAAGCTCCCCAAAAAAAATAGTAGAGCGGCAGACTAAAAATGTTGGCCCTATTTGTCATCAAATCATTATTTTTTCTTAATTCGGGGTCTGCCCCCGAACCCTTGCGGTTGCTTTCTAATCTTTTTACTTATGTATTTTGTATTGTCAAAATAAATGTTTGCATGGCCTCTCTAATCAGCCTCACCAAAGAAACCTTGGCTGAGGGGACTGCACGATCTATCTATCTATCTATGACTATATATCCATGTCTATATATCTGTATGCATCGGCCATCTATTTCTATCTATGTCTATTTGCGTCTGTCTATATCTATTGATCCATCTATCTATCTGTCTATCTATCTTAATAGATAGTTATAAAAGTATATAACGTTTCAAAATGATAAAGATTTCTGACCTGTCGCCTCGAAGGCTGTCTTTCAGCTTATGATCTGATGAACTTTCAGTTGCAAACGGGTACAGTCAAATGTTGTCAAACAACCAGCAACCAGCAAATAAAGAGATTTAATATGAATTTGTTGTGGTATAAGTTAGGTAACAAGCCTCGATAAATTGCATTTCATCACTAACGAAGGCGTTATCTATTATAACAACAAACTGAAAGTGTTCATGAAGATATACAACTTAGTTTGATGCCGTGTGTGTATGTATGTGTAAAATATCTGCCTGTATTTTTTCAAAATAATGTATAGATGAGAGAATTCACTATGGTAGACATCGAGTGGGCGCCATTTATGAATCAGCTTAGTTGCTCATATTGTTCCTTAATTGACATATTCTGTCCAACATCTGCCATGCAAGAGAAATAAGGGTCGAATAATTCACCGTCAACTGATTTTATTGTTTAAAGGGAATTATGCATTGATTTCTTTCATTCTAGTGTTTGTCTGCTCGTCTTCCCATTTTGAAGACGATTTGGGCTTAGTTTTTTGTCATATTTTCTGGTGCATAAAGTTTCAGGGACAAAATTATTCTGTCCTCTCTCTTTCACCTGTACAAATCAGAACAACGGCCATGTCCCACAACCACACATATAGAACTCACAGATACATTGGTGCACTCCACTGAACTGAGGTTCGAAACAGGTGATTACAACAAACAGTCAATGCCAAATAATGCTAAACAGGATAATGCAGCTTGCTATTTTGTAACAGGGCCCCTTTAAACGTTGTCAGGGTATAAGAAAATGTGATAGAGGCTCACAGAGCCAGGGAATTTTTGCCAAAGAACTTCTTATTTGAGCATTTTTGCATCCATTTATCCTCATGGAATTGTTCATGGACTATATTTGTATTGCATGGGATATCTATTATTTGGAATTGCTAACAGGATAAATCGTAGGATACAGATTCATAAGAAAGGTAACATATCAATTCTCCTATGGCCATGTCAACAAAGAATTTTTTGCCAACTCACATTGAAACTATGATGGCTGTTAATTAAATATCACAGATGTTTAAAGGTTACACTTTGCATAGGGTTTGTCCACAGTGACAAAATACACAGTTCTAAGTGGTTTTCTATAGCTGACAGCAATTTGATTTTATATGAATTGACTTTTTCTGAAACATGTGCTTTCTCCAAGCCAATGTTTTGATCAAACAGGAAGTCATGTACAACATGTACAGTGCTGCCACGTCATTGCACTATGAATGGCGACAGAATGGTTTACACTTTCTTGAACCATGATAATATATCTAATTGCTTTAGACGGGTCATGTTTGCCACAAATGTCTATGTCTTTGGAAAATCTCAAAACTTGGGTCACCAAAAATTCTTATTCTTATGTTATAAAATTTGGATAACTGTTGTGCTGTTACAATCAGACACCTGGCTTCCACTTCTTAGGAAACCTCTGGTAACTTGAAACAGAATCCCAGCTTGGGGTGAAGGATGCTTCTATATATGCAGAAAGACGATTTCTCTGTTAACTAATACAGGTAGAATGCATTGAAAAGGCAAACCCATAAACCAAATGCAAATAAATAAGTTTTGTAGGCAAGCTTTATTACATAATGCATGGTTGCATGCAGAGTACCAAGCTTTCCTGGTTGACTTTACCTGGTTGTCATGAAACAGAAATGGCCTCCAGTCCAGGTCTGTAGGTAAAGTTACACCTTGTGAGTTACCTGTACAAACTGTGTGCATGATTAGGCTTTTCAGATAAAGTAATTAAAATCATCTCTTAATGAATTAGTTCCAGATAAACACTCAGAATTTTGTCCTAACAATTTTTCAGAAACTTGTCATATATTGCTCATAAGAGAAACTCATTATGATCCAATTTTCTTCTTCATTATATGTTTATTGGGAGGCTTCTGGTAGTTTTCGCGCACTTTTTAAAAAGTAAGGTTGTCTTATTAGTAAAATTAAGATCTAGTGGAACTCAAATTACTTCCAAAAACCATTTAAGATGTAAAAATAAGGTGCACAAGGCACTTTAAAGGGCATTCTGCACATCATCATACTACTGATCTAAAGTCCTGGTTATCTTGTTTAACTGTTTTGTTGCAACTGCATAACAGGGCATAAAAAGGTATAGCAACACATTGATGAAGCATGCAGCAGTGTTTTGTCATAATTGCTGACCTCTTGTTTTCATTTGACAAATGAGGGAAAGCCCCTGAATGACATCACAGGAATCCAGTTTTTGTAGGATGGTTTTCCTGGGTCTCTAAAACGGTATTTAAACAATGTGCATGTTCCTGTAAAGTTGATCAACACAATCATAGGCAAATAAAAGCCTGTGTACAAAGTTTGAATGAAATTGGTGCAGTAGTTTGTCTCAAAATTGATCCACAAGATTCCAGAGAAGGACAGTAACAATAGGGCATTCTGTAAAAACTTGTTCAGGATCAATAAGATTAATATTACAACTGCGCCAGGGTCAAATATAAGCCAAAAATGTTACTAGTCCACGGACTAGTATGTTTCAAAACTTACTCGTCCTCCACAAAATTTACTCGTCCTGAATATTGTGTGCAAATTTTTTATTACCGATATCTTTAACCATAAAAAAAATGCTTGTCTAACAACAAAATTAAAATTCTAACCAGAAGCTACATATCCAATTATCCACGTAGTTATTCAGCTCTCTCTCTCATCTCATCAATCAACCCTCGTGAGCGCCCAGAACTGGGCTTAGAGGGCTGCACTTACCATATCTATCTATCTATCTATCTATTAATACCCTTGAAAAAATTACTCTTTCTTGGAAATAAATGCTAAAGCTGTTATCATGCAGTTATCAAATATCTTGATGGAGGGGTACCGATCATAAAATAGGAATTTTGTGCAGTTAGAAAAAAACCCCACTCAAATGGCATTATTAGAAGTGGAGCTCTCTTTTCCTGCTTTTCCAGTGAAACAGGTATAAGTTAATCAAAAGGTCACTGAGTTTAAGAAAGTCTCTAATACATGCTTAAGAAACAGGTGAGATAACAAAAACAGATAACTTCCTGTTCAGAGCAACAGAAAATTCACACAATTAAAGATTCTGGAACAACATTGGCCTTATCATAACTTACAGGGCTTATGTAAACATTCATGGCATTAAAAGACCAGTGCAGGCCCTATGTAAACAATAACTCAATACAAAAACAGAGGATTATGTTTATTTTGTAAACATTTTTGGCAGAAATTATCCTTATATTGGCACAAATTTGTAAAAAAAGTGACTTCTGAATTAAAGTAAATATTTTCACTTTGATTTTGTTACTAGTCTGACGGACAAGTACACAAGCATATTTACTCGTCCTCCTCTATTTTTACTCGTCTCAGACGAGCGGACGAGTACTTATCTTTGACCCTGGTCATACGTGTCACATCATTGTAACTTCAACAATATCTGACGTGGTCTGTACTCATACTCTGACACTTCATCCTGACTTCAGCAGTATCTGGCCTGAATTCATACTTCACACTTCGTCTTCACTTCACTAATATCTGACCTGAACTCATACTCTTGACACTTCATCCTGACTTCAGCAATATCTTACCTGAATTCATACTTCGACACTTCATCCTGACTTCACTAATATCTGACCTGAACTCATACTCTGTCACTTCATCCTGACTTCAGCAGTATCTGACCTGAATTCATACTTTTACACATCGTCTTCACTTCACCATGCAATGTATGATCTGAACTAGTACTTTGTCACCTCATCTTTGGCTTCTATCGAGGTAGCAGGTTGCAATGAAGCAGAGCATGGAGAGGAAAATCATTGAAATTATTGGCACACAAAAAGGGATAAGCATTGCATGCTTGTGGACCATAAAATGTCTTTATATGACACAGGTCATGCCATGGGAAGGCCTATAAATGTAATTTGAGAACCTTTGGGATGTATTTAAGCTGCACACCTGTTGTGGCCTGTCACTGGGTCACACTCACTGTGGCTTTGACACAAAACACTTCCAAAGAATGACAGGCATTAATTGCAGCTCTGATTTACCAACATAATGTACAGGATAATGTTCCAGCATGTACTGGCATTCAATGGCATTGGGGCCTACCTGTTGCCAAGTACAGGTAAAACCCATTGGAAAAGTCAACATTGATCAATGATTATCTGAATGGGAAGTTCGTGGATTATCACTATACAATGCTCACTGTTACTGACTTTGAATGGTTGCTCCATTCTGGGCTAAAATGGAAAACAGATATTGTCTTTCATCAACATTTGGCATCACACTTAATAACAGTGCATACACTTGGGTGACATAATTGATACCCTTTAAGTGCTTGTATATCACAATCTATTAGAAATATGATATTTGTGATGCGTTTAGTCCAAAGTAAAGGCAATAATCATAGAGCTTGTTCAGGAACCATAAATAATTCAGCCATGCCCAATCTGAGACTGCTTATAATCATGGTAATAGAGAGGATAATAGTAGAGATCTGGTGTTGAGAAGATGATATGCCATATATTTGCATTGCACACACAAGGCAAGTTCTGCAACTGAGTTATGGCTGTTTCATTGCTAATTGTAATGAGTTGCGTTGATCACGGCGTGTTACATTTTGGAAAGCGAAAGTCCTCGAATTGTGAAAATCCTTTTGACCTGAATTGTCCTGGATGACCATCGAAATACAATGGAAGCGGATTACTGAAAATTCTAATTAACAACAATTGGAGCTTCAGTTTGTTTGGATACCGATTCATTCCCAGAATATGTTAGTAACAGTGTTACAATAATACAATTATGGAAACAATTTCATCCCACCAATTATAAGGTATCATTCCGCATTAGACTGAGTCTGCCAACTTATCATCTGCTACATCACTTCTTCACTTCTTACATTCTTACTTCCTTTAACCTCATTTGCTGTACATTGATAGTGAGGTAGTAGTCTGCCATTGTACACTCTTTATCATAAAAGAGATTGCCAACTTTGAAAACTTCTGCACATGATGTCTCTCTGTTTACCAGGAAAGAAAGGCAGTATGAAGGGAGATATATTCCTTGACATTGCATAAACAGTATATTATTTCAGCTGTGTAGTTCACCTGAACTTTGGAAGACTCATGTGCAGGTTCAGTACTTAACCCAGCCAAGAAAGAAGTTGCAGGTGTGAGCACAAGGCCCTGAGAAGGTCAAGTGAGGAAAGGACCGTTAAGGACGGTGCACCTGCCCCTCAGATCAGTGACAACCAGGGTCAAATATAAGCCAAAAATGTTACTAGTCCACGGACTAGTATGTTTCAAAACTTACTCGTCCTCCACAAAATTTACTCGTCCTGAATATTGTGTGCAAATTTTTTATTACCGATATCTTTAACCATAAAAAAAATGCTTGTCTAACAACAAAATTAAAATTCTAACCAGAAGCTACATATCCAATTATCCACGTAGTTATTCAGCTCTCTCTCTCATCTCATCAATCAACCCTCGTGAGCGCCCAGAACTGGGCTTAGAGGGCTGCACTTACCATATCTATCTATCTATCTATCTATTAATACCTTGAAAAAATTACTCTTTCTTGGAAATAAATGCTAAAGCTGTTATCATGCAGTTATCAAATATGTTGATGGAGGGGATACCGATCATAAAATAGGAATTGTGTGCAGTTAGAAAAAAAACCCATTCAAATGGCATTATTAGAAGTGGAGCTATCTCTCCCTGCTTTTCCAGTGAAACAGGTATAAGTTAATCAAAAGGTCACTGAGTTTAAGAAAGTCTCTAATACATGCTTAAGAAACAGGTGAGATAACAAAAACAGATAACTTCCTGTTCAGAGCAACAGAAAATTCACACAATTAAAGATTCTGGAACAACATTGGCCTTATCATAACTTACAGGGCTTATGTAAACATTCATGGCATTAAAAGACCAGTGCAGGCCCTATGTAAACAATAACTCAATACAAAAACAGAGGATTATGTTTATTTTGTAAACATTTTTGGCAGAAATTATCCTTATATTGGCACAAATTTGTAAAAAAAGTGACTTCTGAATTAAAGTAAATATTTTCACTTTGATTTTGTTACTAGTCTGACGGACAAGTACACAAGCATATTTACTCGTCCTCCTCTATTTTTACTCGTCTCAGACGAGCGGACGAGTACTTATCTTTGACCCTGAACTGCGCTCAAGTGAGATGAAGTGGAAAATACAACCATCGTGAAAAAAATACAACATAATATTATTACACCATACAAGTGAAAATATGTTTAGCAACAGGTTAAATTGAGAGAAAATGCTCAAAATCACATCTAATGTGAATGTGACTTTCACCTTATTATGCCCGGAGAGCTTTATATGTGCAAAAACTGCAGGCTATGTGATTCACATTGACACAGCCACTGGAAATGGGTTTATGATATATATTATACATAAATTTAATATATGTCTGAGGAACAAATCTACGTCCTGACAGGTTGAAAATCCTAATTATCCGACTCGATATCCGAGCATTTTTATCTGGAGTGTGAACACAGATACGTAGAATGCTCCAAATGGTGATATATGTGCTTTGCAGGGGTCTGAAGTTCAACCCATATTTTAAATACTCCCTGTGGAATAATGCACTTGTAACAAAGCTTTATATATACAGGATCATATATTTCAGGTCGAGGGGCAGTTGGTCATTAAATAAAACAAGTTTGAAAATCACCAACTTTTGCAAAACATGAAAACATGAAAACATTTCTATTTTTCCAATTCTGTAAAAACTAGTTCAGGATCGATAAGATTAATATTACAACTGCGCTCAAGTGAGATGAAGTGGAGGACATCATGCACTTCATTTTACGATAACCATATTTCTTGTGTAGGGCCTTCACTGTCATTGTTGATTTTATGATATATTCAAAAGCATTGATATTTGTTTCTTCCTTACATCATTTTTTAAATTATTTTGTTCATTGTTGATCTTCTAGGTAAGCAAAGTAAGCTTTACCTTGAGCCTAAAAAGGTGCAAATGTTCCCCGGGCATGGCTACCAGACTTACGTGTATTATTTCACTGTGATTGAGGGAGTGAGTGAGTTTGTGTTTTACGTATCAGCACCTGATTGGGCTATTTAGAGAGATACTTTGTTTGTACTAACTGTCTTTATAGTTCTGTTACATCCCTACCTAGTAATCTTTTTTTGTGTCATAATTTCTGTTGTCCCTTTTTTTCTTATCAATTTCATAGCAATAGACAAAAGGTCACGTATGACCAATTTTATGAGGATTTCATAGAACTCATCAATGAAGGTGTACTTGGTGACTAAATTTTAATATTTCTCTTTTGGTTGTATGTTTATCTTCTTGTCAGGTGTGCAACCTGAGTTTCTTTGTCCAGACAGCTTCGGAGTCACATTGCCAAAGCCTGAAATTTGAAGATGTTTCTCTGCTGGGTCTAGGTAGTCATGTATGATCGGTCGTCGGTATGTTTGAATGTTTTCAGGTGATAGTTCTTCTAGGAGGTAGCAGAGATAGTCTCTGGTGTGATAGTTGTGTCATCATCTGTTTCTGCCCTGTCTTTTCTGTCATCCACAGGTTTTGTTTCCTTTTTTTCCATTTCCTCCACTCTGTGCTGTTCTTTCAAAAAACTTCATTTCTCATTTTTCAGATTGCCAATAATGCATTAGACTCAAGTTTCTCTCTTGAGTATTCGCCAGAGAGAGCTGTAGTAATCTACCTTGTATTTTTATAAAAGAGTAGCAATGGTATACATTTTTGGCACACCATATATATATACATATTGTAAAATTTGGGAAACTAACAATTGTCCTGCTACAATACAGACACCCAGCCTCATGTCGTGGAAAGAGATGTTTTGATTTTCTAGGTTGCAAATCAGTTTTTAAAAAAACCAAACCAAACAGGTCGTTTGTGGTCTGAGTCCCGGGTCAACCTTATTACTAAATGCAGTTTCTGCATTTAAAATATAGAATTTTGATTGTCTGACTTGAACTGTTTGCCACCAGATAGAAATTGCCTCCAGGTTTGCAGTTGGGTGACACCAAGTGCGTCACAAGGTACAGTGTAGAGTAGGTCGGGGCAAGAAGCCCGGGTTAGGTGAGAGGCCCCCCCAGGCTTATATCCAAACTTACATTATTGGTGCGTTTATCTATAGATAGGATTGCAGCTAGAGGCATTTTAGGTGACGTTACAAATTTTCAAGGCAGACAGCACCAAACCATAGTAGAAATTAAAGAAACCAAAAAATGTCCATGGTTTTTGTAACTTTGACTAATTCTTTGAAAGGGGTTGTCAGAAATAACTTTGGAAATTTTCAAGAGTATAATGAATATCTGCATTGCTTCACTTTATGACCATCACATAAATATGATTCGGAAAAAGTTTTTGTGCATTTTAGTACAAAATATAGAGGTCAAATTAAAATATGTGGGTTTGGGACGAGAGGCCCCCCATGGTATGGGGCATGAGGCCCCCTTCACTGGGGCGTCGAAGCTGCCTCAGGAACCATTTAATAATGTGTACTTTACCTTCAATTGTGATACAATAGCAAATTAAAATTGAAAAAATTTGGCCCGAAATTGAAACAGGGCAAAAAATATTAAAAAACAAATGTATGAACAGAAAAATTCTGAAATTCAGAAAAAGTGAATAGAATGCCTTAAAAATGATAGAAGAACCCTAAGAAATAACTTTTAGGCTGAATGCGCTCGCAAAAAAAATTGCCATAGGATTATAATAGGGGGGCTTCTTGCCCAATGGGTGGGGTTAGAAGGCCATTTTAAATTTTTTACAAAAATGGCCATAACTCCTTTATTAAAATTAGTAGACATTTTTTTCACTAGTTATTAATAGAGTCAAGTGATCCCTTCCTGACAGCATAAGCATTCAAATAATCGCCCACAAAAAGTAGGTCAAATCGCACCTCGAAGTTAAGGGGGGCCGCATGCATCGACCTACTCTATGTCATAATGATGTGTTATTATGGAGTAGATTGAATATCTCCTTTTGAGAAATCCTTGTAATTGCATGAGCTTCCAGACAGACACTCAGACTTTTAACTCTCTTGGAAACTTTTTGGCTGATGCAATTAATAATTTATCGTGTATGCTCGAATTTTCATGAATCATTAAAATCCCATTCTTTGTCCACTTTAGCATATCATATGCGAATTGATGTATGTATGAAGTTTCAGGTTACTGGAATATGAATAAAATTCTTCACAGACTTTCACCGGAAAGACATCATTCCATCTGCAATCAAGAAGATATTTAATTTTAACAGAACATATTCTGAGATTTTACACTCTGCTGCTTTGTGGCTACCCAAATTAATCATTTATTACACATATGGCAACTCTGGAGAAATCCAATAAATAAGAATAACACTAATACAAACAAGTAGTTAATAGTTAAGTTCATTACATAGTTATAGATGGTACTTTCTCTTGTACATTGAAAAACTATCATTGTTTGTTTTTATTGGTTCCAGTAAGATTCTTCTTTTGACCCTTCTGATCCCATGCTCAATAGCTCTCAATCCATCTTCTTCTTCATGTAATTTGTGTGACCACAAGTAGAAACATTATGATTATCGGTTTAATGTAATTAGTTTAAAAATATTTAATTAACATAACGATATAGAAAATTATGCAAGAGATTCCTGAATTGTCTTATTCTTGGGCGGTCTCTCGATAGCGGCTACTTTATCGTAAAGGGTTCCCAACATGATGAAGAGACAATAATTTGATCAGTGTGCCTACTCTGCCTTATGTATTATTTATATCGTTTGTCATGTATGTCTGCCACTCCATTAGGAATTGATCTCTTATCTGTCTGTGACAATATGAAACCTTGAGGTATCCATTTAATTCTGGTCTCCAGATGCAAACTAAGATTTTAATTCTGGTAACATTTCAGGCAGACAGAATTAATCAAGTATTGCACAGCTTAAAACTGATCGAAAGCCCAATTCCTTCGATCCACTTAAGTATAATTGCGAGATTCCAGTACCTGTAAAATCATCACCATATTAGACTAATTTCCATGTCATAACTTTCTGCTCAGTGAGATGAGTTACTCCAATCATTGTCTGTGGCCCTGATTGAAGTTGACTGGAGGTTAGGAAAAGAGATGCAGGTTATAAGGAAATCCCTGCATGATGTTAAGCTATAAGATGACCTGTTTGGCTGCTTGGAGCATTTGGTGCATACAGTGTAAAGAAAAGATATGCAGAAATGATGCTTGGCTATTTGCAAGCAGTAATGAATCAAGATGTGTCCTGGTTGTTACAGTCCTACTTCAATGCAGCACTTGGGGCTGCTAGTTTTGGTTGCCGGGTTCCTAACATACAAAATTGCAAGCATTTGGAAGCTTAGGTTGTGGCAATATTTTTCAAAGCCAAATACTTAAGTATTTCAAAAATTAACACTGCTTTTAATTTCAATGACATGCAGAATGGCAGCACTGCATGGTGAGAAATATACTTAAGACCAGGTTTAACTTTAAAGCTGATGCTCTGTTATATAGAGGAATCTGGCCTAAGAAGCAAGAATCCAATATTCAATTTGGAAAGGCGGTAAATCTATAAACTTGAAATAGTATAACAAGTAGATAATAATTTTAATGCAACATGAAAACTTCATCTTGGAAATTCAATTAGCAAAAGATTTAATTTTCCTGTTTTCAAAACCCATTTTATATAACACAAACTCTGCCAACAAAGTGTTTTAAAAAATGGCAATTAGACCCGGCCAGAAAGTATGTATGTTCATGCCTGATTTCCAAGAGAAAGATTTCTGCTGAGTAATTCAGACATATTTGCCTGTCTTATCTGTGTTTCTGATTTACATACATCACACTTGACCTGGCTATCAGGAGATGAAATACATTGGGGCCTCCAGAAATGCCAACGCTTCCGGTAAACTGAAACCTACATGTGCCAGCCCAGGGTGCTTTGATGGAGGACTGCAACAATCATGACAGGCCTTTGATAAGTCTGTGTATTTCATCATTGTTCATCCCTCAACAATAGTCAACATGGCCAAGCATTGCCTGCTGTAATTGCATTTACAAAATGCCCCAAGTTACCACCAGAGCTCCATCATTACCATGGAGCAGTGTTGTGCAGGCCCTATCAGCAAGCTGTGGCAGTGGACAATAGTCTTAGAATTATTTCTTTGTGTTTGACCTTAGAATTATTTTACACAGATAGAATTAATGCATGACTGGTCGCTAAATGTTAAATCTAGCTGAAAGTATCCATAAGAATTTATTTGTTATAACTACTCTTGTTATACATTTTGTCTCCCAAAGGATATCAACATGCAGATGATGACGATCTATATTCAGTCTTAAGGGTCAAGGTTGACATCTTGTTAGTGCCAATCATAAGTCTGCTTACTTCTTCATATTGTTTCTAAATTGACGTATTCTGTCCAATTTCAGGTATGGCATGCGACAGGAATGAGGTTTAAGTACGGATGACCGCATGAAAGAATTGTTGATAAAAGAAAGAGATTGAATTTAGAAATTTAGAACAGGAGACAAGAGGTTATGAGGCACATATATATACGCATTTACCAGGTAAGATTCAACCTAGAGGAGAGCCCGACATAGATGGGCAATGGATGTAACTTATATTGGACAAAATTTATAATACAAAAACCGACAGATTTCGACTACAACCATCTACATCCACAATTCCACATCATAGGCCTAATTCATTTCAGCAAATGGGACTTCAATCATTGCTGCTTTTCCAGCAACCAAATAAAGGTACATTACCCATTAAAATAAACTCGATGCAAATTGACGGTTTGGGAGTTCTTTATTACATGATGCATGGTTTCATGCAAAAGACAAAATGTTGAATCTCTCGGCTTCACTTGGTTGTCATGTGATGGAAATTGCCTCCAGGTTTACAGGTAAGTTTGCACCTTGTGAGTCACGTGTGCTGTTTAGCATACATAATGTAGATAATTTATTATTACTGATTAAAATAAACTCTTCATATTTTAGTTTCGAGGCAGACATTCATTCTTTGCTCCTCACAGCTTTTCCCAAAATTGTCAAATATTGCACATGCTGGAAACTCATGAGAAATAAGAGCCAATTTTCACCTGCACCATGGTATAATTGCAAGACACCAGATATTTTTAAAATTCATCATTTTAGATGTAAAGTGTTCTAAGTGTAAAATTTAGATTTAGTGCAATAGAAGTTACTTTAACAAACTCTTCTATAAGAATGTTAGTCAGCCTGCCAGTCAAGAAAATGATTTTTGCATCTCCTCAAGTTTAATCATGGAGGGCTCAGATATAAGCTATTGTGAGTACAATACTCCATATTTTATAACACGCTATAGTGAATATATTATTTGCGACAGGCGAGCGTGGGGAAAAGCTGAAAAATACATTAAATATGAATGTGACTTCCACCTTATCATACCCGGAGACAGCACTATGAAAACTGTCCTATCATTCATGGTAAAATTTGATCCATTATCACCCAAAAGTGAGCTACATAACATTCACTGATCAGACCCACACCAAAAAATTCCTTACAAAATTTAGATTAATATGAGCCTTGTCTGATGAGTGAACCCCATGTAGCTTGTAGTGAAAACTGGCCTTAAAAGTTTGAATCAGGGAAATTTCAAAATGGCCACCATTTGTTATTGCGCTCTGCACATGCTCAATAGATCTGAGCATGCTCAGTAGAATCAGGTCACTCCCGGGCATGCTCCGTGCCAAATTAGGTCAGAGCAAATTTTCCGTTACATTTCTATAGTGGACGGGAGAGTGTTGTATGTAGACACTGCAGTCATGGTAACATTGCCACGACACAAGTTTTTAATACAACTCCAGCAGTGTTATGGGTTGAACAATGGAAAAAGCTATTTCTTTGAAATACCTTTTTATCAGGCATGGAATTTTGGTTTCTTATAGTTTGATAATGTTTGAAGAGTGTAAATCGTATTGGAATGAAAAAGCCAGCACAACACAAACTGCTACCATGGCTGACTGACAAGTCAGTCTGCTGTTAAAGCAGACGAGCGAGCGAGGCTGCAGACTGATGAAATTCAGATCGAATTGGGTATCGAATTGGCTTCTAGGTGACTAGAACTGCTCCCTCTAAAGTCCGCGCTGCTGCCCCTAAGGTCCGCGCTCAGCAGGACCCGGCAGAACTGAGCTAGGTTGCTTCAAAAATGCATGTGTGCGAGGACCTGATTGGCAGCACCTTCAGTGAAATGTTGTAGCCTGCTCGCTAACACTCGCAACTGATGTAGCAGGCTACTGTAGTGGTATTGTGTATTAGGGCCCTGCACGGGACTAGATTTTTGTCTCACTCCCGCCCGTTCTTTCCAAATCTGCCCCTGTTCCCGTCCCGTTCTAGGCATTACAATGATAAAATTTTCCGAATTTTGACCCACTCCCGCCAAATTTTGCCAAGTTCAGTCCTGTTCCCGTCCCGTGCAGGGCCCTATTGTGTATCCATCATAGCTCAAGAATTAACTTCACTGCCAATGAGGTTATGAGATGAATTTATGCTAAGTGAAAGTTTTTTTTTCGTTGCCTTATCTGTGGCTATGATTAACTTAACCTGGTTGTTGGAAATAAAATGCAGGTTATCTGGTTACTGGGGGTATCCAAGCAAAGGGTAAAAAGTTTAGAACTCTGTTGGCTGTTTGGGAGCATTTACTATTTTTCCTTACAGCAAAGATATGCTTAGAAATGATGCATTAAAGTTCACACTTGTCAAAGGTGTTCCTTGATTTTAACATCCATTGCTTGTTTGCGACTGTGTTTGTTCACCGATGCATGTCTTTCAAATTTATCATATAGTCCCTGCAAAGAGACTGCCTCTTCAGTAGCCATGATGCAGTCTCTTGTTGGAGTGTGGTCTCTACTCCCAGTGAAAGATGTAACAGAAATTAAACACTACTTAGTGCAATAGGAAGATGGTCACAAAAGGCAGGTTGGTTTTATGATGCAGGAACTACTGTAGTGTTATATTTGAATTATGAATGGTGAGTAGTACATGTCTAATTAATACAAGTCTATTAAAAATTTATAACAATGAGTAGGTAAATTGACTATCCAGCATCTGTTTTTGCAATTTGCCTTGTGCACCACAAACTAGGCTAATCTGGCAAAGAACAAAGATCACAACGTGCCCATGAATATGTGATCAGCAGACAGCCCAAGACTTGCAGACATTTATGTTGTGCACGAAATTAAGCCATTTATGGTATTTGGTGCTCCTGCAATGACACTCATTGGCGCCATGCCATAACTACTGACTGCTGCAGTTTGCTACATCAACACCACTGTTGCATTACATTTCCGTGTTATTTCTGGGCCACTTTTTTTTCAGTAGCTGCACCAATAAGCAGTGTTAACCTCACTCTCAATAGTTATGCAGTCCATCTGTGAGTGTTACTGATCGCCAAGACGGCCATTAATGTTTGAACAACACACCCCAGACAAATTACTTGGTTTATTGTGAACATGCGAAGAAGACAAACATGAGGGAAGACAGATGCAGCAAGGCAAACAGATGAATTGCAGGACCAGGCCAGAGATGAGTGTCTTCTTCTGGTGGAATAGATAGATTGAGCCATGATATACAACTGCTTTCAAACAAAGGCTCCAGATAGCGTAGTGTATCTGTCTGAATAAAATTAATTCTTCATGCAAATTTTGGTATTCCACCCTCTATTTGTTACAAAATTAGGGAAACTGCGACCAAGCTCCCAGCTCTATTGAAAAATCGTATAATATCTTTGAACAACAATATTTTTAGCAACGCTCCAATCAAGGGATGTATGTAATACTATACTTCTTAGCAAATGGGACTTAATCATTGTTGTTTTTTTCACTACCATTTACAGGTTCCCAAAGACAGGCAAACAACCCATTAAGCAGGTTTACCTACATGTATAAACTCGATGCAAATAGACAGTTTGGGGGTTCTTTATTACATAATGCATGGTTGCATGCAAATGACAAAATTTCGAATGTCTCATTTAATGGAAAGTGCCTCCAGGTTCGCAGGTAAGTTTGCATCTTGTGAGTTTACCGTTTATCATATATAATTCCAACTACTGATTAAAGTTAATTCTTGAAATTTAGTTTCCAGGCAGGCATTGAGACATCTCTCCTCACAGCTCTTCCTAAAATTGTCAAAAATTGCAGATGGGGGAAAATCATGAGAAATAATTAGGAGCCAATTTTCTCCTGCACCCTGATGTAATTGCTAGACTCCAGATCTTTAATTCACCATTTTGGATGTAAAGTATTTTGAGTGTAAAATTCAGATCTAGCGCAATACAAATTACTTTAACAGACTCTAGTATGAAAATGTTAGTCAGCCTGCTAGTCAAGATAATGACTTTTTCGACTGCAATCCAGTTTAATCAAGGTGGCTGAGATGTAAGATGCAGACATTGTGAGAACAGCACTCCATATTTTACACCATACTAGTGAATATATTATTGGTGATGGGTGAAGCTGCAAAAAAGTGCCAAAACACACATTAATTGTGAATGTGACTTTCACCTCTTCATACCTGAAGAGTGTTTTATGCAGATGTTGTGGGAATTTCACACACAGTGATATTGACACAGCTGCAGCATAACAAGTGTGAAGTTTCAATACAGCTCCAGTGATGTTATGGGTTGAACAATGGGATCATCAAAAGCTATTTCTTTGAAATACCTTCTTATCAAGCATGGAATTTTTTGATAATGTTTCAAGAGTGCAAATCATATTGCAATGAAAAAGCCACCATTCGCAAAACGCCAGTGCTATCATGGTCATGTGAATCAATTATATTAATGTAGCTCCATAATTGACTTCACTGCCAATGAGGTCATGAGATGAATTTATGCTAAGTGAAAGTGACATCTTTCGTTGTTTTATCTGTGGCTATGATTAACTTAACCTGGATGTCAGAAATAAAATGCAGGTTATTTAGTTACTGGGATATCCAAGCAGGATGTTAGAACTCTGTTGGCTGCTTTGGGGACTTTACTTTTTTACTATCCCAACGGCAAAGACACAGAAATGATGCATTGAAATACACTTGTCAAAGCATAGAAGTTCTTGCGCCTATCATTTTTTACCTTCAGTGAACATAGTTCGCAGAAGGTATTGTTATCACTTGGGTAAAATGTTGTCCGTCCGCCGGGCGGGCGGCGGTTGGATAGATCGTTTCCGGACCCTGCACTCCGCCTCTATTGAATATACATGGATGAAGTTTGGTAAACATATAGCCAGTAAGGTCTAGTTGTGCCTTTTGATGGTCTGATGGATAGATATTCCATACTTTTTGAAATACTTAAAAAAATATAAAAATTATTTTTGTTCATTTCAGGGCCAAGACTTAGTCACTATTCATGTGCATGGATGAAATTTAGTACAGATGTGGCCTAAATGGTCTAGTTGTGCCTTTTGATTGTCTCATTGATAGATATTCTATTTTTGTAATATTGGAAAAAAAAAAACTATTAAAAATATATATTTTTCATATTGCAGCCAAAACTTGCCCACTATTGTATATACAGCAATGACATTTTCTACACATATCACCTATACAATGTGGCAATACTTTTTCCTGTATATTTAACACTTTTTGAAAAACGACAGCTCATAACCTATACTTTGTACATGTATGAAATGACCACTATATATACCTGTATTGCATACCATATGCAATTTGGTAAACACACTGATTTTATGTTGTAATTGTAGTCTTCTAAAGGAGATATTCGCTGAAGGTTTGCTGCTGTACAGCCTATGTTTTAAATTAAAATATAATTATGATAAATTACATAGTAATATATTAAACAACAATGTTTGATGCAAAAACCCCTGTGTGTCAAAGGTGTTCCTTGATTATAACATCAGACTCAGACTCAGACTCAGACTCAGACTCAGACTCAGATTCAGTTTATTCTGCCTTAAGAAATAATCACAAGTTACATGAAATAACAGTTAATATTAATAATTAGGCAAAGGAGACCCCTCTAAGGATATAGTTCCGCTATCGAGGGGCCACCTTACAGTGAATGAAAATAAATTAACATCGGATTTACATAGCAATTATAAGTAAATAGACTATTAATAATCATAAAAGATGGTTTAGTAATAGCAATAGTTTCTATTTGTTGAGTGACAGATTTTCTTACATATAAACAATCTTAACAGAGGCTTAGAGTGAATAGTTAGCACAGATAATTCAGTTGAATGATACCAAAAAGTGGTTAAAAACATTTACCTTAATATTAGACGCATGCAAGATAAAAGTAATTTTGATGATTAGTCATGTCTACAGGACAACTTACCTGACCAGCATGAAGATACTAGTGGCCACAGACATAACATTTTGGAATATTGCACAAGGTATTATACTGTTCTATGAAAACTTTCTTTATATACAATTTGAAACCTGCAAAACTATGAGTGTATATTTTTTCTTTAAAATTTTGAGTCATTGAATTGAAACATGACGGGAATCTGTACTTCATTGAGTGCTTGGCGAAATCATGTCTCACAGCCGGCAGGCGAAGTTCACGACTTTGTCTGGTGTTGTATTGATGAGGGTTATTGTTGTCCTTCAGCTCAACATAAAAATAAGCAGGCAGTAAATGGTTTTCAAATTTAAAGCAGAATTTTAGGTCTTGCAGTCGTCCAATGTCAGTGAGTTTCAGCAGTTTTAGTTTATGAAACAGAGGTTCAGTATGTGCATTAAATTTACTTTGTGTTATAACCTAATGGCCTTTTTCTGTAATTTAAGTAATCTGCAGGATTTCCACCCCCATATAATATTGCCATAAGTAAAGTGTGGTAGAATTAATGTATTATAAATATTTAAAAGAATGTTGGAGGGTACAAAGTTTTTGATCTTATTTAAAATACCTATTGTTTTAGCAGATTTTTTAGCAACTGCATCAGTATGTTTTTTCCAATTCAAATTTTCATCTAGTATTATACCTAAATAATTAAATTCATTGACAAAATCAATTTCATGACTTTCAATGAATAGTTTCGGATAAGATACCTTTCTCTGAGGGGTATGAAAGAGCATTGCCTTTGTTTTAGCTACATTTAGTGAGAGTTTATTAACTTTAAGCCATATATCGATCCTTTTAAGTTCTGTGTTAAGATTATGTTCATCTATTTCATTTGAGTTTAGTGTCGTAAATAGAGAGGTGTCATCTGCATATATGGTCATATAAAATAAATTAGAGCTATGAATGATATCGTTTATATAAATGAGGAAAAACAAAGGTCCCAGGATCGATCCTTGTGGGACACCACAAGTAATTTCTAAAATTGAAGAATTTACATCATCGTATCTAACCTGCTGAGTTCTATTTGTAAAATAGCTCTTGATCAATGAAAGGGCACAATTTTTGATACCATAATAATCGAGTTTGTGAAGTAGTATTTGGTGGTCCAGGGTATCAAAGGCCTTTGAAAGATCTAAGAATACACACAGTGGGATATTGTTTAAATCCATTCCTTTTATAATTTTATCCACAAGTTCTAATGTTGCTAACTCAGTGGAGTGGTGACGTCTGAAGCCATACTGACTAATATACAATAGGTTATTCTGTGAGAAGTATTCATAAAGCTGATTGTATAAGACTTTCTCAAAGACCTTTGACACACTGGACAATACAGAGACTGGTCTGTAGTTACTTGATTTGATTTTGATTTATTTCAACTTTCAACATCGTTAACATACAGTGGCCTACAAAAAAATTTTTTGAACAGTTGTCAGTTTACACATTTATAAGTTACACAATTATTTACAAATTTGCATGGACGATGTTTGAGGCTTGCCCCCAGAGCTCTAAGAGCTGTACAGAAAGGGGGGCAGGCCCAGAAAAAAAAAAATGATAATAAAATAAAATTAAATAAGATTGAAAAAAAAATTAAATAAGATTGAAAAAGTGTGATAATAATAGTAATTAATAAGTAATAAGTAATAAGGTAAGAAGCAAATTGGAAAAAAGTAAATACATTTGGTTATGAATAAGAAATGAAAATAACAAATAATGAATTAGTTAACAATAATAATGATGATAGTTAGAAAAAAAAGAGCAGGTAAATAAGTGACAAATAGATTAATAATAATCCCAATAATAGAAGTAGATATAAATACATATGATTGTGATTAAGAGATTAGAAATTAAAAAAAAATAATAATAATAATAAAATATAAAAAAATAATAATAATATTTTAGAAAAGCAGGTCGATAAGTAACAAGTAGATTAATAAGGGGAAAAAAAAAAAAAAAAAAAGGTTAAATATTATTAAATCGCACCACCACCAAGATATGGGTATTGACAAATGAGCACAATGTTATATTGGTAAGGTATGAGATGGCAAATGAAGATGCTAGGTGAAGGCGGTAGTTGTATTCAAAAGGGGGCCAGTATTTTGGGTGTTGGTGAATGGTGGGTTGGTTAACGGGGGAGGTTGGGAAGGGGAGGGATCTGTGATACTATTGTACTTGTTGCATACATAGCAGTTTTCTATTTCACAGGTTATACTGTAGTTTTCTAATTTAAAAGCTTTAAACTTTCTTATGAAGGTTCCTGTGGATGGGGGTCTATCTTTGAATTCTTTGATATGGACAGGGAGAGAGTTCCAGGCTTTCACTATCTTGAATCTAATAAGTTGTTCTTCTAATTTGCTGCTAGTTAAAGGGGGAAGAATATCTAGATTTTGACGAAGGGAATATGAATGCATTGGACGGTCAGTTACTAATTGATCTTGTATGTACTGTGGCAAGCTGTGACGGGAATATTTTACATGAATTTTACAGCATTCTAGTTGATAGAGGTCTGTCAGAGTAAGCAATTTCAAGGTTCTAAAGAGAGGACTTGTGTGACTATTGTATTTGGAGCCAGTTATAGTTCTAATTGCTCGTTTCTGTAAGGTAGCCATACGTTTAATGAGAGAAGTATTTGCACTACCCCAAGCCACAACACCATAAGTCATGTGTGGTAAAATGAGACTATTGTAGAGAGTGATCAAAATCTTTTTTGGTAACATGTTCTTTAGTCTTGACATCACACAAAGAGTTTTTGATATTTGATTACACTTCCTGACAATATGGTCATTCCATTTCATTCCTTTATCTATGAGTACACCTAGAAATTTTGCACTGTCTACTTTGGTGATGTTCTGGTCGTTAATAGCCAAATCACTGTTATTGTTTACTCTGAAGCCAACAGTTTGTCTTTTCGATTTTTCAAATTCAATATACTGGGTTTTTTCAATATTTAGGGATAATTTATTTTGAGCAAACCAGTTTGACAGTAAGTTCAGTTCTATGTTAATTTTTTGCCTAAGTTTGTTGTTATCTGAGTCACTATACAGGAGGGTGGTGTCATCTGCGAATAGGATTGGGTCACATTGTTTACAGATGGAGGTTAAGTCGTTCATATAAAGTAGAAAAAGCAACGGTCCGAGGATGGAGCCTTGCGGGACACCACAACTTACACTTTCAGTGGGAGATTTGCAAGAATTATAATCAGTGAATTGTTGTCTATTATGTAAATAAGATGAAAACCAGGAATGTGCTATGCCTCTTATGCCATATGAATTTAACTTATTTAACAATATTTCATGGTTCAGGGTATCAAACGCTTTTGATAAATCGATGAAAATACCAATACAATGTTTGTTTTTAGCTAAGTTTTCAATTATTCTATTTTGGAGTTCTATTATTGCATGTTCTGTAGAAAGTTTACTTTGAAAGCCGTACTGAGCAGGGTCGAGTATCTTGTTATTCTGTATATACCTGTATAATCTATTATAAACTAATCTTTCAATTATTTTGGAGAAAGTTGGAAGTAATGAGATTGGACGATAGTTACTGAAGTCTTGCTTGTCTTTACTTTTATATATTGGTATTACTTTCGCCTTTTTCAGATTAGTTGGGAATATTCCTGTCTGGAAGGATAGGTTAGTAATGTGAGCTATTGGTTCTGCTATGAACTCAGAGTTTGTTTTAGCAAGTTTGGGACTAATTTCATCATGGCCAAAGCTAGTTTTTGGTTTTAACTTTTTAATTATTGTAATTATTTCGTCTGGACAGGTCGGGGTTAGAAAGAAGCTATTGAGGAGGTTTGTTCTCATTGGTATGCCAGCATGTCTGTTTTGCGTTGGAATGTTGCTTGCTAATTTAGGTCCTATATTAACAAAGTAAGAGTTAAATCCTGCAGCTATCTCTGTATTAGTTTTGTATACTTTATTGTTGTATTTGAAGCTATCTGGGAAAGACTTAATATTTTTATTACGACTGAGTATTGTGTTTATATTTTTCCAAATGTACTTTATATCATTTTTGGATTTTTCAAAGAGATTGTGATAGTGCATGTTTTTAGCTTTTCTAATGAGGGTATTATACATATTTCTGAATGTTTTATATTCTGCTTCTTTGGCTACTTTAATGGCAGGGTTTTTGCATTTATGATATTTATTATACAGTTTGTCCTTTGTGGAAAGTGATTTTATAAGACCCTTAGTTATCCAAGGCTGTGATTTGTGCTTGTATTTGTTAAATCTGCTTGTCTTTATGGGTAAATGGATATTCATAAGTCTGTTATAAGTATCTAGAAAATTTTGATATGCTTCTTCTGGATTATTTGAAGTTAACACATTGTGCCAGGTTTCAGTTTGTAAAGCTTGCTTAAATGCATTAATAGTGGACTCCGTTATTTGACGATATCTTATTTGTTTAGGACTTTCGTTGTTATGCTTGGTTGACCTAAAAAACATAAAATTTGAAAAGTGATCAGTAATGTCAGTTGTGATTGTACCCGCAAAGCAATCATTAATGTCTAGGTTAGTATAAATATGATCTATTAAAGTGGCTGATGTTTTGCTGATTCTTGTTGGGAGTGTAATTTTTGGGATAAGATTAGTAGTTATGAGCGAATCTAGGAAATTTCCTATGTCAGGATGACTGTTTGAAAGTAAAAGATTGATGTTAAGGTCTCCAGTGATGATCAACTTCCTATTTTCTGAATTTATTTTTTCTGATGTACTTAGAATGAAATCATTCAGATTCTTGATAGTGTTGTGGCTTGGGGAACGGTAAATGAGTCCAATTACAATATCTTTTGGTTTTCTATCTAGTTGAATAAAAATGCAATCAAAATATTCAGCAAATTCTTCTGTGACAACAAGGTCATATCGTATTTTATACTTGATAGTTTCTTTAACGAATATTGCTAAGCCACCACCTTCTTTAATTCTAGTTTTATTCTTAAAAATTCCAGTATAACCATCAAATTCTATAAGTCGCTCTAGGTCATCATTGAGCCAAGTTTCTGTGAAGGTGAGAAGATCAAAAGAGAAATTAAACTTTTCTGAAAGCAAATGAAAGAAAATATCGTACTGTGGTTTATTTTTCATGAGACTTCTGCTATTAGTGTTGTAAAGTGAGAGGGACTGATTTTCATGAACAGCTTTAATTATACCAAATTGATCCGTATCATAATATTCAGAAGAAGTAATTGTATCTGAACCTAAATTGCTTACGTCCGATTCCTCATCTAAAAGTAGGGAATTTAAGTCTTCGTTTGATTCAATTATTGGGAGTCAATGTGGGTTAAAACTACTTTGGATTTAGTGGAATTATTCAAAGGTTTGAAAAAAACGGGGAATGAGAACATGACTGCAGCTGTGGAGAAGTACTTGCTATTGCATAGGGAGAGATATGTATACAAGATGGGTGAAGGAAGAGTGCTAATGTGAAGTTTGATGAAGACTATGATCAAAAGTTGTGAGGTTGATGAGAAGGGCATGATTGGTTTCGAATTTGAATGGGAGACAAATATGGTTGTTTACTGAGAGTAATTTGTTGTCTAAAGTTTTCACACCAGAAACAAGCTATTTAAGTTTTTACAGTTGAGAGTTCTCTGAATCACAGTATAACTTTCAGGTTATTGACCTTCAGGTGTGAGTGACAGATACCTTGAAGTAGCATAGTTAATAATACCAATGTCATAGCAAGAATAATTAATTAACTCTATTATGTATCATGCATAATTAGATATAATATAATAAATCATTCGGCAATGAACTTACCAAGTATCATGGATTATTAGATGGAGTCATAGTGATAGCTCAAGTCAATTGAAAAGCAGCTTAGTCCATTAATAACACATCAACAAAAATGTCATAGCACTAACCCAATCAATTGGTAATCATGCTTACTAAATATCATGCATAATTAGATAGTATCATTGCAATAGCTCAAGTCAATTCGAAAACAGATTGGTCAATAAGAATACCATTGACAAAAATGTCATAGCATTAAACCAATTCATTTGGTAATCATACTTACTAAATATCATGCATAATTAGATAGTATCATAGCAATAGCTCAAGTTAGTTCGAAAGCAACTTGCTCAATAAATAACACAATCAGCAAAGATGTCATAGCACTAACCCAATCATTTGATATCAACTTACTAATTATCATGCATAATTAGATAATGTCATAACATTAATTGAAGTCAATTGAAAAGCAATATCATGCATAATTAGATAGTATCATAGCAATAGCTCAAGTCAGTTCGAAAGCAACTTAGTCAATAAATAACACAATCAACAAAAATATCATAGCACGAACCCAATATTTTGATATCAACTTACTAATTATCATGCATAATTAGATAATGTCATAACATCAATTGAAGTCAATTGAAAAGCAACAAGATTACACATACAACGAAAATGTCATAGCGCTAACCCAATCATTTGGTAATCAAACTTATTAAATATCATGCATAATTAGATAGTATCATAGCAATAGCTCAAGTCAGTTTGATAGCAACTTAGTCAATAAATAACATAATCAGCAAAAATGTCACTCAGCGATATGCCAGTAATTTGGTAATCAAACTTACTAAGTATCATGCACAATCAAATAATGTCAGCAATAACTCAAGTCATTTCAAAAGCAACTTACTAAATTCATTTACTAAATTCATTTTCGCATCCTTTTTTGAGGATAGGAGTGACCATGGCTACTTTTAGTAAATCTGGAAAATTACCAGTAAGAATACACTGATTGACTAGTGAGGTTAATCCCTTTGAAGCATCCTGGCTGGTAGCAGTCCATGACATGCAAACCTTTAAGTCGTTTTGGCTCAGTTTCTAAAGATCTCTTGCACATAGAAATGCTCTTCGCACTTGTTCTCATGTAGATTGGATCCAGGTAACAAGTAAGCATCAGTAGAGAGCCCTATCAAGGCTATACTATGTGTCCCAAGCAAGTTTCACCGGTGCAGCTCTGACCAGTTGTCGACCTGTATGGTTTGCTGCAACTGTTTACACAAGGGACACTGCCACATCCCTTCTTGGTGAATTAATAGACTTTGCCAATTTTTAGGGTTCATAAGAGACCCTGTTGTTATTGATTTGGTGGAGTTATTGTTTGTAAAATTGCGACTGTTGTGGTTCACCAATACATGCCTTTCAAGTCTATAGTCCCTGCGCAAGACTACCTCCTCCGTAGTCAAGATGCAGGCTCTTCCTTGAGTGTGGACTCTCCTCCCGGTTTAAAATGCACCAGGGATAGAACCTGCAAGAGTAAGGTGGTCACATAAGGCAGATCAATCTTATAACAGGGGGTCGTATGATGCAGGGACTACTGTATTACGTTATATTTGAATTATGAATGACCGACAATACAGCACCTATGAATACAAAGCTATTGAAAATTGATAACAGTGAGTAGGTAAAGTGACTATCCAGCATCTTTTTGCCAATTTGGCTTGTGCACCACAAACTAGGCTAATCTGGCAGAGAACAAAGATCACAACATGCCCATGAATATGTGATCAGCAGACAGCCCAAGACTTGCAGACATTTATGTTGTGCACGAAATTAAGCCATTTATGGTATTTTGTGCTCTTGCAATGACACTCGTTGGTGCCATGCCATAACTGCTGGCATTGCTGACTGCTGCAGTTTGCTGCATCAACACCACTGTTGCATTACATTTCCTTGTTATCTCTCTGCCACTTTTCTTTAGTTGCTGCACCAATAAGCAGAGTTAACCTCACTCTCAATAGTTATGCAGTCCATCTGTGAGTGTTACTGATAGCCAAGATGGACGTTAATGTCTGAACAACACACCCCAGACAAATTACTCAGTTTATTGTGAACATGCGAAGAAGACAAACATGAGGGAAGACAGATGCAGCAAGGCAAACAGATGAGGTGCAGGACCAGGCCAGAGATGATCCAGTGTCTTCTTCTGGATAGACAGATAGATAGATACATAGATAGAAACATAGGTAGATACATAGATATAGATAGATACATACATACATACATATTACATAGATACATAGATAGATAGATAGATAGATGGGTTAATGGATGGATGGACGGATGGTTAGGTAGATAAAGAGATAGATAGATAGATAGATAGATGGGTGAATGGATGGATGGATGGATGGATGGAAGGATAGATAGATAGATCGAAAGATAGATAGATTGATGAGTTTCACCATAAAAATACATTTGCGCCACGTTGGTAAGACACCAACAGATGGACAGGCAGACACACGCGAATGGAAACATAAGTTCCTCGGTAAATAACATTGGATAAAATAATGAATATGTTTAAAAACTTCCATTATTCATGAAGATTGAGGGATGATGTGTATATTGATGAGGACTAGCATTTACCCGTGATAGAGGATATGTGGACAAATGGTAGGCAGAGGGGTATGTGTTAGTGTTGAGAATGAAAGGATTTTGCTACAAAATGTGTGAGAGGGGTGATATGCCCAACCAAAATGAAGGTAATACAAAATCCTGATTGGTGTTTGGGCTTATGTTCGATGTGATGTCCATTGGAAATGAAATATTTTCGTCTGTCGCCCTCTGTGTATGTGACCTTTTTTGCCTGTCATAAATGAGGTAGTTTAGAAAGTGGGAAATTATAAAGAAAACGGGAAAAGAAAGATATGAAAAAGGGATTGTGAGAGTTAGACTTGAAGTAAGGAAAATATGAAGGTGAAAACCACAATGGCTGCTTAATTGAACATGTTGGCCTATATGTTTTGGCCATGCCAATATATAAGCTATCTATGTATCTATCTATGTATCTATCTATACTTTAATAAATTGGTTATGTTTCAATCTATGTATTAATGTATCTGTGTTTCAATAGTATAATGTGTGGAATTTGAAAACTGAGTTAGAATAGTGATCAGTCAATGTACTTGTAATGTTGTAAATTGCACTTGAGGATGAAGGTTTGATGTGACAGTTCAATAGCAATGTGACCCTTTTAACTCTTTGGGCCTAATAGCAATTAAGCACTGTGGAAAAGGCAAGTATAAAAGCTGTGTTAATTGTTAATAGCAATGAGAGACACTTGGTTATTACTGTCATTCTCAGTTATCATTGCAACAGCATAGGCTTAACTTAAAGGCATAATGGCGCGAAATTGGATCACAAAAAAAACAAAAAACATGGCGACCTAGACGCTCGATAGAAAATGCATCTGCAAGATAGCGCAAAGGGGAGAGGATGGATAGGGTCATATTTGGTATTTTTGGAAAGATAAAATTGTAAGCTATGCAGATGGCTATATTAGAAATAGATTAGGAACTGTTAATGTGCGTAAATTGAAGAAAACGGCGATGACGTCATGGTATCCCAGAAGCTTTAGAGTCACGTATTAATATATAAGATGGTTATGATCTGATAATGTTGATGCTTCCCTGTATTCTGCTGCACCTGGACTCTCAGCTCCATTACAGACAAGAGGTTAGCACGAGGAGGTGCAAATAAATCTAGCCATCAAAGAAGCTGGCCTGGGGCGAAGCATGTGCAACAGCCAGCTTCATGTGAAATGTGATGCTCTGTTACTGCAAAAGATATCCAACCAAACACTCCCAGCAGTGGGCTGCTGTGATCTTAGAACCCAGGAGAGATGCTTAACAACCACTGCAACTTTAGTTTTTGTAAAGTGTATTTATTTTGAAGGTTTAGAAAAAGTTTTAGAAACAAAGAAGCTGTCAAATTGTTTGTAGTATACGGGATGAACGAATAACATCTTACCGTTATCGTTGTAATAATTATGTGGAAATGTCAAGTGTATTTTTTATTGGAGATTGATCATGGCACAAGATAAGAGTACTGATAAGGTAATTCATAAAAGTTTCATCTTATCTCATTTTATTTCAGCGTACCTCATCTTTATAGAGCAGTAAGTGAACGCAATTTGCCAAAATGAAAAACTATTGAAAAATCAATGGCAGTGATCCCTTCAGCAAAAAATGTATGATCGCGTTGTCTTTCTGTCCTGCAACTGCCGTAAGTTAAGTATATAGTAAACGGAAGTTTTGCCTTTATCAATAGCACAAACTTTACCAAAATGGCTTCTTAAATATAAATGCATAATTATACAAAATGCCTTCTGCTCAGAATAATTCCGCTGTAGATTTTACGACATTGTTTTAAGTTTTTTTTTTTTTTGCCTTATGGCCATACTGCACCACCACCAATTCAGCATAGGCTGCACAGCAGCAATCGTTCAGCGAGTGGACGGACAACATTTCACCTAAGTGAATAGTATTACAATACTTTCTTCGAACTTCATTCGCTGAAGATAAAAAGGTACCTGGTACATTGTATGACTGCTCATGTAACACCATATCACACAGATCCACAGTGAATCGACCAAGCTCACAAATGGGATGACGTGTCGGTAAAACCCTGCAAACACAGAGCAGAATCCAGGTGAACCAGGCTGCCCCTATTAATGACACGGCGGTGCTAACTGTGGTCATCATTCCCCCATTATGTGCACTTAAGACTACTTAGACTGGTTAAGAATAGTTACTGCTAGTTACGCTGCTGCACGGGGTTCAAGAATGCAGGGTGTGTTTTCTCCACCACAAGATTTGCACAGCCTCATCCACCCACCAACTCTCTGCAGCCGTCATCTGACATCACAAGCACCTCCCCCCTTCTCCCCCCTCCCCCTTTGAAGGGTTCTCCTGACTTCTCCCGCGGCTGCTGAGCCAGCCACTGCAAGCCACTGCCAGCCAGGCATCTGTTTGACCACCCAGCCTCCCATTCTTCCATCTATATCTCCTCCTTTCTTCTTTATAGCAACCTTAGAAGAAGCTTATTCGACTGTTAATTCACACTTTACACCTAAATGCCTGACCTCTTCCGTCTTCTTCTTTTCTCTCGAACATCGATTCGTCCTCCTCTTTTTCTTGTTCTCCTGTGTAATCGAACGTGAGCAACATATGGGCCCCGCATAAAAAGGGAGGATCAAAGTTAAAAAGGGATCTGATCAAATGTCAGACGTGATAAGACTGGACAGTTGATTGCCATCGATTTTCCCTCCATCCTAATTGTGTTTCTAAACTGTTCCAATAAAAAATTAAATCGCCAGTTTCCAGCACAATCTGACAAAGGCACATGTAGCCTGGTATGACTTGTGATCTGAGTTATTGCATGGATCAGTTACAAAAACCAAAAAACTGAGGGATGACTGAAATCGTTTGGCCAATTAGAAAACCATTTAATAATGCTGACAAGTTAATATGATCCCAGCGGCTGGGGATTGTAGAGATTAGCATGAGCATTGGGACTGGCTAATAGATGTTTATTGTACTAGGCAGTTGTACACACGGTATTGCCTGCCGGGCTCATATACCTTGTTCTGTGGATATAGGGTGGTGGCCTGGGATGGTTGGTGGCTCCTGTGTTTGTGGGAGCGATAAGCAGTTTTCAGACCTCATAAACATTCTCCCTGTCCCCAAGCCTGAGCTGCTAGAAACTAGAATGCGAAAGGCGTTCTTCTTTTTTTCGCTGTTTTTGTCAAACCGCAATTTCCTGGATCGGAAGCATTTCATTGGATATTTATGGCCCGCGGCACACAATGAGTTGTTCCGTCCATGCACACTCTATTAACCAGCCTTCAACTAATGCAATGATCGTGCTCACGTAATGCATCAGATGTACCCTCAAAGAGAAATAAAAGCCAAGATTTCAACATGAATACCACCTACCACAGGGCAATCTAATGTTTCCTCTTAGTGGCAACTCAAAAATTAATCACCGTTAATGTTGGTATGTGTTCGTGAGCATAGCGCGTAATCCAAGATAAACCTACATCTTTGCTAAGAGCTCCTTTTGCCTTTTCTAATTTTTTTAACAGATCATAAAGGATTGTTTGCCTCCAACCTGCCTTCTAGCTGTAAATCTTTTCATCCTTAGATTATGGATAATCATATAGTTTCATTCGGAATGCAGTCTTGCATATTAAATCAGAATTAGCTCTGAGACAGAAGCACTGACTGGCCTGCATCAAGATAGATAACACTTTGCCAGTATATCTTCCACTTTCACCAATTCCAGGTCCGGATATAGTTGAGAATTGCTGACTCAGCCATTCACATATATATAACTCTGTCTTGTGTGCATGCAATTCTTGGGTCTCAGTCTAGTATATTATAGAGATGCAATACAGAAATATCATATGTGACATGCACACATGGCGAACAAGTAGATCACCATGTCATACCTAGAAGCATACTGCTTCCTACAAAAGGAGGACTGTTTGCATGCAGGGAAGTTGACAATGGGGCAGGGAGTGAGGTGTTTCTCAGTGCAGGATCACTGTTGGCCAAGTGCCGCATGATCAGCTTGGCAACTGCCCGGCTCTGCTACTGATCAGGCCGTTACAGCATCAATACTGGCTGAAGCAGGCAAAACTGCATTGGCAACAGCAGGCATAGGCAAAAGCAGGCAATACAGGCTGAGCAGGCTGAACGGGCAGCTGCGGGGCAAGTGATGATTGGCTGCAGTCACTAAAGGATGATGGCATGTCCGCCTAGGGTCTGAGCGTCGGGAGCGTCCAGGAACACTTTCACCAAGCAATGCATTGAGGCAGCGAAGTTGCCAATGATCTCTTAAACTCCAGCACAACCAATGGAAAGTTGAGAATGGAGCTGACTGCCGGTGTTTACAGGATGAAAGAAAATTGAAAGTGAAAAAGCAGTGGAGGATGCCCCGGCCAGGCAGAAGAGGACAGCAACAGTGGGAGGAAGGAGAGTGATGCGATCAGTCGTGGTCTATCAGCAACCGGCCTCATCCCTCCTCTGCATCCTCTGGCCTCCATCCTTCGGCCTCCATCCTCTGGCTTCATCCTCTGGCTTCCCGCCTCACAAGACAGCAGACTGCATGGCAGCAGCGCTCCAGAGATAACCCCCCAAGTTCATCTCTGACTTGTTTTACACAAACTTGCTTGTGAGCTGATAAAGAGGCCGGCTCCGCTCGCAGTGAGAACCTCGTGTCAAGGGCTGTTGCAGTGTGTCAGAGAGGAGACCTGATCAGCCTCAGTCCTTGCATTTCATTTTCCACATGATGATGTGTTAATCAAACACTCCGCAGTCTTTACACCCTGTGAAGCCCACCAAGAAGCAGCCATGGCAGTGAGGAACTACAGCGTGGACAACCCCAGCGTTCTGGAGATTGATGCAATGCATCCCGCTTATGAGGATGGGGACTTCGGAATCACAGAGACACCGCCTAATGCGACCAATTGCAGGAATGAATACTGCGTCTCGGATGAGGAATATTTGGATATGATCAAGGCTTACGTGTTCCCCTCCAGGTTCGAGTGGGTCCTAATCGTGCTTTATATCCAGGTTTTCACTATCGGACTTTGTGGGAACTTGTTGGTTTGTTTCGCTGTTTGGCGGAACCAGCACATGAGGACGGTGACCAACTATTTCATAGTGAATCTTGCTGTTGCTGACCTCCTGGTGATCATCATCTGCCTGCCCCCCACCGTCCTTGTGGATGTCTCTGAGACCTGGTACATGGGAGCTGTGATGTGCAAGGTGGTCCACTACATGCAGGTAGGTCCTTTTCTGTTACCTAATGGGGTTGCTGTTGCCTTCCTGTTGCTCACAGAGACCCACAGAGACCCACAGAGACCCCACAGAAACTCACAGGGAGTAAATGGGTTCACCAACAGACTCCTCAATGCAAGCCTGCCATTGTGATGGTGACGCAGCCCATTAACACTCAGGCACCCCTTTCCAGTCAGCTCAAGTATTTCCAATTTCTCAATGCACCCCTCAGATCGACCAATACAGCCATCAACATAACGTGCCTCTTTTTGATTCTGTGAATTCGAAAACAAAGATAAAAGAGAGTTTGTGATGCAAAGAAAATTTGATTTCCAAAGAAATGGACAAAGAGAATTTGAAGAGAGGAGGAGCAGGGGCGGAATAAGCTTCGTTTATGCCGCATGCTGTGTGTGTCTTGCAGTATTCATCATTTGGCATTTGCCAATATTGACGTGAGCCAGTTAAACATTATGGTCTTACAGCATATCCTCAGATGCAGAGAATAACAAACAATTGTGCTGTGAAGTGTGTGCTTCATTTGTCATGATAGCTCAGAAAGTGTCTGGCCTAGGTCATTCTTGAATTTCATGCTGCTGTTTCTTTTTTCTTTCTTTAAGAGAAAAGTTTTACTTTTAACAAATCATAGATTGATTCGTCGTTGTTTTATTGTTGCCATATTATTAGACTTGTATGCTAATAACAACTAACAAGAGTGACAAGTAACGAGTAATTTCTGGACGCGGGTCCCGGGGGTCTTCTATATCCAGATCAAAATAAAGTTTTGTCAGTCCCGGAGTGGTGTGATGATTATTTATAATGACAGTGAATGAAATTGGGTGATAGTATACAATGTTTACTTTCTGTATTTACAAGTTTACACAACTCCTTTTGTTTGACTTATCTACATGTATGTTAAACGGCATGAGGCTCATTGGTCAAAATTGGAATGGTGCTATTGGAAGATGTTTTAATTAAAGAACAGCAATATTACAGTGACATTTTGATGAATCCAGAATTTAAGGAAATCTTTGTGCTTCTCAGTCATCAAGGGCACACATATTGTGTCTACTTAATTGCTACTACAAGCCACTAAAATCATGTTTTGGCACGTCAGATACCAGGCTTCTTTGCAGTCAGGGCACATGCACCAGCGATTCATATATACTCACAAATGAATATTTGGACATCATGAGCTAACATAATTGTATAATCTATATGAAGCACAATTTTCACATCACAAATTTCTGGCCTTTTCTGTCTCTCTTGGGAGCTCTGTAAACTGGCGCATTGTCATGAAACTCGTGAGTCTGACATAATTATAATGTTTTTTCCTTCGTCTCATGCCTTGACAATATAACTAATATCCCCATATTGAGAGGATAGGGAATGCCACGATTATTCTCAATGTCATTTCAAGCAATTATCCCCCAATGTAGTTGGGTAGATTTTCATATATGATCTCCTGTCATGGCCATTCAGCAATGTTGTCAAACCGTCATTTCAGAAATTAAAGATACATGTAGGTAAATCCAAGCTGATCATGTTGTGGTGACAGAGGGAGGTTTTTAAAGTAATGATTCATGTCATGTGCTTGGTTTGACTACTCGTCTATAGGGCTTTTTACTTCTCAATTTATTTTGCTTATGGTGGAGCAGGAGGTATAAGGGCTTCCCTTTAAGTTATTAGTAGCATTTTTGGTTCATAAAGGGAAATAACTTTTTGCACCATGCGATTCTCACTATTATTTCACTTTGAACCGCATAGACTCCACATACTTTGGTACCCTGGTACACCCCAGGCACATCTGTATTACAAAGAACTGATTAAGGTCGGAATGAAAAGTGACAAGTTTCTCAAAGGTGCCTTTCTTCTTCACAATCTTTTGTACGAAAGAGTTGGCTGAACGGAAGAAGCCGCCTGTAGCAAATCCTTCCTGCGAAAGCAATAAGCTTTGTCTTGGGTCTAACCTCTTCTGTCCTCTTCTCCTTGTGGTAATATTTGTCTAAAACCAAGAACAACCCAGTTGTTAGTTCTTAAAACACTGGGTGATTTAATTGCTGTTACATGTTGGCTATTCAAACACAAGGCTACTGGGGACTATAACTCTTTTCGGGCTCTCAAGGAGGTAATAATCCAAGAGCATTTCACAGAGGAGCCACCATTGCCAGGGTGCTCTTTAGTGCTGCTGTACATGTTTATCAGCCCCACTCTGATATATATATATGTTATGCAATTCTCCCCTGCCCAGTTTATTGTCTTTGCAGCATTCAACTTATACAGAGATGTTATGGGAGTAAATTGTTTGCATGAATAAGTAATGCTATTCCTGATATCACAGGTTGAACTGCGATATATCCCTCATGAGCCTTGCTGTTGCATCCATGAAGGATAATACCAGGATTACGGATAGAGATCTCTTAGCACAGCCATGGCATAACAGATGGAAAAGGTCGTGAATCTTTGTCAATAAAATCTACTGGCCTGGCATTTTGCTGCAGCGATGAATAGTCTATAAAGGAACGCTTGAAATGCCGGATACTTGAGGAAACAGGTTGGAGAGGACTCCACAAACATGAGGCCAAGTGGAATGCCCGGTGCAAAGAGCTGCAAGGCCTCACCCTGCCACCCCAAACACTCTCAAGACCCTGCAAGAATGCTGTTCAACATGGAAATATACTCCTCCAGTCCAGCTGCAAAAACCGCCCTTCCATCATTGCGTCTGCAAAAAGCGCAAATCCATTGGGTCGGTTTCATTTCAAATGCATGCTTGTGCTGAGTGCTAGAATTAACGGGCATCAACATAAGCAGATATGGCAGCTATGCAATTAAACCTGATATCACTCAAATAGAATGACATTTTTACAGCTGATTTTTGATAGAAAGCGTTCTGCCTACAAACGAGAAAACTTGTTTGTCATTACAGGCACAGGGCCCATGAGGGACCTTGCGGAACACCATTTGTATAATGCTGAACTTCTGCTGCAGTTGCTCTTCGGATGCAAATTGTACTGCACTGCATGCATAATAGCACTTTTAAAGTTTTACCAAATAGGAATTCACCATCCCAATGTTTCTTCACATATGAAAGATGAGTCGCTACGGTGCTATTGCTTGACATGAAGAAAAAAAAGACAGAAAAACAGAATGGGGAGCATTGTACAGCAAATCAATTCTGCTAACTACATATATGTATACCCACTAAATGTTATGTTCACTGTCTATGTGTATGAATAAGTAAGCAGTTTGACAATTTTTACTCTAAAGTGATATTGATTACCGCACTCATTCCGGGGAGTCCTCACAGGCAGCTCCTGCAATTAACTTGGAAGTATGAAATGACAAGAATACCTGTCCCAGCATGTCCACCGTATTTAAACCATGAAATCTTTAATGTATACTTACTTTGCTCTATATGGTATATCTAGATTGATAAATATGTACATTGTATAGTAAGTGCAGCCCTCTAAGCCACGTTCTGGGTGCTCTTGGGGTTGTTTGATGAGATGGAAGAAAGAGCAGGAGTCCTGAACAGCCAACATGTTACATTTTTACACATTTACCCCATGCAGATCTTTTACTTACCCAGCACAGACACTGCCAAGGGCCACCAATTTAACGTCTCATCTGAACGACATCCAGCTGAAATTTTGCTCATGAAGGGCCGCTAAAAATTCTGAGTTCCCCACCCCTGGTTCGAACCCATGCAGGCAAAATCGTCCAGCAGAGCAGGCAATAAATGTGAAATAAATTAACGCAATTTCGTCAACCATATTTATACCTATATTTGTTATATTAATGAGACAATTATTTTTGGAAATGTCTATTCTAACTGTAATCATGACAATGACAATGACAATGACAATAACTTTATTAATCCTTATTCAGGAAACTCGTTTTGCAGACATGAAAATCAAAAAGTATAACAGAAAAATGTAAAAACATGTAAAAACATAGGCCTATATATAACAACAAAAACATATGAGGTATGACTAGAATACAAAAATTATGACTTGTTAAATAAACGAATAGCAGATGGCACAAACGATTTTTTAAAACGATCTGTTCTACAAAAAATTGAGTTAAGTCTAATGCCTGAGGGAAGAAAACGAAAAAAGGTATTTAAAGGATGATTAGAGTCATTCATAATAAATTTAACTTTCTTTTTCATGAAACATGTGTACAATTCACTTGTGTTGTCTATTTCATTACATCCCAGTCTTCTAGCTGATTTTATAATTCTATCAAGGTTGTTGACATTCAATTTTGTTAAATTTCCATACCAACAAATAATGCAAAAAGTAATAACAGACTGAATAATGCTTGTATAAAACAGATTGAGGATTTTTCGATCAACATTGACACTTCTTAGTTTTCTGAGAAAAAACAAACGTTGTCTAGCTGTATGTATGCAGTGATGCTTACATTTATTAACAATGTCTGCCTGATGGAAGTTACATATAAGAAGGAAGCTGGGGAAGTGGGTTTAGTTGCTACTTGGGTCCAAACCTGTATAAGATGCGCATGTCCACAACCTGAGCTGCTTAGGGCCTGAGCCACCTCCTCCAATACTGCACTGTGGTTCTGTGTGGCTGCTTGGGGCTTGTATTGGGGCATTTGGTATTTACAGCAGGCAATGCTTGGCCATGATGAATGACGAGCAGTGATGAAATACACCGACTTATCAAAGGCCTGTCCTGATTGTTACAGTCCTCCATCAAAGCACCCAGGGCTGGTGGGCTTGGTTTACTGGGCTCCCAGAATACAACCCTGTAAGCCCCTGGGTCCTCCTGGAGCACCAATATTCTGCATTTCATTCGCTGGCAGTCAGGTTAAGTCAGTCACAGCAACAGATAAGACACTGCACTGCCACTAAATGATGAAGCATCAGTTCCTTATGTTAGACAGCACATGTTACCATCTATTGTACTGGCAAGTGTTTTGCTGATCCACTAAGTACTATGTAAATGTAGAACAAGGGACGTCAACTAGATGTACTTTTAAGTTGCAACAGGTTTAGCCTTACCATGAAAGAAGTTAATTATAAGCCAGAACAAGGTCTGCTCCAGTGCAGTTTTATCGACTGTGCAGTATAAATCCTTGCTCTGTGTATTTCTAAAGCTAATTGTCAAAATAATGTTGTTCCTGCTAATTGTGCATAAATATATGGTAAACTGTCTATGTCTTTTCATGTTGTATGTCTGATATACACCATGATTATGATTTTTAATGTCCATGTCACATGGATAATGAATTTATGGACCATATAAAGTGTCAGCTGACCAAATATCCATTGCTTTATGGTGACATGCAGGGTAATGCTCATTAATATGGAATAGGGAAAGTGAATAGCCAAGTGTATCCATCAATTTTTAAGCCCTCTTGTCAACTGTTATACATTAGGCATTTTGTACCTGTCATTGCATTGTGTAACATTACTCATGGGAGCTGCGCGTTTTACATTTCCGGACCCGTCAATGAATGCATTTCCTAGTTTTGTTTTCTGTTTGTTTCAGAGGTTTCTGTATATGTACGGTGCAGATTAATAAACTGATCTGACAAATATTTGTGACTCTTTGTTCACTTTATTCTTTCTCAGTTTAGTTTATTCCAAATTTCGATTTGTGTTATTTTGACTTTTCGGAAAGATTCTTGATTATTTGCTCAGAGCGGATTCCTTTTATTCAAAGGAAGGACTAACAGCTGAGGACAAATAAGCGACTTTTGAAATTGTTGACTCTGGTTTTTAAAATCGTTTAATTCTTGGAAATCACTTGGGTCCCCAGCATGGATTTGCATTTACAGGAGAATCTGAGAAACTATGAGAGGTTTAAATTATCATTTGTCGCCATTGATTTGTTCCTCTTCTCCTCTGATTCTGGATTACTGGCAAAGTTGGTTGAGGCCTCTTTCTCTGATTCTCTTGTGGTTCTGGGTTTGATTCCTGGTCTATGAACAATTCCATAGATCTTTATGAGCAACAACTCACCTATCAGTGTTTGACCTAAATTCATACTTTTCACCTCAGCCTAACTTCACCCTTTCATCGTGTGACGTCATATCTTACCGGTACTCATACACTGACACTTCATCCTGACTTCAGCAATATCGGGCCTGAATTCATACTTTACACTTTGTCTTCACTTCACCAATATCTGACCTTAATCCATACTTCGACACTTCATCCTGACTTCAGCAATATCTGACCGGACTTCATACTTTTCGTCTTCATCAATGTATGATCTGAACTAGTACTTGGTCACCTCATATTGGCTTCTATCGTGATAGCAGGTTGCAATGAAGCAGAGCATGGAGAGGAAAATCATTGAAATTATTGGCACACAAAAAGGGATGAGCATTGCATGCTTCAGGACCATAAAATGTCTTTATATGACACAGGTCATGCCATGGGAAGGCCTATAAATGTAATTTGGGAACCTTTGGGATGTATTTAAGCTGCACACCTGTTGTGGCCTGTCACTGGGTCACACTCACTGTGGCTTTGACACAAAACACTTCCAAAGAATGACAGGCATTAATTGCAGCTCTGATTTACCAACATAATGTACAGGATAATGTTCCAGCATGTACTGGCATTCAATGGCATTGGGGCCTACCTGTTGCCAAGTACAGGTAAAACCCATTGGAAAAGTCAACATTGATCAATGATTATCTGAATGGGAAGTTCGTGGATTATCACTATACAATGCTCACTGTTACTGACTTTGAATGGTTGCTCCATTCTGGGCTAAAATGGAAAACAGATATTGTCTTTCATCAACATTTGGCATCACACTTTTAAAATAACAGTGCATACACTTGGGTGACATAATTGATACCCTTTAAGTGCTTGTATATCACAATCTATTAGAAATACGATATTTGTGATGCATTTAGTCCAAAGTAAAGGCAATAATCATAGAGCTTGTTCAAGAGCCATAAATAATTCAGCCATGCCCAATTTGAGACTGCTTATAATCATGGTAATAGAGGGGATAATAGTAGAGATCTGGTGTTGAGAAGATTATATGCCATATATTTGCATTGCACACACAAGGCAACGTCTGCAACTGAGTTATGGCTGTTTCATTGCTAATTGTAATGAGTTGCGTTGATCACGGCGTGTTACATTTTGGAAAGCGTAAGTCCTCGAATTGTGAAAATCCTTATGACCTGAATTGTCCTGGATGACCATCGAAATACAATGGAAGCGGATTACTGAAAATTCTAATTAACAACAATTGGAGCTTCAGTTTGTTTGGATACCGATTCGTAAAGGTTATTCACCACGGGAGAGGGAATATGTGATTTATCACCCGAGGCCTTTAGGCCGAGGTGTGATAAACACATATTCCTGATCCCATGGTGAATAACTGGCTTATACCGTGAGACAAACACTCAAACAGTCAAACATGAGAGGATAACTGGACAACAAAGAATATGGGAATTATTCCCCTGCAATACTGGCATGTGATTGGATGACAGAGGTGTCGAATGGTATAAATTCCCAAATGTGTTAGTAACAGTGTTACAATAATACAATTATGGAATCAATTTCATCCCACCAATTATAAGGTGTCATTCCGCATTAGACTGAGTCTGCCAACTTATCATCTGCTACATCACTTCTTCACTTCTTACATTCTTACTTCCTTTAACCTCATTTGCTGTACATTGATAGTGAGGTAGTAGTCTGCCATTGTGCACTCTTTATCATAAAAGAGATTGCCAACTTTGACAACTTCTGCACATGTTGTCACTCTGTTTACTTGGAAAGAAAGGCAGTATGAAGGGAGATATATTCTTTGACATTGCATAAACAGTATATTATTTCAGCAGTGTAGTTCACCTGAACTTTGGAAGACTCATGTGTAGGTTCAGTACTTAACCCAGCCAAGAAAGAAGTTGCAGGTGTGAGCACAAGGCCCTGAGAAGGTCAAGTGAGGAAAGGACCGTTAAGGACGCTGCACCTGCCCCTCAGATCAGCAGATCAGTGACAACTCAGTGACAACTGCCTTTGACTTCACCTTCTTGGTACAATGAGAAACTCAGTGAAACTAAAAAGGAGCAAATTTAACAATCACTAGCCGGAGTTTTTTTTTTTTTTGCAGTATATATTCTTGAAATGACGGATGTACATGTAAATTTTCTGTAAATTGATAGCACTTGTCTGAGAGGTCCACCCTTCAAGATTGGCATTCGTTTTGCTGCGGCGTTCTCATTTGAGAGTAATCTTGTGTGATCCATTATCCCTCCCTCTGCTCGGCAAAGTAGCGTACACATGTTCTTTGTAGAAGAGCTTGCCCAGGACAGATAGCCGCAGAGGAAATGGGCATTAAGGAAATATTTGGCAAGGTCAAAATGTCCTGTCCCTCAGGAGAGTAACTCATGCCACAGACAAAGCATTAAGACGATGTCCTTGCACCTTTTGTTCCTAAGCCCTTAATCACGCCGTCTACCCACAGAACAATTTCTCAGACAGAGCAAGCGCTTTCTTGCCCGCTTCACTTTGAACTGCGTTTGAGGGATGCCGCAACTGGAAAGACTGAAACTGACAAAAGTGAGAAAAGAAGGCTATAGTATGTAACAGGACAACACCAGGACAACACCAGGACAGCATCAGGACAACACCAGGACCGCATCAGGACAACATCGGTCTCTCCGAGGATCCCGCATACCTACTTGTGAGTGTGTGGGGCGTGTCGAATGTGCCTACCAGGGACGAAATATTGACTCTAAGCACATAATCACTACTTTCGTCCTGAAGAACAACTACTTAGGCCTAAGCAATGGGCTGGGGGCTATCCGAGACCGATTGTTCATTTGAAGGTCTTCCATCTCCCCGGAAAGAGTGAAAGTAAGACAGGATGTACTTTGGGAGGGCAGCGCAGGACTGGTTGTTAGAGACAGACAGACAGACAGACAGACATATTTCATTTATTTCATCATCTAATCGTTACATGTATACATATTTAATGATGATGGGATGAAATGGGGAAACAAATAAATATAGATGAAAGAGGAGACCCACCAAAGACAAAAAAGATCATCGCTGCCGGTGGGCCACCTGAATAATGAGAGATGATGAAAGTCCCTGCAAGCATTCATGAAACAAAGATTGAAGATGAAGTGAACGAGTAATGGATGACAGTACTAAGTATTCTTAATTAGTAGGATGTTTTAAGAAACCAATTTTAGAATACGAGGTATATGAATTTAGCTATTTGAGCAGATATAGCAGTTTCTGCTTTGACAATCAGCAGGATAAGATTCAATAAAATGATTTTTTACATACCTGGCAAAACCATCGATGCTATGAGTGTAGATCTTGCTCCTGACGATCGATGGACAGTTATTAAATGCTATTGGAACTCTGTACCTAATACTATTCCTTGAAAAGGAGTATCTTAATTTTGGAATTTGAAAGTTATTATTATTTCGTGTGAAGAAGCTATGATGATCTGTAAATTTTATGAAGACTGATCTGAAGTAAGTCGGCAAGTCATTATTTTCTAGTTTATGACAAAACTTAAGATCATGGAATGCACACATATCAGATGTCCTGATTAGTTTTAATTTCTTGAAAATAGGATTTGTGTGTGCATTATATTGTGCATTTACAATGATACGTACAGCCCTCTTTTGCAACCGAAAGAGTCTATTGACCTGTGAGCCCCAGAGTAAGATTCCATAATTGAGATGTGGTATTATGAGTGATTTATAAATAGTTTCTAAAATAAAGCGAGGAATGAAATGTTTCAATTTAGTCATAATAGCAATGATCCTTGATATTTTGAAAGAAATATGACTTACGTGTTCTTTCCAGTTTAAGTTACTGTCTATCACTATACCAAGGAAATTAAATTTATCAACCCATTGAATCCTTGTGTTATCTATTGTCAAATTAGGTAAATCTATTCTACCTGTCCTAATACCTGTGGTGAAGAGCATAGCTTTAGTTTTTTCGGCATTGAGTGATAATTTGTTTAGCTTTAACCAATCTAAAATCTTATTTAGCTCCAAATTAATTTCATTACTGTTATCGGCTGAGGTAAATATATTTAGAGTTGTGGAGAGAGTCGTGTCATCAGCATAAATGATTGGATAAAATTTTGAGCTTGCAGATGTTATATCATTCACGTAAACTAAAAATAGTAAGGGGCCCAAAATAGAACCTTGTGGGACACCTGTTGATAACGGAAGATAAGTTGAGTGATTATCAGAAAAATACACACATTGTGTTCTGTTTTTCAAGTAACTTTTAAACAATGACAAGGCAGATTCATGTATTCCATAGTGCTCTAATTTACGTATTAAGATATTATGATCAAGAGTGTCAAAGGCTTTGGAAAGGTCAAGATAAATATTTATTGGAATATTGTTATTTTCTAAATTTATTACCAACCGATCGACCATTTCTAGTGTTGCGAGTTCAGTAGAATGTTTTTTTCTGAAACCATATTGACTATCATAATACAGCTGATTAATACTAAAGTACTTATCGATTTGGTCATGCATCAATTTTTCTATTACTTTGGAGAGAGATGGGAGTAGAGAAATGGGTCTATAATTTTGAATGTTATCATTTTCACCTTTTTTGAATATTGGAGTTACTTTGGCTATTTTCATTTTAACAGGAAATATACCTGTATGAAAACATTGGTTTATTATCAATGTGAGTGGTTCAACTATGATGGGTGAAATAAGTTTTAGTAATTTATTAGAGAGGCCATCAATGTCTCTCGATGTCTTAGATTTCATACTTCTTATTGCTTTTGATACTGATTCAGTTGAAACTGGAGTAAATTTAAAAGAGCAATTAAGTGAAGAAGTTAAGTACTCAGTAAAAGTTCTATTTTCTGGGGAATTTATCTCGGAGGCCAAGTTCCATCCAACATTAGCAAAGAATTCATTAAACTTATTTGCTATTTCATTTGGGTCAGAGGTATAGTTGTTATTTATGAGGAATGTCTTTGCAGAATTGTCATTCTTGTTTTTATTTAAAATATCTTTTATTGTGCTCCACGTCCCTTTAATATCTTTTTTGAATTTTTCAAAACAATTATTGTAATAATTTTTCTTGGCCATCCGAATACTACGCTTTAAGATGCAGTTATAGGTTTTCAGGTTAGTTTTCAAGGTATGATATTCTGGACTATTGACTGGAGTACTGCGCACTCGTTTATAAAGTTTGTCTCGAAACCGGATAGATAGAATAAGACCTTTAGAGACCCATTTGCATTTTTTGTGTTTAAATTTATCAAACTTTACTTTTTTAGGGGTCATATATTTAGTGAGGCAACTGGTTATGTTTTCATGCAGTCTATTATAATTGATGTTAGGATCTGTTTCTAAGTCATCATGGAATTTGTCAAGGGCACACAGGCCTCTTAGCTCTTGTTGGAGTCCCTCAACTGCATCAGGGCCATTCGGATATACAGTAATAAATTTTGAGTCATCAGAAGAATGATGCAGATGGTCAAAGGTTGCAAAACAGGGCTGATGATCAGAAATGTTTTGTAAAAGCACACCTGCTATAGATGGCGACCAGAATTTTGAAATTCTAACAAAAATATTATCAATCAGTGTCGCCGAGGTTTCAGTAATTCGAGTTGAACAGGTAATCTTGGGAATGTACCCATTTGACATCAATGTCTCTAGAAATTCATTCACAACATTTTTATCATTTACTTTAAAAAGGTCTATATTGAAGTCTCCGGTGATGACTATCTCTTTGTTATTGTTTCTAAAACTATTAAATATTCTTGACAAGTCTTCTATGAAAGTGTTATAATTGTCAATGTTTTCTCTTGGTGGCCGATAGATATTGGCTATGATAGTCTTACGCATTGACTGATCATCACTGGAGACCTCAATAAAGATGCCATCCCAAACATTAGCATTATCATTAATGTCAAGAACCTTATAAGAGAAACAAGATTTTAAATAAATTGCGACCCCTCCATGCATACTTGCCGACCTACTTCTAGATATTAGGTTGTATCCATCGATCCTCAGGAGGGAAAGATCAGCATCAGTGGAGAGCCAGGTTTCTTGGAGACAAACAGCGGAAAACTGAAATTCAGATTTAAAGCTTTCTAAGTAAATTGATAATTCATGTATTTTCGCGTTTAGGGATTGACAATTCAAGCTTAATAGACTAAATACATTCTGTTTATTCTTAAGTAAATCAATAGCTTCACAAGTTTCATAGTATTCGGACTGCTGCAAAAGTGATGGTATGTCAAAATCTTGATCAGTAATATCATTGTCACTATCAATTAAGTCTATTAGTGACGTTTGAGGGAGACACATATTTGAATCAATCTAGTCAGCAAGTATACATTACGCAAGGCTAGCCAGTAATAGATGAAGTGGGGATGGACGCATGGAACTGAGCGGTGATGATGCTTGCAGGAATTTCCGAGAGATGAGAAGGATGTCTGTGAATATGAATAAAAGATGATTAATACATATCTACAGATCATTGACAAGATTATGCAATAGGCGTAAACCGACATAGTATTCATGTCAATAAAGAATAGTAAAATGAGAGATCATTAAGTAAAGGCTATGCAAAATTAAATTAAGATGACTGAGTGATTGTGAAATGTACATAAGTGTCATTAACATTTATCAATTGCTAAAGTAATTGCTTCAGATTTTTAATCTGATTGTTTGAGAATTGTTGATAATAAATTGGTGGTTTGAGAAAACTTTTACATAATAGCTGTGAGTGGATAACTTCCAGCTGAGTAAAATTGTTCTAAAGTTGAAATGAGGTGTCGTTATAAATGTAAAATATACATGATAATCATGAAAAATCAAGGAGGAAAAAAAAAATAATAATAAAACAGTGTGGAGAAGATGCATAAGACTTAAGAAGTACAAAATAATTCAATCTCTTTTAGCCATATATGGTAAATACATGTTTATATAATTGTACAATTTATAAGGTACTATTATGCTCGATCAGTGCATCAAATATAAATATATATATATGTATTATTATCATTGTTTGTATTGAGATAACTTGTTTACGACCACAAATAATTTCATATTGTATATATTGGTTTATAAAACTGAAATCAACAGTCAAAACAAAAACTTGCTGGGACACACTAAACAAGCGAATTACTGAATACAATTTATATTGAAATGGTAAAAGGCAAAGTTCACAAGAGTTCAATTCATATGAATTAATAACATATATACCATTACAGAATGAAATTAACCAATTTAAAACATTCATCACATTTTGGTCTCCAAGCACACAAGTAAGTTCATTTACTAACCTCATAAACAGCAACAGTTGTGCATTGTGATACAGCTTCTCAGAACTTTCTAAGTCAATGAAATTTCACCATTTGACATATATAACAGGATTAAAGCATTACTCAAACCATCACAATTATCAAGAAACAAAGTTATACTGTGATACATGAAGTCACAGCAGATACATTTTTAGCATGGGAGATAGAAGTCATGCATACCACAGTTTAAATTGATACAGTTAAACAGTTTAAAGAATAATATCAAAAACACAAAACAGCTGACTGATTACATTCTGCTGCTCTCAGCAGTTTTGGCATCAAGTTCATCGCGAATTTTCATAAGTATTTTGCCCATTAAATTATTGCCAGTCCAATTTGTTCGAATCAAATTAGTTGGATTAGACAGAGAAAGTCCAATACCCCACATGGGGTCCAGTGTAGCTTCTCCAATTTCCTTGTTTGCAGTTTGAAACAAAACATCACAAACTGACTGATTCTGTTCAAACTTTGCCCGTACAGCGGTTGTCATGACTTTTTCAGCATGCAGATTCCAGGTAGCAGAGTTGAAGCCCTCAATTTTCTTCCCGATCTGGTTGTACTCATTGGGGTCGTCAGCCTTCATTATACGCTCAAAGTGAGAGAGTGTGAGCTAATCTTTACCAAAGGTCAGCACACAAGGCGCTCTGAAAATACTGCAACAATTGGGTTGTAGCTACAGCAGGACTTGTGGGCAGCAATGGCAAATGACTCCTTTCTTCAAGAAGTAAAGACTACAGAAAACTCTGCAAATAGAAATTATATAATACTATTTCTCATTACTTGGTGTGAATGAGAAGCCTGACTATAGATCGCCCTTTGGATTAAGTGACCTTGAACACCCCATCAGTTTTCAAGAGGGCAATTCTTGGTGACTTTGAGAAGACACCAAGATTAAAAGTGACAATGGATTGTGGCGGACCACAGGAGTTGCGCAAGGAGCCTTGATCGGGCCTCATCTTTGTTTCCCCTCCTAACTTTTTCTGCTGATTCCTATCTCTCCTCTGCCTCCATTCTGAGAGCAGTTCTGCGATCTACAGAGGCAATTCACTGTCGATCTTGACGATAAAGCCATTTAGCAAGGAGCCAGCATTCAATTAAACAATATCACTTCATCTTTCAACAGAAATCAAGATGACTGAAAATAGCCTAATGAAGCCAGGCCTTGCTGCTTAAGTGCTACTTCCCATGCGCTCCCTGTCTTCCAAGATCTCTTTGTCAATTACTTCAATTCAAACCACTCCCAGTGTCAACAATAGCTCAATTAAGTCAATGTTTTAAATATTTATGGTGTCGTTACGCGTTGAGAATAATTAATCGTTCAACGATGCGGCGGCTAATGCGTTGAGGCAATTAAGGAACGAGCATCTTAGGGATCTCATTAATGACGTTAGACATGTTCATCCTCGAATAATGGTAATTACGTCTTGTGATATTCATAATCAAAATGCCACTTAAGTTATTATTGTAACAGTGGGGGAAATAAAACCCTGTGGCGCATCAAGTTATCGTCATGATCAGCTGTTGTGGCTTCTACTGTACACCGAACAGTCATTAAGTGCCAGAAGGGCACTGCTTTGAGACTGCATTGTAGAGACCTCCCTGCACTGGGCAGTTGAGAGTATTTCTCTATCTGCCCAAGCCCTTAACTTGGAGTGCTAGCAATGTGCAGCCGTACTTCGGTATGCAGCAATGGTAGCATTGACAGTCGTAAATTTTGCATGGCGATTGCTGACCTTTGCAAGCCCTTCCTGCGCTGATCTCCTTGCCAGCAAAGAAGCAGCGATGAATGCTTTGTTTACTTAGCTGCTTGGAAAACCAATGTTCACTTGTCTGTGTATATGGCCAAAGTATACAAAGCCACTGCACTGGCCCTTCCCACTGCTTCTGTCATTTCCCCAAGACCACCTTGTTCCTCTCTTGATGCTGCTTTTCTGAAAACTCGACTTATTGCACAATGGAAGCCAAACAACTTTTCTATTTGTTTTGTTGAAATGTCAACTTAGCGGAAAATTTTCTCTTATTACACTTAAATGTACTTATTTAATATGTAGTTGTATCTTATGAAGATTTGGCATTCAACCGATCGCAGACAGCTTATATTCACTTGGCATACACTTCAAGAGACTGACTCAATATCGATTCCTGCGATGAAACTATACCTGTGGTAATCTTGAAACCATTAAGGCTATTTAAAGATCAGATGGAATACCAATCTATAAATACTGTATTCCTTCATATTTATGCTGAAAATAAACCATTCTTTCAACCGCTATTAGTGGGTTTCTTGATTTTTGCAACCCTTGATAAATTGAAAAGTGTGCCTTCGTAGAAATAGTTATAAGGCAAATATTCTTGTTTCGTGTTGATCGTGGAAGTATGCATCTCTTATGTTAACTGCGAAGGTGGGAGGAGTGACCAATGGATTTTGGAACTGTATCAGTATACATGTGTTAAAAGGTTGTACTGCCAATGTTAGCAAGTGGAGATGGCCAGTGGCCAGAAATACGCCCAGAAGTTATCTGGTTTTCATCACCAAGTGATCACGTTTCGACTGGGCATCGGATTCTATGTGCATTGTCAAAAAGGTTTGAAGGTCACATGTAAACGATAGTAGCACAGTACCTATAGACAGAGACTGGGAGCCTGACACATATCCTATTCATTCAGAGATGTCCAGAGTCTTCAAGCACTGAAAACTGAATACCATCCGTCTCCATTTAGTTTCTCACAGACTTGGACTTCATTGAGTGCAAGGAGTGGAATTAAAACCCATGACCTTACAGGCAGTGAGCAGGGACAACTAGAAGATCCTTGAGATCCCACGAATATATATGCCAGATTCCCAGTCTTCTCAATAATTATCGAATGTCGATCAACAAAACAGGAGAATGCTATGGCATAGGAACCGGTCCCACAGGATTTGCTCATTGTCACTGCGACCAGCAAACCGGCAATGGTTGCAAAGGAGGGAATGGAGTTAGAACCGCAGGATATTAGGTTAGAAATTTTAAAGGGCTACGTAATGAGGATAATGACTGAATTTAATCTGATTGAAACAGTTCTTGTGCGGATGAGTTTGGCTCTAGCTTTTTGCATGCGCTTAACTAAAGTACTCGTCGATTTTTTTAATAAAGTGTAAAATGTGAAGATCTTGACCAAAACTAATTCAGACATGAAGTCTGTCACAGTGTTGTGTGATACTTTTGATCCAACATGTAAAATTAACAAAAGAAAATGATATTATTCTACTTGTGCATCAGATTTAAACTCAACACATCACAAGTCTTGATGAGAGGAGACAGATTGGGACATCTCACAAGAAACACAGGGAGAAAAAGAGTCATTTTCTTGATCGCCATGTTTTTGTGGCGTGAGCTTCAGACTCTAATGAGATTGAACAAGTTATCACACACAGTTATCTTCTTTCGACGGAAACGAATTACAAACTGAACCGCAATTCACATTTACGATATTTCTTGAAATAGGTGGGAATTACAAAGAAAATATAGAGGATGGTTTCATGTCAGCATGTGGTAACTTTACTTATTTTCTAGATTATGTAGTCTTGGTTATTTTAGTCATATAACTGACAGGAAAGAAATAATGGTTAACTTACAGTCAGTTTATGTGAGTATCTGTTTCTATTTTCTGTATCCTCTCAACATTATAGACCCGTCATTACGAGACCGATTTGTCTCATGTCAGTGATTGCTGTCCTCCTGCATTGAATATTTTGGTGAAATTCTTACTATTTAAATCTATCATGTGTGGTAGTATTTCAGCCGCATTGTACCTGCGTAAGCTGAAAATATATATTCATTTATTCATTACCAATTTACCTATACCTGAAAATTTGGCTCCTCCATGCATTGGGCTGTAAATGATTTGCCATGTCAGAATACGGCACCTGGGTGAATTTTGACCCTTGAGGTACCCCTGGGACGAGAAGTGACCATCGGGGGCCTCTCGCTCTGACCACAGGCCAATCCTTCTGTGAGGCCAGTTCTAATAGGTCCCCTGGGATAGCTCCTCTGTCCTCTCTATGTGCTTGGCATGTACAGTGGGCATGTGCTCTGGGCCTGTGTGATGGGCCCCAGGGTGAACTGGTCAACTGGTCATGGAATTAGGTAATGAGACTTTGACCCCTAGTCAAACAGGCCATAGTCATGATCAATCATAATGCAAAGCTGGGAATACCATACTGGAAAGCCAACGGTGACTGTTCTTCTCTTGTTCCTGCACATGGAGCTAGTGGCACTCTGTCAGGCATCAAGGCTGCGCAAGTGGCAGACCACTTTTCTGAGCCAAAAGAGCAATACAGAAGTCCTTTTATTTTCAATTAGACAGGTACCCGTTATAATTGTATGTACACTAGAGTTACAAGTTTTTATTGGAAATATAACATCTTTAGCAAAGCACAAACCCGGTATGCAGGTTATGAATGATTTGCTTGAATACGTTGGATTAATTATTTCCATTTATCTATGTAACTCATCACAAACATGCATAACTGTAGCTACATGGGTTTTCATGAACTGAACTGACCATTCAAATACCAGCCGCAGCATTCCGATCACACTTGTTCTCTCATTTATGATAGCTACATTGTGTGCAATCACTGAACAACCAATTGGGCTTTCTTTGTTATTTAAGGATTGTCTTAAGGTCAACAGCAGACTTGCACTCAACCAATTGTCTTGATTCGTCTGCATTATTGCATAACAGTTTTGTGAATTTGGCCCCGACAGACTCAACAAAAAGGTCATGACCTGGATCTCATTACTAAATTCACAGAAGTTCAAAGAGTTAGGCTGGAGAGGACAATTTGCAATGATAGTTTATCCATCGTACTGAACTACTTATGGTGAAAGCAAGGCATGGGCAATTGATGGGCTCTTGGTGTGAATGATCATTTACTTGTATGATTGTTATAAATTGTAATTTTAATATAAATCTTACACAATACTACTAGTAAGGAGGAGAATGTTCAGTGTACTTCCTTCATTGATTCTTTTGTGGACTTGAAGCAGTGAATAAGAGAATTCCTTTGGAGGCTGCGGGGCGTGCGGGGACATCCGAAGACAGCCCTGTGGTGATAACACATTATTTCATAAATGTGCGAAAACAAGTTCTCTTGTCTTTATAATAATACTTTGCTCCTTAAATTTACATTTTTGTTTGTACCACCTCTTATACGGGAAGCAAGCGGAAAAAGGTGAAAGATATTTTCTTATTGATACTTCCGACAAGCCTCATCCTACCAGGAAAAGCTGTTTGCTTTCAAGACGAAAATAGGAGAAACTTTGAAATTTAATGTACCTTGGAAATATTCTTTGTTGTTGGTAGACATAGCTGCCTGTGTAGTCTTTAGAGGGAAGAGAGCTGTCTACAAAACATGCAGACAAGTCCATGCAGACCTGTACTCTACGTGACTGTTCTTCGGTGCTGGGATCTCATTGTGACCCAGGAGTTCAAAAAGAAAGTGCTGTCACTCAATGATGAAGGGAAAGGTCTTTCTGTACGTTAGGGCACATATAGGGAAATGTGGCCCCACACAACCAGAACATATTTCAAAGTCATAAAAATGCCCCATTTCTGCGTGAGTGGAGACATCCCATTCTGTCTTTGAGTGACATGTAAAAAAATTGACAAAAAGGTATTTGCCACGTATTAGTGAGACATATTACATATTACGTATTACAGATTCTATTTGCAACCAGAGGATACACTTAATTGACGAGAGGGAGTCTATGATGTTGTGGGTAATTATTCCCTAACTAGCAGTATTTGTGCATTGTCACACGAATGGTGGTATATATAGTAAATATCTGGATACAGGTGTGATGTCTGCAATTCTGGCTAATATGATATGAAGAATATGTGTGTATGGCTACAGTTGTAAGTGACTAGCAGGAAATAGGCTGAGGTATGAGGTCAGCTAATCAAAAAGTTGTTCCATTTCATGAAGTTGTACAATATTGAGCGATATATACATTGTATATATCTACCTGTATAGAGGAGATGTTATATTTTTACAATAAGTAAATGTTGCAAACAAGTGACTGTTGGTCTCATTCGTTTTATGTTTGCCTATTGCATAGTACATGTCTGTTTGTCTATTTGGCATTGTGAAATTCTAGGCTCCTGTTTTAGACATACTTCGGCGCACTCCGGTTGCCACTGACAGCCGACATCACACAAGAGTGGCTTCCTTCGGCTTTAATGCAGTTTTAGCAAAGCAAATTACCCAACAACAGCCAACCCGTGTGAGCCGGGTGTGAGCCTGTTGCCCGGTTACTCTTTTGTAGCGTGCAACTACTCGCTTGCTGGGTGACAGTCTTTCTAAATTCATTCAAAGTCAATATACTCTAATGAAATTCACTTTATCTCGCCTGAAAAAAGTCTGCAAGTAGTCAAGTCTCTTCCCTGCACTTTCCAGGGCCCTAACTGCGGACTTATCTCCACTTGACATTTGTTTATTTCTCTGTTTCCTTCACAAATAAACGATTCTTGACTAGCTAGGTCATTGCGAGATACAACTGATCTACAGCACCGGAGTCATTTCAGTTGTCAGACCACCGTGCTGCTGCAAGCAATCAAGATAGCAAGCAAGAAAGAGAGCAAAAAAAGAGAAGAAAAAGGCAAGCAAAACAAGCAAAAAAGCAAGAGAAGAATCAGTTTGGGCTGCTGAAGTCTCAACTTGTTGAAAGGAGCCCAGTTAGAGTGTGACCGTGACTGGCTCAATGCGATTGTGTGCTGAAACAAGTAAATGGAATGAGATCCTGTGCCCTGGAGAAAAGAGAGTCGCTGTCAAAATGAGACAAAAGCTCCCTTGCTAGCTTTGTTGAAAAAGCCGCGGAATACTTCAAGACCCTTCACGTTATCCCCTTTAGTTCACAGGAAGTTCTGAGTGTAAGCTTTAATTGCAATTAATGTCATGAATGTACAAACAGCTGCAGGGCAGGGATCAGGTGACAGCTGGAAAAAAATGAACATGACAATCATGACAGGATTACTATAGACAAAGATGGCCGGAAAGCAAGGCTGACCGAAGAAGAGAGACAGCTAGATGGCTTCTTGACGGGAAGAATTTGAAAAAAAGACAACTGCCGAGCACTCTACCGAGATCACAGATCATTCTACGCTGAGTAGATATATAAATAATGAACCACCGACAAAAGCAATTGTTTGTATGATTAAAGGATAAAAAGGGTGCGTTGCTTAATTGTGTAGAGGCGGATGGACCTTGGGTCAATATACTCCAACTTTATTGCTTTTCGTATTGATTTCAAAGAAGCCAGCCAGTCTGTCTGATTGTTCAGATCCTCCATGTTCTCTGTCTCACTGGATTTGCTTTACAAATATAAATTGCAGGAGACATTCGGGAAGGCGATAATTATCTCATCCTAACGAGGAAGCTTCTCCAATCTCAAGCCCGAGTCATGGGCTTAGGCAGGAGAGAGTTCACTCCATGTCATTCCATGTCAATTTGTAATAGCAGTTCGCCTATTAGAATTTCAAATATAGAAATAGATGGCAGCTCGGCCGCCATAACCGCTTCTTAAATATAATTATTCTTGATGATTACTTCTCTTATCTTCCTCGATTGGATAAAAAAGGAAACTGCGTTGTTTAAGATAACTGGCAAATTGTAAATTAAACCGTGATTGAGCTTCGGTGTCAACCAGCTTCCATATATATCACTTTTTGTCTTGCAAATGTATTACTGCCTATATTGGTGCCCACTGCCCTGTAAACAACCACGCTAAGCACTCCTGGCTTAAATAAACAACCATCTTCCTCAATAAACGCACAATGATGTTCTGCACTGCTTTGGGGACAAGCATGTAGTAACCATCAACATACATTGCTTTTACAGCTGCTCTGGAAATTGCCCCAAGATTGTATAACAGATTAAAGGAAGTGATAAGATCATTGGATCAACTGGCAGTCAGCTGCAATGGAGAATGCAGCACATGCTTTAGATGTTCCCTTTGGACTTTATATAAAGCTAATCTTGACAACATTATGTTGTCCTCCTTGTCTGGTATTATGGGGCGTATTGAAGTTTGCAGCCTCTTAAAATGATCTTCAGCTAATTCTGGCAAGTATCTTCTCATCACTGCTAGTTTCTTTCTAGTGTATACTTTGTGGATTGGTGTATAGAAAAATTGCCCATTGTATTCCAGGAGGTGCATGTATATTTAATGATTTTCACTTTCACGCTTTAAAGAATCCATTTGAAAAATAAATCAATCATTCGTGAAATGAACCTGTCAGGGATATTAGATAAACCAACTGTACTTAAACTGAAGGAGATGTTTTTACAATGGACAGCAACAGAATGCATAATCGATTGGATTAGATTTTTAGCCGGGCAAACTGTTTCAACACTGCTGTAATAATTGAGAGTAAAACTCTTGACATTAGACGTTTCTTTCAAAAGGTGTCCTTCCTCATTCGGATGAAATGCCAAGCAAGCAATAACCATAGCCCCTGGTTGCATGGCGTGATTATTTATACAGGAGAGGAAGGATGCCGCGTCTACTTTGAAGAGCCGAATGGGGAGTTGATTTTAGGATGATGTAAAAAGAGCCATGAATTATTCCATGTGCTCAAATCAATGCACAACTCAATGTCCTCCTGTTAGCAGAAAAAACCAACAATTTGCTTTAATTGATTTTGGCATATTTACTTAAAATTTGCATAACCTTGAGGAGAAGTATGAGCTGCAGATCTCTTCAGTTTAATAATTCGAAAATAACACTTACAATTCAAGCTGCATTACTGGGTTATTATAGGACCAATCACATCAGATCCAATTGCATCTGCTTCAACTGCTTGCCTGTAAGATTTCCTCAGGTGTATATAGGCAACTTGCAGATTCTCCAAATCCAAGGATGAAGTTATTGGGATATTCAGAATTGAAGAAATACCATTCTACAAAATTACAACATCTCTTGGGATCAAAACTTTCGAAAAGCATTTTCTGGTTAAATTTGTTTGGTAAAGTTATATAGTCTAATTGGATTAAAAAAATTCAAGTTCAACATAAATTGATTCGATGACTGGGTCAATCCATGGGTCATGTATCTTCCAGTGCTTAAAACCACTGAAGGTTGTACTTAATTTCAAGAGCAACTGTCCTTAGTTAGTAGTGCCACAATGCTGCAAGTAAAAGCCACTGTGCCCTTTTCAGGCTGTGTCCCTTCAGAATCGGAAACTTGCAAAAATTGCAATATTTTTTTCGGAGGAAGAAAGCTAAAGTCATATTAGAAAATATTTTGAATACGGGATAAAACCATGGCAGGACTTGGCATATTGAGTCTGTCGGGATAAAATGAAAGAAAAAAAAAACATGTTGATTTTATACAAATGGCCCAAATGGTAAAGATAAGAGGTAAAGTGATGTCTTGACATGTCTGTATCTTCTTACTTAGAGTGCAAACAACAATTCTTTTCATGGGAATATATATGCCATGTTAGAAGCTGAGTGGTGTGATGTCAAGACCCATTTAATGATTGAAATCAGGGCCATTAAATGATTGGCAGATCCATTATTCAAGATCCCAATCAATACAACTTACATCAACACAAACACCAAGAGCGGAGCAGATGGGTGCCATTTCATAGTGAGTTTTACAAAAGTTGGCAAATTTACATCACAAACATTGACATTGGCTAAAAAAAGAGACATATGGTTAACATATAGAAACATATATTGATCTGTAATGGCAAAATTACATGCCCAAGTCATTGGTAGCCTATTACTTTTAAACGTGTAAGAAACATATATGACAGCACCTGTTACCCTGTTAGTGATGGTTCACTAGTTCTGGTTTTTAATTAGTGTTCCTTTGCCAATTGGACTACAAAGAAGAAATGAAAAAAAAATAAGGGCGAAGATAAAATAGATAGATGGATAAAATGGGAAATGAGTGTGGTAGCCATAAATAAGAAGATGGTTTATTTCCAGTAAGTTCATAGCATGCACGTATTTTGAGGAAGTCCAGGTGGCTGTTCTGGTGCTGTTCATGCTAAAAGGACAGTCGACATTTTTACCACCATCCTCTCATATTCATCGTGTGCACCTTTCATCATTCCCATTTCCCATTTATGGCAAGCACTTGTCCAGATGAGGAAACTGGAAAGAAAAACTCAACTGTTGCCAATTCCAAGCCATTTGTACTAACTGACTGCCAGTGAAATTCTAGAAGGACGAAGGCGTGTTCCTTTGTAGTTGCTAATATGACAGATGAACACAGAGAACAATCGATAGTACTTTTGGTTGTAAAACTAAATGTTTGTCAACACATCGGTCATTCTCTTCCTTTGTGACCTCTCTGCTCACTTTTTTGAAAATGACTCGGAAGCTCAATATGTTTTGATATATCAGTTTTACGTCCTTTATTTGTGTATTCACTTGATTAACACAGGAACGCATAGCCATTGGATTAAGTAAAAGGTAGGCTTTCATCAAGAGAAATATGATCCCTGAGAAGAAATTAGCTCCATTACAATTGTAATTTTTGCGTTTGGTGGCTGCGGTCGCGAGGCGTTAAAGAGAGAAAAACACAGCCAAACACGTAACGTGCGGTAACAAGCTGACATATGATCTCTCACCATTAGTGACTTTACATCACATGTTTAATGCCAGTTGTTTGTCTGTTTTAGAGTATAATAGGTGAGCTTTTTTTTTGTTCTATGCTCTCAGAGGAATATGTGTAGAAAAAACCCCGCAGAATCAGCGAGAGAGCAAGCGCAGGCCATGGCTGGTTTTTGTGAAATGTTATGATTACAAGAGAGGTGTATTTCAGTCACATGCAGGGATGAAAGGGCCTGGGCCTTGTAAGTTTCTTTTCTTGATCATAAACCAACTCACCTGACAGCTGCCCTGACTTCCCGTTGAGACGCGACTCAACCTCCCGAGTCCCAATTATTCATATCTGCGAGGAATTTGCAATTCAGCTTACACAAGGTTGTAGGTGTCGTAATTTCACATGCATCGTGCACTTCACTTATAGCTTTAAAAATAGGATTTATTTTAGGTGGAGAAGGCTACTGTCAGTTTGAAATATCACCTACAAGCCTTTCAAACACCGTACCGATCTGCTACACGTAATTATGGATGTGATTGGAAATTTAAAAAAAAGAACTGATTGCAAAATTACTTTTCATGTAATTATTTTACGACAGTTTGATTTGATAACTTTATGAAATTTCAAAATTGATCAGAAGATTATCATTTTTGCAAGGCTGCAACCACAAAATTTAAACATCTGCATTTATAAGGTTACATAACTTTGGAAATTAGATGTTGTTGTCAAATAACTTTGCAAACTGCTGTTTTAGAGTCAAATATATTGCTTGCTGAAGACATAAAATGTTTAAATATAAGTTGCAGAAGAATTACAATTGTAAAATAGGATGATAATCGCAGAGCTGAACTGTGTTAAATTTTATGAAGGTTAGAAGCTACACCTTTGTAGCTAGTTTAGCAGTTTGGTGGATTAGCAGTTGAAAGGTGTGGCTATGCATGATATTGCATTTTGCATTACAATAGAATAATTGAATTGATAAAACTATAATCTTATTTGGGGGAATTTAAAGTGTTGTGTGTTTGTGACCAAATTGGTGCATCTGTTTCAACTGCACAGAGTCAAACTCTACCAGATGGGTGGCTGAAGGTCTTTGACAGCATGAGTTCAACTCCCGGTTGTGGAACTCGAAATTTTCAGAGGACCTTCATGAGCGAAGTCCCAGCTGGATGTCATTCAGATGAGACGTTAAATTGGCGGTCCCGTGTATCAGTGTCTATGCTGGGCAAGTAAAAGATCCCTCACATGGGGTAAATGTGTAACATGTTGAGGACTCCTCCTCTCACTCCAATCTCATCAGTCAACCCTCATGAGTGGCCCCTAGGGAGTGGCCAGAATTTGGCTTAGACGGTTGCACTTACTGTATCTATCGATCTGTCTATCTATCAGATCCTTTAATGTGTTACCTGTAGAGTTTAGATGTAGATTCTAACAAGGAAATCTCTAAAATCTATTTTTAGTAACTTGAAAGTTGAGCCCAAATGAATTCAACTTTTGCAAATTGTTGTTTTCTGATTAGAAAGGGGATAGAAAGAGTAGCGAAAAAAAGGTCTCTGCGGCTTGACAGATTTGGCAGTATTTGCAGTTCATTTGAAGTCTTCTAATCATGATTCTAAAACAGATGCAAGGAATATTTTGGCTTGACAGCAGTTCTACCAACCACACCCACGACTTGACCCAGATTGTATTTCACCATTAAAACAACTGTATTTAGTCAATACAAATTTGTGTTTGTTTGGATAAACAGCAAAAAAAAAGGTTGCAAAAGCCTGCTACAGTGACGCCCACCAACAATGCGATGTGTATGCATAGTAGTTTTCAGGTTTTTTACTTTGGTTGTTACGTACATTTTAGAAGCGCATTTAATTTATAAAAGCAGAATTATGTTTATATAAATGCCTGTCCATGATTGGGGCCTCTTTATAATAGTTTTCCCCACTGCATCTTCCCCATAGCCCCCACTCCCTATTAACTTTCTGTTCCTGTCCTCCTTCCCCTGACACCGCAGATGTTGCAGCCGAGGGCCTTCGCAGAAGAAAGATCGAAAGTCGACTGATGACTCGCATCTGAGAGTTCTTTGGTCCCCTTAAGAGTCTGCAGAGAGGAAGAAAGAGGCTCTTCCTTTAGACTCTTCTAGTCTTCTTCAGCCCCAGGCTCCTCTTACATCTACTAGAGACTGCCTGTCTTGTGCAAGAGTTAAGAAGTGATCAGGAAACAGGACAAGGGGTCACTAAAGACTGACTGGGTCACCAAAGGCAGGCTGGGTCACTAAAGAAGTCACTAAAGAAGTCACTAAAGACTAGGGCACAGTGTCCGGGAGAGCATCCGATCAAAATGATGATATTTCACACCGCTGCAAGAACAAGACAATGCACTTAATGGGAGACAGAGCATCTCCCTGTGTCAAACCACAGCCCACTCCATTCCAGCCTCATTTGGGCTGCATGGTGGCAATCAGAGAAATTGTGGCATCTGATCACATGTGATTCACATGTGATCAAGGATGGATTAAATAATAATGGACCCACAACTCGAGTTTGAACAGTGAAATTATCTCAATTTGACCAGGGGAGGCTGGGATAATTACCAGCAAATGAACTAATAAACAAATATTCAATCAGACTTTAAACCAATGAAAGCCATGGATATTGGACGGTATAGACAGGCAGGTGGATGGATAGGCAGACAGACAGACAAAATAGATAGACAAATGAAATAGATAGATATGATTCTCCCGATATAGACAGACATGCAGGACACCATTGACAACTTTCGTGTCTGCTTTATTATTGGCAGATGTCAGCATTGCCAACAGAGACAGAAGTGGATGTTATATCTATACAAATTAGAATTATATAGTTGACAAGACAGGCTACATCAAATATATAGAAAATTGCAATGGAATTTCTCAGGGGACAGTTTTTGATTGGACAATCAGCAGAAATTGCTTCATGTCATCTCCTAATATGCTTATAATATACGTCACCACAAGTTGCTGATGCAAGTTATGGCCTGTCTATGCCTAATTGGTCCCATGATGCAGTGCAGTCAGTAAGTGAGGAACAACAACAACCAAAGTTTACCATCTTTCTTTTCTTGGTTGCCATCTTTCTTTTCATAGAGCTTCTTAGGTAACTTTTTCATTGATTTATTAGCCCACCCTCTTTATTTCTCATGTCATAGTAGGCCTAAATTCTGCAAATCATTCTAATTGCCCAAGCTGCAAAGGTCTTCACTAATATAATCATCTTCAGTCTTCAAATTTGCTAAATCGCCACAAGAAGATGTAAAACTCACATAACTTCTAGGAGTACTGAAGATTTTTCTCAAAAAAATAATTGAATTGTGGCAATTCTTGGATGACTGTTTATTTTTTCAGAACTTTTAGGGAATAACATTAATTTTGTATGGCCATTATGTCACATCACAAAATCTTCATAACCTCAATTTTCTGGTCACAACTGTGGAACTATAAAAGTATCATATGTCCAGAAAAAAACCTTCTGCACCTTCGTCTATTATGCGGTGTCAGCCAGGTGACCTCATTTCTCCTCATTTAGTTCATCTTCTTTGAACCACCTCATCTGATGATTAGATCCACCTCATTGATCCACCTCATTGATCCACCTCATTTGATCCACCTCCTTCAGCCTGTATAGGCTTGCTGGCTTGTCTCTTTCGAGTTGTGGGAAACCAGGGACACGGAGGAGGCCACCCGGGGACCGAGTTAATTTTCAGCAGGAAAAAGGCTCCAGTTGCAGCCCTGCATATATCATTATCTTAATTGGAGTGTGTGACTTACAGCTCAGCTGTGCCAGCCTCTTGTCCTTGGTGCGAAACCTTGCTCATTCAATAGCCATGTAGTATTAACAGCAATCTGTAGCAACCTCCATAACCAACTTGTGTACACTGCTTGATTAGTTGAGTTTTGCAATGAGCTCCTCGCAGTTTGTTTGCCGGAGGAGATTTGACACCTGCCCACACACGCTCTTGGACACACGACCGACTTTAATAGAAACAACCCAAGACTCCAAGAGAGTCAACCTGCAGTGATTGATTCACAGATGGCAGCACCCTATTAGGCGTGCCGGAAGCGCCATCACTCAAACAGTTTACATTTCAAGCTCACTCTATTCATCGGAGGGCGTGTTGCTTTCAAAGTGCATGATTTCACACAAATCCAACAGCGAAAACATCAGACCTATTACAGAACTGTTTTGATGATATCTCAAGCTAGCCAATAAAAGGCTTGTTTATCATGGAAGATGTTGTATTATAAATCATATTTAGGCCTACATAAACTTTTAATGACAAAGAGAAATTCAAATACAGATACATCTGTCAACACATAAAACAGTGAATGTAACTACAAGAGAGTGCAATAATTACCGGCGTTTTCGTTAATGAAGTAATTTACACCGATAGAAATACACAAGATAGTGACGCATGTGACTGGTATGGCAGTTGGCTACCGAAAACAGCACCAGTGAGTCTAAAAACAGCCTCCTTAATTGCATCCCACAGTTGGTTATTGTAATGAAAACACCCCGTGGCGTGGCAGTTAATTAGGAAGGAAAAGCTGAGGCGACCTGCAACCTTCCACTTCAAAGGTTTGAGCCAGGGGATCACCTGATGCCCAATTAGATGAGGTCTGTTTCAGGGTCACTTTCTGGGGTCATGATAGTCATTAAACTTTGATCAACCAGGAAGTCAAACATGGCCGTGCAAGAAACATTCCCGGCACGCTACGTCTCTCTCGCAGACCACACGAATGCGCTTGCCCAGGTGCTCCGACCGGTGCATTTGATCAGCTTAGATGCCAAATATTGCCCAACATTGCCTACTGGTGCTTCTTTGATGGTTGTTTTAGCAATAAAGTTTCAGCTTGTGCAAAACAACATCTTTTATAACCAGAACTTTTATCTCCCGTCGTAAAATATCATGTTGGCTCCCTTTGAATTCTTGTCGAGTTCTGTAATTAGTGTGTAAAGTTACAAAAACTATACTTACTATATAGTTCACACAGTTTGGTGTCTTGGATAATGGAATAAGCATATTGTGTCATACATTTAAAGTGATGACTGTGAGGAATTCATTAGCTAAAACATATTGTGCATCCATTGTATGGAGACCTCTCTGACATGTTTGTTTTTGTTACTGTTCGACCTTGCTTCCAAGTTTTATTAACAGCTTCCAAGTTTTATTAACAGAGCTCTGTATGTTTTATGGTTTGAATGGACATATCACGTGGGAGGGCAACATAAGCAGATGAGATGTGCAAACAAAGGAACAAAGTTAACGGTGAGAAGTTATTTGAGGCCATGAAAGGGGAACTGAATGAAGGATTGATCGGGCATCTGTCAAATGAACTGCCATATTGATCGTGGCCTTTGACTATGTCTCGGGTATTGTTAATAAATGGGGAGGTCAGGGAAGGCAGCTTGCTCAAAGAGAAAGGGGAAGAAGGCGCTTCTAAGGAGGCAAGGCAGAGAAAGATGGCGGTGCAAAGCAGCTTTCACACAAGCCGATCAAAGCGCCAGTTGATTTTGAAGTTACAATGAAATGACTGAGACTTAGTCTTTATTGCGGCTTGCCACTGCACTCCGATTGTAATGAAGTTTTCTTCCCACGCCTAATGCAATCATGCGTGTTCTTGGGTGTCCATATAGACTTCGGAGACATCTCTTTTAGTTCTGTGAATACCCTTTTGCTAAAAACAGCCAAAGACAGCACATGTCTCCTCTCAGTCTAATTGAGTTGCTCTTCTCTGCCGGAGGAAGGAAAGGTGTGGAATGCACGTGCGGCGATTATGTAATTAGCCGTGTGGAGGGAGCAGTCGTTGGGAGCATTTAGACTCCCACCAGAACGTTGTTTAAGGTGGATTTTGTGGGTCCATATTTCCATAAACAGTGGAATAGATCATTGTCTTATCTCCTCATTTCATTTGTACTTAGATCATATTACTTATGAAACTCGAAGCCTTACGGGATGTCTAAATTGAAGGAAAACAAGAAGAGAATAAATTGCGGTTGAAATGTTGACAAAAATTGGACTTATCTAGAAACTAGATTAATTTATTCAGTGAAATATTAGAATAAAGCTGGGGATTAGGCAAGCTGTCACCACTGCAGTTTTGTGATTAGTGCCGAGAAACTTAATCAGTAAATTTTCTTAGCTACCGTGAGCAGTTTGATCACTTACAAGTTCCCTCAAATTGGGCGGTAGCAGCGAAACAATTCTTTGACACTCAATCTGTTCACATTGAGGCCCAATTAATCGGACACCAAATTTGGGATAATCAATTAGGATGTGTTCAAGAGTGCCAAAGAAGATTACAAGGTAGCTGTCCCAGAGCAATCAGGTGTCAGGTTGCATAGGAAAGAAAGCGTAATGTGAGGCGCCTGATTATCCCTGGCCTTGCCGAAAATGCGCAAGGAATTGTGGGATTGATTCTTATCTCCGTTTGTTCAAAAGGACAAATTACTCGCGCTTCAGGCCACAAAGCCAGAAATAATTGTTTGCTTAAATGCTCCGGGTTGTTCATCAGCGCATTCACTGCCAAATGCAATTCCATCAAAGACCATTCAAACAAATGCATGCAGAACCTGCCAACTAAGCCTATATGATATATCTTTGATGGCACCACCCTGTAAATTTTAAATTTTGAGTTAGCTCAAATGATGGAGTGAGATGGTTGCACAATTCATTTGAGCTAATATAGCTTGTTGTTTTAAGTTATGATTATCTGTCGAACGGAATTGTACAACAATCTCACTCAATCGATTGAGCCGACTCAAAATTCAAATTTTACAGTGTATAGATCTATTCTCATATGTGTGCACCTGGAAAATAACTCCTGGGCTTGTTTTTTCCTGGGATCCAATTCAGTTGTGTTCTTACCCTTTATGTACTCAAATACGTTTGCTTAGTGTGACTCACTTCGTAATGGTGCCAGAGTGAATATGAAGTTGCCTGTTGTGAGTTGTTGTGCCACCAGGTCTGAAGGTGTGTCAATGTGGTGACAGGGCTAATCAGGTAAAGACAGGCTATATTGGGCTGGCAGGATGCTTAAGGCACTGTTTAAGATGATAGGCCTGCATTTCATGGAACCACAAGCAAATTCCTGCAGAATCATGTTATGTGTCAATATTGGGAGAAGATGTCACGTACATAAGGATATTATCCCAACAGCAGTATTTGTGTCACAGGTGAAACACATCTTACAAAATCTTAGACTCTACAGTGCAATAGTAGACCAGAGATCTTCAAAAACAACTTCTCCAAATTGATATAGGCCTATATATTTTTCAAACTGGATCTCATCAAGAAACTTCTTTGAAACCAAACATCAGTCATATCCTTTGTCAGAGGAGTTCGTTAGCGATGCAGGAATATGACATTTTAGGTCATTATCGTGTGGCTGAAAAGACATTCCTGGATTTTTATTGACTACATATTGAATTATGTTTGGGCTTTGATATTTACCATATTTCACAACTTATCATCTTATAGTTCTTTTGAGAAGAGATTCTTTTGCGGCTTGAAATCCCGAATTTTAATTTGCGGTTGACTTAGGTAACATAATGGACAAGTCATAAATAATCACGTATTTATCGTGACGAATCAGAAGCGGAAGTAACGGGAGATGATTAACCCATTTTGTAGTTATAACCAACCCAACATGGTGCACGATGGAGTGATTACGAAAGGACAAGTGAAAGCTGAGAGCTGCTTTAGTGGCGGCCGGATGCTCTGTATGTGGAGCGGGTCCCCAAGGGCCTATCATTTTGTCTTCTGTCATAGGAGGGTGAACCTCGGTCAAGGTAGTCGCAATAGACCAGGATATGATGAGAGAAGAGACTCGCAGGCATGGCATCGTCTGGGGGCATATACATTGGCCGCAACTGGCACCCAGGCTTACACCTTGTCCTAAGCATGCGAACACCTTCCAGTCCAGCTTCCTGATATTATGTCACGGAGTCACCGTCAAAGAGACATGGCATCAAGACATTCTACAAGGACAAAATCACATCAAAGTTCTGATATATCACAAGGCTAATGTCATGAGCAAAATGCTCGCACAGTCACCAGGCCATTGTCAAAGCTTCATATCAACATCATTTTCCAGCTTGTTAGCCAGGTATCTGTGGCCAGCTGAGTCAGATTTGAAACTGTCACATCATTCAAGCAGGAATGGTGATTTGATAAACCCGGTGATCTGGCATGTCATGGGAGCCGTCATTTTTGTCATCTCTCATTGCTTCTGGCAGCGACATGCAATTGTCCATGTGGAGCTGTGTTGTTCCTCCTTTATATATTGTAGAAGAATTCTGATTCTTTTCTCTGCTATTATAAAACAAACCTCAGTCCCTATCATTATGAGATACATTTTCTAAGTGGGCGTAATTTAAGGCTTGGTAGAAGAACCGTCGCTGCTTCCTCGCAAACCTTCGCCCTGAATCTCAAACCTTGGCCATTACGGTTTGCTCTTCCGTTACCTGTCCTGGTTGCTCAAGGACCGTCCTGGCTTCCTGCACGGAATTTGTAGCTTGCCATCCTTGGATGGGTTGGCATTCTTCAGACCTACACCACTCTATAAGCAAACTCAGTTGGTGCAATCTTGGCTTTGGTGTGTAATGGCCTGCATTATGGACCAATCATATCCAAGCCACACCAGGCCAGAGACCTGGCGAGACTCAGGCTAAACAATGGGATGTCACGTGACTAGCCTCATAAACAGGAGGTCTTTTGTGACCAACCTCCATGGGGTTATTTTGCGGTTCTGACTTCGACCATCACGCACTATTCTTCTCTAATTTGATTACTTACAGCAGGACATTGTCGTGACCCACGTCTTTTCGGAATGACGGACTCACCAGACGCTGTCAATCTACTTATAACCAGCGTGACTTGTTAGGCTTGTTTATCTGCCACAAAATCTATCACGGTGACAGAATGACAAGTTTTTAGGTCTGACTGACATGTTTACCTGCTATTCTTCCCTGTGGGCTATTCCTTGCTGTTTCAGAAACTAATATGTCATGAATACACTGCAGTGTACATGTCTTCAGATGTGATTTATAATGAGTTTTTGTGGTTTTGCAAAATGTAGTTGTGCATGCCTATTGACTAAATACGATCTGATCCCTTAATACTGAAAACTGTGTTACATGCAGAGAAACAATTTTACCATCCTTATAGGTTTTCACCTTAGATCTACAGGATGATATATGAAGGGCCAAACAGCCATGTCTGGCAGAGCAGGTTTTCATAATTCAGGAGAGGAAAGATTCATGGAGACGCATGATGACAAAATTGCATCTGGGATATTGGTTCTTTTTGTTCTTGCCTGGGACTATTGATGGGTCTGAGAAGCAAGGGATGCAAGCCTGGACAATTGATCATCAAGGGTCAATAGGAAAGTGAGGATATGCACTGGTAAAACCACGGGTCCTTGAGATACTTCTTAAATTTAATCGTGGACGTAACACATTTTTGATATTCTTTGAGAACTCAAGTTTCAAATATCTGCAAGTAATTAATATCGGTGCGAAAGGATTAGCTTACAGTGACACCTCAAAGTGAAATGGCCCGTGAGTTTAATCGCCCTCAACCTCCAGTCTCAAGGAGGCCTGATCAAAATTAGATACAAGATATCTCAAGTTTGATTGGTCCTTGATTAGACTATCTGGCCCCTATAGAGAGGTGCAATAAATCTTACTGGTTTCAGGAATATGCGGTGTCATGCCAGTTGAACCTTAAAAAAAAAAAAAGTAATGTCACAGACTAAATGGATTTGTTCTTGTTGTTTGCAAAATCATTGACCCTTGAGGCTAAGGCATCTCTTGCCTACTTAATGCAACTAGCAAGTTGACCAATCACTCAGTGCAGAGATTTCGGTGTCTCACATGATGTAATATTGCTAAGAATTATTTTGCAAATGTCTGGTGCTGAGTTCACAGACAGCAATTGAAGAACAATATGTAATGAATCCTGACATGGTTCTCGAGTTGCTGTCTGCGAAACAGTATATCATGACTCTTACATAAATTAAATGAAAAGCGTTTGATAAAAAGCTAACTTAACTTTTACAAGACTTATTCGAAATAAAATTCTAATACTTTTAAAACTCTATACATTCTATTTTACAAGTATTTTTTGGCGTTGTTTCACATAGTTTTAACTTGTAGAGGGTGAGATGCCTGACTTAATGCAAGCACTGACAAAATCACACAGGTTTCTGCAAAACATTTGGACAAGTGAAGAACATGGTGTACATATATTTATAACCTTGCCATAGAAAAGACCGATCCATTAAAATGATTCCATATGAAACATTACATATTTTCTCCACATATGATGGCAAACGCATTTATCTGGCAGTGGAAAATCTATAATTGACCCAGCATGGTTTAATACACCACAGATGTGAACAATGTATAGCTACTATGGAATATGAAAAAGCTATTGGGGATGAAAGGTGTAGAGAATACAGAGCCAGCAGTCTGCTCAAGAGCACTTTCCCCAAAACCACTTAACCCAGTCGTATGGAGCTCACTATAGGTGTTTGAAGCAGCACAGGTGGAAAAGAGTAGAGTTGAAAAGTAAATGTTATTCATTATGCACTGTGATAAAGAATGGTGTTGATGCACAGTGTTTTGGTATTTTATGCACAGTGTTTTGGTATTTGTTACATGGCATAGCCTTGACAAGTTGTCACTATAAATACACACAGTTGGACAAACATAACATGGCCATAGGCAGATAGTTTGCTACCCTTCTTTTACCATTTGACCTTTATCGATCTTTGTCAGTTAATAAGCTGAGCCAATTGCAAAACCAACTGCCGAGGCACTTGACAAGCCAATTGAGGCCATGCTGGAGAAACTTGGTCTCATTTGTGACAAGACCAACACCCCCATTCCTCATCGGGCATATATCATGGGTGCCCATTTTGAAGCCACTTGAGTTTTCCTGTTTAATCCAAACATTGGCTCGGAGAAAGCAGATATTTCAGAAAAAATCAATTTAATACAAATCAAATTACTGTCAGCTATGGAAAACCAATAAGATCTGTGTATGTGATCACCATGGAACAAAGCCATGCAAAGTGTAGCCTTGACACATCTTTGATATTTAATTAACTGCCTCCAGATGAGTTGAAAACTATTTTCTGCATTGACGTGGTCATAGGATAAGTCTTACCTTGTGAATAATTGTTCTCCGAGTATTCAAATGAGGTGTTCCACTCAAGCAACATCCCATGCAAGGATGGTACAATTCATAAGTTAACAGTGCCATTTGGATAAATGGATGCTCAAATGTTACAATAAAAAAACCTTACGCGATTAGTACCTGGCTCTGCAACATATTCCATTGTTCTGACAGTGGTTAATTGTTTATGGGACTCTCTTTAACAAATAAATAGCAGGCTGAGTTATCTTGTTTAACATTGTTTGGCCTTGACTGTTTGTTATAATCACATGTTTTGAACCTCAGGTTCATAGGGCCCAAAATTGACACCAATTTTTATGTGATTACTGTCAAAATAACTGTGTGACCACTATATCTATACAACATCCTATCTGCATGAGATGGCTTCACCGACAGAACTTTCATGCAAATGGCTGGAATATTCCCTATGGAGCCTGGACAATTGATCATCAGGGGTCAATAGGAGAGTGAGGATATGCACTGGTGAAACCTGGTGTCCTTGACATACTTCTTGAATTTAATCATCGATGTAACACATTTTTGATATTCTTTGAGAACTCGAAGTTTCAAATATCTGCAAGTAATTAATATTGGTGCGAAAGGATTAACTTACAGTGACACCTCAAAGTGAAATGGCCCGTGAGTTTAATCGCCCTCAACCTCTAGTCTCTAGGAGGCCTGATCAAAATTAGATACAAGATATCTCTAGTTTGATTGGTCCTTGATCAGACTATCTCGTCCCTACAGTGAGGTGCAATAAACCTTATTGGCTTCAGGAACATGCAATGTCATGCCAGTTGAACCTTTGAAACGGAAAAGTTAAACGAGTTAGTTATTTTAATATTTAAAAAAAAACAGTTGTCCCTTGAGACTAAGGAACCTCTGGATTGCTCATGAATACATTGAGCAAGTTGACTAATTTCAGTGCAGAAATTTCGGTGGCAGACATGATGTGATGTTTTTGTGACTTATTTTGCAAATGTGCAGTGCTAAGTTCACAGACAGCAATTCGAGAACTATATATCATGAATCCTGATATGGTTCTTGAGTTGCTGTCTGCCAAACAGTATATCATGACTATTACATAAATTAAATGAAAGGTGGTTGATAAAAAGCTAACTTTACTTTTACAAGACTTATTCGACATAATTTCTGATACTTTTAAAACTCCATTCATTCTCTTTTACAATTATTATTTTTTGGTGCGGTTACACATAGTTTCAACTTGTAGATTGTAAGATGGCTGACTTAATAAAAACACTATTAAAATCACACAGGCTTCTGCAAAACATTAGGACAAGTGATAAACACGGTGCACATATATTTATAACCTTGCCGTAGAAAAGACTGATCTATTAAACGATTCCGTATGAAACATTGCATATTTTCTCCACATATGATAGCTAATGCGTTTGTCTGGCAGCGGGAAATCTATATTTGACCAAGCATGGTTTAATATACACCACAGATGTGTACAATGTATAGCTACTATGGAATATGAAAAAGCTATTGGGGATGAAAGGTGTAGAGAATACAGAGCCAGCAGTCTGCTCAAGAGCACTTTCCCCGAAACCACTTAACCCAGTCGTATGGAGCTCACTACAGGTGTTTGAAGCAGCACAGGTGGAAAAGCAGACTGACAAAAAGTAGAGTTGAAAAGTAAATGCTATAGATTCATTATGCAGTGTGAAGAAGAATGGTGTTGATGTACTGTGTTGTGGTATTTGTTACATGGCATAGCCTTGACAAGTTGTCACTATAAATACAAACAGTTCGACAAACATAGCATGGCCATATAGGCAGATAGTTTGCTACCCCTCTTTAACCATTTGATCTTTATTGATCTTTGTCAGTTAATAAGCTGAACCAATTGCAAAACCAACTGCCAAGGCACTTGACAAGCCAATTGAGGCCTCGCTGGAGAAAACTTGGTCTCATTTGTGACACGACCAATGCCCCCATTTCTCATCTGGGCATAGATTGTGGGTGCCCATTGTGGAGCAAATTGAGTGTTTCCTGTTTCATCAAGACATTGTCTTGGAGAAAACACATAACTGCGTGACCACGCATGATATGATATATAAGCAATATTCTACAGAACTTTCATTCAAATTGCTGGAACACCCCATGTCAGTCAGAATGTAGTCGTTCACTACATCATCAAATTTGACAAGAGCAGAGTTAGAAATTGAAATAATTGTAGTGCTCATCGCTTGAGCCAGCAGGCAAGTATCTGATAATGCCTTTTTCATAGCAGCTAGAATTATTATGTTGCAGAAGTTGGAATTTCTAAATGTGAGTTAGGACAACTCGAGCTGTTTCGAAATGTTCCGAAAAGTGGGAGTCCTCACAGAACCAGCACAACATCATCTCTGGCAACAACATTTGTCTTGTGTATTGACCTTTTGCTGAATCACAATTTCCTGCTGACATTAAAGCCCTCACAAAAATGGTGTAATTTGTTTGTCTCTCTTTTTGTATTTTGAATTTTCCATGCAGGCGTTCTATGAATCGTATATCTTTAACTGACATACCCAAGGCAAGAGGGATATTGTCTTACATACTCTCAACATATAGAGCAGCCTTTTTGTTCACGCAAAACAATTTTACTTCTCCATTTACTCACAATTAGTGTCAGTCGTGAAGCTCTCATATACGCCACCTGAAAATGTTTAGTGATCTGAACTTTGAAATGAAACAAAGTTAATTGCAAGAAACATATCACTGAAGGTGAAAATACCACACAAAATACTTTCACCTTGATACATCATGACCCTTTTTACCCTCGGCAATGTATATTGCCGTCGGGTATTGTAGTTAGTATGGCAAATTTTTGTCCGTCCGGCGGGCGGGTGGGCGGGCGGGCGGGCGGGCGGCGTCACACAATGTGTATTGGCCTCTGTGCCAAAACTGTTACATCCATATGTATGAAATTTGACACATGAATGGGCCTTATAGTGTTATTGTGCCTTCTGGAGTTCATATTTATGTAATGACTACAGTTTTTGTAAAATATTGAAAATTCGGAAAAATTAATTTTTTTCGTTTCCGGACCAGAACTCGGAAACAGTTATACCTATGAGCATGAAAATCTACCATAACATGTATTAAATACCCTAGTTGTGCCTTTTGAGGGTCTGAATGCTCTAACTAAAATAGATTTTAAAGAATGAACCAAAAATGTAAAAAAATGTTGTTTTTTTAACCCTCTGTAATTTCCTCAATTTTGGAGTTAGACATTTGAAATTTAGAATTTAGTTGTCTAAAATATAGCTCTTTTACCTGCTTGAATCGTTTAGAGGTTCCATCTAACGAATTTTGCATAAAAACCAAAATACTGGAAAAATGTGTAATTTTTTACATTTTTCTTAAATTTTGGTCTCTCACACCCAAACAGTGATAACTATATTGGTAAAAACCAAAAGGTATTATAGTTAAACCTATTAAGAAGGAACTTTTATTGCCATTATGTAGTTGATGCAATATTTTAGGCTGATAAAACAAGTTTAAAATTCACAAAAATGTGAAAATATCAACTTCCTGTTCATTTCGTCTCTAATAAAGTCATGCCATGCTCTTGAATATGAACAAAATGAATAAACATGAATGAAATACATGGTTTTCATGCATATATCTATTACATCTTCATATATTTGAACATAAAAAGACAGAAATTGCTAAAAATAGGCAAAAACTATAGACCTTTCAATTGTCGCATTTCATTCAATTTTGGTTCTTGGTTACTCAAAGTGCCATACAATGTGCCCCAAGTATATTTTAAAATTTTTTATGTGCATGTAGTTTATGCAATTTTTAGGCCAAGAAGTTTAGAAGAAGTTTAAAATTCACAAAATGCGAAAATATCAACTTCCTAACCTTTTTGATTCTAATAAAGTCTTGCAATGCTCTTGAATATGAACAAAATGAATAAACATGAAAGAAACACACAATTTTCATGCATATATCTGTTATATCATTATTTTTGAAAATGAAAAGACAGAAATTGCTAAAAATAGGCGAACAACTGTAGACCTTTGAATTGTCACATTTCAGTCAATTTTGGATCTTGGTTACTCAAAGTGCCATACAATGTGCCCAAAGTATAATTTTCTCATCACATTCCTCCTCAGAATTTATGTGGTTAAATATGATAAATTATATTTATTATATACAAATCTGCTTTATGCACATACTATGTAGTTCTGACTCAGGGGGCCTTACCATTCTAAACTTTTGACAAAGAAATCTCAAAACCCCCTTTTGCTCAAATCTAACCTCAGTGATGTGAATTTAAAAAGGAAAGAAATTAAATTAATGTCAGCCTGCCTTTATTTATAACATTGCATGAAAACAAAATGTGTTCAAATCATGATTGCAGAAATGCAATCATGATTTACTCACTAAATACAGGGTTATTTAGAAATTTACTTGGCATGCAACAAAACCTTAATTCTATGAATTTCAATATTTCATTTTATATCCAAAGATATTTAATGTTGGATAAATCTGAATTTTAATTAATGACAAAACTCATCCCAAGCATATTTTAGCACCTTGAAGACAATAAGTGTCACTGCTTTGTTGGGGAACAGGGTGCAGCTTTTGTTGAATTTTGGACATTATGTAACATGATGTCACTAATCCTCTCCAATGACCAAACCCAAGAACAAAGGGGAGAGTACAGAAGCAGTTAAATAGCACCCCTATATTTCTTACAAAATTCCATTTTTTCTTAGAAATATGTTCAAACTGCATTGATAGCCTTAGTTTTTTTATCTTAAACATTATAATGAAATTTCCAATTTAAATCAGAAATATAGGCAGAGTAGAAGTTGAGATATGACTTTTTATATCCCATGCAGGCTTTTCTTTGCCTTTTCAGCTATTGTTATATTAATACAGCCAAGTTTGGACATCATTTAACCTTTTTGGTGTTAAGTAGTAAATGTATTAGTATTATTAAAAAGTATCTGCAGGCCACACATTGTTTTCAGTTTAATATTTAAAATAGATAGATTGGATAGATAGACACCCTATCTAATATTTCTGTTTTTAGGCAGGCCTTTATTCTATTCATAATTTATGATAAGATGATAAAGGTAGGATAGGTGGATAGATAGACAGATAGATAGACAGATAGATAGACAGCTAGACAGACAGACAGACAGACAGACAGACAGACAGATAGATAGATAGATAGCCACATAGATAGATAGATAGCCACATAGATAGCAAGATAGATAGCCAGATAAATAGCCAGATAGATGGATTAGGTGTTTTAGATTAGGTGTTTAAATGACTGAAGATTGCTTGACTGATTGGACTGATTGGACCGATTGAATGAAAGAATATTAATTAATTGTTTGACTGATAGATCCACTGTTAATTTATCCTTGCAAATAGATTTTCATGTTGCTCTATTGATTAGTTGTTAGATAGATAGATAGATAGATAGATAGATAGATAGATAGATAGATAGATAGATAGATAGATAGATAGATTGATTGATTGATTGATTGATTGATTGATTGATTGATTGTTTGATCATCTATAATTATGTAATCTAATACATCCAGAGAATCATGGATGGGTGGATGATTGGGACTTGACCTCCTGTATGTATGCACTTGATAGGCTAATTAGGACAGGAGGAGGACATAGCAATAAGGTGACCCTTTTATTTCATTGCAACATCTCTTTTCAGTACCTTGAATCTGTTGAATGCTAAGATTGGGAATTTGTCAAAATTAGATACAATAAAACATCTTATAAAATAGAGAAATGGACATTTCATGCATCTAAAAACACTTTCCGTTAGCCAGAAAGAGTGAGGAAGCTTGACAGAGTTGAGCCATGCACTTTTTACGTTCTTGCACCTCCAGATGACGATTATGATTATACAAACATGCTTGATACTTGTAAAAATGTTGGCCCACCTCTGCCCATCAAATGGGAGACTTGGGCCATACAAAGGGAGACTGGGCCATCTAAATATGACTGGGTTGGTAAAGCTGTGGTTGAGGGTCATAATCTATCACCAGTATGTCAATTGATTTATCCGGCTTCAGAATAGCCTGCTGAATAGCCGAGGGTATGCTGCCGCGCAGCCTATGTTTTTATATATTTTGCAATTGTGAATGTAGGCGGCAGATGCCCTATAACATCCCATTCTAAGCTGCCTTAATCTCAGAAATTCCAACTCAATATTTCCCTGACACCATTCAACAGGTTTACGTAGATATGTGGTTCAAAAGAAAAGACCCGGAGGTTGAACACTCAAAAGACGAGCTTATTCTAGGGCACTCCGATATTGCCTCAGTCCACTTGGCAGCCTGAGACTGCACGTTTCGAGGTCAAATGCTGGCTTTCAAAAATATAACATAAGAAGCGAGATAACTCCTGCGATAAAATTAGGATAGTCTAAGACAGATACATGTATTATAATAAGACCAAATGGGTATGGTGGTATTTTGAGATGTACTCCACGAGTTGAAGATATCCTGAGTCCTCTGTACCCACGAGTGCGTCAGCACGAGTGGGTACAGAGGACTCAGGATATCTTCACGAGTGGGAGTACATCTCAAAGTACCACCATACAGCCATTTGGTCTTATTTATGCCCCGTTATGCAATCCCAAAGAGAGCTAAACTTCACTCAGATGATCAATACTCAACAGTTGCTCAGCCAGTCAGAGCACAGATAGCAGCTCAACAGACGATGTCACAATGTTGTGACATCACCAGGGACATGACGTCGCAATGGTAAACAATGCAATGACATCATCAACAATGATCAAACCATGTGGTATTATAATAAAACCCCATGACAGTGTAGTTCACAGCTATGAACATCATGAGAGTCAGGTCTGCTCTGAATTAACACGAGTCCGAAGGACGAGTGTTATTCAGAAGGCAGACCTGACACGAATGATGTTCATAGCTGTGAACTACACTGTTATGGGGTTTTATTTATATCCCGCAATGATTTTATCAGTGGTTTTTACTAAATTGTAGTCTGATAACTTCAAATTCTCCCAAGATTGGAGCAGCAGTTTGTTGTGACGTCACCAGCAGCCCATTGTGACGTCATGACATAAACAATCACTGCCCATTGTTTGCATAACAACGTCAGATAATTTATTTCATTGAGTTCACACGGATGAACCCAATGGTGTGAACTCAATGGTTTTTTCATGGTGTTCACTCGCAATTGCGGGATATTATAATAAAACCCCATGACAGTGTAGTTCACAGCTATGAACATCATGAGTGACAGGTCTGCTCTGAATTAACACGAGTCCGAAGGACGAGTGTTATTCAGAAGGCAGACCTGACACGAATGATGTTCATAGCTGTGAACTACACTGTTATGGGGTTTTATTTATATCCCGCAATGATTTATCAGTGGTTTTTACTGAATTTCAGTCTGATAACTTCAAATTCTCCCAAGTTTGGAGCAGCAATTTGTTGTGATGTCACCAGCAGCCCATTGTGACGTCATGACATAAACAATCACTGCCCATTGTTTACATAACAACGTCAGATAATTTATTTCATTGAGTTCACACGGATGAACTCAATGGTGTGAACTCAATGGTTTTTTCATGGTGTTCACTAGCAATTGCGGGATATACAACAAACCATTGAGTATACAACGCAATACCACATGGGATATATCCACTGCTTTTTCATGTGGTATTGTAAACATTATGGGGTATAAACTTATAGATAGATATGGCTAGCGCAGCCATCTGATCATTCAGCAAGTTTGTAAACCTAGACCTGTTTGCTCGTTATGTGCAATAGCATTTATACTATTTCTGTCTCCACAAAATGATTTTTAAATGTTGCCATTGTGTGTAAAATTATGTAATTTCTGTTGATTTGCAAATTAGATATAAAGATGCACAAAAGGCAATACATTTAAAGTAAACATGGATTACACACCCCCACAAAATTTATGATACAAAGACATCTAAAGCAACAGTTTTGGAGCTAAAATGGTAAAATCCCTGCAACGCACACACACATGCTGTGTCTATTTTATAACGGTGCCTGCAAAAGTGCATGATGCTGCATCGTTTATAATGGAACATGCAGAAAACTTAAATTCATTGTGTCTTTGTTATATGGTAATTGTAAAAGTCCTTGCGAGTTTCACATGAAACAGTGTACCTTTTGCTGTTGGGCGCTAGTTAACAGACAGACATGCTTTCAACACAGTGCGGGTGAAGAGACACAGAGACAGCCCCATTCCAAAATTGTACAAATTTTGGCATGTCGGGACAAACCAAAGGCTGCAAAACTGTAATGTTGTTGACATAGGGTGCACAGGATTGGTTACAAAAAGGATATCATGCCTTTTTTCTATCATGCCTTTTTTCTCTTCACACCTCAAATGTATAAAACACATTCCGCTCACCGATAATTCGCCATGGAGTTAAACGTCTAATAGAAGAAAATACCAAAGATGAGAAAATAGGGCCAGAGATAAGAAGAGAGGTGCAAATGGTGATAATTCATCAGCAGCTGTGTTTGTGCAAATGATAAGGCAATGTTATTATCCTATCAGATTACCCTTCTGCTGAACCTCGCCTCTAGTTACACGGAAGACGGGTCTGGCAACAACCAGGATGACCCTTGCAAGAATTGCAAGTTCCAACCGTTTTCTCTTGGGGAGGGCATTTATTGCCTTAGTTATATATTCCATAATCCATGTCTTGGCTTTTCGAATTGAATTCCTAATTTACTCTGTGTGTAGTTTTCATTATAGGACCAGTCTCATAGTCTATCAATGTTACAATCTGTGAAAGTTTTTGACCTCGAGCAAGTGTCCAGAAAGAGAATTGCCCTTCAAAGATCACCCTCGGTATTGAATCATTGACCACAGGCCAGCCACTTCCCCGTCGGAACGTTTGATTGAATGAGAAAGCCCCTATGAAAAACCAAGCTCAGACTTTTTATTTTGTTTTTCCCTTTTTATCCTTGAATCAGTGTGAAGGCGAGCTGTTAAGGCTGAGTGAGCTGTGTAAACGATTGCTAATTTTCTGGCGCGAGATCTTTCATTGCGATTTGGGCGCCTTGGCTGCTTGAGGAACACGCGAGTGGATTGAGAGTTGACCCAATGGAGCGTGTAATCCGCAGGCAATCAACTGCTGGGGGAGGTGTCTTCAAAGGGACCCGATTTCCTGATTAATGGCTGAGCAAATTGCTTTCCATGCTGCCATGCTGCTGCCCACATCCCATTTAGCTGCCACTGGTGCCTCTTGGACTGACCTAATTGTTTTGGCTTTGTTTATTAACCGACTGTGGTCTGTGAGACTGTGAGGCTCACTCAGCCAAATGTTCTTATCAGCAGAACTTCCAAGGATGGCTCTCTGGGCCTGCCTCAGCCGAGGGCTTCTGCCGAGGGCCTCAAGCACCGGCCTCTAGAATAACGGATGTGCACTTCAAGGGTCTTCTTTTTGTCCATTCTTCTTATTCTTTGGCAAGACTAACTTGTTCAGAGGGAAGAAAGGAATTCAATTTTATAGATTTAAATCATCTGTGAACATCTGTCCTTTGTACTATGTAGCAGCAAGAAAAGTTTGACTAGAACATCTGCGGTAGATGCAAGGAGACTATTTATAGAGGAGGTCCAGAGTGCAAGCCAAAGGCAATGGACATGACAGTATCACATCAGCGCATCAATAATTGTACACAATATTAGAAAAATGACAATAACGGTGCATTAGTGGTAATAGCCAGGGGATAGAAGCGCAAGGGATCCTGCCAGGGGTCCTACCGGGGTCCAGCTGGGTCCGGCAACTGCATAAGGGCAGCATTCAGCATAAATGGACTTGTCATTAGCAAGGCGGGGTCCCTGCATTGGGTCAATGCCGGGCCATCGCCCTTAGACCCTGCATATTACACTATCGACAGATGTGACAGCTGCGGTGCTGGGTGTCCTTTGCTAGTCTCTTGTGGATGATGTGTCATAAAAATCCCCAACATGGTCGCGCTGCAAATTCCAGCAAGGGTGACTCTCTGCCCGAGAGGTCTCCAGCTCATCTCTTACCCAATAAGATTCGGCAGCCTTTCCACTGATGCTGCGCTAGCACTGTCATATCATTCCTTTTTCCAATCCATTTGCGCGACCTTTTATTGAAAGGCTATCTCCGAGCTCCCTTTATTTGAAAGATCATTTCAGTCTCATCGCGCTATTTGATTTGAACCATTCTCCATCATTTCGCGAGCTGCGGAATCCCAATAGAGTTCTGTGATCATCCTTGCCATTCATGCATTTGTTACATTTACATTCTGTGTACGAGTGAAGGAAAAACTGCAACGTAGCAGTTCGCTCCGCTCTTATTCAGTGGAATTACTTGTCCTGCTTGCTGGTATCGATGGAATCCACTGCGATAGATGTCTCTCTCGGCCGCTCAATCTTACAATCAAGATGAAATCTCAAAGCATTGAATTTTCTTTGATGCTTCAAGAGATATAAGGCACTGATCCTTTAGTAATTAAAGATGGAGCATCTGATGAATTCTGTTTACTTGAACTTGTATTGTTATTGCTATTGACTTTTTTTCATTTGTAACATGTGTTGTTGCTTATGCTTCAGTTTTACTACAATAACATGGCAATGACGTGTTTACGATGTCGAGAATACATTAGCATCCTCTTGGGTGAAGAATGCTTTGCTCTGATACAGCAACGTATTGGACGTAATATAGAGAAGAGCAACCGTTCTCAACTTTGTAAAAAAACCTGCAGATGCAATTTATATTTATTCTTCAAAGTTACTCTATCTGATGCTCGTCGGTGTACACTCATAAGCCTCTAATGATATATTGTAAATACGTTCCCCCTTATGCGTCGTCAGTGTTTTGAGCTCAGAATAGTTCTCCTGCTTTTAGACATCAAAATGACGGTTATTTTGTTGAGGACTGCCTAAGGGCCCTGGGGAGTGGCTTTGTTAAAGTTGTTCATGTGACATGTTGATAAGAACCACCAGTGTGCCATCTACTTCCGGTGGGTTGCAACAGAGTTAGATCCCTTGGTATGGCAAATGTCACTTAGCAACGGGCAAAATAATGAAGAAACATGTCAAATACCGCTGCGGCTTGATGGCGGGGTTTTCGCCTACTCAAATGTGCTTGGGCCATCTGATGAGTAAAGTTGCGGAAGAGAGATGAGAGTAGAATCATGACGAATGGTCCGGCCAGTGATTGCAAGCAGTGCTTCATTCATATGGATTGGCCGTGTGCTTGCGCAGGAAGTTCAGAGGGATATGCTTATGTAAAAAGACCGGTCAGACTATCATGCGATTCATCATGGAGGGGAAATTGCGGAGAGTAAATAGGATGCCCAACTGAGCAAGGTATACGCGAAGCCCTATAACACGGCCGTAGTAACGCAACAATAATCTCTAATGCAGAATTATATATAGTAGCAATAAAACTATTAGTTATATTGCTTGATAGCCTTGCCAATAAAGTTCCTTTGCCAAAGCGGATTGTCTGCCTCCTTGCAGTATTTGGCTCATCTCTAGGTTCTATTCATGCGAGTTATCTAATACCATTAAATAGGCATTAATGCTAAAAGTGATTTCCATTTTTTACAGGATGACAAATTCGCGTGTGTCTCCTCTCCTCTCGTTGTTTGTGTCACCAGAAATTTTATCCTCAAATTTGCTTGGCGTAACAACTGGATATATTTTGTTAATAAGCAGCAGTTGTCCCAATGAGGCAACAACTTTGATGTTCTCAATTAATAATAGAAGCCACAGACGCCATCCCCGCCACAGGATTAGACATTAGCTTGTTTAACAAATGTTGTGAGGAGGAGCTTTCCGTTCTTTGGTTCTATCCGTTAATAGAATGTGCGTTCGATGCACAATGGCGATGGTAAAACTGGCACATGAGAATGCTGAGCCCAAGAAGGCTGTGGGATCTTTTTTATTACCCGCATTCAGCTTGAGCTAAGAGATAGCATGTCTTTCTTGGATTGAATTGTTATTGATGCAAATATAACGTGATTAATAGTTGACTTTGGTAACCTACACTAAAGCAAAGAAACCTGAAACAGAATCGATTTTGAAGTTTAAGCATGCAGCAAATGAGGTGGCCCTCCTGGGAGGGTTTAATGGGGCTAGCAAATCTTAGTTTTCCTCATTCCATGCTATTACCCATGTTATTACTGGCTCAGAATCAGAGTAATATCTTTTCTTATTATTTATTAATATGAAGGAAGTTCGTCATCAGAAATTCAGACGAGGATGCACCAGGGTAGTGACGTCATAAGAGGTCACGTGGTCTGCCATTGAACCCCTCACAAATCATTCCATTTGTGGCAAATTGGTCTCTTGGGGTACCCAAGGCTGTGGACTGTCCCAATATTTGCCTGTCCCTTGTGTGGTTGAGGGTTTTTACAGTTATGAATTGAGCCATTTGCTGCCTTGTATACAGCATGTTTCCTAGTGCTAGAGTAGGCTTTAGTGACTGTGATATATTAGAGGCTAGACCCCCTTCGAGGCGATACCTTGAAATATGGCGGTGCGATAGCCCTGTCGTAGAAGACACCCTACCTGACTAGAGACCTTCCTGTCCCCGACCTTTGCAGGGCTTCTGGGATTGGATGATGTTTCACCTGCCCTGGCAGCTAAGGGCTATTTGGGGAGCACTGGGTCCACCTTGCTTTAAGTAGCTGCCTCTGATTCTTGCTTTGCTGACCATTACTCCAACGGCAAATGTCAAGTGCTCCTGTGGTCCACGCGAAATGAATGACCTGGAAGACACTGCACGAGGAAACTAATCACTTGCTGAATAACAACAACACACTCTGTCTTCATGTTTACTCTTCCAAAGAAAAAATATGCACGCCAGCATTTTTTGTTTTTTGTTAAACTTCATGACAATCAGAGACCGAACAAAAAACTTCCATGCATCAGTTTACTCACCTGATCACTAACATTCCTCTTTATACAATATTGACTTGAAGAAAAAGTGTTTATCACAATTGTTTGCTGAGAGCCTGAACATATTTAACTTTTTCAATCATGCAAACAAAGGTTGCCCACATAATTTAGAATTCAATCGTACACTATTGGTCAGAAGTAACTGCTTGAAGTTTCGATAGACCGACAGTTCTTTTTTCTCTTTTTTTTGAAGCTTGATGGTACACAAAGTTTTTCAAGAAAGAACTGAGCTATGATAAGGTGTTACAGCCTGTAAACTTGACATGCAAACAGAGTGAACTGTTTCACTGTGAAAAAGGTACTTCGTGAATCATCATACTGATGATTTGTCATAATCATTCCCAGTACTTTCCATGTTAATTTGACTTGAGGAGACTAATCCCGCTTGTTGGTGACAAGAAATGAAAGGATTGAGCATCTGATTTTTGTTCGAAAATTATGACAAATCAAATGGTGTTCTCTTCATCATGACTGATCAAACAGGCTCTATGTTTCCCATGTTGAATGTAGAGAAGATGACGCTTCATCGGCTATTAGACTCACAGAGTGCCAAAATCTGCATATCGAGTTTATATGCTGTAAGGATACGCCAGGGCTAAATCCTGTGCAATTGTATTAGAAAAGAAACAAGTGACACAAAAACAAAACCCTAAACACTTGCAATTGATATCTGCCCCAGACAGTCTTCCTTGCATGTTTGTTTTCTCTGATTTAACATCAACATTTGACACACTCGACCCACTTATAGCACACCTGTCAGGCTGTTGTTGCAGTTAACCTGCTCCCCTCATAGAGGCAATGGCTGAGCATCACTTAGGCCTCCATAAAGCTGTAGCATTTGCCATTTGAGTAATGGCTTGTGCCATTTGCACCCCTCTCTGTCTCTCTCATCCTCTGTTGGCAAATGCTGTCTGCCCTATTAGTGAGAATGCTCCTATAATCTGCCCTGACCCACAAGGACCATCCCAGCATTGATTGCCCTACCCATGCACAATTTGCATCTGTATCTAAGTGAGCTTGGCATTTCGTGCATCTTTTCCCTGTCGTGTCTCAAGGCCGCGGGGCGTGAAACATTGTCTTTGCATCAACACGGCCCGAGGCGTTAATCACAATGATATAAACCCTTGATCCGTGTTGTGTTTCAGCTCCATTTGCTTGCTTGTCATCAAGTTTTGAAACATGCACAGTAAACAAGAGATGCCTTATTACTGACAGTATGTTCCGAATAATAATGACACTTCGAATTAATAAATGTGCTGTGAGCTGTAGGCATTCTACTCTGGCATAGTTTGACACTGCATCATACAAGAGTTATTTTTTCTCGTTCAGAAGTTTGTTTTTGCTACTAACCCTGTTGACTTCTCATCTCCCAGTGGATGAATTGCGTTGCATTATATTTTTAGACTCAAGAAGTTTTGGAAGTCGAGCGACTCCTTTCGACCCAAGGGAGATATACATCTTGCGCTCAGCACTGTTTGCGTCTTGAGACCTCTCCTCCCCCTTTTTGCTGCTGACTTCTTTTCTTGGAGTCAGCAGAAAGATAATCTCCAAACTCATCAGTTGGTGATTATACCTTTGACTTGCTTCAAACTACCACTTAGCCCTACTGGAATGCCAACAAATATCACACTTATTTGGTATGTAGACATCAATATAGTCTATACACTGCATGCACAACCAGGTATTACAAAGTATTTTTAGGCTGTTTTGTTTCTTTTATTATATGACGGAAGCGTGATTTGATTCGAAACCTTGAATAACAGTGATATCTGGTCACCAGACACAAAACGCATCCGCAGTGCAAGTGTTCGACTGACGCCGGCTGTGTCACTTAGCATCAATAGTGCCATATGGGATCGCTGCAAAAGCCTGGGGATGAATCGACACCTTGGTTATATGGCTAGAACATTGTAGATTTTTGAGAAATATATAAATTCAACATGCGCATGCACCCACATGCGTGCATATGGGTGCATGCTGAAAACATGCAGACATGTCGAAAGCATGCAGACATGCCGAAAACATGCAGACATGCGGAAAGCATGCAGACATGCCAAAAGCATGCAGACATGCCGAAAACATGCTGACATGCCAAAAACATGCAGACATGCTGAAAGCATGCAGACATGCCGAAAGCATGCAGACATGCCGAAAACATGCTGACATGCTGAAAACATGCTGACATGCTGAATGCAGGCAGACATGCTGAATGCATGCTGACATGCTGAAAACATGCAGGCATGCCAAAAACATGTAGACATGCCAAAAACATGCAGGGGCACGCATTCAAAAAGCAGGAATGTGCAAACATGCTGGAAAATGCAGGTTCATACATGTGTTCAGAGGGATGGAGGGGGATGAATCCTATATAGGCAAGGGTGAGTCTGGGGGGGGGGTGATCATATGACTATCCCCCCTAGAATCTCAAATCATCTATCTTATCTATCATCTGATTCTATAGCTATTCATTTAATTATCTAAATATCTAAATATATTTATGCAGGAGTGCAATTTCAGTGGGTAACTGTTTTTAAATATTGGTCCTGTGACAAAGAAACGGTTACATGCAGATCAGGGAAGTTCAAAAGCTGATTCTGTCATTAGCCAGTATGCGGCCTTTGATCTTGCTGGATATAGATAGATAGATAGATAGATACTAAAAAATCTATCTATCTATCTATCTATAATAATAATATAATAATAATATGGATTTATATAGCGCTAATTTCAGTAAACTGCTCATCTATCTCTATCTATCTTATCTATCTTTAACTTTCTGCAGATAGCTCTCTCGAGATACATAGGTTAATTACTTTGACAGCTATGGTTAGTAAATTAACTTAACCCAGGTTTTCAAATTTAATGATTGCTTATAGATACCTTGATAATTAGACCTAAATGTCCACATTTCTATAATTATATTTTTTTATTAATTTGGCCTAAGACCAACATGAAAAAAGTGCAGACAGTGAAATAAAGCCTTCCATAGAACTGAAAATTGTCTAAGCTTTCTAAATTGGGGTTTGCCGTTTCTGTGCTCCTAATAGTTATGTCACAGTAGTCATTTCCAACTCTTCAAGAGCTGTGCCGGACGATGTCTATTCTGTGTTGTAGATGCTGAGCAATCAGGTCAAACACCAGTTCGCATCTTGTGAGACAAACTGTACCATCTGGGTGCTTGAAAAGGTGCGCATGCACATTCCTCGCATGCCATGCAACGACAACTCGTCGTGCTCAACCCCATGCCTGGCGCATGTCCATGCTGGGACACCCTGCCAGTGCCATACAAACTGCATGGGAGTATGTTCTGGGATGGCTGCAAGATCGTACATGACGCCCCATCTTTGAGGGGGGCACTCTCATTCAATTACTTAATCCACATATTCCCCTTTCTACAGACTGGCTCCCAGGGTGTTCCTGCCTTTGTTGCAGCCCCAAGACACAGCCAGTTGATGTCGAGGGGGGAGGGGGGGGGGTCAGGACAATTATAGAATTATGCAGGCTACTGGATGTGGGAAGGGGAGGGGGGTTGCTGACATCCAGTCAAGAAGCAAAAGTTTTGAACATTTTAATCCTGAAAGATATAGTACAATAATCAATACTAATGTAACAAAAGGAGTGCATTTGATGGCATACTGCAGTAGCAAAAAAAACAAAAAAAACATGCATTTGATTTTTATTGCAGAAGAAGATAGATATTAAAGTAAGATCAGAATATTGAAGCATTGCCCAATCAGGAAATTTCCTGCCTGTGCCCAGTGGCGTCACCTGGGTGGGGGGTGGTGCCCCCCCCAGAAATGCGAGTTTGGGGGGGGGGGCTGAAGCCCCAAAGATTAAAAGCGTTGTCAGAGGCCCGAAGGATCGAAGTGCGAGCCGTCCAAAAATCCACATATTTGAGAAGTCTGCTGATCTGTGCACACAAAACAGTTAGATAAACCGCGAAAATAGAGACACATAGTGCACAATGTACTATGTGCAGTATCATTTCATGGGTCTGGTATTCATTCACTACCAGCATTATACAAGGAAAATGTCTTTTTTTGCCCAACATTTTTTGGAGGGGCTGAAAGCTTTGGGGGGGGGGGCTCAGCCCTCCCCCCTAGCCCCCCTTATAGTGACGCCACTGCCCCCCCTGAAATTCACTCCCCCCCCCCCTGGCCTCCCTAATTGGAACTTAAACCTATTGTCCCAAAGGTCATTACAATTCATGGCCCCCCCTGGTTGAATGGCCTGGCCCCCCCCTTCACAAGTTCACCTACCCCCCCCGAAAATAAATCCTGGTGACGCCACTGCCTGTGCCTCAATTGCATGAGATAAGCAGAGGCTCACCCTTTCGGGGTGTGTCCTTCATTCAGTTAGCTCATGAAATAGATTATGAGGTTTATTAAAGTTCTAAGTCAAACCAAAAATGCACATGGACATGTGGAAGCACAGGCCCTATGCATGCCTGACAATCATGCATCCAAATGCATGCATGTCAATGGTGTCACTGCATGTGCACATTGTCTTGCATGTATATCTGCAGCTTCCTTCATGCATGTCCCCTGCATGTCTACATGCTTCCAGCATGTCTACATGCTTCCAGCATGTCTGCATGCCCCGTGCATGTGCATGCCCTGTGCATGTTAGCATGACCCCTGCATGTGTGCATATTCCTATATATGGGGGTGGGTGCATGTGCATGTGCGGGAGCACATGCATGCTGCATTTTGAATTTATACCCTGTTGAGATTTTTTGCCTTTCATAACTGCCATGACACCTGGACCCCACTGGCTGTGCCCGTCTTTGTGTGACTGACGCCAATTAATAGTGGCGGTCTCTTCCGCCTCTTCCTCCTCCTCTTCCTCCCCTCAGTATGACTTGCACCCCCAACAACAGCTTCTTTCTTCCCTTGGCATTTGACGTGGAATTCCTGTAGAAGGATGCAACTTGTGGCTCTCCCGTCAATGGTGTCTGGCAATGACGTCACAAAGATGCTCGAGGATCCCTTCTTGAACGTTGACTCGTTGCCAACAAAAGAAAAACATTCTTTTGGAAGATTATACTAAATCTCTACCTTACGCGGAGTTAACTTAGCAATAGACCTTTTACAAGAATGAATGTACCAGCACATCTCGAATGGGCTTGTATGTTCCTCGGTTGTCAAAGGTGTGAAACAGGGCTGAGTTGTGCCTCTTATTTTGTTTTCAAATATTGTAAAGATGGTAGATGGGATAGACGAAAATCTGGGGTTTTTTTATCATCATTTTCCCAAACTTTATTTCAAAGACAGACCCTGTCGGAGAAGACATCATGTAACAATGTTCAACTCATGTTGGATGATTTTGGAAAGCGGAATAAGAAATCTAATATAAATATAATTTTTTTATCGTTTTAGTCAGATTTGAAGCTTCAACATCATTTTAGGATAAGTGCCAGTAATTAGGTTTATTTACGAGACTGAATATAAATAATGTATGCACTTACTGAACTGAATTTCTGACAGAAAACATACTTGTCTAATTAACTGGAGTGTTGAACTCTTCAAACGGCTTGTGGAATAACACCATATACCATGCAGACGCTTGAAGTGCGTCAAGGGTCCAATTTCGTTATACTGCAAGAAATAAAAGAACTGAGATTCAGAAATTGCATTTCGAAAATCTGGAAGGCTATAGTCTCTCAGTCGAGTCAACATAAATGTTTTTGGTATTCAAATTTGCAGTATTGTTGTTTGTCATTGTATTTCTTTCAAAAGCAAATGAGGCGTTTGACCCAAGCATAGCCATAGAATTACCAACAACGGGTACTTGACATTCAGTAGTACGTCCTTGAAAATGTTGATATAGTCTTTATTTTAATTTTGTAAGGCATTTTTCCTGGCCTGTCAGTCAGCCCTGGGTATCCCTGTCCCAGTAATTGCCTCCTATTGACTCTTGAAACAGCTCACCTGCGTCATTCGCCTCTTTTCCAAAGTATGTCCATTTTCTGGCTATTAGGCTCAGGACAATGGCAGAGAGAAGACCAATTACCAAAAGTGCAGAAGCTATTTCTGACTAGACTTGCTGACTGCAGCTGACTGGGGAGGAGTCACATTCAAGGGAACTTATTAGGACCAGGGGCAAGTTGTCTGGGACCTGCCACGTTTTGGTATTGGTTAAAAGGGCTGGATATTGCCTACTCCTTATAGTTCTGATCTTCCCTTGAAGAGGGTATGCCACTGTTTCGTTACTGAAGGTGCTCTGCCATTGAGTAAAAGCGGACAAAACCATGCATATGTTCATTTTCGTCATTTTTATTCGAAAAATGACCAGGATTGACTGTTTCTTGATATGAATCTTATGGGCAAAGAAGTTGAACAGACTCAAGCAAACAAATTTTCTCCCCCCCCCCCCTGTACACTTTTTTTCATACATGTATAGCTAGCTGAAGAAAACAGTAAATGGATATACTTTGAGAATCAAATTTAAGAGTGAAAACCACAGCAAGAAGGTTGGTAATTTTATAAAGCAGAGACAGTCAGGAGCTTTCCCCATCACTCAGGCAACAGGGGAAGAAGGCTGGCCTTTTTTGTGATAAACAAAACCCTTGCATCTTCCTCCTGGGCTCATGTTTGTTGCTGCCAAGTGGCTGTGTTACTCTGTGATGCAGTCTTCCACTTCTTTCTTCTGGGTCTTCTTCTTATTCACCATCTTCCACAATCTCTCCTCTTTTTGTGGCCACATAAACACAGCCAGTTTTCTGCAGATCATATATTCACTTTAGTGTGCTCAAGTAGGCTCAGAAAATTGCTGTTCTCTGGAAGTAATTAGGTTGAGTTGAACATTTTACTTACTTCTATAGTTACACACAGTAGTGCCCAGTCAGTGTTACTGCTCCATTGTGCTATTTTTGGCAGCTTTGTACAAGGTCTGCTAACTTTATCAGGAAATTGTATAGACTTCATCTCACGGAGACTTCAAAATTTCCAATACTATATATGAATAAGTCACACACCAAATACACTATACGAGAAGACACAATTCGCAGACTCATTGACACTGCAATATTAAAAGCGACAACTTCAGAATCTTTTATTACGAAAAGCAGGAGGCTTGTGGCTGAAACAAGTTGTGTTGTATTGCGGGACATGTCTGGTGGCAGTTCTTGTGTGCACATTATATCCAAGTGACTCAACAAAGAGCAGTTCGTTTTTCAAAGCTTTTCCTTGCGGCAAAATGCTGACTTTTCTCAGCACTTACAAGTTCAATCTCGGGCCCGGTCGGAGTTTAATATAAAACACTATGTCCTTTATCTGGTTGGTCACCCGGGGGGGGTACTTCCCGGACTTTTGGGTAGGGATGCGCCACGGCGATTTTGAAAACCAAAACCATTTTAATCCGGAAACCAACGCCAAAACCACAAACCATTTTAATCTTTTTGTAAAAATATCCAAAACCAATTTAATCTTTATGATTTGCATACCATTGTAATCGTCTTTTCAAGCCGATTCTAACGGTACCAAACATGTTGGGGGTGCAAAAAGGGCAACCAAATTAATCTGAAATCCTAAAAAACCAAGACCATTTTAATCCTAGAAGGCCAAAAAACCTAAACCATCCAGCGGCGCCTCTATATACACTCTTTCATAGTGAGTACCCCCCCCGGGGTTGGTCATCAAGTTCAGTTCATGTATTCCCTTAGTTCTTTATCATAGTGCAATAAAATTGGTGCAGAGAAGGCCATTTATAAACCAATATGCAATAATGCATTCTTGAAGATTTGCCATTTTGTGAATTAACATACATATGTTTTCCGAAATTATGCACTGTAATTCGAAAATATAACACATTATCCAGAGAACAGCTTGGTGTCACAGTGGTTAAGGTGCCCGCCTGCTCCGCTGAATGTCTTTTGCCTGCATGGGTTTGGGGCAACCAAAATTTTCAGTGGACCTTCATGAGCAAAATCCCAGCTGGATGTTGATCTGATGAGATGCTAGATTGGTGGCCCCTTGTATCAGTGTCTGTTCTGGGAAAGTAAAAGATCCCTCACAGGGGATAAATGTGTAACATGTTGAGGACTCTTGCTATCTCTCCCATCTCATCAATCAACCCTTGTGAGTGCCCCCAAAATTTGGCGTCACTTACCATATCTATCTATCTGCTATCTAGCTCTCCCAAGCAAGGCAAGTATAAGAATGTATGATGTAGATATGACTTTTCTACACAATTGCATGAGTCTGTACCTGTCAAAACTCGATGTCATGCATTTCACCTCATAGACTATTCACTGGTGGCTTTTAGGTAATGAAACCAGAAATGACATTTGATAGGGTCGTGGCCCACGTCATGCAAAGAAGATTAACCCACGTTAGAATTAAGAAATGAAAGCATTGTATGATGCAGTTTTGTGAATGTTGTTTGAAGTTCAATGTGGCATTATCATCACCTCAGTCATGAGATAAGTAGGGTATTATCATTAGATAACCCATGCAACAACCACCCATAACGCCCTCATTTGCAGGGCCGACAATGATTTTGAGGGCCGACAATGATTTTGAGGGCCGACAATGGTATTGTCGGCCCTGTGATGACATCATGACTCATGCTGCCTAGCAACCATGAGCAGCTAAATCTATAAATAGATTGTGACGTCATGATTTTCAAGGGCCTGCAAGTGGTAGCGTCACAAGTTTTGTTGAAATCTTACTGACTCAGTGTTGGTTGTTTCTTTTGTTCTCAGTCCCTATTTACCTGACGACTTTGAAATTTTCACAGGATTTTGAATACTGTGTTATACACCAGCACTGCAAAGTACATTAAAGTGCATAAATTGATTGTGATTTTAAAGCTCTGTAATTGGGAAGTGCTGAAAAGTTTTACTAGTTGCAGTTCTTAGTGTCTACAGATTTTTTACAAGGAATTCAGGAATTGTCCTGTATAATCAATACTGGCCATTGCCAGGTACCCTAATCGATCGGGTGAAAATTTTTACAATCAAATTTATAGAGAAAAAAAATTGTGATAGTACTTAAAAATCGAATTTGTATCACAGATAGGTCAGGGTGGCAGATGAATTATTTGAGTAAGAGGTAATGATAATAGTAATATCATGACCTGAGTCGGGCATTATGGGTGGTTGACAGCCCTCGGGCTTGCTTGTCATCCCTACGATTGTCAGCCCTCGTTCCTCGGGCTGACAAGAATTCGTAGGGCTGACAAGCAATCCCTTGGGCTGTCAACCACCCATAACGCCCTCCACAGGTCATGTTATTGTTATATTGTACGACGCTGTGTAACACCGAAAGAAGCATTGTTACACGTGTGTCTTACACACCTGAAGTTTATATGGTTAAGTTAACTTTTTTTTTGAAAATAAAAGGTGTGGTCTCACATTCTTGAAATTATAGAGAAATTTACTGAAGATTCTTTGTTAGGAGACATTTTAGTGGACGAAGTTTTCCTCACACAAATTCACTATATTCTGAGTCTGGACTCTCGTTTCCCAGATTGTGGTGTCCTCTCCACTGGAATTCACTACTGAACACATTGACATAAGAAGCCTTCCTGGCATACCTCGTCTTTGGGCAGTGGCAATGACTTCATTCATAGGAAAGCACCTTCCATATTCATCCCTCAGAGTCTTCCGAAGGCTGTTCACGGGACTTGCCAACAGCAAGAAATTTGGCATAATCGTCTCGCAATTACACACGAAACCCATTAGTCTATTTCTGTACCAGACTTTAATGCCAAAATAATTTCTACAAATTTCTTGACAGGTATAAATTTTTGTCACGTTTGTCACACCACAATGGGATTAATATTACATGATTTGCCAAGCACGACTAAAGTCAAAAGAGTTTCATTGAAGTGACGCCAAGTAAAACCACAGATGATTTGATATAAGCCCACCAACTATCACCCGACCGACTCGTCCAACTTCTAAGTTTTATCATGTAATATTGGAGATTTCAGAGATTTACACACATGTGCAGGGAAATATCCATCTGGTGATGAGTTTTGTGTGACTAACCTGATGATGAATATAAAGGGCCAACATGGTCATGTAACGTAGATAGTTAAATCTTTGTGACAAAATGGATGTATACATGCACAATTCAATTGTAGACATAGCAAAACAGCATGGGACTCATTTCGGAAAGGGCACACAGGTCAAGACATTCACCTAAAAAATAGGCTTACGCATGCAGAGTTGTTCAAATTCTTTTCTTAACCTTTTCTTGGCGTCAATCATGTGCTTTGTTATGGCTTCGGTTCCCTGAAAGATGTCTTACTATCCCTTCACGGGAATGTGACAAGACTGGCCAAGCAATTTAATCCCCATGGACTGTAACCCAACTTGGCAGATAGCCCTTATTCTTAGCACAGCCTGAGATTTTAGGAGAACATGGTGGAGTGACAGTATTTTGGGTTGGGAATTGAGGGTAGGGGGGCTCGCTGCAGGACATGAGCTGAATTCGGAGCTGGACCGATTCACTGAATGGGGTTGATAGACTGAAAACCCTGCGTCACATCAAAATTCCAGGCAAAACAGCAACTTATACAGTTTTTAGCCGCTTACCAAAATGGCAGTATCCAGTTATCTGCATTGCAAGACACTTTTCGCTGACATTGAGATTTGCTAAGGGCATTGGGCCATAGCTGCCCGGGGTCTGCTTGCTCCTCTGCGGGATGTGTCCTTAGCCTCCAGAGAATGGCTGATGATGTCATGGACAAGGTTAGCAGGAAGCTTCAGGGAAAAGCGGACACTTTATTAAAGTGCCAAGCCCTATTTTTGTCTCTACATGTGTGATAGATTTTTTTGAGAGAGTCTTAGAAATCTGTATCTTCATGTGAATATACACTTTTAGGCCAGGACAGTTTTCAACAAGCAATAACTATACCATGTTAGGGGAACATGTATTTCTAATATATATATAGTTTACAGGTGAACAGTCCTACATGTACTACATTGTCCTTCTCTGCAATTGGAATGCATTTGCCAAATTTCTGCAACTGTGTGAATAACAGCCAATCATGGAAACCATGGATTCCTTTTTTCAGTTTTTTGACAGATGATGATTTTTAATATTCTAACTTTCAGGTATTTCTCTGGAGAATTGCCATTATTGAATTCCAACAATTTCTCTATCCATCTTTATTTTGGTTTCATATTAATTTCTGGCCAAATTCTGGGTCAGTATCATTCGTCTTCTCCTTCAATAACATCATTCGGTCATAAATTACTGCAGGTCTGCCCCATTTCATACCACTCATCTTACCATATTCCTTCTTGAAAGCATGACCGGTCAGATCATAACTCATCATTGCTAGGGACCCTTGCTCAACTGGACCAAAGATTTCCTACCAAGACTTATGGATCTCCGTACTTAGAAGTATAGTTGTGATATATTCTTGAGAATTTCAGAAGATTCTGACAACAGATTATTACATTTTGTATATGACAAAAAACAATCACAACATCAATAAGAAGTAGACAACATTTTACCAGAGATGCAACAAGGAATTTCATGACATTTTTATTAAATCCAAAGATCCAGTACATTGAGTCTTTTTCTCTTCTCATTGTCAAAGTACAGTTACTCGAATGGCCCAAAATAACCTGTAGTACAAAGTCAGAAGCACTTCCAACCTTGGTTCATTATTGGTTCATTCTTGGTCAATAGTTGTTCATTAGTTCATTCCGTTTGATTTACTTCGCTCGGAGTGCTATTGACACATTTACTCGAATCATTTCTGCTTATTTCTACTCATCGATCGCCACTAAGTCAGTTCGTTCTTAATATTGCATTCTGCTCGTTACAGTCGCCGTTGATAATAGAAAGTTCTGAGGACAACTTAGTTGAGAAATCTAATGAAAAATGTCAGGGCTCAGTGGTGACCTTTGCAGAACTCCTTAAGTAGCCGACTGCTTGTCCCTGTGCACTTAATTGCCCTAACGAGAGGCTCTTGTATGAACCTCACTGGGACCTGGTCGGACTTCGCTTTCATTTGATTCGTTTACGTAATGCCTCTTCCCCGGCCAGAGTCCTCTCCCTGATTTAATGCCCAGCAATTAATTTACCTCCACTCAGAGTTGCAGTTGTGGTGGTTCAGTAGTAGATGGAAAGTAAACAATAAAGGTGCCTCTGCTTTGATCCGCTCGTTAATGGCCAGGGTGGGGGCTTTCGCTGTCGTTTTGCACCTGTCCATTTATGAACGGTTAACCAGTGGCGTGCAGCTTTTATGGGGGGCTCGGGCTGATTGTAAACTGACCACATGATCATTCATGTTGTTATGGATCATTCTATCACGTTCCACGATCAACTCGCATCAAGCCGATTGAAACACAGGACTGCGATTATTGCGCAGTCACACATGCATTCGGAACTTCAGGATTTGCCATGTAGTATAATCTTCTGCATAAATGGTGCAACAAGAATACAAGATCAATTTTACAATACCTTTCCCACAAAAGTCGACTGTCTAACCAGTTGAGCTAAAGGGCTGGCCGCCAAGCCAAGTGCTTTGGAGCAACCTATTATACCCAACTCACTATGTTGTATATCCCCCATCTTGCTTGAGTTTTGACACACTCTAGTCAACAATCTCACATCAATGCCACCTGCCACCATTAGCGGTATTCAAACTGGGTCAGCCTTAGGCAGATGCACCATATTATGCCTTCCCCATAAAAGAAGGCTGTCGTTTCATCAGGATAATGAAATTACCTATTATTTGGTTAAAAGAATTTTCAAACTGCAGCTTCATGTTTTGGCACACTGAGCAATATTTCATTTCGCCATATCATCTTCTGCGGGATCATTAGGATGGCTCAGGAGTCCTGTGATATATCCTTCCCTGCTTGACAGAACCAAAATCAGCCATGCTTGTCCAAAGTAAACAAGTTGTAAAGATGTTGATACTGGCATGGTGTTACATAATAATAGACAACAATTAAAAGGCTGAAAATTGACAGAAAACAAAATGGTGCGGGATAAAAAGGTAATAGCATGGCTGAATTTGCATCCTTCCCCGCATCTTCACCCGTGACCTGTATCCTTCCTCGGCCCCTTTAGAGCTTCTGGAGGATACAGGTCTCAGATGAAGATACAAGGAAGGATATAAATTCAGCCTTGTAATAACCTCTAATTATTATGCATGAGCTCCTGCAAAATTTGTCAAACTTTTTTGTGTTTGCCTTGCCTGGAAAATATGTACAGTGTACACTGTTCAGGTGTATTCCAGAGCTATGAATCAGAATGTCGCTGCATAATATTATACATAGATGTATGAGATGCGGGGAATGTGAATGGCATTGCATTAAATGCATAAACATGGCATTGTGCATAGCACATGGCGTTGCTTTGGATTTGCAAGTTCCAAGTGATGGATGCCTGATTTACACCAGCCAGGGCATTGTCGTACCACCTCTTAATCAGACAGGAGTTCGAGCCAAATGGGTTGCCGGCTGCAAACCTGCCATTTGTATCCCCCTTAATGGCTGTTACAATGTGTCTAAATATAGATGTCATGGGATACCGCGTAATATATTTAGTAACTTATTTTACGAAAGAACTGAAATTAATGGTGTTCGTCGTGTGTTTTGATAATAAGAGACGGGACCGAGTTGCATAAAGTAAGCCTCAAGGGATTTTAGTGCATAATGGGACCACATTCTGGCTTGTGCTGTTAGTTTCTTTCATATGCATATGCAGTGTTAAACTGTGATATGATTGTGCAAAGAAAATTCTGTAACAAAATTTTCTTCTATAATCATACAATTATTATATTCCACAAAGACTTTTGTTCCTGCAGATGTGAAAAATCAACCATAAAGATCCATTTATATATTTTTTTCCCCTTAAGGAAAGTAATTCAATGGATTAGGATACAATTCTTCTCTCCATTGGGGATACAGGCAGGAATAACTGAATCAGAATGACTTGGTTATCTGAGTCAGGTTCGTCAAGATGAGCTGACAATGCTGGGACAATGCTCCCTATACTTCTCTTCTTCTCCCTATACTTCTCCTCTGCTCTGATATCCCACAATGCAGCCTCTTCTGGCTCTGCCTTCTGCCTGTGTCTAAATGTGGCTATCATCCTGTCACCCTCCTTCCTGCTGTCAGACCTCTCTCCCTCTGATCTCCTAAGGAGCTAGGGATTCCCTGGGCGGCTTGACCGATAGTTGGTAACCCAAGCTATGTAGACTAATCCCTGAAAACACTATGCAGTTATATGTAAGACTATATGTTGGCAGGTTGGTATATTTATGGGGTTTTATATAATTTTATGGCGTGTTTTTATAGTCACTTAATGGGGTATCAAATGTCTGCACACGTCCGCCGCAAAAGTTTGAGTGTCAGCTGCAAACTTTGCGGAAGCAGAATCATGAAGCGATAAAAAGGCGGGCGGATAGAACGCAGGTGCAGAGGATGTCAAGCGGTTACTTTATGAACTTAATGCAACTGCCGATTCAAGGATGCTGATGCAACGATTGCGCTTGGTGTTGTCTACGTTTACACGATGGCCTGGCTGCCTGGCATAGGACATCAAGGTTATAGAAGCAGCTGATGAAAAAACAAGCAAATGAGGATCACATTCTATCAGATGGCCCTTTATCAGCCTCCTTGGGTATTAATTACCCATCAGAAGAGGTCCATTCATGCAGAGTAACATCGAGGGACGTCCTCCGAGACCATGAACACCCAGCTCCAATGACTCCTCCGATGATTGATCACTTCCATGGTTTACTGGCTGCCACCAAGCTAAGCCTTCTCGCTCGCAACCAGGCCCTAGTGACAAACCTTGCTTAGATGTCACCAACTCTATATTCCAGAAACATCAGATTTCATTTCAAACTTATACCTTATGCCAAAGCCCTCAACTTAGAGAAGTATCAATGTTCCAACTTCTTCTGTTGCACTTCTTTCAAGAGAAAAAAGGCAGAATGAGTCAAGCAATTGAGAGAGCATTTCTTGTTAGTAACATAGTTTTTCCATTTTCTGAGTAAATATTAGTATTTATAGTAGCCGGATGTTGTTTTGTTTGGTGGTCAGCATTCCTGAACAGCCCCAGCCGCCCACTCTAGCCGGGGAAATCTCATGGCAGTGCTTGACAAAACTTGGCAGTGTTGGCAGAGATCATCAATTAGGCGCCTGTGACACAGCTCACAGAAAGCAGGTGAATGGTTCTCTGGCAGATTAATAATACAGCAGGCTGTTCTTGGATGGCTGTTCTTGGATGGCGTGCGGGTGACATGTGAGCCGTATGAGGAGTTTGCACAGGTGAGCGCGAGTAATAAAGAGGCCCTCGATGCCAGCCGAATGACAGATGACAGCAGTGGTGGGCAGACAACGACACCCTGTTTGACACCAAAGATAGACGCCTCCCAACAGCTCTTGCCCTGTAGCTCCTCGGCAAGTAGACAGACACTCCCTCGTCAATGCTCTGCCACACTCCCCTGCGCTCCTACAAGGCGTCTTGTCTCGCGAGATGTATTGCTACATGGTGAGAATACCGACAGAAGCCCCGAAAGACAAGTTAGGGGAAGTTATAACTGCGGAGTCGTTCCAAGTGCAAGCTGATCATTTGCACTTCAATTCTGGCAATAATAATTGACCCAATTAACATAAAACAATACAACAATTTGCCAAATCAACATAATAACAGAGGTATATTGTGCAAAAAAACATAATTGGTTTTTAAAAATCATCTAATCACATCAGGCCAGGTGGCTTTGATCGATTTGCTGATGAACTGCAAGACTAAGGAGATTGTGAAGGTTATTCCTCACAACTGTTGTTAGTGGTTTTTCGCTTGTAAGCCTGTTAATGAAAGCACTGAATCTCACTTTACCTTACCCCGCAGAAGAAGAGGCATTTCTAATTTAAACATGTTGGATATTAGAATGAAAAAATGAGCTCCTCTTCAGTTAGGAGCATCAAAAACCAGTTCATAAACAAGACAGGGAATTTGGCGTAACTTTGTTAATTTAACTCATTCATCTAAATTCAGTTTCTAAAAAGGTTCAATATTAAAAAATCAACAACAAAAAAAAGCTCAGGCGGAGTGCTGAAAGGTAGAGACTGTGCAGGGAACAATTTTCCAAGAGGAAATGTCTGCTTTAGAGCAAAACATTGTGGGAACAACTAGAAATAACAATGCTAAATGAATCATTTATCAGTTTTGGAAGACGTCGCCACAACCTCATCATATCAGAATGGTAGAGTGGTATCCATTAGTCGCGATGGTATTGTAGTTCAGGCAAATATAGTGGCAGTAAATACACTGGAGTAACTGGTGAGAGCACTGAGGCAGAGAGGAGGAGGAGAAATGAAGAATCTTCTTAGTGGCGAATGACGGATGTGGCGGGCTGAGGAAGTGGATCGTTGCAAGTCAGATCTAGCTGCTCGGCTAATCAGATAAGCTGCTAATTTGTGTGTTCTTTATTCCTGCTTTGATTCCCAGGAAGATGCAGGGGAGGAAACAACAGGATAAACGTAGGGATGACAAAACGCCATGTCTGCTAAACCGTCAGATGTTGAGATGCTTTCATTACTTTCTGCAGCTCGGATGACGTCCCACAGCCATGGCCGAGGGCGCGCTACTTTTCTGTCCACCTAATCTTCCCAACATTTGCAATTCTCTTCGTACCTCGTCAGTTTTACAATGTTCTTCTGAATTGCTTTTTCTGAGTAATCGATAAATAAAGGAAGGATGTCCCAAGATGCTGTGATGTCCAAATCGATGTCCAACATCGGGGCCTTTGCGGGCCAACATTTGGGCACGCAAAGAAAATTAATTGAGAATAAAGAGGTCCGGGAGGCGCGAACGTGTAAACATGGGTGATGGTTCTCTGGTGACCTTGAGCTTTGCGGGTCCAGCGTGGGCCTTGGGGGAGAAGCTTCCTCAGAGAGACTACCAGGAGGGCCAGTGACCAGCCAGGCAATTAATTGCCATCAATTAGATGATCTTGTTGGGGGTTTAGCCCAGGCCCCCGGGAGTGCAAGTGCGCGTCAGTCAGATGCCAACACAGCCAGCCAATTGCCATGCAGTGTTGGGAGCTGAGCAAGATTGAAGAAAGTGATTTCCCCTAATTCAGTTTGCTGGTGGCCCCAGTCACTTACCTCACCTAATCAACTTATGGAGCGATTGTTTACCCTCCTTTGTAGCGGGCTAAGATGCTGCCAGGGGTTAGATGGATGATCTACGTATACGTGCTCTTACGGGATTAAGTCAGCGGCATGTTTGTCACAACATATCCCTGTGATGTGGGTCAAAGTGTGACAAACATGAAGATTCTCCAGAGGAATAAAGTGTCATGAAATATGAATAAGTGGAATTACTTAGTCAAGTTCACTTTTATGCTAGTTTAACTTTTGTCTTTTGCAGCAAGGCGTGTTGTAACCTCTGCCTGCTCATAAAATGGCCATTTCAGGATTTGCAATTAAGTGCAGTTATGGAATAAATAAAATAGGCGTAATACCGCTCCAAGACGGTTTTACTGCCGACAGGGAACTTGGCTGTCTTATTAAAGGATTGATGGCCGGTAGAGAGGGAGGATGGGCTGTAAAGGGAAGGCAGCTGCAGGGGGAAGGAAGGGGCTGGGTCTTCATAAAACACTCCCTGGTAATTCCAGATGCAGTAGATAAGACATGTCTCTTGTACAGGACCTTGGCAACAGACACCAGATTGCAATTCCCCCTAACCTTGCTATCATAGCTGTATAAGCACATCGGCTTAAAAGACTCTTACGATATGCCTGGCCATTAACAGCTGTGTCGCTACGGCATTCTCGGTCTGTTGAAGGTTAGGCCTTGCAGAGATGTAGCAGATCAATTTGCTCAAAGTAAAACTAGCCTGCAGTTTCAACACAAATTTTGCTCCACTGATCCAGGACAATTCATTTTCCTAATGAAGGCATTTGGTCTTTTCCAGAGAACATACTAATAATAGTAGACAGCTACATCCATTGTACATTATACAAAGGACAGCATGTCAAGAAACTTCTTCCAACACCAGACTTCACACTAACATGTTTCCTCTAATTTGAGTTTTATGCATACTACATATCATGCAACATGTGCAACTTGGAACTGTCTATTGCACAATAAGACTTCTATGTTTCCTCCTCTTCAGAAGGGAAGGCAAACATCCAAAAGAAGACATTGACTTATATTACATAACTTTGCAGACACACAGTCCAAAGTCCTGCAAACACAGTGTATAGGTGATGCATCTGTAGCCTACATATGTGGTTAAGATGAGGCTCTGTGAAATGGAATAGAATATGATCATCTCATCACAAAGATGTGCACAATCACCAATTGACATTTCAACAAAATAGACTTTGTACAAGTTAACAAAGTTATGTTGTCCAGGAGTCTTCTATGGGTAACTTTCGAAGAGAAGTTTTTACCTCCATTTGAATAATGACACAGAAATTTCATTGATAGACTTAGTGAATCTTTACGCAAACTTACTTTTTTTAAGTGAAAAAGCGTTTTACTTGAGGCTACATTTCTCTTTGTCTTTTCTTAAAAAGCTCCAAAGGTGTCCGGTCTACCATTCAGCCTCAGTAGAGGAGGATATCTCTGTCTTCTTTATTTGTTCTTTGTTATTTTTTTTAGGAAGACGACTTTACAAGTCTCCTTCTTAGAAACTCCTTATCTCTATAATTTTACTTTGATATTACCTTCATTTGGTGCTTTTGGAGCACTTGCAATTTGAATGAATAGGCCTACTGCTTCCATATTTCGTCAAAGTTTGTATTCCAAGATTCTTAAAAAGATAGAAATAATTTACCTCAAGGACCTGATGACTATAATGAGGCCAATAACTACATGTACAGGGCTAGTCACAAACGGACTGAGTGGTGTCCATAGGGAAATTTCCTACAGGTGCAAGAAAAAGTTACACTCTTGGAAATCATCTCTTAGTCCTTTTTTAACCACCTTCCTCTTCTCAAAGCAGTAGCATCGGACCAGCTTCAGGCCGACGTTGGACCGCCGAGGCACGCTGATAGGGATAGGGCATAACAACTGTTCATCTTCACTTTTAGGATAATGACTGTTATGTATAAATACAACCAATGTCTTTATAATAATTTTTAAGAGGGATTGCCATAAAATTATGCTGGTGATTTTACAGTAAAATGTGCTCACCACCTGACTAGCACTGTAAAACCTGCTGCGTTACTTCAATGGAAGCTACCGTATGAATACAAAATGTGCTATTTTATGACAGAAAACCATTGTTTTAACGGATTAGCTGGGTTTACAATGCACCACTTACATGCATGGCATTCCATTGAAGTACATTTTTCAAAGGTTGCGTCATATACATATATCTATACAGTATACATTGCCTCTCAAATTTTCAATGGCATATATTTCTCTGTCTAACAATGTTTACGTTTATTTTCCAGGGAGTGTCCGTGTCGGTGTCCGTGTTGACCCTCAGCTGCATCTCAGTGGAGCGATGGTACGCTATCTGTCATCCTCTGACATTCAGGAGCACCACCACCAGGGTACGTTCTATCATCGTAGTCACATGGGTGGTGGCGCTAGTAATCCTCATACCGGAACTTATCGTCCTTGACACTTCCTCCAAGTACGAAAACTTGACGATTCTGCTGACCGTGTGCCGGCCAACCATGCTACCCTTCTACAACCCCATGGCCTACGAACTCTTCAAGATGGTGGCCCTCTACTTCCTGCCAATCATTCTCATGAGCGTCACCTACGGCAACATAGTCATCTGCCTGTGGAGCAACGCCATCCCCTGCGAGCCAACAAGTCAGTTAATATTCATACATTTTTCCTAAACCACACCATTTTAAATGGTGTAGCTTGATTAAATTCTGACATAATGTAAAATATGGCATTATTGGTATTCTCATTTGGGGAAATTGTGCCTTGCTCAGGTATGGACCTTGGCCCATAAGCCATAGATCTAGTAAATCTGGCCACCCGGCTATGGCATTGGAGCGGTACCAGGTGTCACTGATGCAATACGCTGCCTGAAAGATTCCCCTGCAGACATCGCTTAGATATTGGCACTATAGTACCATAGTTCTTTCTAGCGTTTCTTCTGTGCAATTATTGTCTCCTCAGTGCTCTTGTCAATATAGCAGTCATAAATGAGCAGCTCCCAGTTCCCAGTTCAGGAAAGGACAGACCAGGTGCCAAGGCCATTTTAAAAAGGTGTGATGAAGATGAAGCAGCTCCCAACTTCGCCTCATTCATTTACAAAATCCCTGAACTTGGCCATCCATTCAGGGCCTTTCATGTGCAACGATGGAGTTTCAAATTTAGATTGATGTCCCAAGCTAAACACCTCAGACTGGATATCTAGTCGTTCAATCCATTGTAAAAACTACCATATATAGCTTTTGAGACTGCTCTTAGTTTATCACACTTTCTTAATGCCAAAGAAACTTAAATAGCTTTACTGAATCACATTTTAATGCATGAAGTTCCCTTGTTTGGTTCGACTAATGTCATTATTCAATAATTATTGGGTTGGACTAATGTCTTTAACTTTGCAGGACGCCAAGACAGACACATCTCACATTATTGTATAGGAATACATGTGCAATCCAAAGTAAACTGCTAAGTGATAGTAATTACCGGCCATGCTATGCATAGGCCGGTAATGCAGTGATATCCATCAAGTGTGAATCACGAGGCTCCAGGCCCAACCAGACCATTCCAAGGGTTTATTTTATATGTATTTCTCAGTTATAACATCGTAGATTGTCCAAATACAAGTGTGTCTTTTTTTTAGTTAAATGCAATATTATTATTAGATTTATAATAATCCCTTCTAATACCCAGCGCTGGGTCAGTCAGGCTGATTTTGCGCCTCCATTTTCTTGTGTATTGGGGCTGTCACTACACAGAGTGCTGTATTTGAGATATCACACTGTCACAGTACTTAATAGGGTGTTGATATCTTTTATTGTATTTCCTCTTTTCCAATTAATAATTGTTGTTCAATGCTGAATTGCTCTTCACCATTTAGGGCTAAAGTGCAATTAACTTTCACACCTCCCTGACATCTGTCTGCTTAATTGTACCCAATATTTTCAATCTGCTTCATACTTATTTAATTCCTATTTAAACTCCATGCTTAAAATTATATTGTTATTGGGAAACAATAAAGTATAGAAATATCTTACAAAAGAGAAAAAACTAGACTGTGAATATTTATGCATAGGATATTAAAACAATTTTGTAATGTACCTGAAATTGGAGGTAAAATGAAAAGAAACAGTTTTTATGAGCAAGTCATTTCTGGTATTAATTTAAAATACACCCACGTCTACCAGGTAATGGAAAAAAAATCAATTAAATATCTTTTTATTTTTCCCATCCACATGTATATATATCGGTTCCACTGATAAAGCATGTGCAGCATGGCTGGTGCTGTGCTCTAAGAGTGCTTGTTGTATTGCCATCACTTCTAATTGTGATATTAACATGCGTTTACTTGCATGAGGCAAAAACAAAAACTTGATGCGAAAACAAAAACTGGGAACGTAGACTGAAACATTGTACATTTGGGATGTATAGTCCTGGCAAGCACAGTGACACCGTGACAGCATCACCTTGGTATACTGCCTGGAGTGAAGACTCCTATTGCCCTTGGAATGATACAGAAGATTCAATTGCAAGGGATCAGTTTCACTACAGAACAACGACTTCTCGATTGAATTAGAATTTAATTTAAAGGCAGCCAGTTTGGCTGGTGAGTGGGGTCTGGTCGAAAGGTCTGATTGGGGCAATTTGTACTTGGAGCTAGTCCCCTTAAATGCAGACTCTAAATATGTCCTTCCCAGATCAGTGAGATCATTGAGATGTCCTTGCAGCCTCTAGTTGTAACTTGTATACTTGCCAGTGTACTATAGAAGCCTGTACTTATAACTGCTTGTAACTTGTCACTGCTTGTAACTTGTCACTGTACTTGCAGCCGCCAGCAGCCGCCCTCTCCACAACAACAGCCGGACGACCGCAGAGGCCCAACTCATAGCCCGGAGGAAAGCCGCAAAGATGTTGATTGCCGTCGTTGTCATGTTTGGAGTCTGTTATCTCCCCGTTCACCTGACTAATATCCTCAGGTAGGCACCCGTTTTATTAGGCACCCATCACTATATTCTCTCACACAGACTTCTCATGAGCCTGGAGCCAGATTTCTCATTTGCTGTCAGATTACAGGTCAGTTTAGTCTCTAGTCTCGTAAAGCTAGGGTATAGAGGCATTACATTTTGTCTGGTATCCGGTTTAGATGGAGGCGACGCTCTAATATACACCGATATCAATGAAGGAAATCCATATTTTGATTCGGATCTGAAAAGATCCAGTTTATAGTTGCAAATTTTGCCCTTGGTAGCCTCGATCTTCTTTGCAGTTCATGCAGTTTAAGCCACACATTTGGCTTACTGTCCCGGCACTCTTAAACCTGCCTGCCCTGTCAGGCTGCACTAAGCCTAATGTACTTGATGAGATTACAGCCGATCCCGAAATTCACACTGACGATCGAGGACATCGTTAAAAAAACTCGAATAGAAGAAGTGACCGAACGATGTTCAGATAATGATTCAGCATGTGAATTTGCATAAATTGGTCACATTGCGAGACATGGACGCTTTTATGCAAACTGCATGCATTTCATTTCCTTCACTGGCTGGATACATTGTAATATGACGGCCCATTACCAAAAGGTCTCAGTGAGTAAGCTGAAATAAAACCTCAAGCGCACACCCAATTGTAACAGAGTTTAATGGACTGTTGATCAAGTGTAGTGCATGTCCAAGGTCATTGTTTATTTTTTCAAGGACCCAATCAATTTCCAAGAAGGATTATAAATGAAAGATTGCCAAAGAGGCAGAACGTGGCATTGATTTTCCACCGAGGTGATGTGCTCCATGTTCATTTCACAGAAAACTAGTTTCATTCATATCTCTTATGACACCCTTGCACACCACTCGGTATTTAATTTTACTTGATCCACTTCACAAGATTCCACAAAAGAAATCCACGCCACAAGAGCACGCGATTAGGACCGGAGAAACTTCTAATGGCTGAAATGGTCTTTCGCAAAGTTGGCAGCTAGGAACATATGCTGTAGCATGATTCGCCTCTATTTTCCTCAAGCTTTGTCTTAATGAAGCTGCTGTCAGGATCCATGGATCATTTGTAACCTGAATGTGATGCTCTTTCAGCCAAAACAAGTTGAGCACAAAGTAATATGGCAGACATATAGTAATACGATTCCTTTTCATAATTTGGTGATTAGTCGCAGAGTCGAGTCATATACCTCTTTGATTAATACACAATATTAGTCTTTGAGAAATGTTCTGACGTCAAGGCGTAACTCAAAGGAGAATTAGCATTGCCGAAGCGATCAATCTGCACCTGAGCGGAGTTTACTTTTTATGTTAACCTGTTGGGGCAGATTACTGGTGGTCTTAATCTGATTTCCCTCAACTCAGATTAATGCGACTTTTACAGCAACCAAGTCACATAAGAGAGGCTGGCACGAACCTGGGCCATTTGACTGTCAGGCTGAGGCCCTTGTAATCTCACACCGAGGCTCTCCTTTCAGTTTGCCAATGGTCAGAGAAGACCCAGAGAACTACTAATGGCTTTCATTACAACGCTGCACAAAGGCTAATGCATCACACTAATGAAGCAGATATTCTTTGGCATAATGCTTGTGATGCTATACCTTCAAAGACATGAAGATTATCCTCTTATGCGCACATAAAGATTCCTTCTATATATATATATATATTAAAGAAACTTCAATGCATTAGGTAACACATTAGAGTTGTTATATTTCGCAGACAAAAATTAAGCATACATTTTTGATGTGGCGCATTCACATGCTTTTGAAATACCATTAATATCTGCAATTTGGATGTTGCATAAAAGCCCATGGAACCCTCCTGGGATCGCGTACCAATTAACCGGTTTCAGGGGAGTAACAATGAAAGGCATTAAAGCATTTTAGTCACACATTTGTTGTGGCCATACAGGACAATTGCTTTTGTCAGCCATTTATTGGCAACTGCTGCAACAATTTGCTTCCATTAACATGACATCTGACCACCAACAAAGGCTGATCCATTTCCAGGAGCATTCGGAATACTCTGCTCAACCAAACAATGACTGGTTAGCATGTTGCTCAAGCATTCCTTTGTGTATGTCCAAACAATTACAAACAGCGTAATTCAGGCCGAAATACTGAAAAACACGAGAAGTGAACATTCGGCGATGTTTAATACGCACCATAGACACATGCTGTACCTGTTTTGAGTAATAGGGGAAAGTGGGGCACCATGAGCCATGGGGCACCATCTATAGCCCCTAAATGACAAACCGCGGGATAGAATCACTGTAAAATCGGATGAAGTGCGTCAGCTAAAATGATTGAGTGAGATGGTTGCACAATATCTTTGAGCTAACATAGCTTGTTGTTGACGGCTAAGATAACAGACAGATTATCTCAGCTGAAAACACAGGGGCACCTCCTGACAGTGCTGCCAGCCAGCCCGAGTGTCATTCAGTACCTCCCAGCCAGCTGATATGAATCTTTTTTTTCCCCAGCCAGCCGTCTCAACAGCTTTCTCATTACCTGACTGCAAATTTCATTGGTTGTATGCCAAAACTTGACTCCCAGCTGACAACTTTGCCAGCTGGGAAAATCCTAGCTGACAGTCTGCCAGCCAGCCAGGCACCAGCTTCATAACAGATAATTGGTGTAACAGATCATGGGGTGCCCCTGAAAACAACAAATTTACCATCGATATTCAATGGTACAATATGTCCGTGGACACTGTGCAACCTGCTGCGATTACAACAAATTGCCATTTTATGGCAGAAGACTTGTTTTTATGGAAGGAATGATAATTTCTTGTTGTTTTAAAGGTTACGGTACTGTAAAATTGACTCAGCTGGTTTTACAGTGTTTGCATGCATTCCACCTACCTAGATCTCTTTTTGTGGTTCAAAAGGAATCTTGCTTTTAAAGCAAAGAGCAACACAAGGTCTATAATTACATACGTGAATGTGACCTGGCATCAGATTGAATTTTGTTGCAGTATATATGTCTATAGCGGTTTCTTGTGTGCCAGCATAATATTATATGTAAATATAGTAACCTGAAAATGGGTTTGAAAGCTTCATCTGACAGAATGTAGTATATCAGGGGGCGACCTTTTATTTTCAAGGGGGGCTTGGAGTTTTCTTCGGCGAGGAATTATTTATTTCACAGTGCTGGCAGCCGTTATTATTTATTTCAAGCACATGAAGTCCATGAATATTCATTCCTAGATCAAGCAACACCTTGTTAAGAAATACTCGCACCAGAAATTATTTATTTCTAGACTGCTCAGAAAAGATTTATTTATTTCACCAAAACCGAGCCAGAAATTATTTATTTAAAAAAACTCCAAGCCCCCTTTAGATTAAATGGTGGCCCCCTTATAGTTTATTGCCCCACACACCACCCCCTGGTTTCTGTAACTGATTTCTATAATAACGTTTCTGTTTTTTATCTTCAGATATGCCAAACTTTTGCCGGAATCTGAAAACATAACATTTTTCCCCCTGGTGGCTCACTGGCTCTGCTACTTCAACAGCGCCATCAACCCGGTCATCTACAACTTCATGAGCGGTGAGTCTTCTCTTCATTCCGCAATTCTATTGCAATCAATTTTCACATTTGCAATCAATTTTCACATTTGGCATGCAAGTCTCAGATCAAAAGCATTTTCTTCAAGTGTTAGATAGAAGTGCCACCATGACCGTCCTCTGTCTGTCAAGTTGTGTCCCATTCTTCAAATGTACGTCGTTTTTTAAACTTGAGGGAATCGAAAAAGGACATGACTTTAGTTAAGATTCTATGCAACATCCTTCGCAAACTTGCATACTCTCTCTTTATCATCTTTCTCTCCTCATCTCACAATTTGCTTTAGGGCATGAACTGTAAAAACCAATAGGCTTAGATATCTTGTTTATAACACTTGTTTGGGTTCCAATAAGTGCGTAGAAGTCAGAACGATACTGACGTCATAACTGAATTGTGGCATTGTCGTTCATTTAAATAATTGGGTAACATAATTATGTATCATATAAGATTTCAGTATAATATTCTAAGGCCTGGTTTCACCAACACAGTTAAGTCAGGTCCCCGGCAGGGGCGGACTGGCCTATGTGGCAGAGTGGCAGCAGCCACGGGCCACTCTGGGGGGCCCACACAAGGTTAAAAAAATCAAGAAAAGGCCTAAATGTCTTTCTTTGTGACCAAGTTTGAGTCTGTGATACAAGCAAAATTTTAGATGAGGCCCAATGTGACAGGGTCTTGCAATAGAAAAGGTCATTTTCAACCTGGTGTAATGCCAAATACAAGAATGAGGAGGCCCATCAAATTATTTTGCCACAGCCCCGAAATATCGCCAGTCTGCCCCTGGGTCCCGGAGCCGGTCTGAGCCAAGACCAGAATAAGTACGATTGGTGAATTAACCTTCAGGAGATTTCGAAGCTTTTAAGCAGAATTTTCAACACAAACACTGCAAGGAAGACGATGTGACATCGTCGAAAATGCTTAAAAACTTCAAAATCTCCTGAAGGTAAAATTCATCAATCATAATGAATACGGAGATAGAGAATCTACATTCAGAAATAAGTAGTTCCAAAATTAACAATAGAGGATACATTTCAACAATAAAATGGCAGCAATGCCTTGTAAGCAAAATAAAATGAACCTGGTATTAGCTCTTTTGGTGAAATTGGGCCCTGATGTTGTTGACACAAGTAAAAAATGTGAAGGTTCCTTAATTATCGATTCTTCTAAAGAACCTTAGACCCTTAAATATACTATCATGAAGTTTCTGCCCTGTACCATTTCACAAAGTTTTTCCAATTGCAACGCCTAACCTTGACCTTATAGGTTTAACCTTCAAACTCTCTGTCTTCTACAAAAACCTTAGGGTTCTATGTGGAACCTGATCCTGCCAGATTGAACTTTTTCAGTTAAATATAGAACCTTAAAAAACAGTTGTTCTTGGGTTAATTATCTGGTTGAAAATGAATTCTTTCGCTCCCTTGTTAAGTTTCAAAGTGAATTTCAAAGTGTCTTTCTATAGAGTTAAAAAGTGAGGCTAGTCATGTTGTCTCTGTCATAATCCAAGTTCTTTTGCATGTTGTTGAAGTGTGATGTCATTTGACGTCTCAAGTGACAGAGCTGGCATCCCTATTCTCTGGCATTGCAATATAAAAATATGAAATAACTTAAAACTGTAGGTCACATTAATTATGTAAACTGGGTCAGACTATGATGCATTGAGGTGGATTCACATTGGCTAGAAGCTGGGGAATCTGACCCAGTTTAAAATGACATCACAGATTGTCGTTATTTCACTTCATATTACAATGCTGCATAGGGATGCCAGATGTGACGCTGAGTTCTCACTCACACCACTTCAACAGCATTGAATCAACCTGGATTTCACTTTAAGATATGAAAAGGATAATAAAAAATCTTGAAATAAATTTTAATAAATTTCATCACAATCTATTATTCCAAAGTTGATTAATGGAAAAAGTGCCAAAAGAAAACCTGATACGACAATAATTATTATTCCAGAACAGACCTCCTTCTTCTTGGCCTAATCTCTTATTAGTCTTCAGATATAAAACTAACCCGAAAGGCTAAATCCACAATTAAGGAAGACAAAATGTTGGGGTAAAATGATGAAGTGGTATTCCATGCAGAATTACTACTTCAGCGAATAGAAATTGATTGCCCACCCTGCTGGAGGTCTGATCGGAAAGGGCAATTTCATGCTGCCACTCCCTTTCAAGAAGGATTCCATTGACAACCCTGGTGCACTCCGCAAACTGTTCATCTCTTATGGTCTTTTTGGGGTATGGGAAGTGGTCATAAAACCATAAAAATATAGCCCTGAGAACTTTTTAGGATATCTTCACCATTGAATTGCTGGAATTGTATAGGCTTAATGACTAAGAGCGATTTAATATCTGGGGCCTGTTCCTCTGCGTACAACAGAGACCGTTATAAACCACTGCTGTATTTGGTCATTGATCGCATTATGACGGTCCTTTGACACTCTCTATTTCAAAGACAAGCTATTTGGTCTGAGCAACACAGGGTTCAGGGTCCAGGAAATTAGAGGCTGACCTCCGATGGTGCTAATTTAGTGACACTTCTCGCACGCCATCCCATTTCGGTCTCCCAAGCTCATTTCTCTATTAGTAGATTAGTGTTGTATGTTGCATGCAGTAGTGAATTACAAGTGATGACATTTTCCTTCTCTCCTCCCTTCCCTCGTCTTTCCTGTCCAGCTTCCCTGGTTTCTTCTGGTATGAAAGTGAGAATGAAGGTGGTGCAAGGTGTAGCATGGCACTGTAGCATGGCACTGGCTTCCAAGTGGCTCTCCGTCTATCTTTGAACTCTCTTTTTCTTTTGCAGAAAAATTCCAGAAAGCATTTCGCAACACTTTGTTCTGCTGTTCTTCTCCATGTATGGAAGGAAAATGTTGCAATGTCTGTAACTCGAAATCTGACAAACCCGCTCAGCCCGCGTGTGTGTGAGCCTAGAACTAACTCTTGTGGGTTGAACTTATTGCATTTTGAGTGAGACGAAGGCCACGTGCAAAGAAGGGGACAGACAGACAGACAAGGGGGCATTAGGCTGTGCACATGGTGTCTATCTCATGCTTCCTCAGAGACATTACCTCAGATAGTCTTTTACACAGTTGTCTCCTTCCATTTCAGCAAGGTTTCGCAACGAGTTCAAGCACGCATGCTCATGTTGCACGCGCGTATGGTGCAGGGATGTACGTCTGCGACGTCGCCAAGGTGACAGTATGTACTCCTATCGATACACAAACGACATGAGTCAAACGGAACAGATGACTCTAACCACCATCCGACCGGACATAAACCATGTTGACGAATAATTGTTCCTCGTTATGATCCCGCTTCGTCATTTTCCTAAGATGAATTAAGCTCTCACTGCCACTAGGGGACCAAAACAAACCTGGTGGATTACTCCGAACTTTTCCGGATTGAAGTGGAATATTTGAGATGACAGGATTAACTAATCATGTACCATACAAGTGACTGACCATGTTAGATGTGCATTATTAGACCTTACGAGGTAAAACATCGATAATTATAATTGGACGATTTTAACATGAACTGTTATGATAATGTATTTGTAGTATATTTATATCATATAAATATGTATATGTGGCTAACATGCCTTAAAGTTGACAGACTTCATGTGATAATAATTATATATATATACTTTATGATATACTTATTGTGATTTTGTTACATTGATATCTATTGTGTTAACTTATAGCATCAACTTTACTTGTTTAGCCTTGTCTTCCTGAGTAACATGACAGCTGCCAAACTGAGTATTGCATCAACGGTGCTGCTCCCCTGTAATAATGGAGACAGGCATTGTGTTCAATGAGGGAATCGACTTTGAAATATCTGTCCAATTGTGAATAGTAAGTTCTGTCATTGTTGGTTTTATCTGCTGCTTTTTCCAACTTCTGCAAGAAAATAAGCAAATCATGCGAATGATTCAGATCTCGGATAAACTGAATACCAAAGATAAAGTTTTAAAATGTCCTTCCGAAAGTGGGAAGTTGGACCATCGCACAATCAGTTGACCTGTCCAGCCCCAGGTTGTTTGTTTGCGGAAAACGCTTCACTCTGAGCCGAGATTGATTTTGAAGAATCGAATACTCATTGCGCCAAGAACAGCTAAAACCGGGCAACAGTTGCCAAGGTTACCGGGGACAATTTCAGGGTAAAATGCTGCTAGGGAAAGTTGGGGAAAAGGAAACAGGTCTGTAGGCTGATCATCCTGCAGTCAACCGTTTGTAACTGTTACTTAACCAGTTAAGATTTCACATCCTTCATTGAGTGGTTTGATTGTTCACTGGCCAACAGATGTCACTCAACAAATGAGTCGAATAACTCCTCATCACTGAAATTCATGGTTTGCAAAAAGTGAACAAAATATACGTTACAATTGGTGTCCATACAAATCTTCATATAAATTATGTATATCAGGCAAATCTTAGTGAAACAGCCAAGGAAATCGTCAATCATTCAATTTTGTGTGCTTTGATCCAGGAAATTGGGCTTCACCTTTGTCAGATTTTAAACATCTAATTTGCATGATCACCAACTGATGTCAGTTTTGTCCACTCAGCGCAAACCTTTCACACGTCACTGGAGTCCTGCCGCTCTCATGTGATTTCCATATCGTTCGTCAATGTTTCCTGTTGGATGCATTTTTCTTGCCATGCTCACAAAACAATGTAAATCTGAAGCAGTCTAGACATTACAAAAGCAGGTCAGTCTATCTGTTAGTGCCGTTTATCGCTGTTTGAGTATCACAATTCAACTATAACATGATAGCCCCAATGTATCATAACAATATTGTAACCGTAATATGGTGCTACGTGTTCTAGGCCTCAACCATGTGTCCATAAGTCAAAAGATTTAACGCCCAGACTCAGTACCTTCATATGCCATATTATTAAGAATGTATGTTGTATGATATGAGTTCCTGTTACGTTAATAAAGATGTATTGAAATTATGAAGCTATGTTTTCAATATTATGACCAAACTTAAGGAAAACTCTTCAGACATGACAGCAGTCGGATACAAGCTCATAGACAGGAAAATGGCAAAAATAAAAGCGAAATCAAATTCAGTCAAGACATGGTCACACAGCTGTCCTTATGCTAATTACATTTAAATTGGTGCCAAGTTTGGAGTGTATTCACCTGAGGTTCGAGACAAGTGATCACAGCAAACAGTCAATGTTACAGTCCTCGTCATACTTACATGGAATGTGAAGTTCTTTTCTATGCTGTTGAACTGCGATGTCAGAGATGACTCTATTCTAGCAAATGTTGCAATATATGTAAATTAACTAAAAGCTGTGATGTCATTTCAAAGTGGGTCAGATTCCCCTGCTTCTAGCCAATGCTGATCCTCCTGAACTGGACATCACAGTTTCAACAGTGTCAGAGTGATAATTTTATCAGGGATAGCCCCAACAACCTCTTCATCACAGCTTGATAGCCAATGGGCTGACAGCAAACTATGCATATCAGTTCAAACATTGATATATTGAAGGAAGCATTACATTTGTGATCCCAATGAAACTTTGATGGAAGTTGGTATAAACAGAAGGCTTTGACAATTTGTTTGTAAACACATAGCTTATGTTATGTATATTAGTTCTGGCAGCTCAGTGGCTGAGAGGCTGTGATGTCAAACTTGTATGGGTTTTTCCAGACCCAATTTTCACTCTGACACTGAGTTGAAACTTTGATGCTCAGTTTGGTGGATTCGCATTGCCCAGAAGCTGGAGAATCTGGCCCAGTTTAAGATGACATCACAGCTTAAAGTTAATTTAAATATGTTGCAATGCTAGAATACTGTCATCTCTGACGTCACAGTTCAACAGCATAGAAAAGAACTTGAGATTCCACGTTAGTATGACAAGGACTGTAAACAAGATAATCCATTGTGCTATTTTCAAAAAAGAGCCTCTCAAATACCGTAAAAGAATATGTGGCACAGCCATGGCACTATTTGCCTAGGTTTATTTATCTGCACATTTGAAAATCCACTTATCCAAATGGAACTGTACTGTTCAATGTTCATCAATTATAGCTTCATTGCATGGGATGTATCTTGAGAGGTTTTCCTCGTTTGAACAAGCTGTAGACAATACATTTTAAGGTAAGAATTATCAAAATCCCCCCATTACAGAGTAACAGGTCCACTCGAAATAACTTTGCCAAATCACTGTAGAGGTAGTTATAGTTTTGACAGCACAATGCAATGCAATTTTTAATTAAGTCATTTTTTCTGAGACATGCGTTTTCTCCTAGCCAATGCTTTGATGAAACAGGAAGGACCTCAAATGGATCCACCATGGGCAGCAAAGGCAAGAGTCCAGATACTCGTGTTGGGTCAGGACTCAGTAGCAAATTCATATGGGTTTAGGGGTTTATAAAATTGTAATTTTCCTGCAATTTGAAATTTTGAATGCTTATCAACCGTGGCTAGTTTAGTTCCCTTTACTCGTTTCAAGAAGAAGTGAAGTGTGAAGTTTGGTTTCGTACATGTAGGATGATACATGAAATGATCATGAGAATGTAAAGTTAAATTGAATGGCATCATAAAATCACTGACCAATTGGTAAACCCAGAGTTCAATGGGGAATTATTAAACCGAAGAAAAGGGACATCTGACCCAACCACCCAGGATATTCCAATAGATTTTTTTTTCTTCTAGGTCACACACTTCGTCATTTTCCATGAGGGGCGCCTCAGTCAAGCTCGTCCGACATCCAAGCATTAGTGACATCTACTGACAACAGTGTGTTTGATAAGAACAGTCTGATAAAATTGAGAGAGAAAAAATTGGAAGATAACAACAATAGGTTGCTTAGAAAAATATACGTTTATCGCTATATAAACAGATAACATAAAAATATATACACTGTAACTATAATTTGCTCTTGTCAATATTCGACCAGACTGACTCAACTCCCATGTCCCTCTCTTTGACTGCCTGTTTGAAGCCAACTTCATGAGCGCGTTCTTGGAAAGCAACTCCTTCGGGTGTATGGCGGGACATTCCATCAAAAAGGACAGCCAAGCGTTGAGTGCCAAATACCCCCATCTGCTCCATGGCATGGTTGATCACCTGCTTCTGGAAGAACAGTTGGTTGGTGGGAACCGTGGCCATCCGTTGAACTAGTTTATCCACTGTCGCATCCAACTCATCCGCAGGAACGGCTTCTCCAACCAATCCAATTTCCGCCGCCTTCTTGCCCGTCAGTATTTCTCCCATAAAAAGAATTCTCTTGGCTCGCTCCATGCCCACTCGGTAGACCCACATGGCAGACGTCGGGCAGCCCCACACCCGGGATGGAGGGTAACCGATCAGAGCATCTTCTGCAACAACCGTTATGTCGCAACAGAGAGCAATGTCACTGCCTCCCCCAATGGCCACCCCGTTCACCTTGGCAATGACCGGCTTCTCACTTTTCCACAGGGACATCCACGCTTCATTGCAGCGGTTCATGAATTTAAAGTCAACGTAAGGATCCCAAGGCATCTCTTGGCTGCCAGGAACGGTTCCCCGCTTGGCCTCGGCATACTTCTTCAGGTCATACCCAGAGCAAAAGACCTTCTTGCCCGACAAGACAATGATCTGAAGCAAAGACATGTGAGTGTCACCTTGCACAAATACTTTACTGACATAAAACATTGTACGCACCTGGGCTGAATCAACCACTATGAATACTCAATAGCTATCATGAAAACTCAAAATTACAGGATGACCGGCTTAACAAAAATTTCTGCTCACTAGCACTTAAGTAATATCGAGCTTTAAGTTCACAGTCAGGCGGTAGCTGACAGCTTTTTATATTTGCACTTTTGCATGTTAATACCCTACCCCAAAATGTACATCAGATAACATTGAATTTTTAGACTTCAGTATGACACTATTACCATCAACGACATCTAATTTCGACATGACGGCTGAATTCGACACTCACAAATTATATTCCAGGTGTTGCACATGTAAAATGCTCGGAGAGCTCCCCAGGCCGCACTGTACAGGTCGAATTCAACTGTCATGTCGAAATGAGAAATCGTCAGTGATACCATTGGAAAAGGCGGGATCTGACAGATTTCGCATGTTAACGCCTACGGATTAGCAAAAAAAAAAAAAAGTCAGTTTAAATTTTTATTTTCCAAAATTCAACTTCTTTAAAAAAAATGTAGAGTTAGAGCAGCATTTGTGAGGTCTGAGTCAGTTAGACACCTCATTCTAACATGCATGTATTACTAAATTAAACCCAGCACCATGTTAAGAAATACCCCCACCAGAAATATTATTTCAAGACTGCGCAAAAGATTTCTTAATTTTAAATGGATGGATGGATGATTGAGCTTTACGTCCTGTATTTTCGCACTTGGTAGGCTAATTAGGACAGGAGGAGGACTCAGCAATGAGGTGAAAGATGGTTGAAACAGCCGTCAACATTGATTGATGAGATGGGAGAGAGCGGCAGGAGTCCTCAACATGTTACACATTTACTCCATGTGAGGGATCTTTTACTTGCCCAGCATAGACACTGATACAAGGGGCCGCCAATTTAACGTCTCATCCAAATGACATCCAGCTGGGATTTTGCTCATTAAAAATGTTGGATTCCCCACCTGAGTTCGAACCAATGCAGGCAAAGACCTTCAGCAGAGCAGGTGGGAACCTATGCCACTTGGCCACCCAGCTGCTGACCTGGCAAGAGCGTGATTCGAACCCTCGACCCAGCGATTGGCAGTCCAGCACGCTACCAGAAGACCAACCCTCCCCCTTTTTACCTTCAGCGAACGAAGTTCGAAGAAGGTATTGTAATCACTTGGGTAAAAATGCTGTCCGTCCGCCGGGCGGGCGGGCGGGCGGGCGGTCGGGCGGCGGGCGGATAGATCGTTTCTAGCCCGGCACTCGGCCTCTATTGAATGTATGGGGATGAAATTTGGTACACATCTAGCCTGTATGGTCTAGTTGTGCCTTTTGATGGTCTGATGAATAGATCTTAAATACTTTTTGAAATAATTAACAAAATATAAAAAAAAAAATGTTTTCGTTTCCGGGCCAAGGCTCGGTCACTATTGCATGTGCATGGATGAAATTTGGTACACATGTGGCCTATATGGTCTAGTTGTGCCTTTTGATGGTCTCATTGACAGATATTCTATACTTTCTGAAAAAATGAGAAAAAATATAACATATTTTTTTTGTTTTTTGGGCTAAGACTCGCTCACTATTGCATGTACATGGATAAACTTTGGTACACATATGGTCAATATGGTCTAGTTGTGCCTTTTGAAAGGTCTGATGGAAAATATTATATACTTTTTCAAATATTGAAAAAAACATAAAAACTATTATTTTTGTTTCTGCCTCAACATCCGGTCACTATTCCATATACATGGATGTAGTTTGGTACACATATGGCTTGTATGGTCTAGTTGTGCCTTTTCATGGTCTGACAGATGGCTATTCTATAGTTTTTGTAATATTGAGAAAAAATATTTAAAAGAATTTTTTTTATATCGGAGCCAAAACTTCCCCACTATTGCATATACAGTAATGCATTTTTCTAAACAAATCACCTATGCAATTAATTTAGCAGTGCTTTTTGATGCGTATAACACTTTATGAATCATTGGAAAAATAGAGATAATGGAAGGCCACTACTCGACCGCTATTGCATACCTATAAGCAATTTCGTAAACGCACCAATTTTATGATATTATTGTTATCTTCTAAAGGTGTTATTCGCTGGAGGTTTGCTGCTGCGCAGCCTATGTTTTATTATGTCAACAAAGCAAGGCAAGAAATTACTTATTCAAAATTTTAAAAAACTCCCAAGCCCCCTTTTTTTATCTAATGGTGGCTCCCCCTGGGTCGGTACTCAAAATTTTCTGATATGTAGGCCAGGTTGAAAGTTCGGCAACTAGGCCCAGTGCTAGGCAGTGGTCGTCCGGATTCGTCCCAAAAGTTCCTCGACTCTTGGAATTTTTTTTTGTCGAGCACAGGTATTTGCCCATTTTCCAACAATAAAATTACAATTAGAAAAAGTTCATCATCAAATTTTAGGGGCCAACTCTCGGAATTAAGCCAGACTTCCAGACCAAATCACAATTATAAAAAGTTCATCATCAAATTTTAGGGGCCAACTCTCAGAATTATGCCAGACTTTCAGACCAATCTCTAGGATCTTTTTAGTTGAGAAAGGTGGCCTACTGAGCTGAGCATAGGTGTACACTTAAACATAAATTTTACCTTACCTCCCCCCCATCCCCACTTCATGGGTGGCCTCCTTAGTGGCTCTTAACAGCTTAAGCTCTTTATACAGAAATTTCTTCTCGGTTCATTTTAAATTCCAATTTTCTTGATTGCCATATATATATATATATATATATATATATATTATGAACTTACTTTGACGTCGTCATCCAGATTGGCCAACTCGACTGCTGCTTTGAGCTCAGAGGGTGTGTGCACATCAATGGCATTGTACACGTGAGGCCTGTTGAATTGGATGTTTGCAACTTTCTTAGACTTGTCCACCGAATATTCTACTGATTTCCATGAAGACATCTCATTGGCAGAAGCTGACAAGTGCCTTATGAGCCCAAGAACTCTTGGACGAGCTGTCACTAGTGTCAGGGTTGTTTTTAACATTCCAAAATGTACAGTGGTCACACAAACAATTTGCCATGCAATTTTGACCCTGTCAATGTTTTCAGTATTGATTTCATAAGAAAACGATAGGTGGCCTCATTGGCTGCTATTTACACCATCTGGGGTTAAAATGTGAAGGAAAGAAAGTCCCAGAAAGATCTTTGTGTCTCCATATCCTGTCCTGTACTCTGGGCCTATATAGCGTCCTGATCATATTTTGTTCGAGTTAAGTTAAGCTATTTAAAAGCAAGACAAACTTAATCTAAAATTGAGCAAAATATTACAGATGCGATAAGAAATTAATAAAGTGACCGGGTAGTTTTGACTGTTTTATTTGTTTAAAACTTTTCGCGAATAATTTTTATGTTGAAACTCATTGAAGTCATGCCGTTGTCATTGATTCTGAAATGAATATATAGCTTTTCTGGTAATAAAGTAGGCCTAATTAGTGAATGTTTCAACCTTTGGCTAGAGTATCTGATGTTAAAAGTTTATTGAGACTCTGCATGTGAACAATTATTGGGAGAGAGCCAGCTCTCTCCCTCAGGGATTGGTAAGATTGTCAGAAATTTTTGGATCGCTTGTCAGAGACAAGGGAACACTTTCCAAAGTGTTTTTTTGATTCAAGGGACTAATATGATGCATAAAAGAGGCGTGGTAATGACTTTTGCTTCTTGTGATCCTGGTTTATTTAATATTAAGGTTTTAGTTTTCAACCAAATGGGTGTTTATTCACGCGGGAGCAGCCAGTAATTCATATTGACATGGAAAATTAAAGTTTTAAAATTTCTTTCTTACATGTTAAATTTATTTTGTTATGTCTTTAAGGTTGTACCTGACAAAGTTAAGTGGTAATTTGGTAAATATTTCGAGGAAAAGGACAAACCAAAAAGTTGCTAACTTCAGCCCTCATACAGTGCCATTTTGATTACGCGTCAACTGCCTGGTTCTCTTCCCTCACAAAACATCTCAAAAACAAATTACAAGTTGCTCAAAATAAAATTATAAGGTTCATTCTTGACCTTCATCCAAGATCTCACATTGGGCAAAACGAAATGGATAGAGCTGGCGTATTGTCAGTTCGAGATAGAACCAGACAGTTGATGCTTAATCATATGTACAACATTTATCATGACATCGCACCCTCATATCCAGTCTTGAGCAGACACTCTTTTAAAAAGTGGAGAGGGGGGGGGGCAAGGCAGAATGCCGAGCGTCTTGTAACAAATGATGTCGCAGAATGAATCAAAGTGTCGAGAAACAACTATGTAAACAATTTCTCATATCATAAATTTCTCTTATCATCTTTATTGTTTGTCTTGGCATTGTTTTGTAATATTGTATCATAACAAAAACTTCACCCTACTGTATGTTATCCTTTTGAAAATGAAGTTCAAGAAGAAAATTTTTTATACAATGTTATCATGTTTTTGGAAACTTTAACAAGTGGAGGGTTACTATCATGATAAAGTGATACAAAATGACTAGGAAAACAATCATGAGGCTATTTGGCAATGTGATTAACTGCTTCTTCACACTTTGCACCAGACAACCCATGTTGCTCGACAACATTTGTTATAAGACGCTCAAGGCTTCGCCTTTCGATACCAAGTGACTCAAAAGAGTGTCTGCTTAAGACTGCCCTCATATCTATGTAGTCAATTCACCCCTCTCATAAGATCGTATAATACAAGACATTCTAAATCATGCTTTGTAACTAAATCAGCTCATGGCATCGCGAACAACAACCTCTCAATCATCGGCTGCAAAGAATGGAACATCTTGCCAGAAACATCAAGAAATGCCAAAATAAAGACAGTTTTAAACGAATGATTAAGCAATACTTAAAGGCTCAGGCACACTTTCGAGAGAGAGACATTTATATCCATCATTAATTTCATCAACTACCTCTGTATCCTTATTAATTCACTTAATTCTCTTATTTATTGTATAACGTATTGATGACATGATTATGAGATTTTTGAATGCTTGCCGCAGGACCACATTGGAAATAAGTATCTACTTTTATGTGCTATCCATGCCAGTCATGGCAAATAAAATAAAATCAAATCAAATCAGACTGTATTATTTCGTTTTTTCATGGAGATATATTTATTCATTGCTGAGAATTCGTTGAAAATGCATTGGCCTATACTTTTTTTGTGCATTGTTGATGCTAAATGATGTTAAATAGCACATTTTTACAATAAGAGGATTTGTTATTCTTCTTTATTAAGTACAATCACACTAATTCAGTTTCATTCTATCTTTGTGATAAAATAAATATTTTTTTATTGTCAAGACAATTGATCTCTTCAAAAGCCATGAATTGGAAGTGTAGGCTGTAATCTGGAGGTGCCATCCTATTGTATGTATTTATTTTATTTATAGTGGCAGGTACATGTACAGAGCAAATGATATCACAAAACGATGTTACCCAGCCTTCTTAGGCTTATCTACCACTTTATGACAACAATCTTGTTATTATACCATGGCAGCTATTTCCACACATAAGTATTTACATTGAGGTACATACTATGCATTTTTACTTTTACATTAAAAAAATAGTAATAACAATACAATAAAATAAAGGAAAATAGAAAACAATGGATATCTTAGATCACAACTGATTAAATAAAATTGATTTCCTTTTTGTCCACGCATTGTCTATATATTCCCCTGTTTCAAAAGGTAGGTACTTCATTACATAAATAAAAATATCTTCTAATGACAAGCTTTCAATATTATCTACTCTGTTAAATAATTTCAGTCTAAATTCAGAATAAGAATTACATACGCAAATAAAATGGAATTCGTCTTCAATCAAATTTTCGTTACATACCTCGCAGATTCTTTCATTAACTTCTATATTTCTAAATCTTCCTGTCTCAATACAAATTGGTAAGATTCCAAGTCTCACTTGAGCTAATAAGGATCTTCTTTTCCTATTTTTAATTTTGAGATATTTTTCAGAATAGATATCGTCTTTAAATTTAATGTAAGTTCTCAATTTTGGTTTTTCCATCGTAAGATTTCTCCATTCAATTTTCCTTATTTCAAATAATTTTTTCTCAATAATTCTTAAATCACAGACTGACCTGTTATCAAAAAGATGTGTCATATCAACCGACCTAAATATTTGTTGAACATCCTTTGACCAACCTATTCCTAGTTTAAGATCCCAATCTAGCACTACTCTAGTAAGTTTATCCCTATTCATCAATAACAACCTGTTCCATAATCTGATCATACTAACATTTTGTCTTATCTTAAAAGAAATCCAACCAATTTCACCTTCTAGACCAAGTAGTGTTGCCTTACTGTGTACTCCTAGAAAATATCTTATTGTCCTATTTTGAATCTTGTCCCCCTCAGTATAATTGTTATATCCCCAAGTACTGGAACCATAATCCATAACTGATACAACACTTGATTTATACATTTTTTCGTATGTGTGAAATCCAACATTCTTTAAACTCTTAAATTTTGATATAACACCCCCCAATGCCCTGCCTGCTGCTCCTGACAATGTCTCCGCAGTTTTCTTAAAATTCAAATGCTCCTCAATCATTATTCCTAAATATTTGTAGTGGCTAATAATATCTAACAATTCACCATCAAACTTAAATTCAAAACTAGTTCTATTTGTTCTTTTCGTCCTAAAATGAATTACTTTGGTTTTTTCTGTATTAACTTTAAGTCTAAATTTACTACACCATGTTTCGACACATTTCAGTATTTTACTTAATTCTAATTCAGTGTTTGCTATTAATACAATATCATCTGCAAATGCTAGCAATGAGACTAACTGATTGTCGATATTAATTCCAAGTTGTAGTTTCTTAACTTCGCCTATTAATTCATTGATAAATATACAGAACAGTGTTGGAGACAATGGATCTCCCTGTCTTACTCCACTTAGAATCTTAAACCAATCTGTCATCATATTATTAATTTTAACACATCCTACTGGATTGGAATATAATGCCTTTATACTATCATAAACTCTTCCTGATATACCATTCTTCAGTAAAACATAAAACAAAAGTTCCCTATCCACCCAATCGAATGCTTTCTGCATATCTACAAATGCACAGAATGTGCTGAGACCCAAACTTAACCTATTTCGAATTATTGTTGTTAACACAAATATATGGTCCTCGCATGAACGCTTTTTCCTAAACCCATTTTGTTCTTCATGGAATATTTGAAAATCTTCACAATAGGTGCTTATTTTTCTATTAACACAACTTGAAAACACTTTCCCTATATTAGATAACAGACTTATGCCTCGGTAATTCAATGGTACATTTGGATCCTTTGAAGGACATTTAGGTATAGGTGAAATTATTGCCTTAGACCATATACTTGGTACTGCTCCAAATTCAAAACATTTGGTAATCAAGTGATGGATATGCACTGATATATTTTCCATTTTTAAAATTTCATTAGGGATAATATCTATACCTGGAGATTTTTTATTTTTCAATTTTCGCAGAACACTCTTAAATTCAACTAAGCTTATATCTGAATCCAATTCTCCACCAGCTATAACGGTACTTTCTAAGGAATTCTTATCATTACAACGTTCTAGAAAAAAGTCACCATCAAATGAATCATCATCTGGCCTATTAAGAAGAGTTGAGAAGTCTTTCTTCCATTTACTTAAAACTAATTCAATGTTATCTGTCAAACATCCGTTGTCATCATATACAGAGGTAGGAATATTTTTCTTATTTCTAGGACCTAACTTTTTAACAAAATTCCAAAATTCCCGAGGATTACTAGTACAAACTTCCTCTATATCATTTACAACCTTATAATTATAATCATTTTCAGCTTTCCTCAAGGCCTTGTCAAATACTCTTCGTTTATAGATATAATCCTGTCTCAAGTATTCTTTAACAAGTTGTGGGCCAATGAACTTGATAAACTTTTTCTCTGCTTCGAACATATCCTTCCATTTAATGTGTAATTCTTTATTCAAAAACGGTTTGCTTATTTTCTTTGGTTTACATGATTGCTTATGTGGTTCTGTATACTTCAAGTTATTGTCCATTTCCCAAAGGATATTTTCACAAAGCCTTGAATACACACCATCAAGTTTACACTGACTCTGACAATCAATGGAAGCTATAGTTTCATATAAGTTAGATTTAAATAGATCACTTGGCATAAAGTCATTTGGAACATTATCAAACAGATATTTTCTTTGAATTGCAATAATATTACTTTCATTTGCAACCTCATTTTCGACCGATTCGTTATCGCACACAATATTACTTGTCATGTTGAATTTAGCATGAAGCACGGAGTGATCTGAAGCTTTACATCTGGTTGATAACATATGCATCAAATTATATTTTTCTATCAATTCATTCATAGTAAGAACCTTAAAATTAAGACATTTTGAAAAACAATCCTGTGGACTTAAAATATAATCAACAACTGATTTACCCTTGTCTGATATATAGGTAAAATTATTACTTTCAGCATCAAAACTTCCATTTAACATACATAATCTACTATCTTTAATAAAATACAACAATTCTTCACCATGACCTTGCACTGTGTCATCAATATTTACTCTATTTGGAATAACATCAATTTCATCAATAGCATCATTAATATTGCCAACTCTCCCATTAAAGTCTCCACAAATGAGAATCATCTCGGCGTCAGTATGTAGATACAACTGTTGAGTTAAATGGTTAAAAAATTCAACACTTTCACCACCATAAACAGAATTCACAGGCGGAAGATAACAATTATAAACAATCAGTGTACAATTTGAAATTTTATCAGCAAATTTAATTCCAAGTATACCATCAATACATTTATCCACAACTGAAATTTCGTACAAATTAAACAATACGTTTTTTACGAAATTGAATGTGTATTTTCAATTGCATTTGATCCAAGCCAAAGAATGGCACTCTCTGTAATCCAACGATTGCAAGACCCACTTCTGATTGCCAGATTTGAATATAATTGCACTTTAAGTCATGTCTTTTGAATAACTGCCCTTTCATTTCTTGATCAAAGTATATTTGCTGCAAGGTGTGACAGTTCTTTTAGACTTTTAGTCTGAATATTAATATTTAAAGATGATCCTCTCCTATTGGTTGAAACTCAATCTGTTCTTATTGGTTGTTGGAAGTACCTGAACTAATAGACTAATTTCAGGGACGGTTCTCTCAGTAAACACTAGGGGAAAAGTGGTGCTTGGTGTCAGTACTCTTAAAATTGCATTGGCTGATAGATTTCCCGCCCTTGCCTATGATTGGTCCACCCAAGGTGTCTCCAAGCTGGAGTATTTTTAATGCCTTTTAATATATATATATATACCATTTATTCGTGCTTATCACACCATTTTACGTATTTTGAAAATAATACAATCAATAAATGTAATTAAATTAATAATTATATTTGGGAACCAATGTCAATTTAAGGATAAATAGAGGATGCAGTCCTTCATCTCCTGTGAGGTCCAATTGTTCAGTTTTGAAACCCTCTGCACCGCAAGTGAAAGTTCCCTTATGGCAGTTGCTGAGCCTTCCAAGCCTGAGTCCAAAATTAATCATAGCATTGTTTGTCCCCATGCCAATTCAGATTACGTGCTTTAATGCTGCCTTTGGATGAGCTCAAAACCTTAATAATTGCTGCAACTCTCCTGTTGTTCCCTGAGATCATAGTATTATACAACCTCAAGAAACGTGAACGCAGGGCACTTTCCATGGGTATTGTTTCATGTAACTTTGAGCACTGTTGAGGCTTTATAACTTCCTAATTCTTTCAGATTAAATTTTGGAAGTAGTATGTTTAGGTTTAATGGGCATACATCTTCCATGTGCGGAAAGCAAATTAAGAATCATGGAATTACCTAGAAGTTATTTGGGGCAAATGTTCAGCACATTCAGTGAAATAGGTCTATTGGCCAATAAAAAAAAGAATATGTTGTCTCTGTCACACATAACTACATTCAACTTTCAGACTATATATATACCAAACAATTTTTAAAAAGTGGATTATTATTACTTCTAAATAAGTAATATTAAAGCCTATTTCTGAACTTTAGTAAGCAAGTTGATAAACAGGCATTCCAAGTATACTAAGTATGTGGACCAAAAAAACGGTGCGGAAATAGGCAAGCCTATTCACGGCGCTTTAGTCAGTGCTAGTTGAGTGCCATTGCTTAAAAAATATAGGCCTATTTTGTCTTCAATCTGTCTGGTCCACATTAATCTGGGTCTGCAGCTACTTGGTCCGCATCCTTTACTCCTAAGTGTTGTACCAGAGTGACAGACTGTAGCTTCCCTGGAAGATGCCTGCAGATTTGCAGTATTTAAACCAATTCAAGCCATTTGAAACACAAAAACTTATCAGGAAAAATCTGTATTTTGTCTACAGGTTTGGCAATAGGCTCAAATTAAAGCTTATTTCAAGTAGAAGAAATCCAGAGTCCAATTTTAAAATCCAATGTCGGATTTTTACAACTGCTTGCAGCCTGTATTGCAGGAGGAATTTTCAGTCAGCCTCCGACCATATAGGAAGTCGCACTATTTCACCTATCACCTTGAAACTGAGCATACAGTCTCAATATAATTTTATCTTGCTGCCATCAACTTTTGGTAAACTTCTGTGACATTAAAATTTTTATTTACGAAACTAAAATGTTAATTTTTTTGTGCGAATTTCAAATGACCATGCAGCTCCATGAAACCAGCACCAACAGCAGCAGTCAGATTCAATAGAAAGAATGAAGGAAGGGATGACAGAAGGATCTTATGAAGGAAGGCAGGAAGGAATGAAGGAAGGGATGAAGGAACGAATGAAGGAACGAAAAAAGAAAGGAAAGTAGGAAGGAAAAAAGGGAGGGGAGGGAGAGAGGATAAACATGTGGATGGATAGATAGATAGATAGATAGATAGATAGATAGATAGATAGATAGATAGATAGATAGATAGATAGATAGATAGATACTAAGTCTATCTACAAGCAGCTGTTAAAGTGCTTGCACGTTATTTCGAAGTTATCTTATTTTCAGACCTATAAATGGCATAAAAACGATCTGTATTGTGATCCATGAAATGTGAAAGAAACACAGCACTAGGATGACATAAATTTTATTGCCTGCCTCGAGTCTGTAACTCAATCTATATTGCAAAACAAGGCACTGAGTTTCCCACCGACTTGTCCTGCGAATCTGAAGGACTTGTTTAAGGTCTCACAAATCTACGAGATTGCTGTACTTCAGCTGAAATCCTGCAGATCTAAAGGAATGTTGGATTTCACTGTTTTCCCAATCATGCATTGACAGCAGAATTTCTTGTTTTCCTCGAGATCTGCGTGAGTCTCGCTGCGACACTCTCTCGAGTCTTTTACATCGATATCTACCTGCGTGCGGCGAACTCCCGTACGTTCCGCTTGCGACACGATTTCTAGTTTAGCTGGCAATTAGAGGATATCTATTTGCAAGTACTGCACATTTCCAAATTTGCAAAAATCCAGAGAATACTGCCACATTGAGTGGGGTCTAGAATCATAAAAACTTGCAAAAATGTTAGCCTACATATGAATGCATGAAGTGACCTAGTTTACATTTTGGCCATATATCGATCAGCCAAGAGCTAGAGTTCCTAAAAGATGCACTATATTCTTGCAAAGGGTCAAAAACTGGTGTAAAAGGTGGTTGTCAGCCATTTAGTTCAACTGGCACTCCTGGATAGGCAAATTCATATAAATAAAAAGTGATGTCACATTTTTCTTCATTCAGTACCAGTAAAACCTCCAAAAAAATTCATGCAATTCCGTTGAACCGACTTTCCAATAATTATACTGGCAAAATTCTTGATGCTGTCAGAAAACCTCTTGAGGGCCATGTTTTTTGTTTTTTTTTGCAAAATAAGATTGAAACTGGAAAATGTTTGTTTGGCACATGAAAAAAAGGTTCTTTCAACCCTTTGGCCAGGGTACCCGATTTATTGAAGTTTATTGAGACTTTGCACGTGAAAAATTGTTTCTTGATACCTTGCCAAAAAAGTGTTTGTCCTGGGCTTAAAACGGAGGTCCCCTGGCCATGAAACCGTCAAAGGGTTCTAAATTAAACATTCCCGGAATGGGTTGAAACTTTCTGTTCTTTTATGGGTTACTCTGAAAGAAAACAGAGCACTGGATAGAACCTTTTATTATAAACTTACACTTGTATGGTAACATTTCTTCTTTGGCTGAATTCTAGAATATTTTTATATCTCTTCGCATACTGCAAATCAATATCAGGACCTGAAAAGTGAATATGTGTATATGCAACTAAAAGCAGACATTGCTTTCCAGAACGTTGTTCCAGATACTCTCACGGTCATGATTCTGTTCTTTCTTCTTCTTCTCTGCTTCGGTTGCCCTGTTCGGGTCGCTCAACTGCCTGAAAAGTGAAAGTTTACCTCTGTTATGCAAGTGGTTATTATGGCAGGAGCTCCGGTATGTGATTATTGTTTATGTTGTTTTACTTGAAGTTTTTTATCCCCTGTTATTGTTTTAGGTGTTTTAATATTGTTTTGCCTGCTTTTATGGCTATTTCTTTTAGTAATGTCGTGGATACGGTTTGTATGTTGTTGTAAGCGATCTTAGTATCATCGTTTTCATGTAGTGCCCTACACGTTGTTAGGATGTGTTCCTGAGTTTCTGGTTCTTCGTGGCAGTGTCGGCATGTTTCATACATGTATTTATTCCTGTAGTTGGTTTTCACGTCAATCATTCTTGTTCTCAGTTTGAATATAGTGCTTGCTTCGGCTCTTGGTAGGTTTGCTATGTAGGTGTTAATTCCCTTTTTTGTCGCACTGCCTCCATGTATTAGCAGGTGTCTGACTTTGCTTTTCCTCAATCCGCTGTTTTTTGTCTCTTTTATAAATTGGTCCCGAACAGCTTTATTGATTATTTCTTTCGCTTTCATCTTGTTTCTATTCTCCAGTGAAGTTTTGTCGACATTGTATCTCTCCATTATTTTTGTTAGATTATCCATCCATTTCGTCCCTTGTGATATTATTCCTCTGGCTAATTCTGTTCCGCATCTGTGTATCCTCTTGTACATTAGTAGTTTGTTTCTGTTAATTGTAGTTTCGATGTCTAGCAGCCCACACTCTATGTATAATGCCTCCCTTGGTGTTGATTTAGCTACTTGTAGTATTCTTTTGATGATGTTGTCCAGTATTTTGTTCATCTGTTCCATTTCCGCTTTTGTGTATGTTGTCGCTTCCCCTGTGTTATGATCGGGATGATAGTTGCTTTTAGCAGTTTCCAGGTTGACTTCATGTGCATGCTCCTGAAGTTTTTGCTGCCTGTTATTGACTGGATGGTTTGGTACGCCATTTCTGTCTTTCCTTTTTTAAGTTTGGTATGTGGTCTTTGTTATTATTCTTATTGTTTAGGGTGTATCCCAGGTACCTGTACTTATCTGTTTGTCCAAATTTTAGTTCTCCCATTTTGAAGGTTTCTGTTGATTTTCTTCCTATTATCATGACTTTTGACTTCTCTTCCCCGAATTTTATCCTGTATCTCCTTGCTACCCTGTTTGTTGCCTCTAGCATTTTCTCAAGGTCTCTTGTGTTGTCTGCTATCAGTGCTACGTCATCCATGTATATTAGGGATCCTATTTTGTCACGGAGTTCTCCTTGTTGGCATCCTATGTTCATCTCCTTTATTTCTGTGTCAATAAAAAAAAAGAAAGGAATACTCTCTGTCAGCATTCGACAAAATAGAACCTTATTTAGCACTCTAATTTGATAGTGTCATAACTTATTTTGTGAACAGTACGTACTATGTACATTATTACATTCTGTGACACCATTCTAATTTCATTTGCCTATGAGGGTCAAATGTTTGAGATTTATAGTCTGTTGCCTTGGTCTTTGCTTAGGGCCATGGGCCAGTGTCATTCAGATGTTGTCATCGTTTTCATAGCTGTGTGTTTTTCCCAGTACTTTAGTTTATCCCATGACTGTGATGTCACATATTTAGTTATAACTAATTACAAGAACACATTTCAAGACATTTACTAAATGCACTGACGCATGTATCACTGTTTGATATTGAGTTGTCATAAAAATCTATATACAGTGGGTTGTGAAAGTTTGGGCACCCTTGGAATGGGGTCACATTTTTTCAAATTTCTGACAAACCATTTGCAAAATCTTTCCAACGTGAATTGTGTGAGTGAAGGATATCAATGCACTCAATTTTACCCAGAAAGAACAATGGAAGTATAAAAATGTAAAAAAAATATGGGTCTTTTTGTCGGATTTTACCTGTGCAAAAGTTTGGGCACCCCTAAAGATACTGCTATAGCTCTACATCAAAGCAATATAAAAGCTTTAAAATACTTTGGATAATAATGTAAGCATCCCAACACTTTATTTTGTATAATTTTTTTATTTTAATCCCTATCAGAGTGACTCCAAACTTTGCAGATGTTATGTACCCAAGGTACATCAGATTATTTAATAAAATTTCAATTATTTTGAGTCCAGGATTCAGATTCAGATTCAGATTTTTTTTATTATCACTTATATACAAAATAAACAAGTAAATACAAAATTGATACCCGAAGGCATAGTTGCCGCTCATGGGTATCAAAACTAGGCATACATAAAGTAATATTATGATAATAACATAAATTAAATGGTAATAGAAAAGAATAAAAAAAAATAAAAAAAAAATTAAAAAAAAATTAAAAGGAAACAGAAAACGAAATACGGAATTTGGTCAACTTATATTATCTAGATATAGTCATATGCACCATTACTCGCAGGCAACTCTATGATAAAAAAAATGAAATTAAGTGTGATAGATGTGATAACTCACAAAATTGAAGTGAAACAGATTTACTAATTTGCACAAACATAGCAGGAGCTCACAAGGTTGGTTTATCATGTTCATTTTTCATTGCCTAAACATGACAGATTAATATTAGATGAAATTTTGGAGCAGCTCAGACCTATATCCAACGAAAATGCCAAAAAGGCCACAAAAGTTTAACTTTCTGGGCATCTATGTTGCTTTTACCTTGGCTTTTCTTTTAAAAATATTTCCGAAACCTGCTTTTTTTAAGTTGTGTTTTGTAGCAATGACAATTTTGCAATTATTTCAGCTGACATCCGTGATTCTTGGCCTGCCTATTCTAGTCCTTGGAGAGTCAAAATTGTTTATCACATTCTGGTGTATCGTATAGCAATTCCATTTCAATGCATTTTTTGGCTCCCTTGTCTCAAACACCACAGTGACTGATCCAGAATGCTTCCACATAGCTAGATGGGCCCTTTGGCATGACTCTGACAGTCAGATTAAGCTATGTAATTGTGATACCTTGTATAGTTTGGCTTTTCATATCTGCATACTGACGATGGAATGATGCACCAGTTGATCACATTCAGCGTCACAACTCTAGGGGTAGGGTGGTTCAAAAACACTTTCTTCTAAATTTCTCTGATTTGAATCTTGCATTGTGATCTTATATCGATAGAAGGTATGGAGTAAAAATTTCAGCAAAATCAATTAATATTTAGAGGTGGCACAAAGCCGTTGAAGTTAAACATGTGATTGCCCTGCAACACCTCAAAATCATCGGTATTTGCAAATCTTGCAATTATGGCCAATTATTTTGATCAAATAACCCTTTTTTTAGTATGTCAAGGATGCCCAATCTAGTCCTGATATTCTCTCTGACTTAAAAAGTTTTATTGAAGGTCATCATAGATATTATATAGGTCAATTTTCAAACATTTTTTCATAAAAACAGGCAACTATTTCACTTACTATGAATAATAAATCCAAAATAACCCCCAGATATTACTTTTCCATGCCAACTTTATCATATACTAAAAAACCGCAAAAAAATATTTACTTCGGAGAAAGATCTAGGAAATTGACCATATTTTAAGTTCGGAGTATGGGGAATTACATGATAAACTTCAAGGGCTTGTGTTTGTTTTACTTACGTATGTGGTCATCAATTTCTACTTTCAAATTGGGGGTTTTTGGAGATTTGATTTTTCCCATAGGAATGTGGACCACCCTACTCTAGGGGTCTATGAGGTTGACATATAAGATTTAATTGTTGCAAAATTGCAAAATTGACTAAATAGAAACAAAATTAACACCAAATTGATTTTTTTTTTCAGCAAAAATAGTCCCTGGCTGGCAACACAAAGTTGAACTGCACATTAATATTTAATTTTGGTCAATATTAACCTAATAAATAATGGAAATCTTAAATATTTTTGGTTATATTAGATAAAATGTTAATTTTAAGTGAAAGAGAGGCAAACCGGGTCTCTTGGCCCAGAAATGTCCAAAACTTTCAATATTACTGGACATGTGAAATTAATGCCATCTATGTACCACAAAGATGCAACGGTTGGAGTCACTCTGTGTGGGGGACAATAAAAAATGCACTAAAAATGAAGTCTTGGGATGCCTACATTATAATCCAATGACAGATAGATAGATATTTATTTTCACCAAATCTTGTACACACAACAACTGATATATAAAACATTAACATTATTTGAACAATATGCTTTGGTGAGGGGATGCACAAGAGTTATCAGAACTATATTTAATTGTGCATCCCACAATAAAGATTACTTATGTAAAATTTAACCATAAAATGGAGGGATATAAGAAAAGAAAAAACTTGCTGCCAGTACCTTAATACATTTGGATTTTTTGTTTTGCAAATAACTTACTAAATGACTTAACATTTTCTTTAATTTTCAATGAATGATGCATTTTAGAGCTTTTACATTGCTTTAATGTAGACTTATATAAAAGTCAAGACCAGAATTTGTAGGGGTGCCCAAACTTTTGCATATGTAAAATTCGACAAAAAGACTCATATTTTTTGACATTTTTATATTTCCATTGTTCTTTCTGGGAAAAATTGAGTGCAAGGGTATTCTTCACTCACACAATTCACATTGGAAAGATTCTGCAAACGGTTTGTCTGAAATTTGAAAAAATGTGACCCCTCTCCAAGGGTACCCAAACTTTCGCACCCCACTGTATATATTATGTATAGATGCTGGATAGATGCTTCAATGAACTGGAACTGAATCAAACAGATAGTTTCGATATCGTTGAAGATTCATTATGCAGTTGGTGGTCACCAGATTCCACTTAAGAAAGATATCAGGAGAAGATATGGAGGTGGGAATTTCAGGACAATGATAACTTGCTAATTGTATGCAACTACTTCTGTGCACTGTATACACAGATATTCTAGCACAGTGATAAAGTAAATGAGACAGTCCTAGATTAGTCACCATCGATCAATACCTTAATCTGTCGCTGATGACCTACAGATAAAGTTGCATGTAAATCATATATGGGCTTGGAAAATATTACCTTCATAATTTTCAGGCCAACACGATGAGCACGCTTCGATGGATGCTGTGGATTTTGCTGCCAAGCTGTTGTCTCGCTGGTCGAATTCTTCTGGTGACAGTAATGGGAAGGAGCCACGTGCAGTATGTTGCCACAGCAGGCAAAGAACTGGCTGCCAGGGGACATGAAGTCCACATTGTTCTACCCACATCCAGTGAAAAACTTATCAAGGATACGTCCAAGCTGATTGATCCATCTCTGACGACCCACACACTGGCGAAGAAAGAGGGCACAGAAGACCCGTTAGAAAGAGAGGATGAGTATATTGAAAGCTTCAAGACAGTTATTTACTACATGCATGTGCTGAAAATACCCGGCTCATTGATATTTAAAATGGCAGATTTTATAATGAGTGACATCATGTGCAGTGGTATTTTGAGTGATGAGGAAATGTTTCTGAAATTGAAAAAAATGAATTTTGACATTGCTTTAATTGATGGATTTCCTGCTGCAAGATGCAACTATGTATTGTTGCACCGTTTAGGAATACCTTATGTTAGTTTGACAACCCAATATGAGCCATGGCGGTTTGGTATTCCAGCGCTTCCTTCTTTCGTCCCTCTTGCACTGGAACACCACTTCACTGAGAAGATGACATTCATCCAAAGAGTAAGAAACTTTCTTTCGTATGTAGAATGGCAAACCATGCCACTTTTGATGAGCATGTCTGGAAAATACACGACAAAATATGCTCCAGAAATGCCTTACAAATCACCCAATCAGCTGGCTTCGGAGTCTGCACTTTGGTTCATTAACACGGATATTGCTTTGGATTATGCTCGACCCTCTGTTCCTCATGTAATTGAAGTTGGAGGTCTAACAACCAAAGCACCGACAGAACCACTGCCAAAGGACTTTCAAACCTTCATGGACAACTCCGGTGACGATGGCGTCGTTCTTGTGTCTTTTGGCTCAACTCCCGGATTTCCTGATGAAGTGGAACAACTCATTCATGATACAGTTTTGAGATTGAATAGACGTGTTATATGGAAAACAACCCAGCACAACCTGACCAGTGCCACAGTAATCACAAGTAAGTGGATTCCACAAAACAGCATCATGGCACATCCCAAGGTAAAGTTGTTCATCACCCACGGGGGTAACAATGGTCAGTTTGAAGCTCTTTATCATGCCGTGCCTATGATTGCTATTCCTCTGTTCGGAGACCAATTCTACAACAGCCAACGAATCCAGTACAAGGGTTATGGGATTGTCAAAGAAGCTTTTGGAACGACAGTCGATGAACTAATTGAAGCTATCAATGAAGTCACAATGAACCCAAGTTATAAAGAGAACATTTTGAGGGGAAGCAAAATCTATAAATCTCATCCGATGAATCCAAGAGAAAGACTGGTGTACTGGATGGAGCACGTCATGGAATACGGATCAGATCATTTGCATTCTTACAGCCTGGAGATGCCCTGGTATCAGTACTGGATGATAGACATTCTTGTTTTTGTTTTAATTTGCAGTTTAATTGTAATTGCAGGGTTGTATTCATGCTGTAAATCTGTCTTTAGATGCTTTGGAAAGCGCTCAAGGAAAACAAAAAATGAATGAATTGAAAAAAATACAAAACGTAATGTTTATATATATGAATAAACTTGTTTTCTCTAGAAATTGCTTTGTTTTCTTAATTTTTAAAATGGATATAGTAAGGATATGACATTCTCTGACATGTACATTAGTTATCAATCATTAGGTAAGTTGTTATTGAATATATGTGTGCATGTTAATGTCCTCAAAGCTAAAAGCTTGATATATTGCCATGATTTCTTTCTTAATATTTTTGGACCAGATGCTAAAGTCTCTTGAAGACAATTTATAGTAACTAGGCTTTTTGTATTTTTACCTTTGTTACTGTATATATTTTTAACTGTTTTTAAACCTGTAGATTATCTCAATCTGAATAAAGATATTATATATATTGGTAATATGTAAAATGTGAGCAAAGCGTGATGGGACAATACTCTGACATTGTGTTGAAACTGAGATGCATAGTTAAGGAGGATTAACACTTGCTAGAAGCTGGAGAATCTGACCCAGTTTAAAATAACATCACAACTTGAAGGTACAATGCTTGAGAATAGATACATGCCAGATGTGACATTGAGTCCTCACCAACATCACACCTCAACAGCATGGAAGGCAACTTGGACTCTACGTAAATATGACAAGGACATTGACTTTTTGGGTTAAGTGAAATCGTTTTGACTAGAACACCTAGTCAAGATGAATAATTAAGTTAAACTGACATTGTCAAAATCCCTTTGGCATATCCCAATTGACTAAGTTAATTAATCAACCAAGACTTGACTAATTTTAACAATTAGTCATGGACTAAACTATCAGGAAAATTTTAGTGATAAGCTAGTGAATTCACTACAAGGTGTTACATTAGTCATAAGTTAATCAATTTACCAATTACATTAGTACTAAATTGGTAAAATTCCAAATTTAATAAACTTGTATATTGACCAACTTGTGACTATTGGAATTTCCAATAGTAACAAGTTGGTCAATATATACTTATAAATTAAATAATTGAGTCACAATCAAATTAGTCATAACCTGGCTTATAAACTATTTTTATGTTTATTGGAAGTTACAGCACATCATATTTTGACCCTAAAGTGATAGTCACTTGCCCAGGAAATATTAAATTAAGATTGCCTAATGTATTGGAAAGTGCCGGGTGGACGACGCAAAATGCTGATCCATTTTCAATGGCTTCATGAATATTGGCCAGCATATCATGCAATGAGTGCAATGAGTGCTAATTTTTGCATAACCAGATGGATAATATATGAGGTTAAGGATATCTGCTAAGAAAAACTTTTAATTCCATACGTCTTCTAATATCAAACGATTTATTGAAAGTTTCTGGAGCAAAAGCACTGCAGGTGCCGTTTTGTGGACCCTGACATTCAACTTTGCTGGAATTAATAGGGGAACAAATAAAGGCAATAAAATCAGCAAAATTCTAATATTAAATTGGTAAATTCACTAACTAGATTGAAAAATTTTATATAACTTAAGACCACTGACTGAGCGTTCTAGTAAAAAAGAATTTTTTTTCCTTATTTTGAAACTGGGATCAATCCTTTTCAAATTGCACATATTGTTCCAAAGCTGCGGCAAAAAGCAACTTAACCATGTTGCAGTTGAGGCTCAGTCATCATAGTCCAAGGCCGATGATTGTGCATCCCAGACCATGGTCGATGCCATCAAAATATGGCCTTGTCTTGGCCTTGAGATTCCAACGCTACAACTTAAAGACAAAAAAAGGCAATATGTATGTGCTGATTATGAGCAACTTATCCTCTCAATCAGAAAAATGTAGTGCATGATACAGAGAAATGCTTTGCTAAAATCAGGATCTTCTTCGTCTTCGTCAAGATAAACTTTGTAAAATGGAGACAAGTCTGAACTGCTGGTGTTTTAAATTTTGTGCAAAATGTAGAAAAATGTGTCAGAATGACCACTTTAATGTGACAAATATTTTTAAAAATATTAAGGAGTGGCTGGACATGGAAGTTTCAAAACTGTAGTTAGGCCTTTGGTCACTCGACAACCGGGATGCTGTTATATTGTTTGTGAAATGAAATTTCGAGCAGCTGTGTGAAATTCCAGTCTTTGTTTAGACAAAATGCCAAGAAGGTCCATGGCCAGTGAAAAAAAAATTCTATATAATTATATGTCAATAATAATATTTCCTTTTTTGCATTCATCAGGTTTTATTTCCAGTTTATTATCTTATTAATAGCTATATGTTTTCATATTTGTACTTTGTTTTATCCCAAGACTGTGATGTCATAGATTTAGTTGCTTAAATTCATAAATCACAAGCGATGCTTCAATGAACTTTAAGTGAATAAAATAGCATGCAATGCATGCACCATGTCCTCGGGCATCTGAACTTGTTTAACATGTAAGTCAGCTGGATGGTCCATTGGCCTTTTAAATTACTTTTAAAACATTTAATCAGCTGTGAATATGTCATAGATCTATATAGATTTTGTCATATATATGCCAAATCCAAAAAATATATCATGCATATGCTTTAGGTACTCTCTGAACACATTCAAACATGATACAATCAAGAGGCCACCCCAACCCCATGCAGCCCCCCCCCCAAGTGACCATGTGCATCCTGTCACTGAGTTGACAGCACATGGCTAGTGAGGGTGTCCCATGCAGTAGGGTGAGAGATAGATAGATGCACAGGAGCTCACAGGCCGATTTATTTAAATCAATGATATAAAAAAATATAATATCAACAGTGTATATCAATATTAAAAAGTGAAAGTGACTGGACCAGGGAGGCTCTCAAGAAATTATATATTTTTCTACAGAAATCCTGACTTAGAATATAGTCTGCTATGTCAATATGCTATAGGCCAACTCTATAGATCTCTTCTCTAATATAAATTGTATATATGTGCTAATAGTGCTATTTGCTATTCTAATATCATATAGCTTTTCCTATCATTAGGACAATATACAAGAAGAACATTTCTGTGTCTCCTAACTTGACTAAAATGATATGGCAGCAGTGATTTTAAAAACAAATAACTGCATTTCAAGAGCACATTTTGAATCAATTGAGTGACGTTAGTCTGACAAGAAAGGCTGAATTGTACACTGCTAATCTTCTACTGACAATCCATGACTGGGCAGCCAGTCTGAGCCAGAGCAGAGACAGAGAGAAAGCACTCCAGGTAGATTGGTAGAATCAGGTCAACTGTTGAACTTAGTTCAACTTTTTTCAACTCATGCATACAGTTGTGCTTGAAAGTTTCTGAACCCCTGGCGCTTCTTTCCTTATTTTTGCACATCTCCCTAACAAGTGCAGGAATAGCTCTTAAATTGGGTTAATAATACAACAGAACACCATCTTTTTTATGTAAACATATATTCACAGCAAATAATGACATTTAAAAATGATTTTATGATGAAAGTGTCCAAAAGTGCATGTTCAAAAGTTTCTGAACCCTTCTGAAATGGGTACAATAAACAATTTGTATGGCCCCCCTTTTTCCAAAATAAATGCTTCCAAACAGTTCTTATGGCTATGGACTACCAATTGGCAGATTTTCTTTAGGATTTTTGGCCATTTTGACCATTCTTCAAGAGAGCATTTTCTTAACCCTCGTAGGCTGGTGGGTCGTCTGACGTGGACTGCTTTGTCAAATCTGACCAAGGCATATTATCTAGTTGTCTGTGATCGGGAACTGGTCCAGGCAATGCCAGAGCCATGAATTTGACTGGTTTTTAATAAATTTTTTGTGGATTTGCTTGTATCCCTTGGGTAATGTTCTGCTAGAAGACCCATTTGCGGCCAAGTTTCATACTTGTAGGTGAAAGCTTTAGGTTTTCTAAGTGCATATCTTGATATTTGTCAAAATTTGTTATGCTATTAACAACAGTTCTTTCTCCTGTCCCGTTTAGAGCAAAACAACTCCATACCATGATGGAGCCAACATTATCTTTCATAGTTGGGAGGATGTTATGTTCCTTGAATGTAGCACCTTCAGGACGTCAGATTTGGAAATATTGACTGAGACCAAAAGGTTGGATTTTTAATTAGTCTGCCCACAGGACATCGTTCCAATAATCATACAATCCATCGAGATGGTTTTTAGTGAAGAACAGTCAGGTTTCCTTGTGCTTTTGGTCACAATCAATACAGATATGTCAGACATCCGGAAGGTCCTGCTTTCAAGGAACATAACACCCACCCAACTATTAAAGATAATGGTGGCCCCATTATGGCATCGACTTGTTTTGCTATAACTGGGACAGGAAAATGAACTATTGTTGATAGCATAAGGAATTCTGTGAAATATCATGATATATGCTTAGAAAATGTAAAGCTTTTACTTGTAAGCCTGAAACCTTTCCACGAGTGGGTCTTCCAGCAGAACAATTACCCAAAATGCACAACCTAATCCACTAAAAATTTAATAAAATCCCTCAAATTTAGGGTTCTGGAATGGCCTGGACGGTTTCCCAATCAAAACCGATTAGATATGCCTGGGTCAGATATGACAAAGTAGTTCTCGTCAGACGACCCACCAGCTTACGAAGGTTAAGAAAATGTTCTCGTGAAAAAAAGGTCAAAAATCCTACAGAAAATCTGCCAATTGGTAGTCCATAGCCATAAGAACTGTTTGGATGCATTTATTTTGGAAAACGGGGGCCAAACAAATTGTTGATTGTATACGTTTCAGAAGGGTTCAGAAACTTTTGAACATGCACTTTTGGAGACTTTCATCATAAAATCATATTTAAATGTCATTATTTGCTATGAATATGTGTTTACATAAAAAAGATGGTGTTCAGTTGTATTATTAACCCAATTTAAAAGCTGTTCCTGAATTTGTTTGAGAGATGTGCACAAATAAGGTAAGAAGTGCCAGGGGTTCAGAAACTTTCAAGCACAACTGTATTCAGCACAGCAGCAGCAGCAGCAGCAGTGACACAACAGTGACCCACATATAGTGGGGCCAAGTGCTTGGGTTGCCAAGGTTGGCTAGTGAGGGTGCAGTGCTGCATGCGTGCAGCTGCTAGGACCCGTTGCAACAAATCTGGAATCGTTTTTGGTGAAGCTGTCACAAAATAACTGGGAAATGTGATATATTGAAGTAAATTGAACATGAGAAGATCGAAATTGCAGGCAGGAATGCATAACAGGAAGTTTTATCATTGGAATACATTAGTTGGGCGTGTAATTTCGCCAGTGAATAGTTTTTCTGAAAACACTAAATTAGAAGATTGACAGGAAATGGGTCTCACAACAGATATGTCCTGGGATAAATCCCGAGGACATAAAAACTTCTCCTCAAAGTGGAGTCACAATGACAGACAACAAATCTTTAAAGAGATTTGAAATTTTTATGATTGGTGTCTTGTGAAAAACACTAAAACTGACTTTTTTGGAACTTTGAAACATGCACTCGTCTGCATGGTAAGATGCAACACTTGGCTCAAACAGAAGTTGTTTGTTGCGGTTGCACACAAAAAATAATATTACCTACCTCTGTCGAGATGAAAAAGGAAACTACCAAAAGCATGTACTAATATGTACACTAGTTGACAATATGCTAAAACAGCGATGGTGTAAGAGAAAATGGGGTTTCCCCGTTATGTCCCGATTCACCCCATAATATGCTGCTGATTTTTTTTTTCATTTTGTTTAGTCAGCTTAAACCTTTTTAGGACAGTGTCACACAAACAATTCAGAATAGAGGGTGAATTTTAGGACTGAATATCTGTGATTGCACAGCAAATAAATATCTGTAAGTGGAGCATGACCAACATTACAATTGAAGGAAAAATAAATGTAAAAAACACTGCAGCAGGTTACACAAACTCAATGCCATATACATGTATATAAAACACAAGTGGAACTTGCCATTACTTCTTCTTTGCCAGAACAATGTGGTCAAAATATATGCTCTGGCTGATTTTACCAGCATTTTGTTTTGGAGGTCGGATTCTCCTTCTAACAGTTCCCGGAAGGAGTCATGTTCATTATGTTGCGACAGCAGGGAAAGAATTAGCTGCAAATGGACATGAAGTTCACATCGTACTACCTACCTCAGGTGAACAAAGTATCAAGACTTTATCAAAGCTTATTGATTCATCATTGACAATTCATCATCCAAAAGAAATTGAAGACCACACTGATGTATTTGGAAATGAGGATGAATTATCACAGAAACTAAAAACAGTAATTTATGTGAAGCATACATTCAAAATACCAAATATGGTTATGCTCCGCTTCGCCAGTTTCATCATGAGGGATGCATGTCACAATTTGTTAAAAGACCAAGGTTTGTTCTTAAAATTGAAGGAAAAACACTTTGATATCGCTTTAATAGATGGGTTCCCAGGAACAAGATGTCAGTATGTACTTCTACATCGCTTAGGAATACCTTATGTTAGTTTGACAACTGTGTATGAACCATGGCGTTACGGAATACCAGCATTGCCATCTTTTATCCCATTGCCAATTGAGCATGACTTCACTGAGAAAATGACATTCTTCCAAAGAGTGAGAAACTTCCTGTCATATGTAGAGTGGCAATGCCGCTTGTAGAGACTATGTCAGGACATTATACATCCGACTTTGCTCCAGAAATGCCTTACAAATCGCCCAATCAGCTTGCTTCTGAGTCTGTGCTTTGGTTCATTAACACGGATATAGCTTTGGATTATCCTCGACCATCCCTTCCACATGTTATTGAAGTAGGAGGTCTAACAACCAAAGCACCGACAGAACCACTGCCAAAGGATTTCCAAACCTTCATGGACAACTCTGGTGACGATGGTGTTATTCTTGTGTCTTTTGGTTCTTCTCCCGGATTTCCTGATCAACTGGAACAACTCATCCACGATACTGTTTTAAAGCTGAATAGACTTGTTATTTGGAAAACAACCCAGCACAACCTGACCAGTGCCACAGTAATCACGAGTAAGTGGATTCCACAAAACAGCATCATGGCACATCCCAAGGTAAAGTTGTTCATCACTCACGGGGGTAACAATGGGCAGTTTGAAGCCCTGTACCATGCTGTGCCCATGATTGTTATTCCTTTGTTTGGAGACCAATTCTACAATAGTCATCGAATCCAGTACAAGGGTTATGGGATTGTCAAAGAAGCTTTTGGAACGACAGTCGATGAATTACTTGAAGCTATCAATGAAGTCACAACAAACCCAAGCTACAAAGAAAACATTTTGAGGGGAAGCAAAATCTATAAATCTCATCCGATGAATCCAAGAGAAAGACTGGTGTACTGGATGGAGCACGTCATGGAATACTGATCAGATCATTTGCATTCTTACAGCTTGGAGATGCCCTGGTATCAGTACTGGATGATAGACATTCTTGTTTTTGTTTTAATTTGCAGTTTAGGTGTAATTGCAGGGTTGTATTCATGCTGTAAATCTATCTTTAGATGTTTTGGAAAGCGCTCAAGGAAGACAAAAAATTAATGAATTGAAAAAAATCCAAAATGTAATGTTTTTTATATATATATACTTTCTTCGGACTTAACACAGCAAATTTCTAACGCACGTCGTTTGATTGGTTGTTGAATTTATTCTCGTAAAACTTGATAAACGTGGTTAACTAAAATAAGCTATTTGCTCTTCTCGCTGTTAAGTCCAAATTACATATATATCATGACTGAGAGTGAGGCTCAAGAGTGATAGCAAGAGTGACGACGTCACCATGGAGATGACGTCATCATGCTAATTCTGGCTCCATCTATGGCAGTGTAGTATAACTAACAAATCAACTTTTAACAATAAGTCATATAAATTACAAAATTCAAAAATAGTACATATTGATCTGTTACAGCGCCCCCTTGAAGTGGAACACTTCAATATTCAATTCTTTAACAATCTGAGTGCCCTTCTTCTAAAAGGGCAATTTTCACTGCAGGTCTCTTGTAATCCCCATTAGCAGTCTTGACCTTCACAGATCGTACTCTGCCGTCATCACTTTTGTTAACTTCTGTTACCCTTCCAGGCATCCATTGGCTTCTTGGCTTATTGTCATCGACCATCATAATCAAATCAACAACTTGAAGATTTCGCTGCTCCGATTGCCAATGGTTGCGAGGGGTTAGGGATGGTAGGTATTCTCGTCGCCATCTACGCCAAACGTGGTCTGCAAGAACTTGACTCTGGCGCCATCGCTTGCGACTACACATTTCTTGTGCTTCAAATATCCCAATTGGAGCAATTGTTGTGGCGCCCCCATGGAGAAAGTGATTGGGAGTTAAAGCTGTATAATCTCCAGGATCTGCACTATTATATGTTAAAGGTCTACTGTTCAGAACGGCTTCTACTTCAGTCAGAGTTGTCCGTAGAACGGATTCAGCAACGACTTGCTCCTTCAGGACTGCTTGAAGTGCCCTTTTAATGGATTTGACAAGACTTTCCCATGCACCGCCAAAATGAGGAGCATGAGGAGGAATAAAGTGCCATGTCATATCATACTGCAGACAGAAGTTGTGAATCTTATCATTATCCAGTTGCTCTAAATTCTCACGCAATTCTCTCTCTGCTCCTTTGAAGTTAGTGCCATTGTCAGAAAATATCTCAGTTGGATGGCCACGACGACTAATGAAACAACGGAGAGCCATAATAAAGTCATCCGTCAAAAGGGAATCAACAAGCTCCAGATGTACTGCTCTTGTCACCATACAAGTAAAAATGCATCCCCATTTCTTAACTCTGCTTCGGGCACGTTTCGCCAGCATTGGTCCAAAATAGTCAAGTCCTGTAAACTTGAAGGGTTTTGAAAATCCTGAGATACGTTGTCTTGGAAGAGCAGCCATCAAAGGTACCGCTGGTTGCACAGATTTTCGACGGCAATCCATGCACTCATGTATTATCTTCTTTGCCATCTGACGACATTTGATTGGCCAGAAGCGTTTCCTTAATGCAGCTATCATGTGCTCAGGACCACCATGGCATAACTTGAAGTGTACATCTCTTGCAATGAGGCTTGTAATGTGATGTCCATAAGGCAGTAAAACTTGATTCTTGACTTCGAAACCATCTGGAGCATGACATAGGCGACCTCCCACCCTTATCACGTCCAGTGATTCATCATAAAAAGGGGTCAAAGAGCGGATGGAACATCGACCACTTAGGACTCCTCCTTGTTTCAGTGAGGAAAATTCATTAGGAAAGCCATCCTGCTGTGCAAAACGTACAAGATCCATTTCGGCATCATAGAGTTCAGGAGTTGAGAGGCAGGTATGTCTTACTGGAGGATTACCAGATGCAAATCCCAGGAAATTTCTTACAGCCCGGATGACCCAGGCTGTGTGCTGTAACAACTTATGCCATGAGGAGTGTTTCTGAGGATCAACAATAGCTTGTATGCTCATAAACTTCTTATTGTTGATCGTGCTCGAAGTCATCAACACTGTACCGACGGCACACCTTAAGTCATCATCTGAATCCTTGGGGGGAGTTATCTCGGGTTGTATGGGCCAGTTTTCTTCACTTTGGCGAAGAAAGGATGGGCCGTTAATCCATCTATGTGGGCTGGTAATGACATCAGCAGGTAAACCTCGGGTGGCGTCATCAGCAGGATTCAATTTCGAAGGGACATATTTCCATTGATGCGGCTCTGTCGACTCTCTTATTTCAGTAATCCTATTGGCAACAAATATCTTCCATCTTCTATGTTGATTGTTCACATACCTCAGCACCGTAATGGCATCAGTCCAGAACATTACCTTGGCGACCGTGAAGGCATCAGTTAATGACTTAGACAATCTGGCAGCCATCACAGCACCCTGAAGTTCTAATTTAGGAATCGTAAGTACTTGTTTTGTAGGAGCGACATGTGATTTTGAGGCCAAGAAGGAAAGTATCACAGCATCATCTGTGACTATTCTGAGATATGCGACTGCAGCAAAGCCTAGCTCTGAGGCATCACAAAATACATGGAGTTCTAAACTCATTCCAGGCAAACACCCATGAAATCGTGGGATGTGCAAACTTGAGAGATGTTGGAGTTCATTATACCATGACTTCCAGCGTTCTTTTAGAGCTTCAGGAATTATGTCATCCCAGCCAAGTCCAGCCCTCCAGACGTCCTGAATTATACACTTCGCTCGAATCGTAAATATACAAGGGTCAGTTGATTTGTTAAGGGTGCTTGAAACATTTTCTGCTAGTGAAATTGCGGTTGGAATATCATCAACTTCTTTCAGCATGTCATCAACATAGAAATTTTGTAAAATTGTGTCGCTTACTTCCTTTTCTTCGAATACTGACACGGCAGGAACATCTTCAATTAAATATGGTTTAAGGAACTTTGCAGACTCGGTCTGCTGAAGTTTTTCTATTTGGCTGGAGAGGTAATCATCATTTCTTTTCTTATGTAAGTTTACAGTTGGAACATCTTCCACTGTCTTGAACGTTTCTTCCTTATTAAATGCTTGCAGAATGGTGTCACTCATTTCCTCGTCATCGTGATTAACCGCCTTCCTTGAAGCATGATCAACACAGTATCGTGAATTCTTCATATCAAAATTGGTGTGCACTGAGCCTTGATTTACGTCTACGGATACGAAGGAACCGCTGGATGATGTATCCTTTTTATCAACCAGCTCGTCATTCCTTGAATCAGTCAAATATCTTGTCATTAAAGTGTGATGCCTTTCATCACTGTTTATAGGCTTATCATCAGTACCAAGACTTGATATATTCGTAACTAGAGCTTTGTCTTCTTGTGTTGATTCGATATCAGCTTGATCCATTAAAGGGGCAGTAGCTTGTGCTCTTAATTTATTATTTCCTGGTTTTCCATCCAGTTCTAATAAGGCAGCTGTTGCCTTTTGAAAATGGTCGTCCATCCATTCTTCTGCGGCGTAAATTTCGATTTCATCTGTTAGGGCTTCCAGATACTCATCTTGTACCTTTTGAAGCCTTGTCACCTGATTGACAATGCGATCTTTGACAATTTGGGCTGTTGATGCAGTACCAACGGATTTACTTTGAGTGATGAAGCGGGTCAACCATCCCGCACATCTGGATCTTCTCAATTTTGCTTGATTTCTTTTATCTTCACTTGGGTTCGCCTCACTCATCATATTCATAGGTTCCAACTTGTAGCTTTGAACTTCAACTTCGAAAATAGCTTTTAACTTCTTCGGACTAAACACAGCAAATTTCTAACGCACGTCGTTTGATTGGTTGTTGAATTTATTCTCGTAAAACTTGATAAACGTGGTTAACTAAAATAAGCTATTTGCTCTTCTCGCTGTTAAGTCCAAATTACATATATATCATGACTGAGAGTGAGGCTCAAGAGTGATAGCAAGAGTGACGACGTCACCATGGAGATGACGTCATCATGCTAATTCTGGCTCCATCTATGGCAGTGTAGTATAACTAACAAATCAACTTTTAACAATAAGTCATATAAATTAAAAAATTCAAAAATAGTACATATTGATCTGTTACAATACTAAAAAGTTGATTGAGACTTCTACTTATATATTAACGCTTGAATGTTATAGCGGCATCTTTCGTTGGATTACGTACAATTGCATGCTAATTTCGGCAATTCTGGTTGGATTTTCATCAAATAAACATTGAAATGTTGCTAATTTAGTGCTTTGGCACCTTCGTTTCATGACTGTTTTTGCAGAGAAATGTAGAAATATATGTCCTCTCGGCTGCTGGTGCTGCAGCAAAAAATGATAGTGCATGCAGCACTGTAGAGGCCTTTTTCAGATTTCTTTGATTGTGGGCCCAAAAAAGCTCCGATAGTCACCAAAATTTAATCAGGTCATGTGTAGTGCAATTAACACATCATGCCAAAGGAAATCTAAATCCATCCAGTAGTTTTTACAGGAAGCAACTCACACACACACTACAACGCACATGCTGAAGTGCCAGGGACCACAATAGCTTCTCAGCGAAGCTAATAAATATATTGACCAACTTGTGACTATTGGAATTTCCATTGGTAACAAGTTGGTCAATATTATACTTATTAAAGAAATCAGTCATAATTAAATTAGTCGACCTGGCTCATCAACTATTTTTATTTTTATTGGGAGTTACAGCACATCATATTTTGACCCTTAAGTGATAGTCACTGGAAAGTGTTCATTGCCCAAGAAATATTAAAGGACGTCTCCAAGGTTCAAGCATTGAAGCTCTGGATATGTAGAGTCTTACTTGAGGCATGAGCTGTGATCATTGATTTTGGCCAAAAAGCCAAATTAAGAGCAAAACAGCAACATTTAGGGTCCATCCTTGCACTTTCTCTGCTCTTCCTTCAAAAACACTAGAACTGGGTCAATTTGACGTGACGTAACAGGCTGGGTAGATCTATTGTTGTGAGAGTAATGACGTCACAGAAGGAGCAATGATCAGCTGGGCAATCAACGTCAAAGAGGACCAAAGTAGAAAAAGACCTGGCACTTCTCATGTCAATACAACTTATGCTTGTCATGTATGTGGAGTCAACTATCATTGAACATCTGATAGTTAATGCCGTAAGCCTACTCATTATCATGATACTAATAGTTAAACATTGCCCTTCTTAAGATTGCCTGATGTATTGCCTAATGTATTGGAAAGTGCCAGGTCGACGACGCAAAATGCTGATCCATTTTCATAATAAGGTTAAGGTTATCTGCTAAAAAAAACCTTTTAATTCCATGTCTTCTAATATCAAACGATTTAGTGAAAGATTCTGGAACGAAAGCACTGCAGGTGCTGTTTTGTGAACCCTGACATTCAACTTTGTTGGAGTTGATGGGGGGGGGGACAAATCTAAAGGCAATCTGGAGGATGTGGCCCAGCTCTATTGCCTATCACATCAGCAAAATTTGACAAACTAGATTGCAAAAGTTGATTACTTTTAAAAAGACCAATGACTACACACGTTCTGGTAAAAAAGATTTTCAGTGTTCCTTATTTCGAAACTGGGATCGATCCTTTTCAAATTGCGAATATTGTTCCAAAGCAACTTAACCGTGTTGTATTTGATGCCAGGTCATCAAAGACCAAGGCATGAGCCTCCAAGACCAAGACCTTGGCCATCAAACTGTGGCCTTGAGGCAGGCCTCCGGGATGAGGCTGGTCCAGAGGTGCCCATCACTGGCAAATGGCTCCCGAGACTGAGTCCAAGGCCGACGATTGCGCTCCCGAGACCATTGCCGATGCCATCAAGATATGGCTTTGTCCTGGACTTGAGACTCCAACACCACAACTTAAAGATAAGAAAGGTACAATATATATGTGCTTATTATGAGCAACTATAAATCCTCTCAATCAGAAAAATGTCATGCATGAAATAGAAAAATGCGTTGGTGAAATCTATACTTAAGTGTCAAAAATATTACCCTTTTTGCATTCATCAGAGGTTTGATTTCCAGCTTATTATCGTATTCATAGCTGTATGTTTTTCAAGTTTGTAGGGTACTTCATTTTATCCCAAGACTGAGATATGTCATAGATTTAGTTGCTTCAACTTCTTATATCACAAGCGATGCTTCAATGAACTTCAAGCAAATCAAACTTTTCTTCAATGGAGAGTTACTATGACAGGAAACAAATTTTTAAAAGTGATTTGAATTTTTTATGATTATTGTCTTGTGAAAAACAATAAAATATACTTTTTTGGGAACCTTGAAACAGAGACTCTTCTCATAAGATGTAACACTTGGCTCAAACAGAAGTTGTTTGTTGCAGTTGTACACAAAAGATAATATTAAGGTGACTCAAGCATGGTGGTTTGATCAAACAGATTTTTCTAAAAGTTTGCACAGGTACTCTATGGGACCCATACATTTCAAAATGAAAAAAAAAATAAATTTCACCGACTTGTTTGGTAGCCATGGTAATGTCATGTTTTGCCTGATGACTGCTTAAAAGTCATAAATTGAGTTTTTGGTTATGTATCACAGAATAAAGCATTACATGCATTTGCCAGACAAAAACGTCAGAAATGTCTTCCCAAGGATTTACACCAATACATTTGCCATAAACTTGAAAAGGTAAAAAATTTTTTTTCTGTAAGAGCTCAAAGGCCACCAACACACTAATTAATTACAGATTTTGCATGCATCAATTTTGGCAATAATCAAATTTCAGGAAAACGATCATACAGATTTTTTTAAAAATTTGCATATATCATAAACAAGTTATTGTCAAACAAATGGCAAAAAATTCAAAAAATTCACCGAGTCATTTTTTTACTGCAGTACCATGACTGTGCCAATGTCAATTTAAATAAATAAAGACAAAAAGTGAATTTTTGACACAGTTGTCTGAAATTAACTGAGAATTTTTTTTGGATAAAGGTAAGAAGCTGAAACTTTAAAGTAGCATAGAATAGACGTTACTGCATTCAATAAAAAATAATTATGCTTTTAGCTGCCTTAGATCTCATTTAAATAGCAAATTACTGGCTGCCATGCTGTAAAAAAAAAAAAAAGAAGAGAAAATGGTAACGTCACAACTTTTGCAGGGCCTGCAGCATAGACAAATTATAGGAAAAGATACTTTTTATGAACATTTTAAGAAATTAAGTTTAAATATTGAGACTGAATCACAGTTTGATGGGAATCTAAACCATTCAGTCCGATTAAATGAAACTGAAGAACTAAATGAAGAAATCACTTTGGAAGAAACCATTGCTTGTAAAGTGAACACATCAAAGACTTTTGAATGACTGATTTTAATACAGAAAATCACACATGGCAGGAAATAATACACACAACAGTGAAAACTCAAATGTGTCAAAGCAAGTCCATATGACAGTTCATAGTTTGCAGTTTGTGTCCCAAGTGTGAATGCCACATACCTCCCCCCAGAACTGCGGCTAAACTGGAACTGTCCCGGAATCCTGGTACCGAACTGGTGGCCGCCTGTTACGCTGAGGGCGGTCACTTGAGCGTTTGGTTACGGGGAAGGAAAGGATGGCAGAATTGTGAGGAGTGTCCAACAAGGTAGATGAATTCCTGGGCTCTTTCTGAGGACGCCCACGTCGCTTGGGAACAGCTACACGTACTGGCTGATCAAGGTCAAGGTGTGCTGGTTTCAAACGATCAATCGATACCTTTTCAGCTTTTCCTCCCATGTCCAGGATAAAAACCTTTTCTCCAGGACATACAACTTTAAATGGGCCTTGATATGGATGCTGAAATGCAGTTCTATGATTGTCACGTCTTACAAACACATATGGGCAACGGTGCAATTCTTGTGGAACAGCTACAGCATGTGAGCCATGTTGTGAGGTAGGAACTGGTGCTAGAGATCCAACTTTGTTTCGAAGTGTGGGGAGAAATGACGTTAACTGCACAGTACCAGATGGAGCAGGGATGAAATCACCTGGCACAGTTAATGGTTCACCAAACACTAGTTCTGCAGAAGAGCTGCCCAAATCCTCTTTAGGAGCTGTGCGAATGCCTAAAAGGACCCAAGGAAGTTGGTCAGCCCAGTCTGGGCCTGTAAGACGGGCACGTAATGCTGCTTTCATGTGGCGGTGAAAACGTTCTACCAGGCCGTTAGCCTGGGGATGGTAGGAAGTAGTTCTACTGTGTCGTACACCTAGTAACTTTGTCACTGAAGCCCACAAATCAGAGGTAAATTGACTTCCACGATCAGATGAAATCTCTGAAGGAATTCCAAATCTAGCAACCCATTGACTCACCAAAGCTCGGGCACATGTTATGGTAGAGATATCTGTTAATGGGATTGCTTCTGGCCATCTTGTGAATCTGTCCACAATAGTAAACAGGTATGTGTAGCCTTGTGATGACGGAAGTGGGCCGACTAAGTCAACATTGATGTGGTCAAATCTTCTGTGAGGAACCTTGAACACATCGAGTGGCGCTTTAACATGGCGATGAATCTTTGCTGTTTGACATGCAATGCAGGATTTTGCCCAGGCACCAACCTGTTTGTGAAGACCGTGCCACACAAACTTACTGGCTACCAAAGTACGAGTTGCTCGGATTGAGGGGTGAGACAAGTTGTGAACAGCTTCAAACACGCGTCGTCTCCAGGAAGAAGGAACGATGGGACGGACGCATCCTGTGGAAACATCACAAAGGAGAGTGGTTTTTCCAGGTCCAAAGGGAATGTCCTCCAGAACAAGACCACTAACTGCAGTACGATAAGCAACTATCTCTGGGTCATTTGCTTGGGCAGAGGCCATAGCTGAATAGTCAATATCTATCTCAGTTGTGATGGCATTAATGACTGAACGAGAGAGGGCGTCTGCAACGCAATTTTCTTTGCCAGCCACATGCTTAATATCCGTTGTAAATTCTGAGATAGATGCAAGATGGCGTTGTTGCCTGGGGGACCATGGCTCAGTTACTTTGGAGAATGCAAAAGTTAGTGGCTTGTGATCTGTGTATGCAACAAAGGGTCTAGCTTCAAGAAAATATTTGAAATGTCTCACCGCTAAATAAAGTCCAAGAAGCTCTCGGTCAAATGTGCTATATTTGCGCTCTGGAGGGCGAAGCTGACGACTGAAGAAAGCCAAGGGCAACCAGTTACCATCAATGAATTGTTCAAGAACGCCTCCGACTGCGACATCAGAAGCGTCAACTGTAAGCGCTGTCGGTGCTTCCGGACGAGGATGCACTAGCATAGTAGACTGTGCCAAAGCTTCTTTTGTCTGTACAAAAGCAATGTTCATTTCATCTGTCCACACCACTAACTTTGCCTTAGTTTTCCCTGATACTGCGCTGTAGAGTGGACGCATGATGGCAGCCGCATGAGGTATAAAGCGATGGTAGAAGTTTACCATTCCAAGGAACTCTTGCAGGGCTTTAGCTGATGTGGGTTTGGGAAAATCTCTGATTGCTTGTACTTTCTTATCCAAAGGAAATGCACCGTGTTTGTTGATGTGATGACCCAAGAAATCAATTTCCGAAACACCAAACATACACTTCGCTGGAGATATAACCAGTCCATGCTCCCGAAGTCGTTCGAACACCAAGCGCAAATGGTGCTTATGCTCCTGTTCAGAATGGCTGAAGAGGAGGATGTCGTCTAGGTAGACAAAAACGAAAGGGAGACCATGAAGAACGGTATCCATGAGTCTTTGAAAGGCCTGTCCCGCATTTTTAAGACCGAAAGGCATACGCAGGAACTCAAATAGTCCAAATGGTGTTATAATTGCAGTTTTAGCAACGTCATTTGGATGGACAGGAATTTGATGGTAGCCACGTACAAGATCAATCTTCGAGAATATAGAACATCCAGCCAGATTTGTTGAAAAGTCTTGTATATGAGGGATTGGATACCGATCAGGTGTTGTGGCATTGTTCAACCGTCTATAGTCGCCACATGGTCTCCAGCTGCCCGATTGTTTCGGAACCATGTGGAGGGGAGAAGACCATTGGCTGCTTGACCTTCGAACTATTCCTAAGGCCTCCATATGTTTAAATTCTTCTTTGGCAATTGTCATCTTGTCAGGAGGTAAACGCCGGGCTCGGCTGTGGATAGGGGGGCCTTCCGTAGGAATGAAATGCTCTACACCATGGCGAACGGTAGAGCGGGAAAATGTTGGAGTGAGTATCTCCGGAAAGTCAGCGAGTATGTTGGCATATGTCCTATCCATGGACACACTGTGAATACCCAAAGACTGGCCACTGGATTGGTTCAGCGGAACGGAGGAGAATGTTGTAATGTCAACGAGACGCTGGCCTTTAATATCAACCATGAGATTAAATGAACAGAGAAAGTCAGCTCCCAGAAGTGGTTGGGTAACATTTGCAATTACAAATTTCCAATGAAAATTGCGACCATCGAGTGAGAGCGTAACATTCCGTGTGCCATAAGAACGAATTGACGTACCATTTGCAGCCTCGAGTTTAGGACCAGAACGTCCAGAGCGTGTGTCTGCACCAGTGGCAGGAAATACACTCACTCTTGCTCCAGTGTCAATGAGGAAACTGCGACCAGAGTTTTGATCTCTCACATAAAGTAGCCGTGGATGATCATGTAAATTCATTTGTTGTTCAACCTGTGCAATTTCCTGCATGTCACAAGTGTTGATGTGTTGCACTTCTTGTTGGCCGGCCGTCAACGGAGCTACTGGCGACCAGCTTGATCGTTTCCCGGATGTTTGCAGGGCTGTTGGCATTTACGGGCATTTTGTCCAAATTTGTTGTGGAAGAAACACCAATCGGGATGAACTGCATTACTCCTTTTGCTGACTCGATGAATTATATGTGTGGCTGACTGACTCTTAGCCAACAACAAAGTGTCTGCTCGAAGAGCTAGAGCCCTTGGATCCGTAAAATCAGAATCAGCAACTTGCATTCGGATGTCTTCTGGTAATTGTTCCAGGAAAATTTGTTCGGCAAGTAGGCAGAGTTCATGACCATCCAACAATGACAACATTTCATCCATGAGTTCTGAGGGTTTGCGATCACCCAAACCATTAATATGAAGAAGCCTACTTGCCCTGTCGCGACGACTGAGTCCATATGTTGCAATAAGTCTTTTCTTCAAGTTATTGTATTTTCCTTCATTTGGGGGATTTTCCAAAATGTCAATAATCCGACTGGCTGTTGACTGGTCAAGTGCTGAGACCACATAATAATATTTTGTAGTGTCCTGTGTCACATTTTTAATATGAAATTGAGCTTCAGCCTGAGCAAACCAAATGCTTGGTTGGGTAGTCCAAAATGTGGGTAGCTTAAGTGCAACAGCATTAATTCCTGTGTTCTCAGTCATGTTGAATGTAAATCCAGTACACTCTAGACAGGGTCACCATTAAAGTGAACACATCAAAGACTTTTGAATGACTGATTTTAATACAGAAAATCACACATGGCAGGAAATAATACACACAACAGTGAAAACTCAAATGTGTCAAAGCAAGTCCATATGACAGTTCATAGTTTGCAGTTTGTGTCCCAAGTGTGAATGCCACTTGAAGATTTCGCTGCTCCGATTGCCAATGGTTGCGAGGGGTTAGGGATGGTAGGTATTCTCGTCGCCATCTACGCCAAACGTGGTCTGCAAGAACTTGACTCTGGCGCCATCGCTTGCGACTACACATTTCTTGTGCTTCAAATATCCCAATTGGAGCAATTGTTGTGGCGCCCCCATGGAGAAAGTGATTGGGAGTTAAAGCTGTATAATCTCCAGGATCTGCACTATTATATGTTAAAGGTCTACTGTTCAGAACGGCTTCTACTTCAGTCAGAGTTGTCCGTAGAACGGATTCAGCAACGACTTGCTCCTTCAGGACTGCTTGAAGTGCCCTTTTAATGGATTTGACAAGACTTTCCCATGCACCGCCAAAATGAGGAGCATGAGGAGGAATAAAGTGCCATGTCATATCATACTGCAGACAGAAGTTGTGAATCTTATCATTATCCAGTTGCTCTAAATTCTCACGCAATTCTCTCTCTGCTCCTTTGAAGTTAGTGCCATTGTCAGAAAATATCTCAGTTGGATGGCCACGACGACTAATGAAACAACGGAGAGCCATAATAAAGTCATCCGTCAAAAGGGAATCAACAAGCTCCAGATGTACTGCTCTTGTCACCATACAAGTAAAAATGCATCCCCATTTCTTAACTCTGCTTCGGGCACGTTTCGCCAGCATTGGTCCAAAATAGTCAAGTCCTGTAAACTTGAAGGGTTTTGAAAATCCTGAGATACGTTGTCTTGGAAGAGCAGCCATCAAAGGTACCGCTGGTTGCACAGATTTTCGACGGCAATCCATGCACTCATGTATTATCTTCTTTGCCATCTGACGACATTTGATTGGCCAGAAGCGTTTCCTTAATGCAGCTATCATGTGCTCAGGACCACCATGGCATAACTTGAAGTGTACATCTCTTGCAATGAGGCTTGTAATGTGATGTCCATAAGGCAGTAAAACTTGATTCTTGACTTCGAAACCATCTGGAGCATGACATAGGCGACCTCCCACCCTTATCACGTCCAGTGATTCATCATAAAAAGGGGTCAAAGAGCGGATGGAACATCGACCACTTAGGACTCCTCCTTGTTTCAGTGAGGAAAATTCATTAGGAAAGCCATCCTGCTGTGCAAAACGTACAAGATCCATTTCGGCATCATAGAGTTCAGGAGTTGAGAGGCAGGTATGTCTTACTGGAGGATTACCAGATGCAAATCCCAGGAAATTTCTTACAGCCCGGATGACCCAGGCTGTGTGCTGTAACAACTTATGCCATGAGGAGTGTTTCTGAGGATCAACAATAGCTTGTATGCTCATAAACTTCTTATTGTTGATCGTGCTCGAAGTCATCAACACTGTACCGACGGCACACCTTAAGTCATCATCTGAATCCTTGGGGGGAGTTATCTCGGGTTGTATGGGCCAGTTTTCTTCACTTTGGCGAAGAAAGGATGGGCCGTTAATCCATCTATGTGGGCTGGTAATGACATCAGCAGGTAAACCTCGGGTGGCGTCATCAGCAGGATTCAATTTCGAAGGGACATATTTCCATTGATGCGGCTCTGTCGACTCTCTTATTTCAGTAATCCTATTGGCAACAAATATCTTCCATCTTCTATGTTGATTGTTCACATACCTCAGCACCGTAATGGCATCAGTCCAGAACATTACCTTGGCGACCGTGAAGGCATCAGTTAATGACTTAGACAATCTGGCAGCCATCACAGCACCCTGAAGTTCTAATTTAGGAATCGTAAGTACTTGTTTTGTAGGAGCGACATGTGATTTTGAGGCCAAGAAGGAAAGTATCACAGCATCATCTGTGACTATTCTGAGATATGCGACTGCAGCAAAGCCTAGCTCTGAGGCATCACAAAATACATGGAGTTCTAAACTCATTCCAGGCAAACACCCATGAAATCGTGGGATGTGCAAACTTGAGAGATGTTGGAGTTCATTATACCATGACTTCCAGCGTTCTTTTAGAGCTTCAGGAATTATGTCATCCCAGCCAAGTCCAGCCCTCCAGACGTCCTGAATTATACACTTCGCTCGAATCGTAAATATACAAGGGTCAGTTGATTTGTTAAGGGTGCTTGAAACATTTTCTGCTAGTGAAATTGCGGTTGGAATATCATCAACTTCTTTCAGCATGTCATCAACATAGAAATTTTGTAAAATTGTGTCGCTTACTTCCTTTTCTTCGAATACTGACACGGCAGGAACATCTTCAATTAAATATGGTTTAAGGAACTTTGCAGACTCGGTCTGCTGAAGTTTTTCTATTTGGCTGGAGAGGTAATCATCATTTCTTTTCTTATGTAAGTTTACAGTTGGAACATCTTCCACTGTCTTGAACGTTTCTTCCTTATTAAATGCTTGCAGAATGGTGTCACTCATTTCCTCGTCATCGTGATTAACCGCCTTCCTTGAAGCATGATCAACACAGTATCGTGAATTCTTCATATCAAAATTGGTGTGCACTGAGCCTTGATTTACGTCTACGGATACGAAGGAACCGCTGGATGATGTATCCTTTTTATCAACCAGCTCGTCATTCCTTGAATCAGTCAAATATCTTGTCATTAAAGTGTGATGCCTTTCATCACTGTTTATAGGCTTATCATCAGTACCAAGACTTGATATATTCGTAACTAGAGCTTTGTCTTCTTGTGTTGATTCGATATCAGCTTGATCCATTAAAGGGGCAGTAGCTTGTGCTCTTAATTTATTATTTCCTGGTTTTCCATCCAGTTCTAATAAGGCAGCTGTTGCCTTTTGAAAATGGTCGTCCATCCATTCTTCTGCGGCGTAAATTTCGATTTCATCTGTTAGGGCTTCCAGATACTCATCTTGTACCTTTTGAAGCCTTGTCACCTGATTGACAATGCGATCTTTGACAATTTGGGCTGTTGATGCAGTACCAACGGATTTACTTTGAGTGATGAAGCGGGTCAACCATCCCGCACATCTGGATCTTCTCAATTTTGCTTGATTTCTTTTATCTTCACTTGGGTTCGCCTCACTCATCATATTCATAGGTTCCAACTTGTAGCTTTGAACTTCAACTTCGAAAATAGCTTTTAACTTCTTCGGACTTAACACAGCAAATTTCTAACGCACGTCGTTTGATTGGTTGTTGAATTTATTCTCGTAAAACTTGATAAACGTGGTTAACTAAAATAAGCTATTTGCTCTTCTCGCTGTTAAGTCCAAATTACATATATATCATGACTGAGAGTGAGGCTCAAGAGTGATAGCAAGAGTGACGACGTCACCATGGAGATGACGTCATCATGCTAATTCTGGCTCCATCTATGGCAGTGTAGTATAACTAACAAATCAACTTTTAACAATAAGTCATATAAATTACAAAATTCAAAAATAGTACATATTGATCTGTTACAATACTAAAAAGTTGATTGAGACTTCTACTTATATATTAACGCTTGAATGTTATAGCGGCATCTTTCGTTGGATTACGTACAATTGCATGCTAATTTCGGCAATTCTGGTTGGATTTTCATCAAATAAACATTGAAATGTTGCTAATTTAGTGCTTTGGCACCTTCGTTTCATGACTGTTTTTGCAGAGAAATGTAGAAATATATGTCCTCTCGGCTGCTGGTGCTGCAGCAAAAAATGATAGTGCATGCAGCACTGTAGAGGCCTTTTTCAGATTTCTTTGATTGTGGGCCCAAAAAAGCTCCGATAGTCACCAAAATTTAATCAGGTCATGTGTAGTGCAATTAACACATCATGCCAAAGGAAATCTAAATCCATCCAGTAGTTTTTACAGGAAGCAACTCACACACACACTACAACGCACATGCTGAAGTGCCAGGGACCACAATAGCTTCTCAGCGAAGCTAATAAATATATTGACCAACTTGTGACTATTGGAATTTCCATTGGTAACAAGTTGGTCAATATTATACTTATTAAAGAAATCAGTCATAATTAAATTAGTCGACCTGGCTCATCAACTATTTTTATTTTTATTGGGAGTTACAGCACATCATATTTTGACCCTTAAGTGATAGTCACTGGAAAGTGTTCATTGCCCAAGAAATATTAAAGGACGTCTCCAAGGTTCAAGCATTGAAGCTCTGGATATGTAGAGTCTTACTTGAGGCATGAGCTGTGATCATTGATTTTGGCCAAAAAGCCAAATTAAGAGCAAAACAGCAACATTTAGGGTCCATCCTTGCACTTTCTCTGCTCTTCCTTCAAAAACACTAGAACTGGGTCAATTTGACGTGACGTAACAGGCTGGGTAGATCTATTGTTGTGAGAGTAATGACGTCACAGAAGGAGCAATGATCAGCTGGGCAATCAACGTCAAAGAGGACCAAAGTAGAAAAAGACCTGGCACTTCTCATGTCAATACAACTTATGCTTGTCATGTATGTGGAGTCAACTATCATTGAACATCTGATAGTTAATGCCGTAAGCCTACTCATTATCATGATACTAATAGTTAAACATTGCCCTTCTTAAGATTGCCTGATGTATTGCCTAATGTATTGGAAAGTGCCAGGTCGACGACGCAAAATGCTGATCCATTTTCATAATAAGGTTAAGGTTATCTGCTAAAAAAAACCTTTTAATTCCATGTCTTCTAATATCAAACGATTTAGTGAAAGATTCTGGAACGAAAGCACTGCAGGTGCTGTTTTGTGAACCCTGACATTCAACTTTGTTGGAGTTGATGGGGGGGGGGACAAATCTAAAGGCAATCTGGAGGATGTGGCCCAGCTCTATTGCCTATCACATCAGCAAAATTTGACAAACTAGATTGCAAAAGTTGATTACTTTTAAAAAGACCAATGACTACACACGTTCTGGTAAAAAAGATTTTCAGTGTTCCTTATTTCGAAACTGGGATCGATCCTTTTCAAATTGCGAATATTGTTCCAAAGCAACTTAACCGTGTTGTATTTGATGCCAGGTCATCAAAGACCAAGGCATGAGCCTCCAAGACCAAGACCTTGGCCATCAAACTGTGGCCTTGAGGCAGGCCTCCGGGATGAGGCTGGTCCAGAGGTGCCCATCACTGGCAAATGGCTCCCGAGACTGAGTCCAAGGCCGACGATTGCGCTCCCGAGACCATTGCCGATGCCATCAAGATATGGCTTTGTCCTGGACTTGAGACTCCAACACCACAACTTAAAGATAAGAAAGGTACAATATATATGTGCTTATTATGAGCAACTATAAATCCTCTCAATCAGAAAAATGTCATGCATGAAATAGAAAAATGCGTTGGTGAAATCTATACTTAAGTGTCAAAAATATTACCCTTTTTGCATTCATCAGAGGTTTGATTTCCAGCTTATTATCGTATTCATAGCTGTATGTTTTTCAAGTTTGTAGGGTACTTCATTTTATCCCAAGACTGAGATATGTCATAGATTTAGTTGCTTCAACTTCTTATATCACAAGCGATGCTTCAATGAACTTCAAGCAAATCAAACTTTTCTTCAATGGAGAGTTACTATGACAGGAAACAAATTTTTAAAAGTGATTTGAATTTTTTATGATTATTGTCTTGTGAAAAACAATAAAATATACTTTTTTGGGAACCTTGAAACAGAGACTCTTCTCATAAGATGTAACACTTGGCTCAAACAGAAGTTGTTTGTTGCAGTTGTACACAAAAGATAATATTAAGGTGACTCAAGCATGGTGGTTTGATCAAACAGATTTTTCTAAAAGTTTGCACAGGTACTCTATGGGACCCATACATTTCAAAATGAAAAAAAAAATAAATTTCACCGACTTGTTTGGTAGCCATGTGTCATCTGGTTGTTGATTCTGTTAAAACAAGGTTTAATAATCAGCTTGGCTGTGTTAATTGAGGCCGGAACCGCACTCTGGCCGGTCTGATGTCATTGAACTTAAATACACAACTATGACTCTGATTTAATCTTTAAAACAATAATTTATTTAATTACATAACATTTGTAAATGATTTCCTTAATTACATAACAATTGTAAAATCTGCGAGTTGTTATGACATTCTGCAGTTATTTCTATTGATCACATATCTGAACCCAGGAGCTGTAGCTCAGACTCCTTCATTAAACATAGTTAAAACATCACAATATCTTATCTGATCAATTTGATCCCTTAAATTTTAGTTCCCAAGGTAAAACTGCGATGATGACTGTCTAATTGATGGAATATAAATCATGATACTTATCTGATGTTACGATATAGACAGAGCTCAGGAACTGTTTCCTCCGCTGGATCTCTCAGCTCATCTCTCTGCCAGCTTGCTGATACACTCTGGCTTGCTATTGAATAACGGCTGCTAATAAGCAGAGCTAGGAGTTGAAGCCAGAGGCCCATAAGGGTTTTATCTCTGATGCATCAGTTAATATAGCATGGCTATGCTGAGCTTAGGCAACAGAGCAATTCTTCAGATCGCCTCTTTTTTGCTGCCCTCTGAGATGTCCTTGAGACATGTACTGCTAGACATTTGGAGCATGCCCTTTTGATTTATAGCAGCACGTAGACGGCATGCTCGCCTTGAGTCCATTTCATATAATGCAAGAGTTTTTCTAAATAGTTAATTTATAAAAATGAAGTAATGTGACAGCACTTGTCACAACCCCCCTGTTTTAAAATAACTCTTGCATTAATGACTCTTCAAGTTCCATCCTCTATCTCCCCCTTGGTTTAACCTATCTCTAAACCCTTTTTCCTCAAATAAACAGTCCATCGCAATCTCTGAATCAGGAAACCGAACATCAATAAACCTTCAAAATTCAAGTAAGCAAATTCAAACAACCATCAATTCAAACACAGATCAATAAATCAAAAATTAATTAAATCATCAATATTAATATATATCACCTTAGTAAATTAATTAAAGTCTTGTTCAACAATCATCAACGAAGTCCACCGAGCAATGGATGCGCAATTCTAGAGTCCGAGCAATAAGCATTCTATTAACACACACACAATTCTTCTTGTCATTGTTCAAGCGATCACACATACGAGTTTCTTCAGACTGAAAGTCAAATCTCAAGTAGAACCAACTCCCGTTGACAGTTCAAGACCAAGTTTTATAAAGTCCGATTTGGTCTTGTAAAAGAGAGTATCCTTCGCGAACTTGCTCGTGCGATTCCAGTTCTCGGTTCACTTCAATTGATGACCAATTAAGACTTCCAAGGCAAGCCTTAATTCGGGTGAGGCAACAAGCTGAGCGTAACGAGTGGAGGATGAGCCGAACGAGAGAGAGCGAGAGGAAGACGAGAACCTGGCCTGCAATCAAAATAAAAGAAATTTGATTTTAGAATTAATTCCGAACTTCCATCAATCATTCAGTCCTCAACAACATCATTAGCCCAACTCATAAATATGATGTTCTATAACACTCTAAGTAGTAGAATCAATGAATATAATCAAATAAGTATATATAAGTTAAATATTTAAAGACAATACTGAGAGTATCATATGTGTTGCTCTCACAACCATTAAGCTTCTCATTAAGCAACCAAACTGCCATGATCATTAATTAATCCACTCACCTTTGATCTGTAAACAACTTATACATAAATTAAGTAATCGATCAAATCAAGAACTCAAACAAGAGTTCAAACAAGAGCATAAGTTCGATTAAAACACAACACAGCACTTCACTCAAATCAAACCCAATTATTTTAAATATAGTAATAATATAAAGTTTAACCAAGTACAGATACTTTAAATTAAATATCTTAAGAAATCAATAAACTTTAAATAGACACAACTCAGATTTAAATTCAACAGTCACATGCAATTCCAGTTAGTAATCTCAGAATCTGTTAAAATAATAGATTCTCTGCCCCTCTCTCCGAAGAATGAGTCTAGACCAAAAACTCTGAAGACTCATTCTCAACATTCCTACACTCTTATGGAATTTCTGGTAACCATGTTCCCACCAGATGTCGACACGATGTAGTTAACTTGTTTTTATCTGGCGCACTTTGAGTAACAAGTAACATATGTACCTATACAACTCCCAGTATACTAAAAAAGTAAAATAACAACGCCAAAAGACGAAAGAAAGAACAGATCGGCGCTCGTTATTTTCATTTCTAATCTTCAGTAATTGTAGAGTCTCAAAATGACGTTGCAAAACATCCACATGTAGGTACACTGTGCTAATGTACTAGTTCTTTTGGTGCTATTTCTTCAGTTCGTAAGCCTCATGCAACTAGCATCAGTTTACCCCACTGCTTAGAACATTTCAACCTATTGCGTTCAGGTACAATATTTAACCTTTCACACTGTTGCCCTGAAAATGATGTTTTTTACACTTTACCTCTGCAGAAAAACAAAAGCACTAGTAAGTGCCCAATTCACTGACAAATTGCATGTCATGCAAACGATACAAACAAAACAAATAATCAAATAAGTACAGGAAACAATAGACCTCGTCAGGTCTTATTATGTTGAGCACCCTTTCCTTTTCTTACTTGAAGTGATCAATAAATCAGGATTCACCCGTGCACTGGTTCATCCTAACTGATCCCTTCATCTTTCTTAGAACTTCCTTCCTAAAAATTTCCCAACAATTCAGGACCTCCCAGGGCGCCCATGCCCGATGGCCATCGAGACTAATTTAGCTGCAGCTAATATATACTAATCTACCACTACCTCTTCCAATAAACCTCTTCCAATAAACCTCTTCACTTCTAATCTAAACTACCAATAAACCTCTTCCACTTCTCATCTAAACTACCACTACTAATAACCACTACCAACTATACCATAACTACTTCACAACTCTATTCTATACTAGTATCACCAATAACTACTACTAATTTTCTCAATAATTCTTGTTGCTTTCCTAATATTGTTGGCAAATATTTACACGATGCTATAATTATTTGATTCTTTGCCCATTCCCTCCTTGCTCACCACAGCCACTCTGGTCCCTTCTCTGGGCCACGGGTCTCGACCCGTTTATTTGCCCTCCATTGCCATATGGCAGCTCGGGCTGATAGAACCCTGTCGGTGGAAAAAAAGGGGGACAGAAAGGCATGTATGGTGGTAGTTGACACCACTGTGGATAGCTTTGCTGATAGCTTTGCTGATAAGGTCCCTGATAGCTTTGCTGATAAGGTCCCTGATAGCTTTGCTGATAAGGTCCCTGATAGCTTTGCTGATAATAATGAGGCCCCCTCTGGACTTGTGACCTCCCCTTAAACATCATGCAATGTCGGGCTTGATGTCCTTCAAGCCCGCAAGCGTAACATTGACCTCTAAACACTTCCCTATAGTCAGGACTAAAAGACCTCCTGCCTTCCTGTCTACTCATGACTGCTCCTGAAATACCACTTAATTGTGATGCTACTTTATCTAGCTTTGTTTCAAAGCTCATTAACATTGGAAAGCAATTCGCCTCATTTAGTCCATCATCGTCATATGGATTTAATGTCTCCAAATACCCTTGCGTTTTATTAAAAAGGTCTTTAAAGTCACTAGGTGGCGCTAGGTTCAAGGCTCTTCTTACTTTTAAAGGTAAGCCTCTTTTAAAGGCATCATAGACGCTCACCTCACCTAATTCCAAGGACTTTACAAGGTCCTTAATCTCAGCTAGATATGACGTAAGAGGTTGGTTTTTGATAAGCTTCTTTGAATGCAAAGCTTGGAGTTTAGAATCTCTGCTGTGAAAAAACCCAAAATCACTCTCGAATTTCTTCTGCAATTCTTGCATATTATTAAAAGTTTCCGCGTGGATTTCAATCCAAGACCGAGCTGCTGAATTGCAGAATAAACGCAAACGCCGTAAGCTTGCAGGAAAGTCTCCAGCCAAACCCTGATATTCTAAGTAATCTAGGAAAGACTTAAACCAATCTCGGGGGTCCTCCCCACCTGTCCCTGAGAAATGCTTGGGTGCAAAGTCAGAAGGACGCACCGGAGGATTATTTGAAGCCATCGTACTTCTATTTGACCGAATTTCTTTCCCACTCTGCCTTTTTGCCTGCGCCTCCTTACTTTCTGAAGCTGCTGTATCACTAACTCTAACACCTCCACTTGCTTGTGTGGTTTGGGTATTTATTCTATGTACTATGCTAGAAACTGAAGGTGTACTAATACTAGTGGTCGTGACTGTATCCGTAGTCGTCGTTGTCGTTTTTGTCGGTCTAATAATTTGTCTTTTGGTAGACAAACTATAATCAAACGTGTTACCTTTGGGGTCCGTACCTAATGTTTTACGTATTGGTTGTTGTCTGGATAGTCGTGTAGTCACTGTATCATTAGTGTTTGTAGCATTTGTGGTTGCTGTATCAGTCAGTGTATCATTTGTCTCTGTCGCATTTGTAAAATTATCTAATAATTCATCCTGCGCGCCAGTATCATTCCTGACTTCTATATTATTTACAGCCAATTGGTCATTATTTGCATGTACCTCGGCTTGTATCTCTTCTTTTGATCCTATGTTAAATTTATCTGTTTCTTCCGAAGAGTCACTCTCAGTGTCTCTATCTTCAGAAGTCTCTCTATCTGCTTCTCTTTCCTCAGAAGCTTCTCTATCTCCTACATCAACTCTGTCTTCCTCTCTTCCCTCAGACGCTTCTTTTTCTTGACCCTCCTGTGTCTCTTTCCCAATATTATCAGTATTATCAGTTAGCAATTTCTCTTGACCACCAACTGCACCTGTTATTGCAGCTTGATTTACAATTTGTTCATCATGGCCCACTCTATCTTGAGGATCCACCTCTATCCCTCCTTCTGCTCCCTTTTCTTTTCCTGGCTGCTCTAGTTCTAGATCTAATGGTTCAATCTCCTCCGTGACCTTTTCATCACTAATGTCCATACTATCAATATTATTTTCTCCATTTGACTGAAATACTCTATTTTCTGCTTTCTTTGGAGTATGAACTATCATGTGTCCCACTTTTCCTTTATTTGCGATTTCATGACTTACATTTATGGGTCGTTGTAACTCCAACGGTACTAAAGTTTCAACAACACGATCTAATGGCACTTTCAGTTCAAATGGCTCAATTAACTTAATTACCAGTAACACAGGTATATCTATCTGAGCAGGACCTCCCAGACTGAGCCATGAGGTGTAATGCAATTTTTCATCTTTTAACAAAAACCTAGCTTTATTTCTAGAAATCCAGCCGTTCAATTGTGCCGCAGTTAATTCATTGGCAAATCGAATACACCATGGACCAAATTCTAGCATAATTAGCCATAATGTACTCCGTCACAAATACTCAATTTTTGTATTGTCTCATAATATAAAGCCATTGCTCTGATCTATTCTTGCTTAAGTTCATACAACTGCAGAGGCAACTGGGTGCTTCCCTAAAGAAGTCCTGCTACACCCACCACTATTTATACTAAGTTAATCATACCTATGTTCTTGACTGTAATAAATCATATTGTTGTCTATAGCGTCAGCTTGACCCCTAAATTGCAAAGTCATGCAAAACTTCTGCATGCGAATAAATGCAAGTGTAGTAGTTGATTTATTATCCTGTACTGTCTGGTTATACTAAAAAAATCATAGAAAATAAAGTACAAAATTCTGCCTAACACATTTAAGACACATGCTTCTTCTATTTTTTTTTTACTTAACTTTTATTTATTGGTGCTGTTGCTCCCACGTCGTTTTTAGAGATGTTGTTAGGAGATGTTATGATTCGGTTCCTCGTCCTTCAGACGACCTTGAGTGCATGGATCATCTGAGTCGATTTCCAATGACATCCCAGCGATTCGGTTGTCCACCATGTCATCTGGTTGTTGATTCTGTTAAAACAAGGTTTAATAATCAGCTTGGCTGTGTTAATTGAGGCCGGAACCGCACTCTGGCCGGTCTGATGTCATTGAACTTAAATACACAACTATGACTCTGATTTAATCTTTAAAACAATAATTTATTTAATTACATAACATTGTAAATGATTTCCTTAATTACATAACAATTGTAAAATCTGCGAGTTGTTATGACATTCTGCAGTTATTTCTATTGATCACATATCTGAACCCAGGAGCTGTAGCTCAGACTCCTTCATTAAACATAGTTAAAACATCACAATATCTTATCTGATCAATTTGATCCCTTAAATTTTAGTTCCCAAGGTAAAACTGCGATGATGACTGTCTAATTGATGGAATATAAATCATGATACTTATCTGATGTTACGATATAGACAGAGCTCAGGAACTGTTTCCTCCGCTGGATCTCTCAGCTCATCTCTCTGCCAGCTTGCTGATACACTCTGGCTTGCTATTGAATAACGGCTGCTAATAAGCAGAGCTAGGAGTTGAAGCCAGAGGCCCATAAGGGTTTTATCTCTGATGCATCAGTTAATATAGCATGGCTATGCTGAGCTTAGGCAACAGAGCAATTCTTCAGATCGCCTCTTTTTTGCTGCCCTCTGAGATGTCCTTGAGACATGTACTGCTAGACATTTGGAGCATGCCCTTTTGATTTATAGCAGCACGTAGACGGCATGCTCGCCTTGAGTCCATTTCATATAATGCAAGAGTTTTTCTAAATAGTTAATTTATAAAAATGAAGTAATGTGACAGCACTTGTCACACATGGTAATGTCATGTTTTGCCTGATGACTGCTTAAAAGTCATAAATTGAGTTTTTGGTTATGTATCACAGAATAAAGCATTACATGCATTTGCCAGACAAAAACGTCAGAAATGTCTTCCCAAGGATTTACACCAATACATTTGCCATAAACTTGAAAAGGTAAAATATTTTTTTCTGTAAGAGCTCAAAGGCCACCAACACACTAATTAATTACAGATTTTGCATGCATCAATTTTGGCAATAATCAAATTTCAGGAAAACGATCATACAGATTTTTTTAAAAATTTGCATATATCATAAACAAGTTATTGTCAAACAAATGGCAAAAAATTCAAAAAATTCACCGAGTCATTTTTTTACTGCAGTACCATGACTGTGCCAATGTCAATTTAAATAAATAAAGACAAAAAGTGAATTTTTGACACAGTTGTCTGAAATTAACTGAGAATTTTTTTTGGATAAAGGTAAGAAGCTGAAACTTTAAAGTAGCATAGAATAGACGTTACTGCATTCAATAAAAAATAATTATGCTTTTAGCTGCCTTAGATCTCATTTAAATAGCAAATTACTGGCTGCCATGCTGTAAAAAAAAAAAAAAGAAGAGAAAATGGTAACGTCACAACTTTTGCAGGGCCTGCAGCATAGACAAATTATAGGAAAAGATACTTTTTATGAACATTTTAAGAAATTAAGTTTAAATATTGAGACTGAATCACAGTTTGATGGGAATCTAAACCATTCAGTCCGATTAAATGAAACTGAAGAACTAAATGAAGAAATCACTTTGGAAGAAACCATTGCTTGTATCAAAAGGTTGAAAAATAGCAAGGCCCCTGGAATAGATTTGATAGTAAATGATTTTTTGAAAAACTGTCCAGAGAAGTTATTGATCATTTTAGTAGCTTTCTTTAATAAAGTATTCTTATTTGGTCATGTTCCAATAGTTTGGACCATGGGGCTTAGTAAACCATTGTATAAAGGCAAAGGTTCCCGAGAGATTGTGGACAATTACAGGGGTATTACATTATTAAGTTGTATAGGGAAACTTTTTACGGCTATACTGAATACAAGAATAACAAATTACTTAGAGGATCATAAAATATTAGGAGAAGAACAGGCAGGTTTTAGAAAAGGCTATAGTACCATTGATCATGTTTTCGTACTTCATTCGTTAATTTCCATTTATTTGCATCAGAAAAAAAGAATATATTGTGCCTTTATTGACTATAAGAAGGCTTTTGACTATGTTGACAGGACCTCTCTTTGGGAGAAGATCTTAGGACAAGGCGTTAATGGAAAGGTTTTTGATGTTATCAAAAATATGTATGAAAATGCAAAATCATGTGTATCACTTGGGAGTTCAAAATCTGATTTTTTCAGTTGTAACGTAGGTGTTAGGCAGGGTGAAAACTTGTCTCCTATCTTATTTGCAATGTATTTAAATGATTTCCAAAATTTTGTTAGTGAAAGTTATAATGGTCTCTCACACATTAATAATCAGATAATGGAAAAACTGAATGAATACATTAGATTATTTACACTTCTTTATGCTGATGATACTATTATATTGTCAGAAAGTGAACAGGAAATGCAGAGAGGTTTGAATGCCTTAGCTGATTATTGTAGAAAATGGTCATTGACAGTAAATACTACCAAAACTAAAATAATCATATTTTCAAGGGGTAAGGTCCGTAGATATCCAGATTTTTTGTTTGAAAATCAAGTCATCACAGTAGTTGAGGAATACAAATATCTTGGATGCAAATTTAGATACAATAATAAATTTTCAGCTGCCAAAAATATGCAAATTCAACAGAGCCAGCGAGCTCTATTTAGTTTAAAACATAAAAGTTATGACCTAGATCTTCCTGTTGATATTCAGTGTGAGCTATTTGATCAGATGATCGCCCCAATTTTGCTCTATGGATGTGAAATTTGGGGTTATGAAAACTAGCAATTTAGAGACTTTTCAAATGAGGTATTGTAAAAAAATACTTGGGGTTCACAAGTATACGCCAAACTGTTTAGTCCTAAGAGAATTGGGACGTCATAACATTGTAGAGACAATAGAGAACAGAATGTTCACTTATTGGGTAAAATTATGCACAAACAAGGAAGATAAACTCAGTCACATAACATACAAATTGCTTAGAATTATTCATGAAGATAATTCTTATAAATCCCCATGGATCGAGAAGGTGAAGAGTATATTGAATAAAACAGGAATGACATACCTGTGGGATCTTCAACCATCCCAATTTCAAAAACATTGGCTAAAAGTTACAATTCGAAACAAATTAAGGGATGTATCAAATCAAGAATGAAATGCAGATTTACAAGAGAATACTCAATGTCTTACTTATAATGAAATATGTTCACTAGATTATAAAATTGCCCCTTACCTTAAAGTTCTTACTACCAGGAGTCTTAGAATGCCATTAGTCAAAATGAGGTGTCTAAACAATAAATTACCAATTGTAATAGGTAGATATCAGAATATTGAGAGAAAGGTAAGATATTGTCCATTGTGCTCAGCGCTAGGAAATCAAATACAGGGAGATGAGTACCATGTTTTAATGGAGTGTCCAACATTTGTGAATGACTGGAGAACTTTATTAAACAGCTATTACTATTGCAATCCAAGTATGTACAAAATGACTCAATTGTTTAGAAAAAAAGATTTCACTACACTTGCTAACCTTTCAAAATTATGTAAGATAATCTTGAAGAAGTTAGAAAACTTCGCATAGCTCATAAAGTTCATATTATTTAGCAGTTTCATAAATTGATTTGCATGTTAGTATAGATTTATTTTAAATGTTTAAAATGATGAATCTTGCATTTGGCTATAATATATGTTTTAGATATAATATAACATGATGTCTTTATTTCCCATTTCATGGACATTTTTAAATATATATATCTGTTAATGAACAAGTCATTAGTTATATTATACATTTATGTAAACTTTGTAAATATCTTTTGTTGTTTGTGTTGAATGTCATCAATATATATATATATATATTTTTTTTAATTATTTGATTTTGTGGCTCCATGCCATTGTAAATGGTGAGCAATAAACAAATTGAATTGAATTGAATTGAATTGAGTTGTGACGCTATGTTGCTAGGCAACCAGGCAGCTCAGAAGTATGTGCAGTGTACCACGCTTGAGTCACCTTAAGGCTTAAGTAGGCTACTTACCTCTATCCAGAATAAAAAGTTTACTACCAAAATCATGTACTAATATGTACAATAGTTATATTATATCCTAAAACTGCAATGGTGTAAGAGAAAATGGGGTTTTCCCCATCATGTCCCCATTCACCCCCTATTGTGCTGCTGATTTTTTAAATTATTTTTTGTTTAACCAGCTGAAACCTTTTTAGGACAGTGTCACACAAAATATTCAGAATAGAGCGGGGATTTTAGGACTGAATATCTGTGATTGCACAGCAAATAAATATATGTAAGTGGAGCATGACCAACATTACAATTTGAAGGAAAAATAAATCTAAAAAAACACTGCAGAAGGTTACACAAACTCAACACCATATATATAAGACACCAGTGGAACTTTGCCATTACTTCTTCTTTGCCAGAACAATGTGGTTAAAATATATGCTCTGGCTGATTTTACCAGCGTTTTGTTTTGGAGGTCGGATTCTCCTTTTAACAGTTCCCGGAAGGAGTCATGTTCATTATGTTGCAACAGCAGGGAAAGAATTAGCTGCGAAGGGACATGAAGTTCACATCGTACTACCAACCTCAGGTGAAGAAAGTATCACGACTTTTTCTTAGCTTATTGATCCATCATTGACAATTCATCATCCGGAAGAAATTGAAGACCACACTGATGTATTTGGAAAGGAGAATGAAATATCAGAGAAACTAAAAACAATAATTTACGTGAAGCATACATTCAAAATACCAAATATGGTTATGCTCTGCTTCACCAGTTTCATCATGAGGGATGTATGTCACAATTTGTTAAAAGACCAAGGTTTGTTCGTAAAATTGAAGGAAAAACAATTTGATATTGCTTTAATAGATGGGTTCCCAGGAACAAGATGTCAGTATGTTCTTCTACATCGTTTAGGAATACCTTATGTTAGTTTAACAACTCAGTATGAACCATGGAGATACGGAATACCAGCATTGCCATCTTTCATCCCTTTGCCAATTGCTCATGACTTCACTGAGAAAATGACATTCTTCCAAAGAGTGAGAAACTTCCTATCATACGTAGAGTGGCAAACAATACCGCTTTTAGAGACTATGTCAGGACATTATACATCCGACTTTGCTCCAGAAATGCCTTATAAGTCACCCAATCAGCTTGCTTCTGAGTCTGCCCTTTGGTTCATTAACACGGACATTGCTTTAGATTATCCTCGACCATCCCTTCCACATGTTATTGAAGTAGGAGGTCTAACAACCAAAGCACCGACAGAACCACTGCCAAAGGATTTCCAAACATTCATGGACAGCTCTGGTGATGATGGTGTTATTCTTGTATCTTTTGGTTCTTCTCCCGGATTTCCTGATCAACTGGAACAACTTATCCATGATACTGTTTTAAAGCTGAATAGACATGTTATTTGGAAAACAACGGCAGCACAACCTGACCAGTGCCACGGTAATCACAAGTAAGTGAATTCCACAAAACAGCATCATGGCACATCCCAAGGTAAAGCAAAATCTACAAATCTGCAAATCTCATCTGATGAATCCAAGAGAAAGACTGGTGTACTGGATGGAGCACGTGATGGAATACGGATCAGATCATTTGCATTCTTACAGCCTGGAGATGCCCTGGTATCAGTACAGGATGATAGATGTTCCTGTTTTTGTTTTAATTTGCAGTTTAATTGTAATTGCAGGGTTGTATTCATGCTGTAAATCTGTCTTTAGATGTTTTGGAAGGCAGCCAATGAAGTCCAAAAGTGAATAAAATAAATAATTTTAATAAATTTATATCCATATATGGATAAACTTGTTTTTAGAAACTGTCTTGCTGGAGAAAGACTGGTTTGATGTGTTGATGTTGAGTCTGTGTTTTGTCATTAAATTTATGTGCCAAATCTAGGTACATATTTTCCATGCATATGATGTGGCAGCCATTTTGGATTTTTCAAATGTATCTGTTTCACACTCGCAAGCAAATCAACATGCAAAATTAAATAACTTTAATTGAAATAGCATGATCATAGGGGCAAATTTTGAATGTGGCAGCCATTTTTTAACAGTCATCTTGGACCAAAATGCCAAAAACCAAATCTCTTTGCCAATTTCATTACTCTTAAGTGAAATAGTGAGGTCGCGCGACAAATTTTGTGGGTGGTAGCACAGGTGCCAGATTCCATTGAATGCCTAGTATGTGGTTCTAAAGGGAAAGGAAGAATCTGCACTGCTGAAAATCTTGTTACTCTCAGAAGTCAAGGACGACCTCAGTGTCTCAATCTGTGAATCAGTTGTGGTCTAGAGCTGATTATAGACCAGAAACACGTAGTTCATAATATTTTCAAGTGATCAGCATATTTTCTATGATGTAAGGCTGCCATATAAAAAAAAGATGCAGAGCAAAAAATAACATGCACAAGGCACTTTAAAGGGCATTCTGCATGATTATGAACATCAGTTAACTGATTATTTTAAGCCTGGTAAAAGTTTTTAACTTTTGCTGCTAAAATAGGCTGAAAAAGATCTATTATAATATTAAGTGTTAGAAATGCCAATTAAAAACATTTTGGGATGTTGGTAGCGACACATCGATGAATCATGCAGGCAGAGTTGTTTTATCCTAATTGCTGACCTCTTGTTTTGTCAGTGAGCTATAAATAGATCTGGGGTGGGGAAACCCCTGCAATGACATCACAGGATTCCGTGTCTCCGGTTTTTCTAGGGTGGTTTTCCTAGGTCTCTAAAATGGTATTTAAACAATGTGCATGTTCCTGTTAAGTTAATGAACTATTCCTTGGGCAAATTAAATGCAGTGTGCAAAGTTTGAATGAAATTGGTGCAGTATTTTGTCTCAAAGTTTGTCCAAAAGATTCTGGAGAAGACCAGTAACAATAGGGCAGAATGCCCTAAAAACTGTCCTAATCATGAATTCCATGGTTACGGAATCTCAGAAAAATCACAAAAACACTTTAATGATGCAATATAAAATATTTGATTGCAGAAATTATGACTAAGTGATCTATTTCTACTTAAATGAAAAAATACAGTAACATTTTTGATATATCGAATGTCTGTGATCAGCCCGAGCAGTTTTTTGCCAGCAAGCTGAACATAGCATAACAGAATCACGAACAAAAACAGCAAATTTTGTTACCCTTTGATTTCATTATCTGATTTAAGAAAACTGCTCCAACTATGGAAAAGATGGACTTACCGTCATCATCCCGGGGATAAGCTCTAAAAACATTTTAAAATCATTTATGTTTGAGATTGCACAGTTGGAAATTGTGCTGCCCTCTTTTGGACAAGGTGTGGAACAAAATTGTGTGATTCCGTTACGCTGTCTGATGTGATTCCGTTACGCTCATCTGAAATTGGCCTACACATCACTAAAATCCTACCATGGCAAAAATTTGTAATTAATTTGTAAATTTCAAGTATAATAGCACTTGGTGATGTCGACATCAAACATCAAGACCCAACATATCCATTGGTATTTAAGCCCTAAAAAATAGCATTTTTATTAATTTTTTCAGCCAAAATAATTGAATCAATTAAAAAAATCATGATTCCCTTGAAACATATAGCAGAAAATAGTCAAACCAGCACTTATTTCTCAAGTTTAATGAAAATATCAGTTGAGCTAGTATATCTGGATTAGAAATAATTTTATTTCATGTAAATATATTCACTGGTCAATAGCTCTTTTTATCTGAAGGAGTCTATAAAAATCAAGTCCTCGGGGCAAAGTTACCTCAGGAGTAGTGCAACATTACACTATTCGACAATCATCACAAACTAAAAAATATCATGGTGATGGGACATTTGAGACAATTGGCCCTAAACTTTGGAATGAGCTGAGCCATCTTTGGATTGGTTTTATTATTACTTGACTTGACTTGAAAAGGACTCAAGACTCACTTTTTTTGCAAAAAATACTTTTCAATAGCAGTGCATAGGCTATGTTGATATTCCAAGTAGCAGTATGTACCACTAATTGGATATATGGATTATGGAAAAAGGTCAAATGTCCCCAACTTGCTATTTGGACAATTACGTCAAGAGTTATTTGGTCAGATGATGTTTCATCGATAGCTTTGTCCACCTCATCAGAAGCTTTTTCCACCCGCCACAATTTCTACTGTCTGCAAGCAATATGTTGGGTACCAAAATATCTAGGAGAGGTGCTTCCTGATAGCTGTTCCTGTGGTGCTCTATAAATTTACATGGAGTGCCCTCTTGTGTGGTAGACAAACACTCAACAGGCATATCCCAAAAAGTCATTTTTACTAATCAAATAGCTTCTAATTGAATATCTATGGCAAAACATCCAAATAACTAGAAGGCAAATTGGAATTTGCATATCTGGACGGTGATAATCGACCTGAACATTGTAAAGCTGGGGCTAGAATTTTAGTATGCGGAATTATAGTAGCAGGGCTCCCAATTTATGAGGGGCCATTGAGGGCATGAGCCTGAACTGGCCTTGAGAGAGAGAAATTCATATTTGACCCCCCCCAGTTTCTATTGATCTCAATAAAGCAACATTTATGACAATAATACATAAACTGTATTTGGTTACACAAAAATATCCTTTATGATTTCATTATTGTAATCACAAATCAGGACAACCATTTTGACAAGTCCATGGCAAACCTGACCAATTCATGAGTAATTGCTAAATTGCACTTGATGAAATTCACACCTCTTGTCCTTGAGCAGTAAGCCCATTTCTATCTAATTACAATTGACAGAAACCGATCCTCCTAACAAATTGCCATTGGCCAAGTTAACCCCTCTACCTGTCATCAATGCAGTAGTACTGCTATCTTCATTGGAAACCCATGACAAACCAAACATCGTCCCATGCACTATCCTAGCACAGCATACAAATCCACTTGCGCTGGTACGCTTTTTGCACGCTAAATGGCTACAGAGTGTGTCCCCCTAGCGGGAAGCCATAGAATTACTTGGATCGGCGCTAGGCACTATTTTTTTCACGGCACCGAAGACGGCAGGAACCAGCCAGACCACATCAACCAATCACATCGCCTCATTCCAATGGCAACCAGCTACTCTATGTATTGACCAATCAAATATCTGCATTCCAATGGACTGGTCCCTCCCAGATAGCAGTCAAAACGCATTAGATTTCATGATTTCTGCCTATTCTCGGCACAGTGTGCATCTATTTACAGTCGTTGCAGATAGATCTAGCCCTAATCTATCTGAGGCATCACTCTGACGCATTAGGATGGCATGTGTGCAGAGGTGGAGGGTGAAATAGGAGCTATGTGGAGTAAACCACTATATATGTCATGTTTAATGCTGGCATAGTTGACAGGAAGTCAAGAGTGACGGAAGTAGCAGTGTAGCAACACAGTATCTGGACTCCGTCCAGATAATTAAATAGTTGTAACGAAGTATGAGAAAGCTTCTAACAAAGCACATTTGAACTTTTGGAAAAGTACAGCAGATGATGTGGCACAGGTGCACTTGTTGGATATTTTGCGAGGGGTATTTGCAAAGCATGGTTTAGGAAGTAGATATTCTAACAATCAGTGAAAAGTATCTGAAGAAAAGAGAGGCTATACAGGGGAAGTATCCCCTTCTAAGTGCCTTATACATCAGTATATCAGTATATATAATATATAACAAAGACCTATTCGAGAGTCTGGCATCCAAAAAGCATGCCCAGCTAGCTAATTGAGTATGCAAAACTTTCGGTTGTAACGGCATGTAATGTGCTGCAGAAGAATAAAATATTATTATTTCACATCATCCCAAGTCATACCATGACAAAATGGCCCATAACCTTTGCTAATTCATGAATACTTAATTAACTGACCCAGTTTTGGCTCAGCCAATCAGGGACTGCTACATCACAGTTTGAATTGTTGCTTCTGTTTCACACAGTTTTAAATGGAGAAATTGTGTATTGTTGAAAGGTGCTATCACAGTTCCGAAAATTCCATTGAATTATGTATTTTCACAGTTCTGAAATGAAACTGTTTGAAAGTTTGCTTGTTTTACACTGTTTTTCTTAGTTGCCAGTAATCCTCTAAGTGTCCATAATCGGACTAAATCTGCCTGCAAAATGCTTATGACCTAAATAAGCAGCCAATCACAGAAGAGGTTGGAAATAGCAGAAAGCCCTGTCCATTTTAGCAGGGCTTGCGTGGGGAGGATGTTATTTCAGGGACTTTCTCCCAACTTATTAATATGTAAATGGCACTGCCATGAAATTCGCGCAGCATTGTCATAGAACTACTGCATTATCTTCAACTTTCCATGCAGAGGCCAATTTATCTTTTTAAAGGACTGGGCATATGGGCAGATAGATAGAATAGAAGATAAGATCAGATCTATAGATAAGATTTGATAGATAGATAGATGGATAAATAAATGGATAGATAGATAGATAGATAGATAGATAGATATAGATAAATAGATAGACAGATTGCACTGACGGCTGTGTATATCAAATCTTTGTTAAATTTGGATCTATTATGTTAAATTGTTGATGTTACATAACTGAGATCAATAAAACCATAGCTATTCAGAGATGACTGTTTACTATTAGACTGTTACATAATTTGTTGATAGTTAATGAAGATTATGTAACCTTAAGTGTTGTTGTGATTTCTTACTTGGTGAGCTATTTAAATCATTAACTTTTGTGTTGACTTTAATTTTCAGTCACTTCTTACAATCAGGGGTATGGAAAAAATTATTTCCAATGTTGATACACATGTTCATTTAATTTAAATCCCTGAAATATATCATTGAAGGTTGTTATACGACAAGGCTGAACTTTTAAAGCTATTTTGGAAGATATTTGAGGTATTTTAATTATTTACCAAACTAAACCCTGACTAAACTACTAGCTCCATTTTTATGGCAACTACAGGCACTTCCTGTTCAGGCAGTCACTGTAGACAGGAGCACCACATAGAAAGAGCTGTCCTTGTGCTAAGTGAGCTTCGCTCATATAATACACGTATATTACTTGAAAGTTTTAGCACTAAAGGAAAACAACATGTATCAGAGTAACATATGCAGAGTAAAATGAATGATAATCAACACAGTTCTTTGCAATCACTTTATTGCAAACAAACAAGGCTCGCGAGGAACCAAGGCCTTTTTTTATTGCTTTACCCAGATCCTGTTGTGAGGCCCTAGCCCTCGAAAACAAGAGATTCCAGCTCAAAAATAACAATTAAAAAACATGTAAAATGCTAAAAATCAAATGACATGTAGGCATTGTACATATGCATAAAACATTACGCTTCGAACAAAATGGCCAACCAGTGTGTGAAGTTGATCTAAGGTATTATCAAATTATCACAATGTAGCATACCGGTACGTAGAGTTTGTTTTTCTTTAGCAGAAGTATACAGGTCCTCACTAGTCTTACATATCAGGGATAATTAATTCTGAACGATTGATAAATTTACCCAAATAAACTTTATGGAGTGATTGTTTTTCTTTCTTCATTCAACAGTTGTTCAAATTCCATTTCCTCAAATCAAGTTGAGTATTTCACCGATAAGCTGTGTAAACTATAAAAATATATTTCCAATTAAAAAGATGTCTGAAATATGCATGGTTGCTTTGTTATTTAGACAATCTGTTGGGTTTATGGAATTCAAACAATCATTGCTAAAAAATAATAAATAATAATAATAATAATTTATTTTATAAAGCGATTTTCCACAAAGTGCTCAAAAACGCTGTAAAATATAAGTTATAAAAATATAGAAATATATGGTAAATGTAAATTCAAAATTATAGATAAAGTTAAAATCAGATTTTAAAATTATATATAAAATCACAACAAGGTTTTACGAAATAGGAAAGTCTTAAGTCCCCTTTTAAAATGCTCAATAGAGTCCAATGATCTGAGATTATATGGGAGATCATTCCAGAGAAACAATCACTTCTTTAGTTAAGGCAAAGATACATTCTCCCACTTTAATGCAAGTTTACTTCATTCCTATTTCAGCGAAGATCCAGACGGAGAAACCCATCATGACAACCCCATAGAAGAAGAGCATTCCGGTCTGAAGGGTGAACTTCTGCAAGGGGGAAGAAAGAAAAATGTTGGTAAAAACAATCTGGACACAATCTATCGACCTCTGATCAAATGTTAGTAGTTGTAATTTTTAGAAGACTTACTCTTTCTGTAATCTCTGTTAGTGGGTCAACATCATCGGCTAAATCATCTGGAAGTTATAAAAATAAAACAGAAATACTATTCATGTCATTCTTCTAAATCTCACACAGCAAAATTATAACATACGAGATTGTAACATTGTTTCACAATTCAAAATAAATTAGTAATGGTCATACATTAATCAATCTATATGATGAAACAAATATCAATGCTTGTTAAATGATCACCAATGCTCTATATACTTGTTTTGTTATAGGATTTAAGTCACAATGGCAATGAGAAACATCAGCTCACTTCAGCGTGCATCAGCTGGGATAGTCACATCTTAAATTTATTTGAAACTTCAAAATGCCAAAATGCCAGGAGCACTAATATCACGAGTGAAAATCATTGAGTTGCTACACCTCTACTGATGCAATCATATTTGTAGACACCGAGACTGAATGTGAATTTTTTTCTTTGATATGTTATTCCATTGGCAAAAGTGATGTCATGAGTTTTTCTATATCAGTTTTTCCGAAAGAATACACATCCTACAAAAAATAAATTCACATTCAGTGTCCTGGTCTATAATTATGAAATCATCGGTAAGGGGAAAAAACACTCACAATTTTCAGTTTTGATGCTCAAGATATCACCTTTCAAAGTGAATGTGGAGAGGTAGAGAAGAACCTCAAGCAAACAGTGGAACACTACAAGGCCCACAGTGACCCAGACCATCCACTGCTCAGTGAAGAGCCTGCTCTGGGGCAGGTAGAACCCAGTGATGATGTTCACAACTGAAACCAAGTAAATTTACATTAAAAAACTAAACTGATGTAGATCTATTCTTAATTATGTCTTTGTGATATATATGTGAGTTAAAAAGCACTAATATAACATGTTAAGGAAACTAGTGGTTAGATGATGACATCATCAGTGTCAGACATCGGACACAACAAACATTCCCTCTCTTCCCCCTGAAAGTTAAATGAAATTACATTGTACTGTCAACAATGTACACTGGTTTGTGGTCTTCTTCATTCATTTAGAGAAATCTCCTGCAATTTTATTGTAGTTTGGGTAAGTCTGCATGCTTTAAAATAAATTATCTTCCATCTTTAGGCCAAAGCTTTGAAAATTATAACTTTTTGCAACACCAAAGCCACCTTCAGAATCAGTTGTAGATTAAAATCCGATATTCCTTATGTGGCAGCAGAGGCCGCCTATTCCAGTGACTTGGATATACATATTGTAGTTGTATATATGCAGTTGATAATAGAAATGGTCAAAGGACTGTGCACTCTAGACAGTGCTACCAAGGTAAAAGATTGCGATCATAATAAATTAATATGTAGCGAAACTTTGTAGACCAGACAGAGAAGGTGCATTTATGGCGTTAAGTCCTTTCAAGAGACTTCTTTTTCCAACTGATCTTGAGATAACAAGTAGTATCAATAATGGTCTTTGAGATGGGCTACGTGACTGATTTCATGGATGTTTCTTTGTCTGATATTTTATTTGCAGTGGATCAATACGTATAGATGATAATAGGTGCAGCCATTGTTTAATTTGACATAATACTATATCTCTTATATCTGAAAAATGTCATGAAGGACAAAAATAGCACAAGTGTGACAGATTTTCTGGTGTTTTCGAGTATACTCAAATATGTTACCGGCAAGAATTCGTCCTGATTCTCCCATCACCCTGTGGACGAGGTTAAAGATCACACTGAAAATATTGCAGGCTTGACCAAGTTAGACATTTTGACTAGGTTAGTCAAAAAAGCGAACTTATTTTTGACCTTAGTCAAAATGTCTAAGAAAAATTCACCCTTAGTCAAAAAGACTAACTAGGTTAGTCAAAGCTGCACATGCGCACATGTGATTTCCTGTTTAATTTCAAAAATGGCTTCAGAAAGGAGAAGACAGTAACTGTTGAAGAAGCAATCGACCTGGAATGTAAGTGTTTGACCACTTCTAGTTGGGCTACAGGGCTCGTTTTGATGTCGTTTTGTTCGTCTCAGTCTCTAGATCATGAATAAATGTACAAAAATAGACTTTCTCGTGGGGAAATGTCAATAAATAGCGTATTAATCGGCGGTCATTAGATGATTTTCAAATTTCAATGCACTTTCACCCCCCCCCCCCCTTCCCTCTCGTCCATGGATGCAAGATGTGCATTTGGTTCTATACACTCACTGTCCTAAACTGATATTTTAAATGTTTATACATTTATTAACTTAAGGGGCCACCATTTAAGCTGAAGGAGGGGGGGCTTGGAGTTTTTTGAATAAACAATTTCTTCTTCAGTTAGTTTTGGTGCAATAAATAAATTTATAATTTTGGGTAGTCTTGAAATATTCTTATTCTTGAAATAAATAATTATGGCCGCTGTTACGGTGAAATAAATAATTTATTAAATGGTCACCCCCTAGTCAAAATGACTAGGTAGGCTCACCTCACCCAACTTGGGTTACAGGATAAGACACATTTGGTACAGAAGTAACAGAACAATTAAACCAATTAAACCAACCCCTCTCCCTCCTCATGCAGAATTTTTTCTTATCTTTTTAACTTTGTCAAAATGGCTAAGTTGGTTAGTCAAAATTACTAAGCATTTGATTGAGGAGTTAAGGGGGTGTACCCCTCGCTCTGCCTGTTACCTTGTGTTTATTGATAAAACATAGACTAACATCTTGCATGATATTATTTTTGGAAACTTCTCACTTTTTTGTCACTTTAAAAGTTCAATTTCATTTTGATTTTATTATACATTTATACTTAAATATTACATTTTGTCTCTGAAACAACAACTGACTGCCCCTTCTTTGTTTTCAGCTATTGGATCCATATCATGGCTTTTACAGTATATGATTTCATATTATAGCCCATCCAGGAGAGGAAGGATTAAATGTATTATAAACTGAATTTTCATAAAGAGAAAGCTGGAAATAACGGAGGAACCTCAAAGTGATATATCGGAATTTTACCGTGGATCCACCTCTATCTCTATGTCAGACGGAATGATGGATGAAAATGAACAATTGAACATGTTATATCGAGCAGGATGAGGAAACAAAAAAAAAGGATATATGTATCGATGATTTACCAGAGGGCTGGAACATACGAAAACTTATCTTTATTGGTGTGACAGAAAATGTGTGGCTTAACCAATATGCAAACTATCCGGAGGGAGGAACTTCCACAGCAAGAGTTTTATTGTGAAGTTGCAGTTGAGGACTCAATGAATTACATCATTTTCATATTTTGTGATTCGCATAGGCATTCTGTTAATGAATGTTCAATGTATATACAATCATCCACAGAAATATAAAACATTACATGTACTGTGAATTGAAATGTTTATTTGATTGTTGTTATTTCTTAATAATGTTGTGATAAACATTTTTAAATAACAATGATAATTTAAATTATAATTTATTGACGAAAGATGCAAAGGTACAATCATTTTTAGGTGAATAGTAAGCTAGCACTACTCAGTTTGGTCAAATTGGCTTGTGTCACTGAACTTAGTCAAACTGACTAACCACTGACTAACCCTGTTAGTCAAGAATGCTAACACGACATTAGCCTTTTTGACTGACTTTGAGCAGGTTGGTCTGTTTTACTAACCTAAGTTAGTCATATAAGACATCGTCAAAAAGGCTAACCCTGGTTAGTCAATATGACTAAGAAGTTGGTCAGTTTGACTAACCAAAGTTAGTCATATAAGACATCGTCAAATTGGCTAACTTCTTAGACATTTTGACTGACTTCTTAGTCAAAAATATTTTCAGTGCATTCTCGACTGGGTCCCCGGTCCAGGCCTGAACAGGGCCATCACAGGCTGGAAGCAGCAAGAAGAAAGCATTACAATGTCATCAAATATGACAACATCGCACATACACAAAAAGATCTATAAGAAATATGAAATAAAAATAATGTAAATGTTTGTACGTTGATGAGGGTGAGCAGCATGACAATGATCCCAATGACAGGATGAGAGTTCTGAAGGTCAGAAATTCCCATCTGGAAAAGAAAAAACAAATTACCCAGAATCAAAATAGGCCTATTGTTGATTAAAAGTGCAATAGTACAAAAATAACTAGGTTTGTCAACATGATTAAGTCTGAAATTAAGAGCTACTCCATCCAAAAAGTTATGCAAAATACTAAAATTAGTATTGGTGAAAAGTAATTGCGATAGGCGGAATTTCAATGTCATAAAATAGGTTGGTTCATTAATTTCGTGTGGGAACCTAAAAAAATTTACATAGGCAAGTGGCATCCAAAATTTAACAACAAAAGCACCTTGGAGCACAGTTTGATATTTTATGATTGTAAACAATCACAGGACACAAAGGAAACATCTTGAACATAATGTGCAGGCTTGTAAATTGACGGGGAGGCATCAGAAAGGAATTGTGATTAATAAGAAATATAATTATGTGGCAGGGTAAATAATGACAATAAAATGTAATCTATATGTCTTATGCAGGCCTTGAGAGTATGAAGTTGTGGTCGCAGAACCCTGTTTCATCGTGCCCCACCTGCTGTCTCGCTGTGCACCACCTATCATTGTTAGGTTTCCGAAACTAAAGAAAGGTATGTCAAACTTCATCATTTATAGCTAGCCTGGCCCTGAATTTGTTTTACTGTTAACTGACTTGTATGCCTACTTGAAAAAAAATGTCACTGTGCCCTACTCTACCCCAAAACTCTTCAAAATAATTTTAATTTGTCCTTTTATTTAGAAACATTTTTTTGGGATGCATCTGCACGTGACATGCTGATATCAAACAATACATACATGGTTCACAGAGGACACACATGTATGCACGCAAGATAATACCAATAATTTTGCTATTATCTATACATATCTGTTCAGTGAATCTCCTAGAACGGTGATATGTCATACCTGGGAGAAGTCTTTAACGTAGACAAAAATGATGATAAAGCCGGCAGCAGTCAGAGCCACCACCAACTGCATGGTTGTTCTGTGAACCTGCAAATGATCAATGGTTTAGAATAAATATCATCAACTTGCACAAAACTAAAGTGGTGCCATTCCTTTAATTTAAATTCTAGCCCTTTCATTGAATTTGTTCATGTCCTGTCTCTTTGTATTGCGTGTATTACAGCTGGGAAAATACCAGTGATTACTGTCAATTATGTGATTGGTCCTATATTTTACTTTGAAACAAATGGTGAAAATATATGTCTGTGGGAGACATGACATCTCACTAAAGTTATATGATAATATGGCTTTATATGACTATACACTGTAAATTTCGAAGTTTGAGTTAGCTTAATTGATTGAGTGAGATGGTTGCACAATTCCTTTGAGCCAAGATAGCTTGTTGTTTGCAAGTTATAACAACATAAAGATTATCATAACTCAAAACAGCAAGCTATCATGGCTCAAACAAATTGTGCAACCGTCTCACTCAATCATTGAGCTAACCTCAGAATTTCAGAATTTACAGTGTATCACTCTTATGTGTGTCGCTGACATTTGCATGTACAAATCTGCGAACTTTCACTTGTATGGATGAAATTGGTCTGCACGTATTCTATGTTTTCTTTTGTTCAAAATTTGTACCCCTCTGAAATATTTTGTAAAAAACCCATGCGAAAATTTAGCAGGGCCTGCACTCATGGGAAAAAATCTCAAACCCCCCTCAACCCCCCGCCCGTCATATGTTTCTATTGTCAATGCAGTCTGAGCAGTACAACGCACCAGCAGTTACGACAGGCTTTAAGATCTGAGTCAGGAGTTACTGCCACAAGTGTGAAAAAATTCTTGATGCCACAAAAACGCATCAAAGATTCTAAAATATATCCTATCTTGTGTAAAAAATTGTCCTCTTTCTGATGGTGACCTTTTTGAATGTCTTTATAATGATCTCAAGTCGCTATCTTACCATATAAGTGCAAAAACATGCGAAAAATGCTAAATTTTTGTGACACATTTTTCAGACATCAAAGTTTGACTGTCTATTTCTTGATAGATATCAAGGTTTCATGATAATTGAAGGTACCATGACATTTCCCATACTCTAAAGTTTAAAATGACATCCAGTTTTAATAATTTGCACCAATATATGCTGCTCTGTGAACAGAATATTGAAACAAAGTCAAGTGACAAAAGAAAAACAATTTAGTAAAATGATGTGAAATTCCTATTTGATTGGTTTTTTTTTCAATGTCAACTTAGAAATTTATGGACATGAATTACATACCAATGTGTGCAGAAGGACCAGATGGAGGCAATAGACTACAAAAAAATGTCCTTGCTTTGCATATTTAGGATCACACATACAAAACATGAAGCCACTGCTTTTCACTTCTAGATGCGTGAAAAAATTATGTCATTTTTCTAAATAACTTGCATTTCGTCAATTTTTGTCATACATGTCTGAAAGTCAAACTCATTATGCCCAGATAGTTATATTAAGACGAGTTTGTGTTAGTTTTTCGATATCTGCCTCCGTAAAAAAATGCAAGTTATTTAGAATTTTTTTTCTAAAAAACACAATTCCTTGGTTCCGGTTAAACTTATCGGAAATATAGGTTGTTGGTACTCGAATTGAAGCTTATTTTTCACTGAGGATGATGGTGTAAAAATTATGCCTGTGCAGTAAAAATTAAGCGAAATATGAGAAACTGCGATTTAGCACCACAAAATGTTTGTCATTTCAACAAAAAATTCATGCCCATGTAGTCATCGTAGTTTGTGATGGAACATCCTAGAATTAAAGTATATATATTAGTGGTATTTAAGCAGATTTATTACTAAAGCTGTAGACCTACAAACAAATTTATGATATTTGGGGGGTATCTGGCACACCCCTCTGAGGGGGCCTTACAAAACGGGGTGTAACTTCCAAAATAAGAGAGTGGGTGCATTTTTTTCTTCAAAATTGAATTCCTGACAAAATTTTACATAAGATAGGCTGAAATATGAATAAATTTTGTGTGAGCTAGAAAGTGGTAAGATTGGCAGTAATTCCTGACCAAGATCTTAAAGCCTGTCTTTAAACCAAAAGATAACATTTGCTACATTGCATTATCACTGTGGCAAAACAGGACGAGGGTAACTGAGTTACCCTCGTCTCATTTTGCAAAAATAAATTGAAAAAACTAGGTCATCCCATTGGATCCCATGTTAAAAGATGACGAAGGTAACTGCATTTCCAATAATGGCAAGACGAAGGTAACTGCATATGATGACGAGGGTATTTGCATTTAAAATGTATATGGAAGCAATAAAGATTGAACAAAGTTGACTGTATTAAGTGGAAAAGGTAGTAATCACAGAAGACGATCAATGTCCAAGCTACAAGTGCAATTCAAACCAGATTTAGGCCTTCAAAATATTATTTTTCCGACACAAAACAGTATCTTAATAAAAATGTGATTATTATATAATTTGTAAAAGGTTTTAAATAAAATTCTAGTCATATTTGCATGGCTGAAATCACCTTTTGCTGCAATATTTCACATTCAATCAGCCTTTAAATTTGCCTACCCAGTACATATAAATGGGACATAAAGCTCCAAACATCCATCTTCATTTTTGTATAGTAACAATAATTTGCAAGAATTCAGTTTGGTATTGTTGCACACATTTTTTAGAATCGAATCCAGCAGAGGGGGAGACCATTTAATATGCCGGTCATCAAGTTTTTTATTTATCTTTTAATTAATAATTTCTTGCTCAGTTTTGGTGAAATTTTTTTTTTGAAGTCTTAAAGTGAATAATTTCTGCTCGGAGTATTTCTTAACAGGGAATCTGTTGATTTTAGGAATAAATATTTGGGGACTTCACATGCTTGAAATGAATAATTGCTGCTGTCATCACCTTGAAACAAGTAATTTCCCTTCGTGGACACCTCCAAGGCTGCCCTGATCATTAAATGGTCACCCCCGAGTCCCCCCCTTATACATACAACCATTGAAAAAAGAAATTTCCCAGTGAGGCCTGAATCATGACCTTTTAGTTCATTTTCAGAGCAGCAGCCATATCTTGCCATAGGCCTACATGGAATTAACATTTTATTTCCTCCCTACATGCAGAGCAAACAGGAGCATTCTTTTACTTCAAAAATCGGCAAAAGTATGTATACATGGGTCAATAGAATGGAAGGGAAGAGTGAATATTTCTCAAGATTAGGGATTTCGAAATGAGAAACGTGGGTGGGAATGCATGGAGAGAGCAGACATCATGGAAGAAGTCATGGAGTGAGAGGGCAGGAAGGAGAGGGGGAGGAGAACTGAAGTGGTTGAGGTGGCATTCATGGAAGCAAGGGTGAATGAGGGGGTAAAGTGATGGAGGTGTCACCATAACCATGCCTAAAGTTATACTATGGACACTCACAAGGGTTGATTGATGACATGGGAGAGAGGGCGCGAGTCCTCAACATGTTGCACATTTACCTCAAGTGAGAGATCTTTTACTTGCCCAGCACAGACACTGATACAAGGGGCCGCCAATTTAACATCTCATCTGAATGGCATCCAGCTGAAATTTTGCTCATGAGGGTTCACTGAAAATTTTGGGTTCTCACTCGGACCCGGAGTTCCAACCCATGCAGACAGAAGGCTCGCACTTTGATATAGAAAAAGAGAGGACTGTTGTACTGTGAAAAGGCACTTCATGTGTCATCATGCTGATGATTTGTCATGATCATACCCAATACTTTCAATTTTAATTTGATTAAGGGAGACTTATCCCGCTTGTTGGTGACAGCCAAACGAAAGGATTATGCATCTGATTTTCACTCTAGAATCAGTTATGGCAAGTCAGATGGCCTTCTCTTGATCATGACTAATCAAACAGCTTCTATGTTTCCCATGTTGAAAGTAGAGAAGATAACACTTCATCAGCTATCATGAGTCACAAAGTGCATTTTTCACATTGAACTGGTCCTCATTTTTTCTTTCTCAAAGTCACAGACTGTAAGCACTCAGTCACCCAGCTGCAGTGAGGAGTTATGCCATATGCAAGATTTTGGGGGTGTGTCAGTGATTATGCAAATGTTTGGAAATACATGCTATCATGTATGTGAATCAATCTGATGCCATGAACCTCATTTACGTGCAATGATGAAGAGAAAGATCATCACCAAGAAATCCATGGATGCATATTATTTACTTGCATTGGAAAAACATTTATAAGGGTATCATTGAAATGATTGGTAATTTGGCAAGGTTGCTTTAAATTCCTATTTTAGGAGAATATATTTATCTGGAATGGATGCTATAAACTCAGCTACATCAAAAACGCACAGTTCTTACAGAAGTCAAAAGCATAGGTCTATAGTTTCAACAGAAAAAACTTGAAAATATCAACTGCTTATTTATAAAGATTATAAAATTGTTAGGACAGTCCATTAGTTTATGAAAGAGCCAGATGTATAGGTTGTGTTAGACCACGATAAAGTATAAGTTTCCTTGAGTCGGACACTAGGGTGGGACTGGTGCCCCAATGTTTGCGGATCAAACCTGACTTTTTTTTGCAGGTGAGGTTGGTATATGAGAGTATGTGTGTAAAATTTCAGCTCATTCTATTAATATTTAGAGGTGGCACATTTCACTTGAAGTTTATAATGTAAATCCCCATTGGCAAACCCTAAGAAAAGGAGTAAAAAGCATGATTTTCCAAAAATGAGACTTAAAATCAATATTTTTTGACCATTCGAAAACCATGGGGGAGGATTTTGGGAGGGCAGTTTAAATCTGACATAATTTTGCATTTTCCACTTCTCATCATGAATCTGTGAAATTGAATGAGGACGAGGCGACTAGAATACAGCCCATAATTATTATGACATGTTTTAATTAACGATTTCAAAGAGTCAACAAATCTGTCCAACAGGATTTCCCCTCCAAAAAATTATACATTTGAATCATTATCAAAAGTTTATGAACCAATGCACATACAATTTTCAAATCATGACAATGGATATTCAGTGATATTAGTGAACATTTCCACAAAGTAGAAGTTAACTGATGTGAGTGAGCACTATTGTGTGTAGAATGTTCAAACATAACTTGAACTGATCATCCTGAAAACGAATATAAAGTCTACTGACAAACTTTCTTGACTTTATGATGTCATTCTAGTATACCTGGATAAAAATTGAAAGGCCAATTACCCTCGTCATACCAAAAGGCATGGTCACAGTTACCCTCGTCTTAGGATGCAGCTACCCTCGTCATTTTGGTGGTGCTTTAAGTCATTTTTTGATTGCCAGAGACTGAATTAAATGTGGCTCTTTCTCGATATGTCTCTTTTGATCAGATATAATGGCCATACACTACGTAGATAACAGTTATCACAAGCAATATGCTCAAAATCAATGTTACATAACATTTAAGGCTAAATTAGAGACGAGGGTAACTCAGTTACCCTCGTCCTGTTTTGCCACAGTGATTATCTGGAGAAGATAATATCATATATGTTTGTTTGAACACGTAAGCCGCATATCAAAAGGTTGCTGCCAAGAAATACTATATCAGTTGTGGCTCTTGAAATGACATGTAGATCAAACTAAGATATAGGCCTGCCAGGGATAGAAAATAGAACTGAGACTTAATACACTGTGCATGATACCCACCAATATCACCAAGCCATAACAATTACTACTGTTCAATAAGGAACATTACCATAAAATATTCTATTCAACATTTGATGCATGGGGAAAGTTACAACCAGTGGGCACCTCGATAGAACTGCTTCAAGCTTGTACTGAAATGTTACTGCAATTTCAATAAGTATGGGTTTCTGCAATTGGATAGTGAAACGTAGCAAATAGAGTTCATCTGATTGGTTGAGGCACTGAATTACATGGCAAAAATCTAATTTGAATATCATAAAAACGTATTACAAAGCCTGTAACGTGTCTCACTGGTGTCTGGAATGGATTCAGTTGACAGTGAAGTTGGTGATTTTAAACTGCTAATCTTATCAACTATTGAAACTCAGCTGGTCACTGAAGCAGAATAATACGTTTCTCATTGCTTTCTACGTAGAATTGATAGATTTGGTTCACATTAGATAGCTTCTAGACCAATCAGACAAGCTTAAAATGATACGTGGACAGTGAGAAAACTTGTCAAGGAAACTCATACTAATTGAATTTGCAGTAAAGAAGATATTAGACCTATCTTATCCAGAATACTTTTGTTTCATCTTTTTGGAAAGGGTGACAAATGATGAGTGGAAAATGCACAAATTAAGCGTCTAGTATAAATTTAAAATAAAGCTGATGTGGCAACTTCTGATGACTGTGAGTTGTCATATAACATCACACTTTAAGAGCATGGAAACAACTTGGATTTCGCATAAATATGACAAGAATAGTGCTCAATAAGACATGCAAAGCACTGAAAAGGGACTACTGACCCAAAACCAGAACTTGATACCGGCAATTTCCAACTCCCAGGCTCCTTTGAAGTATCTTGCTACGAGCATCCCAATTCCTCCCATTATCACCCAGGCAGCGATCATCAGGCAGGCTGAAAGGAAAAGCCATGAATATTAATTTAGCAAAAAAAAATTGCACTCAGGCATTTAACATTTCAGAACGTAAGTCTAAAAGTAGAGTACTATTATGTCACAGTTGCCATTAAAACGTGGTTACTTTGGCCACTGAGGAGTTATGTGTTCTAAGAAAAAATACCGACTCAATTGCATTAGTTTTATCCAAAATTGCAGCTTTTGCTCTGAGGGTTTCCTTTAGTGAAAGCATTCCAAAGTCTACCTTGGTACTATGGTTCATTACATAATATAACTTTCTACTTATTATGTACCAATGTCTCCTATAAGATTAGTCATAAGGGCACACAGGTATTTTAGCAAAACCAAAAGTTTACCGTGGGCCTTCAACAGAGGAGAAATGTGGAACCCTCCAACAATGCTGACAGTGGATATATCGATCCTTGAAGTTGTTGTGATCGGATCAACTCGATGACGTCCAATCCCTCCTATAATACGAGTATATGAAACATTAAAATGATAAAACAAACACAAAAAGATTCTCTTAATAAAATATAATCCAACAGTTCTTGACATATATAAAATACATTTAATCCTTTTCTATTAAACGTTTTTAGGTCAGGGTTCTTCGGGGCATGTTTTATGTTTATGAATGAGAAATTGTGAAAATCCCCACCATCATCATGTAAAGGCCCACTGCCGGTCTGAAGTAAGTACAGGTTGGACAGGTCATAAAACTTGTCAGCGTCAGGGAGACTTGGATCTACTTTTTTCATTCTCTTCATAGAACACTCGATCCTGTCGCCGGAGTAGCTGATGGAGAGACTGTCCTGATGGAGGCCCAGGATAGGCTGAAATATAGCGCATTCAGTACTTAGTTATTAGAATAAAACACTTATTCCACCCACTCATCAAAAGGCATGTAAATAAAAAAACTATTTGACAAATTTAATATCAACCCAAAACTCCTTAATTCTAAATTGTACTTACATCATCCAGAATTTCATTTGATCGTATGTAGTTGAAAGAGGACACAACACGGCTGGTAGTTTCATTACGAAGACAAGCGATTAGGCTAACATCTGCCTGAAATAACCAAATATGTGATAGCAAACACAAGCTTATTGACATATATGAGGAATATTGACATATTCTAAGATCTGTAGCAAACATAACTGTTGGGTATAAATCTCACGCGATGCAACGGCTATAACTGCAAGTTTAAATACAATATATCTCACACTCAGCTCTCCTGAATCATGGGACAGAAAAACAGCTTCTGTCGTCAGTCTGCTGACAGATAAGAAGGCCGCAGTTTCCAGCAGTGCCTTTTTACGGATTCAATAAGTCCTAAAGAAATGCTGGTGTGCAGCATCTGTGCATGGACAAGCGACATCTCACACTTTTATCATGAGTGCTTGATAATAAACATACACTCAAGGAATTGGAACAGAATAGTCCCCAGGACTTTCAGCAGAGCCAGCTGTGAATCCATTGAGCCACCCAGGCAGATAGGTACATTGTACAAGCAGATAGATACAAAAGAAATACCATGCTTGGTTCGTCCGTGAAGCCAAATGCCACCCATTGGTCGCCTCCAAGCTCAGTGTCAATGACTTGAGAGAATTCAAAGAACACATCATCCCCCTCTTCTTTCCAGCTGATGAAGGTCTCACACTGGGCACTCACACAGTTCTGGGGGGAAAGATAGCACCCCTTGGATATGCCACACTCGGTTGTGTCATAGAGGAAGTCAGTGGCAGCACTGGCGTCTTGCTGAAACAGCCAAATATAAATTCATCATAAAATGCATATCTGTAGCAGGCAACTCACTCCTCAAGAGTGGCATCCATGAGGGGGGGGGGGTATTGGCAGTGCCTGCCTCCAGGCACAAAATGATATCTGCTAATCTGCTAAATGTTTTGTAAGAAAAGAAACAATTTCAATATTGTGTACAATGTGCTGACCAGAGATGCTGACTAAATTGCAAGTTCACTCATGCCACATCAACAGGCAGGCCACTTAGTAAATGCAAAATCTGATAAGCTTCTCATTATGGCAAACAAAAAAATTCTGTTGAGTTTCATTACAAACCCTGTAGCAATTTATCTTAGTCTTGTAAACAGACAGAAGGATGGACGGACAGAAAGATAGACACATGCCAAAGTAACCATTAGTCCCCTCCTACAGTAGAAATTCTCCTGTTAAATCTTGCCATGAAATTACCTTGGAAGGACCAGGTGCGAGATTCAGGCTCTTAATTGATTCCAAAATGGTTGCAGTCTGAGCCATTTTGAAACAGAGCAAAACGAACACAAACTTATGTGTGAAATCCATTGTGATAACACTTCTCAAAATTCCCAAGCAACACACTCTATGAAACAGAACAATGCTTTTATACTCGGAAATGATCTCATTTTCAGATAAAAAGATATTTTGCCACTATCTTTCAGACTGTCCTGTCCCATATATATAGCTCCAAAATGTTTCTATAATGTAATGAATGTAATCAGATAACCATGGATATGTTGAGCACTTTTGTATTTTATGCCTGTTGGCAGAGAGAGACTTTTTAATAAACACAAGACAATATCAATATCATTACTGACCATAACATCCATACATTCTAAATGGAATGTTTCCAAAAAAATATTCTGTTTATTGTTGACATAAAGACAAAGAAAAAGTCAACCAGTAATTATTGTCCAGCTGAAAAAACTCGTGGCTAACTGATGGTTATCAAATGAAATTATCCCTCAGTAATCACGTGGAACACTGACTTGTATTTACGTTAACCACATGATTTTGTCACTACTTAACCACGTGATTTTCTGGGGGGTAATCTTCACCACTTAGCCAAATGATTACCATGAATCAAGGATTGCAGTCTTATATGTGTCATATTTCAGGTAACTAGTATTTTGTGATAATGACCAACATTCACTCATTTTTAACTTATCAGCATCATTCCACCTTAGACGGTGTGTTAATAAAGATTTTGAAATCATAATTATTTGCTTGATTAGTTTAAACTCAGTTAAAGTAAACTAAGTGCGGAACTAGGTAAGAGCTGTGTTTCTAGTATAGGTGGCTCCATATATAAATTAAAAGTGTATCTCACCACTTAACCACACGATTTTCTGGGGATGATCTTCACGTGATTTTCTGTGGGCACTTAACCACATGATTTTCTGGGGGTAATCTTCATCACTTAACCACTTGATTTTCTGGCGGGTATCTTCACCACTTAACCACTTGTAAACTCCAGGTATAAATGCATGAGTTTATCTGGGGAAAATCATCATGTGATTATCTGGTGATGGTCTTCATGTGTTTATCCCATGAAAATTGATTGGGAAATAATTCCCCCATGTGAACCAAAAAACCTGACAACTGTCAGTTATGTCATGAAAACACTCATGAGCAAAATTGGGCGGGGGGGGGGTATATTCGCATGTTTATCTGAGGAAAATTATGACGTGATAATCTGGTGACAGTTATCACGTGTATATCCAACTGGATCATTCCATTCGTGTATTTGTTTGTAAAAATAATCATTATGTGGATCATCTGATCCCAATCATCTGAATGCAGGGAATTGGACTTTGAGAATGTGTGTACTAAAAATGTGTGAAACACAAACAGAAACTCTCACTTGAAACAGCTATAGTCAGTTCCAGTGAGGAGATCATGCAGTGGATTAGAATGCCATGGCCACCTATGTAAAACACTATTATAGGCCTATGTCACTTTTTCAGGAGAGAGTGGTGTCATGCCTTCTCTCAACCAATGAAAATGGCAAAACAAAAATGATATATAATCTGCCACTGATGTCTACAAATATGAAATCATCTGTAACTACAAGCTGTGATATATTCTTAAACTGGGTCAGATTTTCCGGCTTCTAGCCAATGTGAATCCACTTAACCGATCATCACTGTTTCAACTCAATGTCAGACTGAAAATTGGGTCTAGGAAAAACCATGCAAGTTTGACATCACAGCCTCTCAGCCAATGGGCTGCCAGAACAAATATACATCGCATATAATAATCCATGTAGGCCTATTTACAAACAGATTGTCAAAGCCTTTTGCTTACAGTAAGTTCCATCAAAGTTTAAAGTTGTAAATTAGCGTGTTTGTAGATTAATCAAACAACTCTGGGGATTATAACAGTTGTCTGCTGTGAATGCACAAAGCTGCCATTTGGTAGGGTTAGACTGGTGATTGCCTGTGATAGACTCAGACTCAGACTCAGAGTCAGACTCAAACTCAGACTCAGACTCAGACTCAGATACAGTTTGTTATGCCAATTCTATATTACATAATTAGTACAAATTAATATGTTACGTTAGTTAAGGCAAAGGAGACCCCTCCAAGGACATTAGTCCGCTATCGAGGGGCCACCTTGTTATGAAATAAAACAACTTATCATTAATTTTGATCTTATACTATTAGTTGAATGGAAACACAGAATTATTCTATAGGTAAATAAATCAGTAAATATGAGATTGAGTAAGTTTAACATTATATTGATAATAATTATATGTTAATAACATTTTAGAGGCTTGATTACAGTTGTTGTCAATACAGGATAGATTAATGTTACCCCGAAATGAATAAAAAACATTATGCTTAAATTTCTTTAAAATAAGAAAAAGAACTACAATAGCCGAATAGATTTGGATTAGATTTACATGTATGCCACAAAACAACTCACAAGACCAGCATGAAGGACACTGACCACAGACATAACAGTTTGGAATAATGCACTGAGTATTGTAGTGTTCTAAGAATTTCTTTTTTACATACAATTTAAAACGAAACTGTGAGTGTACATTTTTTCTTTAAAAATCAGACTCATCGAATTTTGACATGACGGAAACCTGAAGTTCATTGAGTGTTTGGCGAAGTCATGACTCACAGCAGGTAAGCGAAGATCACGGTCTTGTCTGGTGTTGTATTGGTGCAAGTAACTGTTGTGTTGCAGTTCTTCATCAAAAAATTTAGGAAGTAAACAATTCTCAAATTTATAACAGAGTTTTAAGTCTTGCAGTCGACCTATATCAGTTAGTTTCAGTATATTTAGTTTGTGAAATAGAGGATCAGTGTGAGCATTGAATTTACTTTGTGTTATTACCCTTACTGCCTTTTTCTGTAATTTGAATAGTCGACAGGATTTCCATCCCCAAATGATATTGCCATAGGTTCGGTGTGGCAGAATAAGTGTATTATAAATATTTAAAAGTATGTTTGAAGGAACAAAGTTTTTTTTTTTTTTGAAACACCTATTGTTTTAGCTATTTTCTTGGCAACAGCATCAGTGTGCTTCTTCCAATTTAAGTTTTCATCAAGTATGATACCTAAATAATTGAATTCTTTAACAAAGTCTATTTCATGATTTTTCAATAAACAGTTTTGGATAAGTTACTTTTCTTTAAGGGGTGCGAAAGAGCAGTGCCTTAGTTTTGATTACATTTAGAGAGAGTTTTGTTAACTTTCAATTATAATGGTACAAAATTATGGAACGAGTTACCTTCCTGGATAAAATCTATAAATAATAGACTGTTATTTAAGAAGAAAGTCAAAGCTCACCTCAGAACATCAGCCACATAACATAAATTTTATATTAATTTATTTACTCGTATAACTAGTCATACTGTCTATATATATAAATTATACATTGTTATGTTTGAACCATGATACCATTTTGTGTTTTGATGGACCACACTGGAAATAAGTCTCATGTGAGACTTTTGTGTGTAATCCAAGATTTTTTTACACTTAATAATACTTCTTGTCTTTTTTTATAAACATGTATGTATTGACTGCAAAAATATCTAAATAAAATCAATCAATCAATCAATCAGAGCCATATATTTATTTTATGAAATTCAATATTGAGATTTTGCTGATAAATTTCATGAGAATTCAGTGATGTAAATAGAGAGTTGTCATCAGCATAGATAGTCAAATTAAAAACCATTGAGCTCTGTGTTATATCATTTATGTATATAAGAAAAAATAATGGTCCCAGAATAGATCCTTGTGAGCTCTTGTGGAACTCCACAAGTGATTTCCAGAGTTGAGGAAGTAACATCATCAAATACAACGCTCTGAGTTCTCTTCGTAAAATAGCTCTTAATCAAAGTAAGTGCACCATTTTTAATTCCATAGTACTGTAGGTTGTTTAATAATATTTTGTGGTCCAGAGGTAGATCATTGCGATGACAAAGTAATTCTTCCTTCAATATATCAATGTTTGAACTGTGGTGCATAGTTTACAGTCAGCCCATTGGCTCTCAAACTGCGATGCTGGTTGCAGGGGCTATTCCTGATAAAATCCTTACTCTGACACTGTATTGAAACTGTGACACTTAGTTCAGGTGCATTCACATTGGCTAGAAGACAGGGAATCTGACCCAGTTTAAAATGACATCACAGCTTGTAGTTGATTTACATTATATTGCAATGCTAGAAGACAGTCATCTCTGAAATCACAGTTCAACAGCATAGAAAAGAACTTGAGATTCCACGTAAATGTGATGAGGACTGTAATATGAAGGCTTGGTTAAACTTCTGAGTAAAGTGTTCCACTGTGGTACCATGACTGTCCACTAGGTGTCGTCCTAGTGGACAGCTTCCCATCAACAGGACTGAAGTGCCACAGTTGATGTTGATACTGAACTAGAAAGACCTATGTCTTAGCCTAAGTGGTGAGCACTTGGCACCATACCGCAAACAGTGCAGAGGTAGAAAATTAGGACTGAACATCTCTGAATGTATATATAGCCAAATAGTTTACTGACTTATGACTTACATAGTGAATTGTCCTACATACAGCTGAAAACATTGTACTATCTGAAGTATTGATCTAAAATAGTGACAAGGTTTCACAGTGTACACAAACCCTATACCAAACTTCATTTAGAGATATATGTTTGAAAGTAGTGCCAAGCTGTCATCGCTTGTTCCTGGTCAGCATGACGCGGTCAACGTTTGTGCTCTGCTCGATTTTGCCAGCATTTTGTTTTGGAGGTCGTATTCTCCTTTTTACAGTTCCGGGAAGGAGTCATGTTCATTATGTTGCGACAGCAGGGAAAGAATTAGCTGCAAAGGGTCATGAAGTTCACATCATACTGCCAACCTCAGGTGAAGAAAGTATCAAGACTTTTTCTAAGCTTATTGATTCATCATTGACAATTCATCATCCGAAAGAAATTGATTGCCACACCAATGTATTTGAGAATGAGGAAGAGTTGTCAGAGACCTTTAAAACTATACTTCACATGATACATACATTAAAAATACCAAATACAATGATGTTCCGCATCTCTGGTTTCATGATGAAGGATATATGCTATAACCTTTTAAAAGACCAAGATTTGTTGGTAAAATTGAAGGAAAAACACTTTGATATCGCTTTAATAGATGGATTCCCAGCGACAAGATGTCAGTATGTATTTATGCATCGTTTAGGAATACCTTATGTTAGTTTAACTACTCAGTATGAACCATGGCGATACGGAATACCAGCATTGCCATCTTTCGTCCCATTGGCAATTGAACATGACTTCACTGAGAAAATGACATTTATCCAAAGAGTGAGAAACTTTCTATCATATGTAGAGTGGCAAACAATGCCGCTTGTAGAGACTATGTCAGGACATTATACATCCGACTTTGCTCCAGAAATGCCCTACAAATCACCCAATCAGCTTGCTTCTGAGTCTGCGCTTTGGTTCATTAACACGGATATAGCTTTGGATTATCCTCGACCATCCCTTCAACATGTTATTGAAGTAGGAGGTCTAACAACCGAAGCACCGACAGAACCACTGCCAAAGGATTTCCAAACATTCATGGACAACTCTGGTGATGATGGTGTCATTCTTGTGTCTTTTGGTTCTTCTCCCGGATTTCCTGATCAACTAGAACAGCTTATCCATGATACTGTGCTGAAGCTGAATAGACACGTTATTTGGAAAACAACGCAGCACAACCTGACCAGTGCCACAGTAATCACCAGTAAGTGGATTCCACAAAACAGCATCATGGCACATCCCAAGGTAAAGTTGTTCATCACCCACGGGGGCAACAATGGTCAGTTTGAAGCTCTGTACCATGCTGTGCCCATGATTGTTATTCCGCTGTTTGGAGACCAATTCTACAACAGCCAACGAATCCAGTACAAGGGTTATGGGATTGTCAAAGAAGCTTTTGGAACAACAGTTGATGAACTAATTGAAGCTATCAATGAAGTCACAACAAACCCAAGCTACAAGGAAAACATTTTGAGGGGAAGCAAAATTTACAAATCTCGTCCGATGAATCCAAGAGAAAGACTGGTGTACTGGATGGAGCATGTCATGCAATACGGATCAGATCATTTGCATTCTTTCAGCCTGGAGATGCCCTGGTATCAGTACTGGATGATAGACATTCTTGTTTTTGTTGTAATTTGTAGTTTAATTGTAATTGCAGGGTTGTATTCATGCTGTAAATTTGTCTTTAGATGTTTTGGAAAGCGCTCAAGGAAGACAAAATTGAATGAATGAAAATGTTTTATAAATAACTGAGTACACTTGTTTTTCCTTTTAAAATAGTCCTTTTTTATACAATGTATGTTGTGAGGTATAATTTTAGCTCATTCTACAAATCTTACTTAGTGAATTCAAGAAAAAGTGTACTGGAATGAACATCTTAGGGAATACTATGTTCGAGTACATGATTTTTTTGGACAAGTAAACATCAAAATGTTGTCATGCGCACTTCCCAAGAGAACAGTTACTGTCTGAGAATATAGTCACCCAGTCTCTTCTGACCTGTGGTTTGGGGAGCGAAGGCCTCCACAGTCCCATGAAACGCAGAACTGCCTGCTGCTGCCACCTGGCACTAAGTTAATTTTATATGTTGCTACCCAAAATAGTACCAACTTTATTGTGAATCCACAAAGTTTCTTTTCAACATCGAGGTAAGACAAAGTCAGACTTAGCAATCACATTCTTTATAAAATAGATAAAGCCCTCAGAGTACTTGGATGTAACCCTGGTTTCTCCCAGACAAAAGTTGGTGTTGACCACTCGATGGAGCTCACGAAATTTCACCTTAATATAATAATAATAATAACTAGACATGTACTAATCGCTAGGCGATGAGTGTTGCGCTGCCCTAACTTAGCAAATGAAACATAAATGTTTTTAGTATATTGATGAATGTACTGTATCTTTCAGGATTCAAATGTTCAAAGCTATCACTTCCTCCTCGAATGGATGTCAGCACCCCTCCCCCACCTCCAGTAGACTGCATAATTATCCTGGCAACCCCCCCCCCCCCCCGACATCAACTGGCAATGTCTTTGGGGCTGCAGCAAAGTCAGCTAGTCCCCGGGAGCAAGATAAAAAGGGGAATATGTGGAGTAATCAAGTTTTAATTTGTTTATTAGAAAAATCCGGATTGGCCTAGGTTTATTTCGAAACTTTGTAAAATTCAATTTGCAACATAGGCCTAATGTATATTACACACAAAGCACTTTCAGTTGAATTTTTTTTGGTATCCCATAATATATTTAGACCCTTTATATAGTCCTGGGGCCAATTGTAAAACAGCTTAGCTGTATTGTTACTGCATTCTCTAAAATTAGCAAGAGTAACCCCCTAGTCTCGTAGGCCTACAGTATATTCATTAAATATTGTAATTATATGGGTATATGCATTGTGAAATTAACTTCTTGGTACTACACTGAATTAAAATGGACACAACTTGATCGCTTGGAACTGCTGAATAGTGGAAAATTGCCACCCAAAAGGCTGGAAAACATTTGTCACTGAATTGACAGGGAGTGCCCCCCTCAAAGGTGACACTTTATGTTATGTATGCAGGCTATCTTGCAGCCATATCCACGCTGGAAGAGCGTGTGTGAAGACATTGGTCAGAGTGGTTGAGGAAAAATTGTTCATAAATGACACAATAAGGGCACTAAATGCAAAAATAAAGACTTTAGGACACACTTTATGACATGAATGAACATACATGTGAATAAGGGCCTTGGAAATGGTGGCTGGTGCCCAGTAGCTTTTACAGAAAATTAGGCCTAGAATGTGAACATTTCAGTGTGTGCAAAAAATCTTCCTTACGAAACGGAGAGCTTGCCCAAGGGGGGCACCCCCAGGGCCGCGCTAATAATATGGATTTATAAAGCGCTAATTTCAGTAAACTGCTCATCAGTGTTACCGCCAATATCCACTATTGTGCCCAATAGGCCTATTGGGCATGGATATTAGGCCTTTGGGCAAAATATAGGGTCTTTTGGCAAATTATAGGGTCTTTGGGCAAACTATAGGGCCTTTGGGCATTACGACTCCTTTTGGCATGACTTTCCCAAAGTCATCGCTTCCTTCAAAATATCTGCGAGGCCTTTCGGCAAAATATAGGTCCTTTGGGTGCATGCCTAAATCACTCATTATCGCTCACTCCCGACTATAGTGGATTTTGGCAAAGATCTTCTACTTTGGATACATGCCAAAGTCACTCGCAATAAGCCAATAACTCCTTTTTACTATTGTGGATTTTGACAAATATCCAACTTTGGATAATAGTGAACTGACCAATGAGAATACGCCCTACTATCTTGACCAATGACAATCCACCCTAATATCCATAGTAGGGGGCACTGTTGTTAATAGTTTGTCCAATGAGAATGCCACATAATATCCTGTCCAATGAGAAATTGGCCAAATATCCTAGCCAATGACAGTCAAGCTTAATATCCACAGACCCATGATTGGCCAGTGGATATTAAGCTGCATTCTCATTGGACACACTGAGAATTCAATGAGATTACAATCTAATATCCAACAGCCAATGAAAATTGAGCCTAATATCAAATAGGCTAATAGTCAAATAGGCTCTTTGGTCAAAGTCAAAAGACATAGCCAAAATCCATGACAGTCTTTTGTGGATATTTGTGGATATTTGTGAGTGATTATATATGCTTTGGGCATACACAATCAGCGCTTTTTCAGATCAATCAATTGTAGGAATTCTGAAACAAATGTGTTTTTAGATTCTTCTTGAAGCTTTCTAATGTCTGTGCAGTTCTCACTTTTTCAGGCAAATTGTTCCATAGCTTTGGTGCTGCATAGGAAAATGCCCGATCTTCAAACTTATTTTTGTTGAATGGGGCAGGTTCTGCTAAGAGTAGCTTGTGGTTGCTTCTCAGGTTATGCTCCTGTTGAGATTTGATTTGAACAAGTTCTTGAATGTATTGTGGAGCCTGATTGTTTATTGCTTTCCACGTAGTTGTCATCAGTTTGAACTGAATTCTTGCTGTGACTGGTAACCAGTGCACTTGTTTCCTGCTATGGCTAATGCTGTAATGCTTTTTCAATCTCTCAATTAATCGAACTGCTGAGTTTTGAGCAACCTGAAGTTTATTTAGCAATCTACTTGCAGTGCCATACAACAATCCATTTCCATAGTCCAAATGCGGGGTGACAAGAGCACTTACAGCAGTTTTGACTGTTTCCTTGTCAAGGTTTTTTCGCAGTTTTGATAGGTTTCTCAAATTGTAATATCTGCTATGACACATTTTGTTGATCTGCTTCTCCATTGTCATATTTTTGTCAAAGAGCACACCTAAGTTGCGGACATGGTTGGCAGTTTTGATTTCAACATTGTCTACATTGATAGATGTTATTTGAAGTTTCTTCAATAGGTTTGGTGCTCCAATCAGGAGAAGTTCGGTTTTATCTCCATTATTGCACAGCTTGTTGTCATGTAAGAAATTTCGGATTTCAGCAATACAATTTTCCATTTTCTGTTTTGCATGTTCTTGACCCAAAAAGGTTGGTTTAAATGACAGAATAAGTTGCTCATTATCAGCATACTTCTGATCATGAACTTGATTTCTGTGTGCTACTTCACTGACTGGGGTAACATAGGAGTTGAATAAAATTGGTCGAAGTTTGGAACCTTGAGGAACTCCAAAATTCAGTGGAAGTTTGTCTGAAGTTTTGTCATTTATTATCACAGACTGTGATGTTTCAGAAATGTAGGATTTGAACCATCTCAGAGCTGCACTTTGCACACCATATCTGTTTTGCAATCTTTCTAGCAAATTCCATGATCGATTGTCAAATGCAGCTGACAAGTCTAGCAATACTAGCATTGTGACCTCAACCTTGTTCAGATTAAGCATAATATCATTGTGAATTTTTGTCAAGAGAGTTTCTGTGCTATGATATTTTGCTTAGATTGTAATCTACCAGATGGCAGGCAACAATGCTACGTGACTCTGAGAGACCTATGGTATGTATAACTTGTGCAAAATCTATTTGAAGTGTTGCAACCATTTACATTGCTCACTAACAGACTGACAGGCAGCTACACAGACACATGCAAATGAATCCATTAGTCCCTTGGCAAGACAACTTACCATAAATGGACAGAGTCAGGAAATTAGAACGTGGCAGCACGGAATGAGGATGACAACACTTCAGGCAAAAAATTGTTCCTCTAGTTAAGGAGAGGCATTTGTCTATGTATTTGACAGAGCTAGATTATTGTGTTAGGTCATGCATTTATTTTGTCCATAACATTAGATGGTCAATATATTGCGCGAAGATCAATCAATCAGTAGATAAAAGTGGAATGATCGTAAACATCACTTTATTGCGAACAAACAAGGCTCCCGAGGAACCAAGGCCCATTTTTATTGCTCTACCCAGATCTAGTTGTGAGGCCCTAGCCCTCGACAAAAAGAGATTCTGGTCAAACAATCATAATTTATAAAACATGTACAATTTTAAATAATAAGTGTAAGGTATGGAACTGATGCATCAAACATTATGCCAGCGGTATATATAGAGACACTGAGACAATACAGCTTAACAATATATAAACCGAGTGAAGCTAGAGATAAATTAATATAACAATGTGGCATGTACGTAGTTCATTTTCAACATGACATAAGTACATACCATTATATAGTATGGATCAGCACAAAGATCAATCAGCAGATAAAAGTGGAATGATCGTCAGCATTTTCTTTCAATCATTTTACTGTGAACAAACAAGGCTCGCAAGGAGGCAAGGCCCATTTTTATTGCTCTACCCAGATCTAGTTGTGAGGCCCTAGCCCTCGACAAAAAGAGATTCTGGCTCAAACAATCATAATTTATAAAACATGTACAATTTTAAATAATAAATGTAAGGGATTGCACTGACATATCAAACATTATGTAGTGGAAGAGATAAAAAGATAAAACAGCTTACAGTGCCGCCTTTAAGTAAGTGAAACACATGATATTGTGCCTTTGCATCAATGTTAAACATCCTTAACCAAAATGCTTCTGGAAGGACGAATTCTCATCCGATGAGAGGAAAACATTTTGGGTCATAAAGGCTGATATGTGAGGCATGTGGGATAAAAATAGCAGCCAATTTTCTTTGCTGTAGTTGGAGTTAGGTATGGGTCAAAGTCTTTGATAAGTAAGTGAAACGCAGGCCCAATGTTAAAACATAGGGAAGGGAGGTGCACTTACACTGCGTTCCCAATTATTATGCAACTATGCTTTTTTGCATTATCTCAAAAAGAAATAACACTGTTTGAATATTCTTTACACATAATGATAAGTGTACCATGGAGCCAATATCCTGCCAATTTTGTCCAATTCCAGTGACTCAGTTAGGAGTTATCTACTTAAATAAAGCTGTAACGTCAGTGGCACATTTCTCATACTTTTGTCCACGACTTTCAACAGTACTGTCAACCCTTCCCCCATCAATTATGCAAATTAGTTCCTTTTTTTTCCATACCCTTCTCATGAACACACATGTGAACAAATTCCTCCTTCCCCTTCCTCCTCGATTCAGCATTTTTCAATTATTTTTCCCCTTGCTGCTGATTCAATCCATTCGTCAACTCACTTCCGTTTCGTCTGCTTTGTTGTGATCCAGGAGGATCCAGCATTTTCGCGCCGTTTCATGTATTTCATTCACGGCAATTAAACTGAATAAAACCATTCTATGTCTGCTGCCCTATATGGACTTTCTTTACACTATTGGACACTTCAAAGACAACTCTTTTTGACACTCACTAACAGATTGCTATTACGCTAATTGACCATAATTAGGTATAATGTTGATTGCTATTGAAGTGTCACATCTTCATTGGGTCTGTTGTGAAGTGCAATTCACACCTCACATCTCTTCATTTCTCTGAGTATTTCTTTGAAAACACATCTCATCTTGCTAAACTTTTCTTATATTCTCCATTTTTTCAACAATTCCTTTACTTTTAACAACTCTCTCACACACTAGCAACAACACTCACAAATACAAAGAACTCTTTCCAGTTTTTCCATCATGCACATTAATTGCCTCACTATTTCACTACATCTCTTTGGATTTATGTATTTACACATCACATCGTTGTCATGGGTAAATTCTATCTGTTATATAGATGCACAGATGGAAAGATAGATAGTAGGATACATTGATATATAGATACATAAATCGACAGAGAGATTATCTGATAGATACCCATAGACAGATAGTCAAACATAGATAGACTAATACATAAGCCATAGACAGATAGTCAATATACTGATAGAGTTATATTTATAGACATACGTAGATCAACAGATAGCCAGCCACACAGCCAGACAGACAGATAGATAGATACATACATAGATAGATAGATAGATAGACATCATATATTGCCCACTCTCTCACAGGGCCATTTGGCGATCGTTCCATCAAAATACCCATTTTACACAAATCTGCAAGGGCACACTATTTAACAATCTCAATTTCAATGTTCATCCCTGGCTTCAATGCAAGACTGCACAGTGCAGTAATCTCGCTGCACATTACTTCACCCCCCCCCCCCCCCCCACAACTGAAACATATTTACAAGTGCAGTCCTCCTCCTTTTTTCATTTATCACTGGGTATTTCTAGTCTGTGATAAAAGTGCAAAGCTAGGGCCAGGACCTGTGAGAGAGAGTGGTAAAAATGTGAAGTCGGATAATGATGTTATGGGGTGTTCCCAATTATTTTGCAAATTCTTGGAAAAGCATCAATGGCCACCCAAAATCAACAAAGTTGATTCATATGTAAATGGCACTGCCATGAAATTCGCGCACCATTATATAGAACTACAGCATTATCTTCAACTTTCCATGCAGAAGGCCAATTTATCTTTTTAAAGGGCATATGGGTAGATAGATAGAATAGATAGATAAGATCAGATCTATAGATAAGATTAGATAGATAGATAGATAGATAGATAGATAGTTAGATAGACAGATAGATAGATAGATAGATAGATAGATAGATAGATAGATAGATAGATAGTTAGATAGTTAGATAGATAGTTAGATAGTCAGATAGACAGATAGACAGATTGCACTGACAGCTGACAGCTGTGTTATTCAATTCTGTATTAAATTTGGATCTATAAATTTGGATCTCTATTATGTTAAATTGTTGATGTTACATAACTGAGATCAATAAAACCATAGTTATTCAGACTAATTCAGAGATGCCAGATTGCAGCCATGAGCGAAGCTCATATGAATTGACATTAGAATATACCTCATACCACTAAATAAAAAATGGAACCATCATTTCAAACGTGGATGCCTTCATGACCAAGAAATAAAAAAAAAACAACTGCATTGAAAAACCATTGAAATTGCCTTTTTTCTCAATAAAGAAGCCTCCCATGTTCTTAAAAAATTTAATGTCAATGAAATTCCAGCTTAGAAAATATCTATAGCACACCGTGGTCATACTGTGCAATGAAACACCAAATCTGGTATCTCTGCAAAATTTGACACTAAATCAAAAACTCGCACTTCTGTTTCCCATTGGAATAGCATTGGCAATTGGATGCGTTCAATTCATTTCAAGATATTTCTCAAATACAGTGGTGCAACTTAATTGCCATTGGTTTACAGGAGAGTTCTAAACCTAAGGAGAGTGGAAAATGACTTAGGTAATGTTTTTTTTCATTTTGTCTGGCTAACAGAGGCTTTTTATTGCAATAAAACTGTAATTTCAATGCTATTTCAATGCAGGCGAATAACATGAATTTCTCAGCTATGAATGCATCTAAGTTTAAAATGATGGTTATACTTTTTCTTTTGGGTTATGGGGTATATGTTGATGGCATCTTCAGATTAGTTTAGGTCATTTTGAGTGGCCATGGATGCTTTTCCAAGAATTTGCATAATAATTGGGAACACCCCAAAACATCATTATATGGCATAACTCCTAACTGAGTCAATGGAATTGGACAAAATTGGCAGGATATTAGCTCCATGGTACACTTATCATTATGTGAAAAGAATATTCAAATAGTGTTATTTCTTTTTGAGATAATGCAAAAAAGCATAGTTGCATAATAATTGGGAACGCGGTGTACTTATCAAAGACTTTGACCCATACCTAACTCCGACTACAGCGAAGAAAATGGGCTGCTATATTTATCCCACTTGCCTCACACATCGGCCTTTATGACCAACTTTGTTTCCCTTTCATCCGATGAGAATTCATGCCTCCACAAGCAGTTTGGCTGAGGATGTTTAGCATTGATGCAATGGCACAATGTCATGCATTTCATTTACTTACCGGCGGCACTGTAACAATAAATAAAGTAGGTGAAGCTAGAGGTAAATTAATATCACAATGTGGCATTAAGTTCGCATGACATAAGTATAGGCCATCACATACCTGTCTTACGTGCAACGGACAACAAACAATTGATTGATAATTTACCAGCATACATTCTATGTTACTTGTTTTCATTCAAAAGTGTTCAAATTTCATTGGCTCAAATTAAACAAATAGCATTACATTAGAACATTCATTGTATGATAATTAACAATCACACAAATGAAGTCAAAGATACAGTCTCTTCAGTATTTCATATTGCGAGTTTACTTCATTCCTATTTCAGCAAAGATCACGATGGAGAAACCCAACATGACAACGCCATAGAAGAAGAGCATTCCGGTCTGAAGGGTGAAGTTCTGCAAGATGCGAAATGAAAATGTAGACCTACAAAAACACTCGGGCACAACTGTTTACTAATGAAATTATAATTAAAACCCACAGATTTTGGTAAATACCAAAATTCAGGCAAGGAAGCTAAAAATTCAGGGTGGTGATCAAATAAACATTATATCGAAAATTAAATCCATGGTTTCCAAGGGATTTCATTTGACATTGTATGAAATTTGGATCGTGTGGTTCGGGAAAATGATGGTTGGTCCCCCCCCCCAATTTTGTGCATGGTTGGCCTATGCCTATAGTTTACCAAACTTACCCTTTTATTAACCTTTGCTGCTTGGTCAAAATCGTCCGATAAATTAACTGAAAGAAATAATAGAAAACAATGATTCTTCTGGAATGTCATCCTTCACAGCAGTTTCAAACTGTTTTAATAAGAGTGAGTTTCTTTTCAACTTGCAACATATCATTTTGGCTTAACGTATCTTCTGCAAATGCACAGGCCAACGCCTAGTTAGAGTCGCATCTTTACTTGTCCTTAGTAAGTTTATTTGTGACAATTAAGACTAAACTTCAGGCTTCAGCATGTGGCGGGTACCAGGTAACACCGATATCACAAGAGATAAATAATTAATTACATAATTATAGGTTGCAACACTGTTAAGGGAAAATACTAAATATGAAAACCACACTTACAAGAACTTTCAGTCTTCTTGGGGCTAATTAAGTCTCTTTTCAAAGTGAAAGTGGTGAAGTAGAGAAGAATCTCAACCAAGAAGTGGAACACCACAAGGCCCACAGTGACCCAGACCATCCACTGCTCAGTGAAGAGCCTGCTCTGGGGCAGGTAGAACCCAGTGATGATGTTCACAACTGAAATCAAGAAATGTCAATTAAAATTACATTGATTCTATGCTTCTATCACACTATCGAGGTTTACTACATGGCCAATTGTGCAGCGTACGTAAAACGTACGGTGCTCTTTCTTGCGTATTTCGTACGTAAATTGACTGTTTTCACGTATGAAATACGTACGAAAATGTACGTACGTAAGACATACATAAATTTTTGTATGGATTTCATTCTTGTTAACTTGGTTTTTGGGCTTCTTATTTGATTTTTTTCCTAATTTTTTTTAGATCAATGCAAGGTCTTAACTGGTGATAACCGTATTGCACCAAAATTGCCAAAGTAAATGAAAAGTCCTGCCAGAAATTTATATAAATTCGTACGAAATTCGTACGAAAATGTACGTACGTACTACGGATCGGCTCTTTTTTGTGAGTTTCGCGCGTAGAATTTACGTACGTAATTCGTACGCTGCACAATTGCCAGTGTACATTTAGTTACCTGGCCAACTGAATTTGTATCAGGAGTCTTTATGACAGACAGGGGTCATAATCTAGCAAAAGTAAGTACACCCAAATTAAGCTCACTGTTACAATAGACCAGTACCAAAACAGCTAAGGACAAGATGTCTCAAGAAAAAGTCCAAACGACAAACAAATCTATCAACCAGCATAATTTCCTCATGTTGTCAGCATAGTGTTTGGAGGTACCTGGCAGTAAAGAAATTCTGCACCTGTACGCTGAAATGATCAAATTTGCTTCCCCAACCCTTCCAGGTCTTGTCTTGGATGCCCATAACCCCTTTAATAAGTGAGAAATGGTTTCCTATCAACAGGGGCGTAGATCCTGGGGGGGGGATGGGGGGATGCATCCCCCCTAGGATGAACTTGGGGGGGATGATCATATGATTATCCCCCCATAGAATTTCAAGTTATTACTACTTGGTGTTGAGAATTATCAGTTATATTTAGCAACTTTTTCCATGATACCAATTGCATGTTATGTGGAAAATAAAGGTCTTAGAGTTAACCTTCGACAATCTAAAATATATCGGCTTTTGGGCCCTAAAGTGGCACCTGAAATCCACCGTTGTGCCACTTTCGGCCTGGTTGGCCTTGCGCGATATTTGCGCTTGCCAAAATCATCCCCCCCTACGAAAATGAAAAATCTACACCCCTGCCTATCAATAACGATAAGCTGGGACCTACTTGATGTAAATTTGAATATTGTTACGTATATAACTTACAGTAGATGAATTCAAGAATTTACATTCTGCTGCAATTGGGCATCAATGACCTCACAACAAGTCTTATCAAAAATTTGAAATTAGGTGTCAATTGTCATTCTAGAGGCAACTTGTGACCTCATTGGTGAATGGTATGACTTCATCAGTGACTCTGGTGCATATCATAGGAAGTAGGATATGACCTCACGTCATAGAGTTTAGCATGGCATGGATAAGGCTATGACCTCTCACAAGGAACATTTCAGTCCAATTCTGTAAGCACTCGTTTTTCGTCTACTGTTAGTGGGGCAGATTAAGTTAATATGCCATAAGAATCTTTCACTTGGTGATGCAAGCACCAAATTTGGCACAAGTGTGCTTCAGAACTACTCTTTCCAAAAAGTACGCTCTCCAGGCTGAAAAACAATATGGCGGCCATTTTCCAAGATGGCCGCCACTTCAACTTGGAAAAAACAGTTTTTGCCATAGCATGCCAAGAGAATTGGTGATACAAGCACCAAATTTGGCACAAATATGCTTCAGAACCTGCTTTTTCAGGAAAGTACACTTTCCAGGCTGAAAAACAAAATGGTGACCATTTTTTTAAGATGACCGACAGCTAAAATATTTAAATATCAGTTTCAGCCTATGATTACCGGGAATATTAATATTTCAATGATGTGAATGTTTGAATGCATGTCTTCTGTCCAAAGTAACATATTAAGAGTATCAATCTAAAAACCAATAGACTCTCTTTTTTGAAGATAGTGGCTATTAAGTGACTAAAAATGCGTGTTTGTCAATTTTTATGACTAGCTAATAATAATTGGATATTGTGTGAAGTTGCTCTGTAATGTCAACAAACAGTGCCATATTTTTGTTTAATACTGGGCTCAGAGCCCCAAATCTACCATATGGCTTATAATAATCTGCATTAGAGAGTGGTGTCAAAGCACAACCAGGGCACACTGGTGACATCACTGCTGTGAGACTCAGCATGGGTTCAGTGTCGGCTTGTAGTGTATTAGCTGTAGTTGTAGTTTACTAACTGTGGTGGTGGTATACTCACTGTAGTTTTTAGTACTTAAGTGTCCCAAATGCTATCTAATAAGCCCTGTATATATAGCTCAACTAAGTATTTGGTTAGTTGTAGATTTAGTTAGATAGCCGCACCTGAATTGACAGGATGTGCCAGCGCGGGAGAGCCGAGCCAAGGGTAATGGGGCTTCAGTTACCCGGATGGTGTACAGATCGCACGGGACTTGAATGGCACTGGATGAACGATCGGGCAAGGTGTAGGGCATTACATGCTTGAACCTTGTTGTATCCCATATTTCAATGTGCTTATGATATTTAGTATGGTTAGGTGGTAAAAGGATAGCCCCTCGGCCTTTAACCGTATTACACAACATGGCTAGAAATAATCCATTGACTTGTGATAACAAGACTGACTGGGCAAAGTGCTGCCTATGTCAGACAACTACAAAAGATGAGTTAAAGTCTCCCCCAACCCGTTACATGTGCAGTTCTGATGGCTATTCCATGATAGCCACAAATGTACCTCTCTTCCAAGAAATCAACCTGCTGCCTATCAGGTTAGACATTTCCAGATTGGATGAAGGAGACGGTATTGAGGAGACACTGAAGCAAAACAATGCCAAATATCATCAAAAATGTCGACAAATGTTCAACAATAGCAAACTAGAGCGTGCCAGAAAAAGAGCAGCTGAAATTCAGGATGACCCTTGTGAAGGACACTCAAAGATTCGAAGGACTAGCATTGAGGTGCAAAAATGTTTCTTATGCGAAAAACTGGAACCTGAATCCGAGCTACGACAAGCCATGACTATGCAACTTAATGAGAGGCTCAATGAATGTGCTCATAATCTCAGTGATGGCAAACTTCTTGCTCTACTAAGTGGTGGAGATGTTGTAGCACTGGAACTAAGATATCACCGTTTCTGCTTAACAGCCCTATACAACAGAGAGAGGGCACATATTGCGGCTGAGAACAAAGAAAAACAGTCATCTCAAGAAAAGGAAGTCTTTCCTTTAGCGTTCTCAGAGTTGCTATCTTATATCATTGAGAAAAGCAATAGCAGCAGTGAGCCAGTTGTATTCCGACTTGCAGAATTGGTTAGTCTTTTTACTGAGAGACTACAGCAATTTGTCACAGATGCAGCGGATGTGAACTCGACCCGACTAAAAGAAAAACTTTTGGCAGAGATTCCTGGGCTAGAGGCCTACAAGAAAGGCAGAGATGTACTTTTGGCATTTAAAAAGGACGTTGGTCCTGTACTGTCAGAAGCCTCAAGTTTGTCTGATGCACTTATTCTTGCAAAAGCGGCAAAGATATTGCGCAGACACATGGTTGACCACAAGTTTGGGTTTGATGGTAATCTTCATGAGAGTTCAATTCATGACTCATTGCCTCCACCTTTGCTGCAGTTTGTCTGCATGATTGAGCATGGGGCAGACATAAAATCTCAACTTAGGTTTGGAGCAACTACAACTGACCTGGCTATGGCTCAGTTGCTTCAGTACAATTGCTTTGCCAAGTACAAAGAAGGTGCTGCCACACAAAGGCATTCTAGGGACAGGGAAACGCCACTTCCAGTCTACATTGGAATGTCAATTCATGCTAAGACAAGGAAGAGACAACTAGTGGATATGCTTCATAAACATGGTCTCAGCATTCCTTATGACCGAGTGCTTGACATATCAGCACAATTGGGAGATGCAGTTGTAACCAGATACAATGAAGAAGGTCTGGTCTGTCCTCCAAAACTGAGGAAAGATCTCTTTTGTACCTCTGCTATGGACAACATTGATCACAACCCTTCATCTACAACAGCAACTTCATCATTTCATGGAACCAGCATCTCCATTTTTCAGCATGCAACATCTGAAAACCAGGGTACAGTCAGAGAACCACTTCAAATTAAGAACAACAAAGTAAAGAAAATTCCTGATGTTCCTGATTCGTACACAAATGTTCACCCTGCTTTCTTCACTAAGAAGAACCCAGCTCCTCCAAAAGGCAACCTCACATTTGAATCTTTGCCTGATCTCTCTCTTGCAGATGAGTATGAATGGCTGGAGAAGGTTAGCCTCACAGAAGTGCAGGATGAGGACAACACTAACTGGGCTGCCCATCATGCAGAGAAAAAAAGAGGTCTTGACTTTGAAGTGAGCATAACATCACTTATGCCTCTTCTTCGAGATGAAGCTCATTCAGTAGCCACTGTTAAGCATTCTATGGACAAAGTCAGATATGCTATTGAGCACCTTAACCCATCCCAGGTCCCTGTCATAACTGCAGACCAACCAATATATGCGCTTGCCAAGCAAGTCCAGTGGCACTGGCCTGACCGGTATGGAGAGGACAAATTTGTTGTCATGTTTGGGGCCTGCACATAGAGATGGCCAGTTTTAGGTCACTTGGAACCCTGCTTCAAAACAGTGGGTGGACTGGTGCTCTGGTGGAAGCTGGGGTAGCCTCCTCTGGTACAGCAGAATCCTTCTTATCTGCTTCCAGTGTTACCAGAACACGACAAATGCACCAGGTTACAGCATGCTGCCTATACATGCTCCAAAAGGAAGCGTATGAGTATCAGTGTGCAGAAGAGAAAGAAGATGCCCTCAGCTTTGATGATTGGCGTGAGAAGCGCAGGGAAGAGAGTCCGCAGTTTAAATTCTGGGAGCTTGTGCTATACATGGAATTGGTGGTTTTCTCATTAGTTAGATCATTCAGAGAGGCTAACTTTGATCTGTATTGTCAAGCACTGGCAGCTCTTATGCCATTCTTCTTCGCCAACAACAATGTGAACTATGCTCGATGGCTATCCATCCACCTCAGGGACATGGTGTCCTTGGAACAAACCCATCCTCTGGTTTTCAATGAATTTAAACAGGGAAAGTTTGTAGTTCACAAGACCCATAGGGAGTTCTCAGGCATGGCCATTGACCAAGCACATGAGCAGGCCAATGCAGTTGTCAAAGGTGAAGGTGGTGCTATCGGCATAACAGAGGACCCATCAGCTCTGAGACGATGGATGGTAGCTGGACCAGAAGTGAGTCAGTTGGTCCATCAGTACGAGTTGGCGTCTCAGTCAAAAGTAGCCAATGAAGATGTCAGGCATCATGAGCAGACAAAACAGTCACAGCAATCCTTCACTGGCAAAGTCCAGAAGTTGTTAGATGTGATGAAAGATCTTGGCAATCCTTTTCAGGAAGAATCCAATGACTTGCTCACTTTGGACACCAAAACCATTGCACATCCAAGTGCTGCTGAACTTGTGAGAACCCATTTTCAGAATGGCGAAGCAGCCTTTAGAAGCTTTTTCACTGGTTTGGATGATGAAGCTTCCTTCTACAAGTCTATCAAAAGGAACAAAACAGATTTCTTCCACCAAGAGCCAGCTACAACTTCAAGTCAGGCAAAAAAGCAGGTGCTCAAGGAAGATTGTCGTCTTTTCTCACAGCTTTTCATATCCTGTCAATCTCGAGAGTGTGATCTGCACGAGTTCTTCAAGCATGAAAATCAGTCCTTTCCTGCAGCGCTAAGTGAAGCTGGTAGACTGCACACAGGTCAAAAGTCTCAGCTTGCAAACATTCTGGAAGGCACTATTACTCCTCCTGACACACAACCAGAATGTGATGCCATTATCATTGATGGTTCTCCTCTTGTGTATTCATTGTCTCCAAAGTTATCCAAGACATTTGAAGAATATGCTGTCCAAGATGTTCTTCCCAAGATGCAGGTCTTCTCATCTCGATATGATAGGACAGACATCATTTTCGATGTCTACTGGGCTTCCAGCCTGAAGGCTGAAACGAGGTCAAGTAGAGGCACAGGGGATCGACGACGAGTGACTGGTAACACTAAGCTGCCACCTAACTGGAAAAGGTTTCTGCGAGACAGTGACAACAAGACTGAACTTTTTGGATTTCTTGCAGACAAGATTGTGACTCTGTGTCCTGACAATATCATAGTTGTGACAAAAGGAGAACAGGCTCTCTCCAACAAAGCAATCTGTCTTGAAAACGTTAGCCCCTGCAACCATGAAGAGGCTGACTCAAGAATCTTCACACATGCTTATGATGCAGTCAAGCAACAGGCAAAATGTGTGTTGATAAAAGCGTCTGACACAGATGTTGTTGTGATTGCCATCAGTGTTTTCAAGACTCTTCAGGATGCAGGCTTAGAGATGCTTTGGGTTGAATTTGGCCAAGGTCAGTCAATGAGATGGTTGCCAATTCATGATATGGTTCTAAATCTTGGTCCAGAAAAATCCATTGGCATGCTGTTCTTTCATGCATTCACTGGTTGTGATGTCGTATCAGCATTTCGTGGTAAAGGCAAGAAAACAGCGTGGCAGGCCTGGGAGTTCTGCCCTGAAGTGACCTCTGTCTTCAAAAAGCTTAGTTTGTATCCAGCGGTGATAGAAGATACCGACCTAAGCATCCTCGAGAAGTTTGTCATTAGCATGTATGACAAAAATAGCACCAGTGATGGTGTTGATGAGGTGAGACTGGACTTGTTCGCTCGTAAGCAAAGATCTTACGATGCCATTCCACCTACAAGAGCATCCCTTGTTCAGCACGTGAAACGTTCTGCCTTCCAAGCTGCCTGCATATGGGGACAGTCTGCTTTGAGCCAAATGCAAATTGAAAGTCCTGCCAATTGGGGTTGGCAAAAAGATGGTGATGTCTGGCAAGTTCTCTGGACAAAGCTTCCTGCAATTGCCGAAAGCTGTCAGCAGTTGACAAAATGTGGATGCAAAACTGACTGCAGAGGCAGATGCAAATGTTATCGTTTTAGCCTCAAGTGTACACAATTATGTGCCTGCAATTGTGAAGACTAAATGAAAAGCTAAGCCACTCTACATGGCTTCCTAATCTGAATTTGTTGAAAACTGAAAACTTCAAAATTAGAAACATCAAATTGAGAGAGCATTGTCATCTAAATCTGTTAAATAACTTCTTTCAAAAATGTTGGCTATTTTGATTTAGAATAAATTTTGTATACCAATATACCAGTAGTCAGGTATTTCAAGGTAAAGACTAGCTGCAGATTGTGATCCTTTGTTGTATGCCAACAAGCCCATCAGGATCACATTTGGGGCCAGGTATAGACTATATGTAAAATATGCTTTTCCGCATAGATCGAATCAAAAAGTAGTTTCAAATAAGTTCGAATCGCAGCCATCTTGAAGATGGTAACCATTTTGTTTTTTAACTGAATGGATGGATGGATGATTGGGGCTTTACGTCCTGTATTTATGCACTTTGTAGAATAATTATGACAGGAGGAGGACACGGCAATGAGGCGAAGGATGATTGAAACAGCCGTCCAACATTGGCCCAGATGACCCGGCAAGAGCTGGATTCGAACTCTGGACCCAGCGATTGGCAGTCCAGCATGCTGCCACTAGACCAACCGTCCCCCCTTTTTTAACTGAATATTATACTTTTCAGAAAGAGCGGGTTTTGAAGTATATAAGTGCCAAATATGGTGCTAGCATCACCAAGTCTCTTTGCACTCTGGCGTAAACGCTTATTGATGGTTGAAGTGGCAGCCATCTTGAAAAATGGCTGCCATTTTGTTGTTTTACCTGGATAGCATACTTTTCTGAAAGAGTAGGTTTTTGTGCATTGTTTTTACCAAATTTGATGCTTCTATAACCAAGTCTTTCGGCATTCTATGACGAAAATGGTAATTTTACGTTTGTTGTGGCGGCCATCTTGGAAAATGGCCGCCATATTGTTTTTCAGCCTGGAGAGCGTACTTTTTGGAAAGTGTAGGTCCTGAACCACATTTGTGCCAAATTTCATGCTTGCATCACCAAGTGAAAGATTGTTTCAGCTATCTGCCCCACTATGTAACACAATCATATCAATTACGCATTTATGGAACATAATACATATTGCACAAAGATGTGCGTCCTCTGTTTTCAGAAAGGATGCAAATCCATCATGGAGTTTATCACATTGCAATATGTCAATCACATAAAAATATGTTTTTCTTAAAAAAAATCCAAACTGACTTCTTTTCAGTTTGCAGATATATTTTGCAGGTCGTTGTTGATTTCATCCAGCATATTTTATGGCATTAAAACATGTTTTGATGCGTTTAGCACCCATTTATGGAATCTATCATATTCAAAAATTGTTGACATATAAAAAATTTTTTTTCTCAAAATATTCCAAACAGATTTTTCCCCGCTTTCAGGTACGCATGTCCTTGGTTTTATGCCATTACATTTTTTTCTAAATTTGTGGCGGCATTGGCCTACATTTAAAAATTTAGGCTGCAGCATGATCTAAATTATCAAATATGAATGGGGATAAAAAAACTGCAAAAGTCATGTGAGTCCAGGTTAAGATATCAGCGATATCAATTGAGGTACACATACATATGTGCGCAATAACACTTTAAAATAAATTATTACTGCATCACAGAATTTGGCCCAATTTTAAATGAAAAGTATTAATTAAAAAGATTGTGATCATCACGACCGGCCCCACAGTGAACCAGGCTGCACAGCAAAGATATTAATCAACATAATGCAAAGTCATTCCCTGAGACTTCTTTTTCTGTGGCCAATTGATTTTGAGATAAACTTTTACTAATGCTTTTTAAGATGAGCTAAGTGACTGAATATCAAGGATTTATCTCTGTCTGACGTTTTTATCTATACAATTGCATCAATACATTCAGATCCTTGGACCAGTTATTGTTAAAATTTGCATGATGCAATATTTTTTAAGATTTTGAAAAAGTTACAAAGAACAATATAGTTCAAATGTAAGAGGTTAACTGGCGTTTTTCTGAGTACTTGAATAAATTACCAGCGAGAATTCGTCCAGATTCTCCCACCAGCCTATGGGCCAGGTTAAAGATCATTCTCGACTGGGTCCCAGGTCCAGGCCTGAACATGGCCATCATAGGCTGGAAGAGAGGGTTACAATGTTACAAAATACGAAATCATTTAAACACACTAATCTATATAAAGATATTAGGAAAATGTATTCTTTAAAAGTAAAATGTTTACATTAATGAGGGTGAGCAGCATGACAATGATCCCAATGATAGGATGAGAGTTCTGAAGGTCAGACAATCCCATCTGCAAGAAAAAATAACATTGTGTCCCAAATCACAATATGTCAGTTAAAAATGTATATTTAGATCTACGCCTACTCTTCTTGAGAAATCAATTCTGCGCAATTGCAATGGTCTTTTTAAACTAGATGTAGTTGATTCAGGTAATCTGTTGGTAAAGAAGACCAAGACACCCACCCGATGTCACCACAATCTGTTTTTTTAATATTAATTTTTAATAAGGACATAAATCAAAGTGATATCCTAAAAAATGTCTGCTTTCTCATACATCATGCATTTTTTCAGCACATGTGCATGTGCACAGGATACTCCAATATCAAGAGATATGTACATCCAAAGTGCATTAGGAGCACACGCACATGCATGCAAGATAAGAGAGACTATCATTCACAGGTTATTATCTTGTCCTTGTACAGTTAGTTCATATCCTAGAACGCTAAAACATTTATCATACCAGGGTGAAGCCTTTAGTGTAGACAAAAATAATGATGAAGCCAGCAGCAGTCAGAGCCACCACCAACTGCATGGTTGTCCTGTGAACCTGCAAACAATCACAGCAATGCATTAGAACAAACATCCTCGAATTGGAACAAAATGTTTAGGGCTGTCATTCCTTTTGTTAGTGTTCTTTTTCACTTTCAGTGATTTTTAATGTTCCATTTCTTTATCCCTCTCATCAATTGGTTAAATTTATGTGTAACTATTGAGGACTCCTGCTATCTCTCCAATATCGTCAATAAACCCCTGTGAGTCTGCTCTTGCCATTTTAAATTGTATCTATCTTTCATTGGAAAACTGCACATGTTACAGCTGGGGAAGGACCAAAGTCTACAAGTCCTATATTTTTTATATTGACCTCACTAGTTTGTGCTATGATTCAATTACTGACTTGGCTAAAAACATGACAAGTATAGGAGCCTATGACTTCACAAGGAACATTGATAATCAGTGATTAATCACTCATCATCTTCCAGCTGTTAACTGTCGAGTTGAACCAAAAAAAGAAAAACAACTTCCATGTTCACTTTCATTCAAGGATTTCTATCAAACACTTAATTAGTGTTGCGCGCCAAGCGATATGGCTCCAACCATTATCATTAACAATTTTTTTAGGTTCTCAAAGATAAATTTTTTTTTATAGATTCCAAAACGTAGAACGTTATACATCTCAATTTTTTTCCTGTCATCAGATAGAAGTTAGTTTTGCTCTGTATAAACAATGAAAGCAAATGGATGATGGCCACTTCAATGTTATAGTCCTTGTCATACCTATGTGGAATCTCAAGTTTTTTTCTATGTTGTTGAACTGTGATGTCAGAGATGACTCTACTCTAGCATTGCAATATATGTAAATTAACTACAAGCTGTTATGTCATTTCAAACTGGGTCAGATTCCCCAACTTCTAGCCAATGTTGATCCTCCTGAACTGAGCGTCACAGTTTCAACACAGTGTCAGAGTAAGAGTTTCATAAGGGATAGCCCCTACAACTACGTCATCACAGTTTGATAGCCAATGGGCTGACAGTAAACTATGCATCACAGTCTGTCTACAAGTTGACCGCTATTTGCTGTCACCTAGGGTGCAAAAATCGCGAGCTCCTGTGAGCGGTCAACAGAATTTCGATCTCTGGAAGAAACCAGGACAGTGTGGAAGAAACCAGGACAGTTTCATCATTTAGTGATGGTCTAGTTTATCTCAAAAACTCTGCAAGTGTCTAATCTGACTTTGGTTGGCTTCAATTTTAAGCAGACAGCTTGTAAATACCAAAATAAGTTGGAATGATTTTTTATCATGGAGGATGTATACATTGTAGCTCACATATATTGCCAGTATAGAGGGGGCCACTTGTGGCATGGACAAGACATTTTGCTGAGTGTAACACGGCTTTTATGAAATTGTGAATTATTTTGTTGTCCTAGTTAATAAATCTCCATAAAGTAACAGAATAGAGACAATTGAGCATTTTTGATATCACAAAGCAAAAACATTGGCTTTGTATGGACACGTAAATAAGTCAGAATACATTCTTTTTGGACCCTTTTCTGACCACAATTTAACATGCACTAAATGGCATACGCAGATTGAATACAATCAAACTTCTGATGAGTAAAATCATCCCTTTCAAAGGCAAAGTGTATGCTAAAGTTTCAAAACTTTGTTTTTGTCTCATGATTTCCAAACATTTTCATTCAAAGCAGTGGACTGGATATTTGCCAGCAACCATGCTTAGTGAAAGTAGTTTGGCGTAGTGATATGGACAGCTGTTGTGCGACCTGATCTGGTGATCTGTCCAAAACAGATCAAATTATTGTTGACCCAATTCGATTTTCCAGGGACTGTCAGCATTCAGCTGCCACTTGACAGTCCCGAACAGAGACAGCATCACAGTTCAAACATTGATATATTGAAGGAAGCATTACATTTGTGATCCCAATGATTTATCACAGTACCAAATGGCAGCTTTGTGAGCATTCACAGTATACAACTGTTATAATCCCCACAGAGTTGTTTGATTAATCTACAAACCTGCTAACTTACAACTTTAAACTTTGATGGAAGTTGGTATAAACAGAAGGCTTAGACAATTTGTTTGTAAACACATGGCTTAATGATGAAAAATGTACAGGCCTACAGTTACAGAAGGAAAACCTGCAATATTAAAGAGGTTTTGCCACACGTTACGTATGACGTGTACGTGTGGAAGTGCTATCTAATAATATTGTCATCAGGGCAACCCCAACGCTCACAGGACACGTATACGCGTAGCAAAACCTCTCTCTTAACAAAACATGCAAAGCACTGAAAAGGGACCACTGACCCAAAACCAGAACTTGATACCGGCAATTTCCAACTCCCAGGCTCCTTTGAAATATCTTGCTACGAGCATTCCAATTCCTCCCATTATCACCCAGGCAGCGATCATCAGGCAGGCTGAAAGGCAAGGAAATGAGTTTCAATTTAAAGCAAAACAATGTACAAAATCAGCCAGTCTACCATTTAAGAAATAAAAATTATAGTGAGTATTTCATTTTACATGGGTACGAACAGGTTTGAAATTTTGCTTCAGGCCAATATAACGATAAGTAGTTCCAGAGCTTTCCAGCTAGACTTCAAAATTCCAAACCTATTTAACTGCGCAATTTTAATGATAAAGGACAGAATTTGGCAATCATTACTGGTAAAAAGCATTATAAGAATCAGGTATGATTATGCAAGGTAGTTTTTCTAATTTGGTCAATTTGGCATGACATGACCCAGATGACCGATATGATGGATAATTTTCCTGATCTATAATGCATGGCTGAATGAGTCTCCAAGCCTTGTACCTTTGGTTATACTTGTAACTGACTCCCAAAAGAGTTTTGCCATTGCTTTTTCTGTTTTTCTGTCTAGAGTAGTCTGGGTAAAAAGCCCCTGATTAAAGAGATTAGTCACAGAGGTGGTTCAAAATATATTTTCAAAATTTGGCAAAAAGCTTACCATGGGCCTTTAACAATGGAGAAATCTGGGGCCCGGGACGTTCAGGGGGGCTTATAATATCAGTGGAAGAAATATCGATCCTTGAAGTGGTTGCAATCGGAGTTACTGCATGATATCCAATCACTCCTGCAATTTTAAAAAAGAGTTGATGAAACATAATTATAGTGATTACACATGCACAGAACCCTTCACGAAATTAATTCTGGTCCGACAGTTCTTCACATGCTGAGGATATATATCATCCTTCTCCTTTTCCCCTTTTTACACGTTTTTTTTTCAGCTCAAGCCTTATTTCATGTTTACGAATCCATTTATTGTGAAATTAGAAAAACTAGCATAATACTCGTAAAACGGGAGAAAATCTAAGGAGAACAGAAGTGTCGCAGGCACAGCCACAACTACATTGGGCTTGGCGGTCTCGGGTGCTCCATGTGCGAAAAATGGATAATAGCCATAGAGTAATAATGTTCCTAGTTTGGAGCACCAAACCCAGCCTAAGACCTTCTAGGACATTAGATAAAGTTGCTGGCAAATTTTCACAACTTGACAGTCTGTAGTTTGGCTGGGGAAGACGAAGGGTTCCTCGAATTAATAGTATGATGATTAAAATAGTAATATGATATAGAATTCAACTTAGGGGAATCTCTTCAGATGGAATGATACATTCAGCATAAAGATTCTACATGATATATAATGCTAAAATATGATATACGGGTGAATAAAAACATGTGTAGTTTAAATATCAAAACATTAACAGTAAAAAGACAAAATAAGTTATAACAGGAGTTAACTTCAGCACCTTCTCTTAAAGGCCCACTGCCAGTCTGAAGTAAGTAGGTCAGGCTGGACAGGTCATAAAACTTCTCAGCATCATTCAGACTTGGATCTACTTTTTTCATTCTCTTCATGGAACACTCGATCCTGTCGCCAGAGTAGCTGATGGAGAGACTGTCTTGATGGAGACCAAGGATAGGCTGAAATAATATAATTATATTTACCACTCACGGCATTGTCAAAGGCATAAAGTTAAAAACAATAAGAGATTATTATTGAATTGTGTTACTGACATATAGGGCCTATCAAAATCAGCACAAAATAAATTTAGATATATCTTAATCTCTCTATCTTACTTACATTGTCCAGAATTTCATTTGATCGTCTTTCATTAAAGGCTGACACCACACGGTCATTAGTTCCATCACGAAGACAGGCAATTAGACTCACATCAGCCTGGAATAACCACATAAATACACATTATGCAGTCATATTGCAAGACTGTAGTATTTTTACTAGGTGTGTGACTGTGGGTATACTGTATAGGAGTCATGCATACCACATATTCAATTGTGTATACTTGCAATAACTCCCAAGTGCATAAATGCAATATTGCTCACTAGTAGTTGTTTGTAACCCCCACAGACTGTGGAGGAACAGTTGGGCAGTCCAAAGGGTATTCATCATACCGAACAATGAAAATGTCTATTTTTTTTAACAATCAACTTGTTTGAAATTTTGACAATCTCAATTAGTTTGATTGGAAATAGTATATTGCATGTCCAAATTGTGAGACATCAGACAATCCTTATTTCTTTTCAATATGAAAGTGAACTAGTAGACGTAACCGCGAGCGGTAACAAAACTTCACCTACTGTTGTACCAGTAACTCGAACAGACACAAGTAGATGAGCAAGTAAAAGGTACATGGAAAAGTACACAGGAATCATACATAATTACGTAACATGAATACAGACAAGAATACAAGAATGTTTCCTGTACATTGCAAGCATGCACAGAAAAACGAGTACATAAACCAGTACATAAACCAGTACATGAACCAGTGCATGAACCACACATGAACCAGTTCATGAACCAGTACATGAACCAGTACATGAACCAGTACATGAACCAGTACATGAACCAATACATGAACCAGTACATGAACCAGTACATGAACCAGTACATGAACCAGTGCATGAACCAGTACATGAACCAGTACAGTCCAACTCACAGAACACTGGCCTGTGTACTGATTGTCACTGATTGATTTACCTAGTTTCGTCTCGTTTTCGTGTGAATTTGTGACCCCCTGGTGTGATTTCATTGACCATGAACTCTTAATAGGCAGTAGTATAGCTACAAGTAGCTACTGTATATTCCATGTTGCATATTGGGTCCTTTAAGAGCACATGTGTTCAATCTCAGCCTCAGCCATTTATCAACTGTTAACCAGCTCCTGAGCTAGCCTCCTTGATTGCCTTTAAAAGGAACCATCTGGAAAAGAGGTGCCAGTTTTACCCCTTCCACAATGCAACTGGTAATCTGGTATAATGCTCATATTGCTAATATGTCTCTCTTTTTCTATCTATACATGTATCTATGTATCCAGGGGCGGCGCTAGTGTTGTCAGCACCCTAGGCAAGATAAAGGTATGCGCCCCTTTCAGCTGAGGGGGTCTGGGGGTCCTCCCCCAGGAAATTTGAAATCCTAGATGCTCTGAGATGCATTCTGGAGCATTTGAAACTCAAATAACAGTGTCATGATCATTGTCTATTTTACATGTAAACACCCAACTTTCAAGTGTTATCATTAAAATATTACCAGTTGATAATATGTAAGCCCATATGTAATTGCTTATATTTTATCCTGTTCTTTTAGAGATACATTTCTATTTAAAATTAGGTACACGTTTATCCCATGCAGCTGTGTTGTTGTAAGTAAAGCCATGTGACTGGCCCATTAATCACAAGGACTACCCCAACCCCAAAAACACTTTGTAGATACACCATTGTGCCTATGAGTAATTCTAACCTAACCTTGTATGTAACTTGATGACAAGCTTCTGGGCTGCTATGGTACCCCTCTACCCCCCTTCTTCTGGTGTCAATTAAATACACTAGCTGTAACTGGAGTGATCATTATTTAATTGAATAAAATAGAAAAAAAATCATTGAGCACCTGATTTCATAATGCAATAACTGATAATAACACAAAATTGAAATAGAGTAACATTTTTAAGCTTGATCTTTCCCCGTACATTTTACCATTCTAATAAAAAAAAATGTTCACAAAACATGTAGCAACCATAGGCGTCGGAGCAACATCTGACCTAGGGGGGCTGAACTGGCAGGTCGGCTGGATGGGGGGGGGGGGGGGGGGGTGGGGGGGGGACAGGTCATAGTTTGACATGAAAAAAATAAAACAGTTATAGGCCCACTTCAATTTACACCACCCAGAGAATCACTTTGCTGAAGTGATTTATACATACATGATTATTACATATTTTGATACTTGGAAAATCCTGCATTTTGCCACAGTTCCAAAAGAAACAAATTCAAGATTAATTTACGGAGACACACATGTCTGCAATTTCCTGAAGATCAGTCTTAGCTGGGTCATGGTTGACCTCAGGTAGGTCTTCAGTCTGCCGAGAGATGAGAATGACCTCTCTGCAGCAACTGAACATTCAATTCAATAGGCAAAGTAAATGCCTAATATGATTTACCGGAAGTTAAATGTTTTGCACTTAGCGAAAAAAAAAAAAAGGAGCTGACCAATACTCTTTTGCCTTTTCATATTAAATGTTAGCAAGTATTTTGAATGTCCTCTCCTCTCTCTGGACAAGGTCCGTATGAGGATTATCTCAGAGAGGGCCTCCAGGATCCTGTCTCATGACTGAATCACTTTTTCAAAACGTGAATCATGAAACACTATCTTTTGTACATCTGTTCATGATGCATCAACTGTGGCCCTTCTCCTTCAGCATCCAGTGAAATATTTGATTCATTTTTAAGGGGGGTTTAGCAGAGCTAAATAACTTGTAAATGCACCCTTTATTCAATAGCTGCACCAGAGACAGACTCCTCAACACGGTGACAACATGACCTACATCGCTTCCAGAAGGATAAACAGTTCATGGTTTATCAAGACTGTTGACAGCTGCAGTTTAGGACCTTTTAGAAGTGCCACTTTCAGCTCGAAGGAAACATTATTTGTAGCCACATAGTCCTGAACACATGTTATGTGTTAAGTCCTTGGCTGTTGACTGGCATTGTTTTTGTTTTAAAACATTGAATAATTCAACATAGCGACATCCTGAACCTGGGGGGGGGGGGCTGAATGATATTTCAGCCCCCCTTACCTCCAACCTGGGGGGGCTGTCGCCCCCACAGCCCCCCCTGCTCTGACACCTATGAATTGTAGCATGTGTAGGGCTTACTTCAGATACGTTGTACAGCAAGAAAGCCTGAAACAATATCATATAATCAAATGATGATCAAATGATGATCAAATGATG